>JAHRHZ010000111.1:24943267-25032297 GCA_024137785.1 Ginglymostoma cirratum | reverse complement strand
CCCCCTTGACCTGTCCATCCTCCCTGGACTGACCTATCTCCTCCCTACCCCCCCACCTACGCTCACCTTTACTGGCTCCATCCCCGCCTCTTCGACTTGTCTGCTTCCTCTCCACCTATCCTCTCCTCTATCCATCCTCTATCCGCCTCCCCCTCTCTCCCTATTTATTTCAGAACCCTCTTCCCCTCCCCCATTTCTGATGAAGGGTCTAGGCCCGAAACGTCAAGTTTTCCTGCTCCTATGATGCTGCTTGACCTGCTGTGTTCATTCAGCCCCATGCTTGTTATCTCGGATTGTCCAGCATCTGCAGTACCTTTTATCTCCTCCCTAATCTCTCTGACTCCTATGATCTTTACTTTTCGCTATTCCTTTCCCTTCCTATCCCCACCAAATCTTTTCCAATTTCACACTTGCCCCTGATATCAGAACTTCCCATTGCTCGCCAATTGATGTATCTCCAGATCTCAGAGTGATTACATTGCCCGTCCACTACCCTGTCAATCAAAGTCTTTCCCTATCTCCCAATCTCTCTCTTGCTTCCCCTCTCTTCTTGAGGCCGACTGTGAAGGCTTGCCTGTCAAATTGCCAGCCTGCCAATCTGACTGGCTGCCAAGGAGAACTGAAATCAAAAATGGTAAGTGGATGCTCCCTTTAAACTCAGCAGGAGCTGAAGGAAATACATTCCTCTCGATTGTTTGCGAAATTGCAAACACTCTTCGCACATCCTATGCCACTCATACTTGTCTTCTTAATGTCAGGACCAAGGTATTTTAAAAATCAACAGAAATAAACCCAGATGTTTAAGTTGATTGTCGTTCTTTGTAACTATGTTGTTTTAATAAAATAATTTTTAAATATTTTCTTGGGCCCTGAGCATTGTTGCAAAAGCCAGCATTTGTTTTTCATTCTTAATTGCTCTTGAGAGGGAGGTAGTGAGCTGCTTTCTTGAACCACAGCAGTCCTTGGGAACACACATACACCCACAATGCTGTTGAGGAGGGATTTTGACCCAGCAACAGTGAAGGAAAGGTGATGTAGTTCTAAGTCAGCATGGCTTATGGCTTGGAAATTGCCAAGTGATGGAATTCCCATGCATTTGCTCTCTTTTTCTGATTGGCAAGATGTAACTCTTGGGGTGCCACAGGGTCAGTCCTTGGGTCCCAACTATTTACAAACAATATTAATGACTTGGATGTGGGCCAAATTTGCAGAAAACACTACAATGGATGGGAAAGTAAGTTGCAATGAAGAAATAAGAAATTTACTCATGGTATGAATAGGTTAGGCAAATGGGCCAAATTTGGCAGATGAGGTTTAATGTGGATAAGTGTGAGTTATCCATTTTGGTCAAAGGAATAGAAAGGCAGCTTATTACCTCAATGGAAAGAAACTTCAGAGAGCCTAGGTGCAGAGAAACCTGGGTGTCCTTGCATATGGAACATGGAAAACTAGTATTCAAGTACAGTAGCTAACAAGGAACTCAAATGGGATTTTGCTAAAGGAATAGAGTATAAAAGTACGGAAGTGTTGCTGCAACTTTACAAGGTATTAGTGAGACTATCTGGAGTATTGCATACAATTTTGGTCCAATACCTTACTTGAGGAAGGATGTAGTATTAGTGATAGTTTAAAGCAGGTTCTATAGATTTTTTCCAGAGATGAGGGGCTTTTCTTATGAAGAACTTGAGCAGTTTGGGCATATACTCTCTGAAGTTTAGATGAATGAGAGGAGATCTAACTGAGGTATATAAAATTCTTACAGGTGATTGACAAAATAGACATAGAAAGGATGTTTCCTCATGTGGGGCAATCTGGAACAAAATGTCAGAGTTTTAGGAGAAGAGGTGACAGAGATGAGGAGAAATTACTTCTCTGAAACAGTTGTGAATCTGTGGAATTCAACGCCCCATATCGTGGTGGATGCTGGAACATTGAGTAAATGTAAGGAGGAGATAGACAGATCTTTAATTAGTAAAGGGTTAAAGGATTATGGAGAGTGGGCAGGAACGTGGAGTTGAAACTGAGATTGGATCAGCCAGGATCATGTTAAATGGCAGAGCAGTCTTGGGGGTTGAATTGCCTACTCCTTCTCCTAATTCTGAAGTTCTTATGTTCTTGCATGTTCTTCTAGGTGTTACAGCTCACAGGTTTTGAAGGTGTTCTCAAAAATGATTTGGTTCATTGATGCAGTACACCTTGTGTATGGTGGATAATGTTACCATTGTGCATTGGGATGAATGGAGTGAATGTTTAAGGTGGAGGTGGATGTTGCGGCATTCATCTAGGCAAGTGGAAAATATTTTATTGTGTCCCTCAGGTACTGCTGCTCTTACCTGGTCTGGCATCCATGTGACTCCAGACCCATAGCAATATGGTTGACTCTTAACTCCCTGCTGGGCAATTATGGCTGGGCAATAAATGCTGGCCTTGCTAGTGATACAGCATTGGGTGAATGACTAGTAAAAAATCACACTTCCAACTTGTACCTTGTAGGTAGTGAATACCTTTGTAGGTGAGGATCAGGTAGTGAGTTATTCACTGCAGAATTCCATGCATCTGACCTTGTCATTGTCATTGACCACCTCATGTCTGAACCATGATCAGGTCTTGCTGTAAATTGATAGAGCTAGCTTCAACATTTGAAAACTTATAAACATTCTGACCACAATGAAATCATCAATGAACTCTCCCATTTTTGACGTTATGATAGAGGGATATATGCAGAAAATGCACTGAATAAAATTCATGAAATATTCTTCTCTGTGGTGAAGATTTCCTTTGCGCCTGATGTGCATCTATGTGATAAACAGGCTTTGTAAAGTCTGACTGGACCTCACACAAAGAGTATTTCTTCCCCTGCATGGATCACCGCAACCGAAATGTAGAGTATTTTTTAGCCATAACAAATATCAATTCCCTGAGATAATAATTGCCTTACTAAATGCTTGCTTAACTTAAATCTCTGACTCCTCAAGAAGCATTTTGACAAGGTGACTAGCACTTATTAAACCTTATACTATTACTTGCATTTTTAGCAAAATATTTTACTGATTTGTTTGCATCTGTAATCATTATTCATTGGAAATTACATTGTTTTTTTTTGTAATCATTATTCATTGGATATTACATTGAATACAGCACTAATAATGTAAGTCATGTCGAGCTTTGTTACCCATCTATAGGTACAAATGACTTAGCTTAAAACGTTAATGGAAGATTCCAGGGTCAATAATTACTTTAACCTTGGCCAGTCAACCAAATAAACACTTCTCTGAGATTTGGTAACATATAGTGTTGGAGACAATTCAAATCACCAAGAAACTGGAAATTTAATTATGCATAAGGACATACAGGACACTACAATGTTCATCAGACCCCCACTGCAGCAATACACTCAGCTTCAAAGAACCTGCTGCCTATTGTAGCCTAACGAGAGAGCGCATAGACAATTCACACCTTCCAGAGCAATGGTGACTGAAATGACACTTCTCTTTGGCTGGTCACTACTATTCACCTATTTTATTTGGTCAGCCACATACCTCTAAAGAGAATTACAGAAGTGATACTTTCTTTACGGTAGACTGAGTGGAAACCATAACACAAACACACAAGAAATATGTGCAGGAGTAAACAAAATGGCCCCTTAAGTCTGCCCACACATTCAATATTGTGAACTATGATTGTCATTAATCTTCAACTTCAACTTCATTTATCCATTTGTTGCCTATATCCCCTTAATTTCCTGACAAAAACCAATAATCTGTCTATTTCTTGTCCTAATGCTAAAATCCTGGACATGTTCATTCAGCTTCTCTGAGCATTCATCTTCATCCTTTGCTTATTCCAGTTTTGGATATTGCACTAGGAAGCAACAAGCATTCTCTGCTTTTAAATAATGTTTCCAATGTCTGCTCTGGTTATTTTTGAACTATGATGGTACTGTTATGGTGTCTGTTTTTTTCCTGAATCTATCAGCGTTAAGTGTCACCTGGTGATGTAGGAGATCTTCTGACGGTAATGCACATGTCAAGTCCAGGAAAACTTCAGGTAGTAAATAAAAAACAAACGAACTGCAGATGTTGTAAATCAGAAACGAAGAAACAGAAATTGCTGGAAAAGCTGAGCAGGTCTAGCAGCATCTGAGGAGAGAAATCAGAGTTAACGTTTCGGGTCCAGTGACCCTCCTCAAAACTTCAAATAGTCCTTTGACTTCAATTGTGAGCTACTACTCCACTTCTGAAGCTCATGCAATGGGAATGGAACTCTATAAGCAAGAGATCAGGAACATTTTTCATATGCTGCACTTTGAGACTTGCAGTAAGCAGCAATCTCATTTTCTACCTTGTTTATGTACTCATTCACGGGTGTGAGCATCACTGACAAGATCAACAATTATTGCCCATCAATAACTACCTTTAAGAAGGTAGCAGTGAGCCACCTCCTTGAACCCTCGCAGTGCATATGGTGGAGGTACAACCATTGTGCTGTGAGGAAGGAAGTCCCAGGACTTTGACTAAGTTATATTGAAGGAATGGCAATACAGTTCCAAGTCAGGATGGTATGTGGAACTTGGAGATGGTGGTGTTACCATCCGTCTGCTATCCTTGTTCTGCTCTGTGGTAGTGTTGTGAATGTGGAAAATGCTTTTGTAGGAGCCTTTGCAAGATACAACAGTGCATTTGGCCGATGGTACATAGTGTGCGTTTGTGGTGGACACAGTGAATGTTTAAGGTAGCAAGTGAGATACCACTCAAATAGGCTGCTTTGTCCTGGATTCTGTCAAGTCTTTTGATGCTACATTCCTCCAGGCAAACAGAAGGTATGTCATTATCCCTGGCTAGTGCCTTAGAGATGGTAGGTGGCTTTGGGATGTCAGGAACTGAGCTAATCATTGCCTGCATGACTGTGGCAAGACTGTTCCTTGCCACTATTAACCCAAGCCTGAATCACATTCAGATTTTGCTGCATACATACAGACCCAGTCTACTTCAGTGTCTGAGGAGATGCAAAGGCTACTAAACATTGTCCAATCATGAACAAATAAGAAATAACCCTATTTCTGAACTCTTCTTGACCATCAAGAAGATGGTCTCATCATGCTCCCCTGAGAAATTCCTACAGAAGTGGCTCGGCACGGTGGCTCAGTGTTTAGTACTGTTGCCACACAGCACCAGGGACCTGGGTTCAATTCCACTCCTTGGTGACTGTCTGTGTGGAGTTTGCACATTCTCCCTGTGTCTGTGTGGGTTTCCTCTGGGTGCTCTGGTTTCCTCCCACAGTCCAAAGATGTGTAGGCTAGGTGGATTGGCTGTACTAAATTGCCCGTAGTGTTCAGATGTGTAGATTAGGTGGGTTATAGGGGGATGCTCTGAGGGCCGGTGTGGACGTGTTGGGCTGAAGGTCCTGTTTGTACACTGTTAGGGATTCTATGATCTATGGGAAGTGGCTTTGGGCTGAGATGATTGGCTATCAACACCATAGCCATCTTCCATTGTGCTAGGACTCCAACCAGTGCAGAGGTTTCTTCCTAATTCCCATTGTCTCCATTTGATCTTGTGTTCCATTATATCAGGCTTGATCATATGATGCCTTGATGTCAAGGACAGTCATTCTCTCCTTATTTTCACATTGGGACGAAGGTTGCAGTGAGGTGCTGAGTGCCCATAGCAAAGCCTAAACTGTGCATCCGTAAGGTGGTTACTACTGATTAAATACCAGATAATGCTTTCATTGACACTTTCCATTGTTTTGCCGAAATCAAGAGTAGGCTAATATGGCTGATTGAATATATCCTGCTTTATGTGGATAGCTGTGGTTGTCCATTCATTTATTTTGTAAATATAATGGAGACCCAAAGAGGCGACATCAGATTAGGGTGGACCATAGGTTAAAACTAAGCTAGGCAAAAAATTCCTTTCAGTGATAATTTCAGTGATAACCAATGTGAGGAGAAAGGGAAGTTATTTTCTATATCAGCAGGGGACATTTTAATCCTAAAGATGACACCACATTAAAGATGCCTTCTTTGCATCTAAATCACAAGACATATTTCGCTGCTGCTTTCTATCACAGATCAGCATCAGTGAATACCAACATTCAAATGATTTTGACTGATCGGTTTTATAAGTATTTGAGATAAGTCAGTTGGATACCACAATGTAGCCAATTAGAGCTGGCTGGCTCAGAAACCATCTCAGGAAGGAAATTCACGCTTTGGATTATTTTGCTCATCAATTTTTAATACAATTCAAATATATTATTGATGGCATTGCCCAATAGCTGGGCATTAATAACTTTAATAACTGCAGCCCTTTATGATTTGCAATGCACCCATATTTAATTGTGCGTTTTGTTTGGACTTACTCACACAGTAAACTTCCATTGCTGGTCAAGTCTGTGTAAAATCATCAACTTGATATCCCAAAAAAGGATTTGCAAACCCTGCCTTCTGGCTGATTAACCATGCATTATATTATGCGCCATTAGAGGAGACCTATGCCCTTAACTGCTCTCCAAACAATGTTCCAATTCCAGTTATTAAAGATAAATTATTCTTATTCTTTTAAAGTAATGTAGCATTTTCATTGATTGATGATAATATGCCAGTTAGCGACCAGCGCTTGTAAATCATAAGAAGGGTTTCTGTCTTGAATTGCATTTGGGGAACTTTAAATTAATATCGAAAAGAGTGGCTAATACATTGGCAACAAAATAAAACCTTTTGGATAAAATTATCAGTCATTTACTGAATTCTGTAAGGTTTTTATTTGGTTAATTTAATGGGTTCTAATATTTCAAGTATGTAATGCACTACCATCTTCTCAAGGGCAACTAGGGATGGGCAATAAATTCTGGCCCGGGAGTGATGCCCGTATCCCACGAATGAATAAAAAATGTCCCTCTTTGTTTCCTTATTTCCTCTTCACAACTTATTTTTCTTCCCACCTCTACATCATCTGCAAATTTAGCAAACATACTTTAGGTTCCCTCATCCATGTTACAAATTGTAAAATGTTAAAGCCTGATCCCTATGGTACACAGCACACCACAATTTGCCATACTTACTCTCTGTTTCCTGTTAGCCAGTCAATTTCCTAGCCATGTCAGTATGTTACTCCTCTACCGTGAAGTTCTATTTTCTGCAATTACCTTTGATTACTTCTGCCACAGAGAGCTGTTGAGGTCAAAACTTTGAGTGTTTCAAGATAGAGTTAGACATAGTTCTTAGGGCTAAAGGGATCATAGAGAATGGAGAGAAAATAGGAACAGGATATCGTGTTGGATGATCATTCACAATGACACAGTAGGTTCAAAGAGCGAAATGGCCAACTTTCTATGTTTCTATCATACGACACCTTCTATATGCCTCTCGAAATCTAAGTTCAGTTATTCTATCAGTTCCCCTTTATCCTTGGCACTTGTAACTTATGCAGAGATAGCAAGAACTGCAGATGCTGGAGTCAGAGATAACACAGTGTGGAGTTGGGGGAACACAGCAGGCCAAGCAGAATTAGAAGAGCAGAAAAGTTGAACGTCAATTTTCCTGCTCCTCTGGTGCTGCTTAGCCTGCTGTGTTCCTCCAGCACCATGTTGTGTTATATCTAGTTGTAACTTACGCCTTGTTTTAAAGTCTTTAATAATAGCTCCTAACATCTTCCATATGAGATGTTAAGTTAACCAGCCTCTAATTTCCGGCTTTCAGTTCCGCAACATTTTGAATAAAGGAGTTACATTCACTATCTTCTAAACTAATAAGTTTTCCCTCATCTAAGCTATCTTTGTTCATCTGATTTTTCTATTCCATACTAAGGTTAAACTCTCCCATAATTATTGCTGTCCATTTCTGACAAGTTATTTTTACTTCTTCCTTTATCTTACATCCTACCATGACCTTGCTGTTAGGGATCTGTCCTCCCCTCCCACATAGTCTTTTTGTTTTCATCATTTTTCACTTCTATCCAAAATGTTTCCGCATCCTGGTTCACTGAACTCAGGGTATCCCTTTTTATTGTGCTGACACAGTTATTGTTACCCAAGGCACACCTACACCTTTTCCTCTAAATCCAGTACATCCTGTACTTCTGAAATATCATGTGCCCTTCAATGCTGAGGTCCCCATCTGTTACCTTGGAATCAAATCTAAGAAATGGTAGTGGCTATCAGATCATGGTGATGTATTTCAATTTTTGCTATCAGTTCATCTGTTTTGTTTCAAATGCTGTGTAAGTTCAGATACAGAGCCTTTGATTATTTATATAACCTTTGGCTTTATTTGTTGATTTAGTCTCAGATTTGTACTCTCTAATCCTTCTTGTCATGGTCTGGTGATCGTTTTCCATGCTAATACCTTTCTCTCTTGCCTTTTCTCAATTCTTTGATTTACCACATTTTACCAATGCAATCCCTTGCCCCCACTATTTAGTTTGGCATCATGTCTAACACCCCAGTTCTATGACTAACCAGAATACTAATCTCACATGATTTAGATGATAACCTCCAAATGATACATCTTCCTCAATGCTTGTCCCAGTGCCCCATTTCACCCACAGAAGGTGTTTGGTATGCTTGCCTTTACTGGTCATTGAGTATAGGAATAGGGAGGTCATATTGTGGCTGTACAAGATATTGGTTAGGCCACTATTGGAATACTGTGCACAGTTCTGGTCTCTCTGCTATTGGAAAGAAGTTGTGAAACTTGAAAGGGTATAGAAAAGATTTACCAGGATGTTGCTAAGGTTGGACATTTAAATAGGTGGGGTAATTTTCCATGGAGGCTGAGGGGTGACCTTATAGAGCTTTATAACATCATGAGGGGCATGGATAGGGTGAATCGCTAAGATCTTTTCCCCATGGTAGGCGAGTCCAAAGCTAGAGGGCATAGGTTTAAGGTGAGAGGGGAACGATTTAAAAGGGGTTTGAAGGGCAACTTTTTCACGCAGAGGGTGGTGCATGGATGGAATGAACTAACAGAGTCAGGGGTGGAGGCTGGTACAATTACAATATTTAAAAGGCATCTGGATGGGTATATGAATGGGAAGGGTTTACAGGGATATGGGCCAAATGCTGGCAACTGGGACTAGATTAATTTAGGATATCTGGTTGGCATGGATGAGTTGGACTGAAGGGTCTACCCCTGCTGTACATTTCAATTACTTGATGACACTCACCAATCTTTGTGCCATGCATTCATCTCTCCAATTTTACTTTTTGTTAGTTGTGGCTCAGGTAATAATGCAGAGACTATGACTCTTGAAGTTCTGCTTTTTTAAAATTTAGTCATAACTGTTCATGTAACATTACTAGTCACCTATTTACTGAAGCAGGAAGCAGCAGTCTATGTTCCACAATTTGCCTTTGACAGTTAAGTACAAGCTCCAGTCTGTTCTCTCCCATTCTAAACCAACCTCCTTTTTGGGAAAACCAGCCAGAAATCTGAATTATTACAGTACAGAGGAAGGCTATTGTGTCTGTATCGCTATCCAGTGACCACTACATACATTTTTCTCTGTTCTGAGGTGCTATTACATGCCTCCGGACCTCTTACAACAAGCAAATCACCTATGTTTCGAATTAAAAGAACAATTAACAAGCATTATGCATCAGGAGCACTGTAACAATAACAAAAATACGGGAGGGGGTAATGAGGAAGGGAAATAAATTTAAATGGAGTTGTATGGGGTAAATATAAACCTTTTTTAAATCCAGAAGTGCTTTTACACAAAACTGAACATTTTGCTTTCTTCATCTTTTTCTCCCCTTCACCGAACCATCTGTGTTTTTTTTACCTCTGTCAACCGACGACAGTAAATCACCCGTAGTTTTCATTTGAGTAATTCACATGCAAAGCTCCTGTAACAGCAATTGAAACTATCAAAGGACAGGAGAGGTAGAGAGAAGGGGAGGGTGTTAACTCAAAATAGTTTCAGAAGAGGATAAATAAGAGCCCTTTGTTCATATTGTCACACACAATTGAACATTTCTTTCTCCCAATCAACAAATCACCCATGGTATTTTTTCTCCATCCATTAAACACCTCCAGTTAAGCACCCATGTTCCAATTAAATAACTTACATGCAAAGTCCATTGAATTTGACGCAAACCATCAAAGGTGAGGGAAACATAAGAAGAGAGGGTGGGGGCTCAATCAAAATGGAGAAGGGAGGGGATAAAGATGAGCCCTCAAATGATGCTCTAATGAGCATCAGCTACTATGTATTATCATTGGATTACGTCCTGGTTCATTCTTAAAGAGGCTATTGTTTATAACATTTGCAACACATTCTCTCTCAACAGAAACTCTTTCCTAGTTCTATCTATATCTATAAGATCAGAAAACCATAAAACATAGGAGCAGAAGTAAGCCATTCAGACCATTGAGTAAGCTCACCCATTCAATGAAAACATGGCTGATCATCCATTCCACTTTCTAGCCTTTTCACCACAATCCTTGATTTCCTTAATGATTACAAATGTAATTCAGCCTTGAATATACTTATTCACCCAACTTTGAAAGTACACTGTGGTAAAGAATTCCACAGATTGACTACCCTTTGAGAGAAGAACATTCTCCTCATCAAAACCTAACTGGATCACGTCTGTTGGCTTCTCCTCCTGCCACTGCAAGTTCTTCTCTAGCCTGAGAAGATGTCCTGAACCGTGGCACCAGGCATGAATAATGTAGAGAGATAGTGCTTTTGTGGTGATTTAGTTATGAACATTGCCCTAAGCTTGGAAGTTGACCCAAGAGGTCCTAGGATTGGTTTGTGATCTGCATAGGAATTGATGGATTACAGTTGGAATATTAGAGTCTTCACTAACAGTTGGCATGACATTCACTGTCTGGGTTCAGTAATAAGGAATTGAAACTTGGGTGTGTTGCTACAAGGCATCCATTCTCATTGAACTGTATCTGGCATTAATAACAAAGTCAGAAGAGATGAGGAAAAAAGCATGCAAAAGAATTGATAGAATTTGCAATTCAGTTGCCTAATCATCTCCTGGAACTTTGATGAACCTGTTATACCGTTTCTCCAGGGATTTCTGCTGAAACAATGGTGGAAGTTTCAGGAAAATTCATTCATAAATACCAGAGACTTTATTTTATCTGATCTTCTTTATCATTCAAATAAAAAGGCATCCTCCATGTGTCTGGCCAACTGAATGTTCAGCATTCTCCTACCATCATTCAGAAATTTTTGGACTCATTTTGTTTTTGCTAAGTAGTGTAAGTATTGGTTTGCCCTGCAACAGAGCTAATGGTTCCCAATCGAGGCATTCAATTAACATGGTGAGGGAGGGTCACTTTGCTATGACAGTGACATCAGAAATGTTTGGAATATCTTTAAGTGCATTGCTTCTTTTTATATTCCCTGTTGATAAGCTGGGTTTATCCAAGACTTGCGTTTGAATTTAAAGAATAAAAAAGGCAATCGTACATAGCTATAAGGCAATGCTTGTCTATAAGATGCTTATCTGTAGTCACATTAATGATGATGTTGACTATAATTACTTCTAATCTGATCTCACTATACAATTATCTTACTTCACCTTTTTCAAGTAACAATTTGAACTTTACATTTTGTTTCTTGTATGTGCATTATAGCTCCATTATGAATTATGTGCAGTGTGGCATCAAGAAAATTGCTTCAGTTCAAACTAACTTAATCTGGAAAACTATCTTTGATGATATATAACTCCAGATAACTTCCATCCTGAATGTCTCAGCTTGATGCTGTTATTTTAAATGAAATATTTATTGGAAATGTAAATATGGGCTTTCCTCTATTGCGATCATGTATAATCAAATAGAGTTGGTACTCTGAACTTATTCCCTTTCTTGCCTGTTTGTCCTTCTCTATTCATTCTCTACTAATAGCTTCCACTCTTTTTTCTGTCAAGTTCTTGCCATGCATGAAAATGTGCTTAAGTGTCCTACACCAGGCTGCACTGGGCGAGGCCACGTAAATAGCAACAGGAATTCTCATAGAAGGTAAGTCAAGATTCCACTGTATTGTCATATCAGTCAGAATATCCTGGGTGGACGATATTCTTAGATTCAAAAATTAGCTTCTTGACATTTTTTGCCCCTCCCAATACGTGGAGCACCAATAATCATTTATCTAAATAGCACAAACATGTGCTTAGCCATGTTTAATTTGTTTTGTTAGACAATGGACATTTCTAAGAATCTCGGGGTAGTAACTTGTCACTTTTGATATTTTCCAACAGAGCTATATTTTCACCCCCTTGAAATTAGTACTTAAATCAGCTGTTTCTATACATTGTCTGAACAGCTACACAGACTATATTGCTTATTCTGAGTGGAAATAAATATTCCATCCTTCACCAGAGGGAGATTAATTGAGAAATTTCAAACAAGCCCAGTATTTTTGCCAGGGTTTGCAACTAATCGCCTAGACTGTTTTAAAACTAGAGTGAGAATGGAATAGTTTCCCTGACGAAGTTCACTTTTTTCATTCATTCATGGGATGCAGGTGTCGCTGGCTGAGTCAGCATTTATCGTCCATCCCTAGCTGCCCTTAAGAAGGTGGTTATGATCTGCCTTCTTGAATCACTGCATTCCATGTTTTACAGATCATGCTGATATGGAATCTAATAAAATTCCACAATGTTGATTCATTCTCACCTTTCTACCACTGAAGCCTAGCCAATCAGGCCCAACATATTTTTTTCCTTCTGCCCATCTGTCAGATCAACCTACAGCTGAAAACTATTTCAACAAGCACAGCATTTAATGCATGGACATGGAATGGAAAGTAGCAAGTTATATTTTCCATTAACATGATGAGCACTAACTTTCTGAATAGTATCTGCAGCAATTTATTTAGCAAATAACTAAAATCACCACTAGATAACTTGAGCAAGCATACTTTATCAAATCTTACCATTTCATTTTCACCTCTCTTTCTAAATTGATTGGTTTCCGCCACGACCAGTGGTCTTCTATAAACATTATTTTAAAATTTTGAATGATGGAAAACTATATTTACATGCAAAGTAATATCAGGCTGACATTTCACAACGTAAAGTTAAGAACTTCACCAAAGACGGCAAGAAGCTCATTATAGTGCAGTGGAAAAGACTGTGCTATATTAAAATATGAAGCACTTTGGCAAGAAGCAAATTGGTGAGTTATAGAGGAAAGGTTAGAAGTAAATCTGCAAGGTTCCTTTCACTTGCAGTTTTTGTATTTATACAAACTAAAGCGTAAACTTGCCATTGTGCTGCGTGTGTAATCACTTGTCTTGCATGTTTCCTGATATTTGTTAGAGTTAAGAAGCAATTAACCATATGTTTCCACTTTCCTACTGCTTAGTCTTGTTCTATCATTCCTGTTGATGGGAGAGTGTTTAATTGTTACTCTGTTCCCTCAGTCTCTCTGGATGTCCCATTGCTGCTGCAGAGAAGCTGGCTAAAGCTCAAGAAAAGCATCATAACAACGAAGCAACAAAATCCAACCAGGGTTCAGATCGTGTACTGAGGTAAGAGAGATTTATGTGCTGAATTCTGACAGTGTTTTTTGTGTCAAGTTTTCATTCAAGCCATATTGTGTAATGTAACAAAGTAAATTTATCTTCCTGTTTTGGGACTTTTCCAACCTTTACAGAAAGTCACCTTGACACTGATAGGTAGTACCTTAATTCATGTCACTAACTAGCCGGTTCTGATTGAAGGGTCTAGGCCTGAAACGTCAAGCTTTCCTGCTCCTATGATGCTGCTTGGCCTGCTGTGTTCATCCAGCCCCATGCTTGTTATCTTGGTTCATCCCAAATGTTTTGTGTTGAACTGATTCATATTTGGTTCTGTAGTATCTGCATCAGGAACAAATCGCATGAGTCGCTATGAGTATTGCTATTGTTAATATAGTCTTGAAGATTTCTTCTGATTATTATTTCCAGAGCAATTAGAAATATGTTGATAAAGGTGTTTCTGACTTCTCTATGTATGAGAACCAAACAAAATCTTCACAGATACATTTGTGATGTTGCTACATTTCGAGTATACAGCATTTCTCCCCACAATGTGATTCAATTTCAAAATTATCAGTTATTTCAATCATTGACGTGTAGAACTGCTTTTCGACCATTGCTTGCTGTGTTCTTTACCATTTTAAATTTTCTAAAGACATTAACGAATTCGAATCTTACCAACCAACCATTAAGGTGAATTGGATGGTATTGCTATTGAATGTTTTGCTGTAGTGTGTGGTGACAATCAATCAGGAAAGGCAGAGCTGATAAAGCACTATTTTTATTGTTAACCACAGAAGACCTGAGATAGTGACAGCAAATTATCTCAGTTTTTTCTGCAAACTAATAGCTTAACTGGAAGTAGAGATTCTGTGGTTATTTCACACTGCTGACTGCAGATCATGCCACAGAATTTAAGGTGATTTAAGTTCTTTGTTGGTTGTGTGCTTTATATTATAATATGCAAAGAAGAAAGGTGCTGAGAACTGCTATTTCACATTGGATCAGCGTGATACCAAAAGATCAGAAGATCATTGATTCAAAGGGTTCTCTGTAGGCGTGATGGGCCTTGTATCCAGGTCATTTGAAAAGCTATTTTACTCCAATTCATGCAGTTCAAAATCTGAAAGCAAATTGTATCCCTCAACCTGTGAAGAGCAGCATTAATTTCATAACTTGGGTGTTTGGGGTTGGGCAGGTGTGGGGAAGGGAATTTTACTTCATTTCAGAAAAAGAAAGAGAAAATATTTTTTCCATAAAACTTGACCGAGTTTAAGCAGACAACCTCAGCAGCGGAAAGATATTTTGTGGAGCATTTGACCTTTCAATCTATGTCAATACGTGAAAAGTGCATGCAATTCCTATTCCCAACCTGACACTTATCTAGGTACTTTTTGAAGGATACTTAATCAATGCAGCAACAATTGCTTTTGACTGTAATCTCCCCACACTGAACACCTGAAACGAAGACCTCAATCATGCATATTTTCTACTTTTAAAAACCAGACTGCCAATTCTGCTGTGTTTTTCTTAAATTTTACCAAAGTGAGTCGAATTGTTAGCTATATAAATTTTCATTTAGTTAAGTTTGTTGTAATGGATTTCATGAGCTTCACTTGCAAAAGGCTGGCCAAGTCAGGGCCCACTGCCAACACTGCCTGTTTGATTCCCCTTGTGGCTTAACAACCAGTGAGCAAGTCAAATAGTGTCCAAATGCACAGTCCACTCTGGAGAGTGGAACATTGATGTCAGAACTAAGTACAACATTCGCTTTGTGTTCACAAATGTGGTGATGGCCAGGGTTTAAAAATAATTGCCCATAATGTCTGTGATCAATTTGTGATATTTGAAATCACAAATTCAGAATAAATCACAATTCAACTTCAAAAATTAAATGCATTGTCTCATTGTGCTGCTTCTTTTTTAAAATTCTGGCTTGGTTTGCATCTGTAATGATTTATTTATATATTCAAATGTTGATGCTGTTGATCTCCTGAGAATAAGTCATGCAAAATACAGCTGAGCAGTGCGTCTGCGCTTTTCAACAATTTACTGCTCATCTGTTTGTAATGTTCTTAAGCTACATGCTGGATAGTTGCATACACTAACAGCAAACACAGTGCGGTAAGCTGTGTAAGCTCTTGATGATCCATACTGAGGTGGGTCCTAAATTCCCAGTGTAACCTGCAGTCCTTATTAGTGCTTGCAACAATTGCAGCAATTTTCATGCTGAATGTAAGCACTGCGTGTGTTTTGCTGCTCCATTGTTCAAATAACTCTAGCTCAATGGTTGATCCAGTTCCTGCCTAGTCTCTTTAGCTTCTCCCATGAACATTACTGCATCTTTCTCTGAAAGAGAGAAAGCAACAAAAGATTCTTCAAAAAGAATTGTTACTCATTTAATTCTCTGCATTTATTTGTGCCCCAACTTCTTGCTCACATGCAGACTTCGTGTCAGAGCCAGTGGTGTTACTAACAGTAATGTCCCGGGCAGCTGACTGCATTAAGTGCTTATTCCAAGTCAGCGTGGATATTCCTAGTGATTCCCAGTAAAAACACAGGCCTAGCTCAGTGCTGTCTTAATAACAGGTAATTGCCAGACTTTTATTGGATCAATTGTTTTAATCAATTACCTTTCTTTACAATTGACAAAATTCTATGCTGCTGTGCAAGTAACCTAGGGAGGGAGCCATAACATTTCCTGTCTGGCCTTCCCATTGCCTGGCTATCTCCACTTGTTTGCAGTTCTACTTGGGGAAATCCCACTATGCCCTTAATTTGTCCTTAAAAGCTTCAATCCTGAGGCTGGCAGGATCACTTCAAGGAAGGAAGCCAGCTAGCTGACCCTGCTCATGTCTTAAGGTTCCTCTTTCCACATCAGGTAACCACTGGTAATCACTGCCCTGAAGTATGCACACTCCTCCCCACCCAGTCTCTCCTTTCAGTCCTGCATCCTCCTCTGGTCAGCACCCATGCTTCTCCTCCCTCTTGGTCAATGATCCCCATCGTCTACCCTACCCACACATGTTCGGCCTGGATCCTGGGGACTGCTCGTAGTCCAAGTCCTGGCCCCTACTTAGACTACAGAGCTGCCAGCCAAATGAATAGGCTGACAGCTTTCTGAGGGAGACTTCCTCTTGAGTAAGTGGCAAAAGTCCCTTCTTCAACCAACTAACGCCCCCTGGGAACATCAAATATCTGTGGTACTGTTGTCATCGTTCTGCCAACTTTTGTGGAAACCCAGTCATTCAGAAACCCCTGCTCAACGTGTTTCTGCTTGATGTGGTTTGTTCATTTGATTGGAATTACAATGTCTGTAATGCTAAAGCGATCAATTTGACTGATTAACTCAATCAGAAATCAGGTAATAGGCAATCACCTCAGATTTTTGAAAAGGAGTGACAAAATGCCTTTTTTTTTGCTCATGAGATACAATGTCACCGGCTGGGTCATCATTTATTCTGCATCCCTATTTGCCCTGGACAAGGTGGGCATGAGTTAACTTGTTGAATTATTGCAGCCCTTAGGGTGTTGGTACACCCACCAGTGCTGTTAGGAAGAGAATTCCAGGATTTTGACCCAGTGACAGTGAAGGAGCAGAGATGTAATTACAAGTTAGGATGGTGCATGGCTTGGCGGGCAATTTGCAGATGGTGGCATGCATTGCTGCCCTTGTTCTTACAGAGGTTAGAGGTTGTGTGTTCAAAAGCTTGGCTGAATTGCTGCACTACTTGTGGATGGCTCATGGCTCTGCATTGTGCCTTGGTGGTGAAGGGTGTGGATTGTTGAAGCTAGTAGATGGGGTGCCTGTTCTGTCCTGAATGGTGTGGAACTTTTTGAGTGTTGTTGGAGCTGCAATTATCCAGGCACATGACAAATCTTCCATCACACTCCTGACTGGTATCTTGTAGATGATGGACAGGCAAGACTGGACTTACTCACTGCAGAATTCTGAGCCCCTAACCTGCTCTTGTAGCCACAGTATTAGTATCTCGAATAAAAGCATGATGCTGGAGATCTGTCAAAAAAACAGTAAGTACTAGAGAAAATCAGCGGGTCTGGCAGCATCTGTAGAGAGAGAGAAGGACTTAATGCTCTGAGTCACTGAAAACAGTTCAAAAGAAGAGACATGGACTCAAAATGTTACCTTTGTTTCTTTCTCCACAAATGTTGCCAGATGAGCTGAGTTTCTCCAGCAGTTTCTGTTTTTTTTAATGATATTTTTATTGTGACTGCTGCAGATTAGTTTCTGGCTAATGGTAATCCACAGGATGTTTATAACTGGAGATTCACCAATGGTCCGCAGATACAAAATAGGAGCAAAAGCACACCATTTGGTGTCCTTGAGTAGACCTCTCGAACCTGCGTCACAATTCAAGAAGTTTGTGGTTGATCTGCTTGTGTTTTGAATTCTACATTCCTACCCATCTCCAATAACCCTTGATTCCTCTACTTAACAAGAATCTACCCAACTCTGGCTTAAAAATATTCAGTGACAACTTTCACTGCTTTCTGAGGCAGGCAGTGCCAACTCTCTGAAAAAAAGAAGAATCTCTGATATTTCTTCTAAGTGGAAACAAGTTCAGCCTGTCCAAGGTATCTTCACAAGATTACCCATTAATTCCAGGTATCAATCAGGTAAACCTCCTCTGAACTCTCTACAGTACATTTATATCTTCCCTTAAATAAAGAGACCAAAACTATACGCAATATTTGAAATGTGGTCTCACCAATGCTCTGGTTAAATAAATCATTATTACTTTTATGTTAACTCTTCCAGGAGTAAAGGATAGCATTCTGTTAGCAGGTCTTTCTATTTCTCTGATCTGCTATTCCTTTCTGATGATAAAGGAAAATGAAAATTCTTGCACAGATTCCTGAAATATTCTTCATATAACCTCTTTCCAACATGAAATGTTTTCTTTTGTGCCTAAAGTCTATTTCCTGGTTCAGTGTCCTATATTCTCTGGCTGGAAGTTATGCAATTTCTCATTGCAGTGTTTATTACTATGTGCACACTTTTTCTCATTCATTCTGCGACACTGTCCCGCTCAGGGTCCTCTCTCCCATATATCTTCCAACACGGTTTACACACGAGTTCCATTATTAACCTACATTACAGGGGTAATTTTATACACCCTGCAAAAAGGTCTTCTTGGAGTAACAGGAAATTGTGGGTATTTAGTTTTAGTGGAAGGAATATTGTGGAAAATGTGTATGAAAATTCCTATTGTGTGTCTGGCAGATGTGTTTCCCTGCATGTTTTAAAAATGGCTGTACTACCTCTTAGAAATAGGACATGTGCCTGAGTAAGGTGAAGTCTGATTCAACTAGTAAGAGGCAGTGAAATACAAGTAAAAAATTTCAGTTTAATTCATTGACATTTAGTTGTTTGGATATTTGGTTGTTGACGCATAGGTTCCAATTTCATTAATTACTGCTGTGTACTGTGCTTTGACATGTGATGTGACACTCAGAGTTTTGATAGGGTGATGTGTAAAAATTTGAGGTGCAATGTCTTTGAGACTTGTATTAAATATATACTTGCAATTGCAAAGCTTTTGTTTATATGCTTTAATAATCCCTGTTCATTGTTAAAAGTAAAACACAGAGGAATAGGAATTAAAAGATTTAAAATTTTTGCCCTTTTTACTGCTCTGTTAGGAACATGAAGTTTTATTTTATGTATTCTTCAAGCTTGAATGCTTTCGAACTGATGCACAACTGAGTGGCAAATCTAAATATACTTGCAGTCATACTGCTCTGCTAACTGACCAAGCATTGAACCATAAAAGTAGCTGACTGCAGGGTAATCCAGATGTGGAACACATAATCTATGAGCAACAAAGAAGCTGTAGAAAGGGAGGTAGTGGAGGAGGGTTTGTGCACTGAGTCAATATGGGTGGAAGTCAGAAACAGGAAAGGAGCAGTCACTTTATTGGGAGTTTTCTATAGCAACAGAGACACTGAGGAACAGATTGGGAGACAGATTTTGGAAAGGTGCAGAAGTAATAGGGTTGACTTCAACTTCCCTAATATAGACTGGAACCTCCGAAGTGCAAATACCTTGCATGGAGCAGATTTTGTCAGGTGTGTCCAGGAAGGATTTCTGACTCAATATGTAGATAGGCTGACTAGAGGGGAGGCCATATTGAATTTGATGCTTGGCAACGAACCAGGCCAGGTATCAGATCCCTTGGTGGGAGAGCATTTCAGTGATAGTGATCACAACTCCCTGACTTTTACTATAGTCATGGAGAGGGATAGGAGCAGACGATATGGGAAAGTATTTAATTGGGGGAGGGGGAAATACAATGCTATTAGGCAAGAACTACGGAGCACCAATTGGGATCAGATGTTCTCGGGGAAATGCATGATAGAATGTGAAGGTTGTTTTGGGAGTAGTTGCTACAAGTACTGGATTGGTTTGTCCCACTGAGGCAAGGAAAGGATGGTAAGGTGAAGGAACCTTGGATGACAAGACATGTGGAACACCTAGTCAAGAGGAAGTAGGAAGCTTACTTAAGGTTGAGGAAGCAAGGATCGGACAGGGCTCTAGAGGTCTACAAGGTAGCCAGGAAAGAACTGAAGAATGGACTTAGGAGAGCTAGAAGGGGGTATGAGAAAACCTTGGTGGGTAGGATCAAGGAAAACCCCAAGGCATTCAATGCTTATGCGAGGAGCAAGAGGATGGCCAGAGTGAGGGTAGGGCCAATAGGATGGTGAAGGGAACTTGTGCGCAGAACAAGGGGAGGTAAGGGAGTTCCTTAATGAATACTTTGCTTCAGTATTCATCAGTGAGAGGGACCTTGACATATGTGACGACAGCATGAAACAGGCAGATATGCTCGAGCAGGTTGATGTTAGGAAGGAGAATGTGCTAGAAATTTTGGAAAACATGAGGATAGATAAGTCCCGTGGGCCAGACGGGATATACCCAAGGTTACTACGGGAAGCAAGGGAAGAGATTGCTGCCCCTTTGGCAATGATCTTTGCGTCCTCACTGTCTACTGGAGTAGTACCAGGAGATTGGAGGGTGGCAAATGTCATTCCCTCGTTCAGGAAAGGGAATAGGTATAATCCTGGAAATTACAGACCGGTCAGTCTTACTTCTGTGGTGGGCAAATTATTGGAGAGAATTCTGAGAGATAGTATCTATGATTATTTGGAAAAGCGCAGTTTGATTAGACATAGTAAGCATGGCTTTGTGAGGGGCAGGTCATGCCTCACAAGCCTTGTTGAATTCTTTGAGGATGTGATAAAACACATCGATGAAGGCAGAGCAGTGGATGTGGTTTATCTGGATTTTAGCAAGGCATTTGATAAGGTTCCACATGGTAGGCTCATTCAGAAAGTAAGGAGGCATGGGATTCAGGGAAATTTGGCTGTCTGGAAACAAAACCGGCTGTCCAATAGAAGACAGAGGGTGGTAGTAGATGGAAAGTATTCAGCCTGGAGCTCGGTGACCAGTGGTGTTCCGCAGGGATCTGTTCTGAGACCTCTGCTCTTTGTGATCTTTGTAAATAACTTGGATGAGAAAGTGGAAGGGTGGGTTAGTGAGTTGTCGATGACATGAAGATTGGTAGAGTTGTAGACAGCGTGGAGTGCTGTTGTAGGTTGCAACGGGACATTGACAGGATGAGAGCTGGGCAAGGTAGTGGCAGATGGAATTCAACCCAGAAAAGTGTGAAGTGATTCATTTTGGAAGGTCGAATTTGAGTGCGGAATACTGGGTTAATGACAGGATTCTCGGCAGTGTGGAGAAACAGAGGGATCTTAGGGTCCACATCCATAGATTCCTCAAAGTCGCTACCCAAGTTGATAGGGTTGTAAAGAAGGCTTATGGTGTATTAGCTTTCATTGGCAGGGGAATTGAGTGTAAGAGCAGTGAGGTTATGCTGCAGCTCTATAAAATGTCTAGTTAGATCACACTTGGAATATTGCATTCAATTCTGGTCACCTCATTATAGGAAAGATGTGGAAGCTTTAGAGAGAGTGCAGAGGCACTTTACAAGGATGCTGGAGGACAGTTCTTATGAGGAAAGGTTGAGGGAGCTAGGGCTTTTTCCATTGGAGCAACGAAGGACAAAAGGTGACTTGATAGAGGTGTACAAGATGATGAGAGGCATAGATAAAGTGGATAGTCAGAGACTTTTTCCCAGGGCGGAAATGACTATTATGAGGGGCACAATTTTAAGGTGATTGGAGAAAGATATAGGAGAGATGTCAGAGGTAGGTTCTTCACACAGAGAGTGGTGGATATATGGAATGTGCTGTCAGCAGTGGTAGTGGAGTCAGATACTTTAAGAGATTTTTAAGTAACTCTTGGATAGGCACATGGAGGATGGTAAAATATAGGGTATGCAGGGTAGATTGATCTTAGTAGGATAATAGGTCGGCACAACATTGTGGGCCGAAGGGCCTGTACTGTGCTGTACTGTTCTGTGTTCTATGTTTTATGTTTAAGAATGCAGTAGGTGAAAATTAGGATCAGGATTAACAATAAAAACCAAAAGAACTGCAGATGCTGTAAATCAGGGACAGAAACAGAAATTGCTGGAAAAGTTCAGCATCTGTGAAGAAAAATTCAGATTTAACATTTCAGATCCAGTGACCCTTCCTCAGAACTGAAGACTTGCTGAGCTTTTTCTCAAATTGATGGACTTCCATCTCTTGCTTGTACACCACGCAGTGAAGTGCCCTATATCTTCATGTCATTCATTATCATGTAGACATTGTTAATCCTGAACTAAAACAGAAGTTGCTGGAAAAACTCAGCAGGTCTGGCAGCATCTGTGAAGAAAAAATCAGAGTTAACGTTTCAGGTACGGTGACCCTTCCTCAGAACTGAAGACTTTCTGAGCTTTTCCAGCAACTTCTGTTTTAGTTCAGGATTAACAATGTCTACGTGATAATAAATGACATGACGATATAGGCCACTTCACTGTGTGGAACGCAAGCAAGAGATGGAAGTCCATCAATTTGAGGTAAGCCTCCTGTACTTAGTAAAACTGGAAGAAATATCCCCAAGAATACTTCGGATTTGAAGAAGAGATTCAAGATGAGAAATGAGCCTCACCTCAATTACTCATATGTAGTACTAAATATATATAAAGACATTTTCTAATGATCAAAATTCAGTTTCAACTAAGATATATAGTACTTAAGGATTTTTAAGTCCAATTGATCCAGTAACCTGTTATAATTTCAACACAAAGGTCGAAATATCGAATAAATCTGTGAATGAAGTCAATTGCCAGCATCCTACTATTAATCACCTACCATTAATAAATCTGACAAGCTCAGTCAATGCAAACATTCTGTGAAAAATTTAGAGACTTTGATTGGATCTTCATCCTTGAAGTAGGGAGCAGGAGTCAGGAAATTTCTAGGCTCAATGTACCCGACACAGGACAAGCTGCCTGCAAAGGCAAGATTTTCATCCCAGAATGGGAGGGAGTTATGTATGGGTTAGAGAACTGAAGTCAGGCCAGCAGCCCACTGGCTAGCATTCAGAGACAGCTGCAAAGCTGTGAAGTACTGAGGGGTCTGGTTAAAAGGCCAACCTCAGTGCTCTCAGTTTTAGTCAATATTAAGCACTCTAGAACTCTCTCTTCACACTGTCTACCTTCGCAACCATTCTCCAACCTTGCCAATCATGCATCTCTGCCCACCCACCTAACCCAAGCCCTCTCACACCCTCCGTGCCAGTCTATGGCATTTCCTTGCCACCTTACCCAATGAGCGCTCTGCATAGTAACAATGAACCCTGCAGTAATAATGGTGAATGCGGAAAAGCTTTAAGCAAGAAAGCAATGCATTCAAACTTTATTTAGGAAACTGCTTCTCCCTTAACTCTGTGAAAATGTTAATTATCCAGGTTTTTAAGTTACCAATAGCAGAAATTACAAGTATTTGACACTAATTTATCATGTGCAATTGATGAAACAAGAGAAACAGAGTCAATAATGCATTATTTTCCCCTGGGCATGGTTGTTTTAACAGATTAATGGACATGTCGGGTTTCAGTGAAATCTCATCATTCACTTTTGAGGGGCTATTGGGAGTGGTATTGAAGGCATGAGAAGCCATTGGAGACGGGGTGAAGGTCATAGATTGGTGTGGAGAATATATGAAGGTTCATGGGAGTGTGTGTGGAAACGTAAAGATTGGTATGGCAGAGCATGGCTAAGACCTTTGAACTCACTTTTCAAAAAGGTTCCCTCATTTAAACTCTGGTTTACCGCTCCTTGGAGAGGACATGTACTCTGAGCCTTTGAGAACTTGGCCAGTTCCCGAAACATTTCAAGAGCTGGGAGATGCCTATCTCTGCAATGGAATCAGCCAAGTTAGGAGTACAGGGTGTGGGCTCATGACCTACAATAGCCACCACCTATATGTGAGGCTAACAAAATTTGGGGGCATCAACAATGCAGCCAGGAATCACTCCAACTTCACAAAAATCCAGTCCTTTGTAATTAGTTGAGCAGTGCATAACTCACAAAAACTATGTTGTAGAGCAAGGTTTTTCATACAAAATTTCTGCTCGTAACTTTTCCTTCTTGCCAAAAATTGCAGCATACAAGCAAAGGCATTGAGTAAAGATAGGAAGTGGGTATCAACAGATCGAACGTCTTAACCTCAGAATAGATGCCATGGATGGGAAATCAGCGTATGGTCAGTCTTGCTCTGGTGTCAGTTAATCTCTGTAGCATCCCATATTTGATCTTTGTCTTCCAGCATGAAAACCGTTACTGAAGGAACTTTGAAATCAAATCTAAAATTAAAGGGAAAGTTAGGCCTTTCTAAGAGTATTGCTGTCTGCTCCCGATAACACTGCTCGTTTTTTTAGTGGCTACTTTCAAAGGTTGGATTTACAGAAGATGTAAATCAAAAAATGGTGCAGTACATGCCACAGAGTGACTTTCCAGCAAGATTGGTGGGCCTTATTTTTCAGCCTTGGATTACTCATTTTATACAAATCATTGAAAGCTTTGAAGAAGCATTTCTTTGGAAAAGGCTAACCTAACTATTGCTTAGATTTATTAATCATTCATTGACAAATCTTATGCCAGATAAAACCTGGCGGTGGGAATTTGTTAATGTAGAACTTACTATGCAGTAGCAGCTCTTAAAGTCATTCAGTTGCTACTTAACCCAATATTTTTGTTGATCCGGCAGTAAATTGTAGGGATAGAAGCTTTGATGCATTAGGGAATACCACTGCTGAACACAAACCTTAATGAATGAATTAAATAGAGAAGATGACCCAACAGTAAATAGAAGAAAGGAGACTTGTCCTTTTTAAAGCTAAAGAGGCGATTTAGCAACACGGTATGGTAGAGTCTCCATTGCATATTCAGTCTGTACAGATGACCACAAATTAAGTGGGAAATATGTTTTAGCCCTCAGAGAAAAACATGCCACAGCAAGTCTGCTCAGCGTTGGAATGCTGGCTTTTAAAAAAAACTCATATTGCAGCATTCTGCTATTAATAACAGCTTGAGAAATTACTTTTTCTATAGATGGTTAAAAACACTCTAGCTTTGACTCTTGCATTGAAGTGCTGGGCTCTACTAGCAGAAAAATTCAATTTTACTTGCATTACTCTGTGCAGATGATAACAAAACGTCGAAGCTTTGGTGTAGGGAGGCAGCTGACTATTTGAATAGAACTGTCACTAATATGTGACACTTTGGGAATATTGACTTGTTGAAAAGTACTTTGTCATCTTATGTTGATTGCGATGTACAGAAGGGGGAAGGAAAAATGAATGACCAACATGCCACTCGTCTGCATGGGTACACCATTGATTAACTGACTTGTCTTACATCCTCGGATTCGGCTTGAAAGGGTCTATGGGCATCTTTGCATTGACTGGAAGAATCATTCTTGACGACCAAGAGGAGGCTTCTTATTTGAGGGTATGGCATAAATCCCTCATTCTTTCCTAACTGAAACACAGACAGTAGAAGCAGATCTCCTTGATCACCAGCAGTTTATCTCTGCCTGAACCTTGAACATGGTTGGGCATTTGTGCAGGGCAGGTCATTTCTTACTAACTTGATTGAATTTTTTTGAGGTGTTGATGAAGGTGATCAATAAGGGTAGAGCTGTGGATGTTGTTTACACTGATTTTAGTAAGGCTTTCAACAAGGTTCCTCATGGTAGGCTTATCCAAAAGAATGGGATCCATGGTGACTTGGCAGTTTGGATTCAGAATTGGCTTGCCTATAAAGGACAGAGGGAAGTGGTGGAAGGGTGTTTTCTCAGGCTAGAGGTCTGTGCCTAGCAGTGTTCCATAGGGATACATACCGAGACCTCTGCTGTTTGTGATATATTATATATATAAATATAAAAGATGACTTGGAAGAAAATGTAGATGTATGGTTTAGTAGGTTTGCAGACGATACAAAGATTGGTGAGGTGTGGAAAGTACAGAAGGTTGTCAATGGATACAGTGCGATACAGGTCAATTGTAGATATGGATGGAGAAATGGCAGATGGAGTTTAATCCAGGCAATTGTGACATGCTGCAGTTTGGGAGATCAAATGTTAAGGAAAAGTATACAGTTAATGGCAGGACCCTGAACAGCATTGACATACAGAATGACCTTGGGGTTCAAGTCCATTGTTCTCTGAAACTGATCACACAAGTAGATAGAGTGGTAAAAAGGCCTATTGGCATACTTGCATTTATTGGTCATGGAATTGAGTACAAGAATCAGGATGTCATTTTGGAGCTTTATAAGACTTAGGTTAGACCACACTTAGAGTATTGCATTCAGTTCTGGTTGCCACATTACAGAAAGGATGTGGAGGCTTTAGAGAGGGTGCAGAAGAGGTTTACCAAGATGCTGCCTGGACTAGAGCGTATTTGCTGTAAGAAGAGACTAGAAAAACTCGGGTTGCTTTCTCTTGTATGGCGGAAGTTGAGGAGAGACTAGACAGAAGTCTATTAAATAATGAGATGCATAGAAAGGGTTGGTGGTCAGAATCTTTTTCCCAGAGTTGAGATATCTAATATTAGGGGACATGCATTTAAGGTGAGGGTGGAGGGGGGAGTTCAAAGGAGGCATGAGGGGCAAGTTTTATACGCAGAGAGTGGTAGGAGTCTGGAACGCACTGCTGGGAGTGGTGGTGAAGGCGGATATGGTAAGGACATTTAAGGGACTTTTAGGTAAGCTCATTAATATGCAAGGAATGGAGGGTAATGGGCCAAGGGCAGGCAGAAGGGATTAGTTTCATTCAGCATCATGTTCAGCACAACTTTGTGGGCCGAAGAGCGCATTCTTGCGCTGTACTGATACATCCATCTCTAGTCTCATCTGGTGCTGTCCTACTAACAATCTTTTGTGTCCCCATCAAACAATCAGAGAGAGTGGAATGCCCAAGTCCTAAATTTTGGTAGCAACTGCCAAAAGTTCATTTCTCAAACATCCAGAAAAGGAAAGCAAACAAAAAAACAACCCAGCATTTTTTAATTTCTCAGCCAATTGAAGATCAAAATGAGGCTTTCTGACATTGTCCATTTTATATTAATGAGATGAGCAAACAGCATATTCCTGGCAGGAAACAGCTCCTCGTGGAATTTGGAAGTATTTCAATAACCTATAGTCCACTAATGATCTCATGTATAATTCAGCGAAGAGAACATACCTGTATACTTTACAAATCTCAGTGGAAATGACATTCATAGTACAGTGGGCAAAAAAAGAGTTAACGTCGCAAGGCCTAACATTGCAAAACTTCCTGTTTAATAACAACAATGAGCAAAGAAAAATTTCCTGAAAAATGGAGCATATTTTGGAGATTGTCTTTATTCTATTTCTGTATAAAGCATTTAGGCCTAAGATCATACTTGACTGAAGAGATTCAATGCTGGATTGTTTCTATGGTGGAGTTTTCAAGTGGCTCTTAACATTTCCTGCCTCTGAAAGAGAGATCCTTCAAGTGATCAGGGATTTCCTGTTCTAAGCTTTTATTTTTCAAGGAGTGAAGCTTTCAAAAAGGAAGAGCATTTTTGATTTGTGATGGCAGACAAAGGAGACTAAGGCATCAGTGGACTAATCTTGAATATACTCTTACTATTAATTTACTAACTATGAATAAAGCTTAAAACACCCCATAAAAATCTCCATTTTGTAAAATCTGGCCTTAGTATAACAGGCAATTGGCATAAGGTAAAATGGGAGTAATTAAACCTTGAAATAAATTAAACCTTGTTTAGAAAAAAAACAGAAAGAACTGCGGTTGCTGTAAATCAGGAACAAAAACAAAGTTGCTGAAAAAACTCAGCAGGTCTGGCAGCATCTGTGACGGAAAAAACAGAGTTAAAGTTCTGGGTCCGGTCACTTTGTTTTTGTAGTACTTGTACAGGCTTGACAGTGATCTCTTGTAACAAAATGCCGAATATTCCAAGTTTTTTGGTGAAAAAGTGGTGTAGTTCTTGTGCAGACAGCCACCTCGGAGTAAAAGTTAGAAACATCACCATTTCAGAGACTAACAACTCTCGATGAGAAAAAAGAAATTTTCCTGAAAGAGAAAACCTTAATTAAAAGCAGAGCCAAGTAGGAGCAGGAGTAGGCCTTTCAGCCTCCTGTGCCATTCAATATGATCATGGCTAATCATCTAACTAAATAAATCTTTTCCATTTTCTCCCCAAACCTTTTGATTCCCTTCAGACCTATGAATTATATCTAACTCCTTCTTGAAAATATTCAAGGTGTTGGCCTCAACAGTTTTCTGTGGAAGAGAATTCTAAAGACTCATCATCTTCTAGGTGAAGATATTTCTCTGTCTCCTGGTTCTTAATGCCCAACCCCTGTATCATAGAATCCCTACAGGAAATGGCCATTCAGCCCATTGAGACTGCACTGACTCTCCAAAGAGCATCCCACCCAGACCCAGCCTCCCTCCCTATTTACTATGGCTAACCCACCTAGCCTGCTCAAACCTGGACACAATAGGGCAATTTAGCATGGCCCAACCACCTGCACATCCTTGGGTTGTAGGAGGAAACCAGACCTCCTGACAGAAACCCACACAGACATGGGGAATCTCTTTCTGGACTCCCCAGTCATTGGGAATATGCTTGTTGCATTTACCCTGTCTATGAGAAGGGAGAGAGAAAACAGGAATTTATAGACTGATTAGCCTGACATCAGTAGTAGGGAAAATGCTGGGGTCCATTATAAAAGATTTAATAGCAAAGTACTAGGGAAACAGTGACAGGATTGGACGGAGTCAGCATGGAGTGATGGAACTAAATGTAAGATCTCCAAGTTTGCAGATGACACAAAGCTGGGTAGGAAGGTGAACTTTGAAGATAGTGCTTCAGTGTGATTTGGACAAGTTCAGTGAGAGGGCAAATGCATGGCAGATGAAGTATAATGGAGATTAAATATGAGATTAACCACTTTGGTTATATATTTGAAATAAATTAGCACTTGTTTAGGCTCGATGGTTACTATTAAATTCTCCCATTTGTAAACTCCAGTGAGCATAGTCCTAACCGATCCAGCCTCTCTTCATACATGAATGCTGTCATCCCAGGAATAAGTCTGGTAAAACTTTGTGGCACCGCCTCCATTGCTAGAACGTTGTTCTTCAGATAAGGAGACCAAAGTTCTTCATAATACTCCAAGTATGGTCTCACCAAGGCACTGTACAATTGCAGCAATCATTGCTGTTGTTCTCAAAGCCTCTCACTATGAAGACCAACATTTGCTTTCTTCACCGCCTGTTATGCCTGCATGCACACTTTCAGCAAGTGGTATACAAGGACACCCAGATCTCATTGCACATCACCTTTTTCCAATCCATTGCCGTTCACGTAATCATCTGCCCTCCTGATTTTGCTACCAAAGTGGTTATCTCATATTTAATCCCCATTATACTTCATCCGCCATGCATTTGCCCTCACACTGAACTTGTCCAAATCACACTGAAGCACTATCTTCAAAGTTCACCTTCCTACCCAGATCTGCAAACTTGGAGATCTGACATTTAGTTCTATTACTCCGTGCTGACTCTGTCCAATCCTGCCACTGTTTCCCTAGTACATTGCTATTAAATCTTTTATAATGGACCCCAGCATTTTCCCTACTACCGATATCAGGCTAATCAGTCTATAAATTCCTGTTTTCTCTCTCCCTTCTTTTTTAAACTTTAGCTACCCGCCAATCCATACAAACTATTCCCAAGACTATAGAATCTTGGAAGATAACGGCCAATGCATCCGTTATTTTTAAGATCACTTCCCCGAGTATCCTGGGATGTAGATTATCAGGCCCTGGAAATTTATCAAGCCTTTAATTTTTAAATAGTGACCCCTTAGTTCTAGATTCTCTGATATGAGAGAACAGCCTTTCCACATACATCCTGTGAAGTTGCCTCAGGATCTTACATCTTTCAATCAAGTTACCTTTACACAGCTAAATTCCAATGGATGTTTTCCTATTCTATCCCACATAAGACAACTCACCCATTCCAGACATTGGGAAATGCAGCCTATTCCATGATGGTAAAGCTTAAAGTAGAGGGCCTATGCCTGCACCAGATATCAGATTCTTGGCATATGCAAATAAAGGCCCTCCTTTTCCCCTTCCAGATATTGAACTACTTTGTACAAATATGTCAGCCACAGGCCTGCTGCAACCAGACCTGCAAGTATCTCAGAAAGCAATGCAGTGAGGAAACTTAGAGTCAGCCAGTAAAAATGTGAAAGGAAAGTGAAAAGGCCTAACCCTTATGCACCGATGGATTATGAACAGGAGGAAGCCATTTGGTCCCTTAAGATGCTCTGCCATTTCATAAGATCATGCTGATCAGATTGTAACCTCAATTCTACATTCCCACCTACCTGCAATTACCTTTCACCCCCATGCTTCCCAAGAATCCATTCACTTCTGCCTTAAAGATATTCCAATACTCTGCCCCACCACCTTCTCAGGAATAAGGTTCCATGCATGTGGAGCCAGGAGGCGAAAGAGTTCTCTCCAGGCTCCATAGCAATCACAAAGACTATTAGAAACCACTTTGTGACCATGCTTATCATACCCCTCTCGTGATTGCCTACCCTTTCTACTGATTACCTCATTCCACCATTGCTCCCAAAAACAACCTGAGGAGGCGGTGCCCAGAACTCAAAACACATCAAACCAAGTTAATTTAACACCATTTCCAGTGTGCATGTAGGCAGTGTCCAATTACACACACAAGCTTTCTTCCTGCTTTCCATTTGTACCTGTCTATCTCTCATTGTGTGTTTGTCTTAAATGAGCTAGAAATTGGAACCGCTGTCTCTCAGATAGAACCTCTTAGCACTGAACTTTACTCACTATTGGCAAAAAAGCAGATAGAGATAATGAGTTACCTTCTAAATCAACTAATTAGCCTAAACAACACTCTGACAGCACCTCAACCTCTTCAGAATTTTTCTCTCTTGCTTTCTCTTTTATTCTCTCTGATATTACTTTTACTATCTCTCTTCTGCACACACACACAAGAAGAGTATAGATAGCTGACTGAGAAAGCAATTCTTCTATCATTAATGCCTGTGCCAGTAGGGCTTATTTGGAAAGTACACTTACTATCATGGGAACGTGATCAAATTGTACTCTGGTTGCTGCTCCTTGCCAATGTATTTAATAAAGAAAATAATTCTCCAATATACCTTGTTTAGGTTTGAATCAAATTATCAACAGGGCAATGCATTGCGTGCCTCACTTTAATAATTCCAGATCAAGGAAATGTATTATTGCAGCAGATAAAGGGCACTGGAGCTTTTCGCTCTGGGGAGCAATAAGCTAGGTAACATTGCTTCTGAAAATAACTGAATGATCAAGATGGGAAGGAAGTGTCATAAAACCTTGTGTAGAATTTTGAAGAGTTCTCACTAGGGCCATCCACCTTCACAAGAGCTTGTGGCATGATTTCACTTTGTCCCTTTTCCAGAATTAAACTATCATTTGCTTGGCAACGGCCTTAATTTGAAGCTGCATTTATAATAATACTGCTTTATGGAAACTACAAGACTAAGTCGATGAAGCTCGCTAAGTTAGATAATCACCCTTGATTCGCCTACATTTTCTCACCATGCCAAACACCTTTATATTCCCAGGTTATTATTCAGGAACTTCACAGTCTCCTTTAATTTCTGTCCTGTTTATGATACCAACACCATTTTTGTCTATTTCTGTGTGAACTGAGTTCACATTTACTGCACAATGCCGTACATTAATCACGGCCTTCTTTCAAGCAAGAAAATTCAGTTTTTCTATGAAAAACTTCTTTGTAGCTCATTCGATTTTAAAGCTGCTCTAGCTTTCTGGTGGCTCTTGTGATGATTCTCAATATCGCTGTGGCTCAGAGCTGGTGCTTCTTGGCCATGGGTCAACAAGTTTTGGGCTCAAATTTTGTTCCAGAGATTTGAATTTAAAAGAAATGAGCAAAGAAGTCAAGCAGAGTGTGAAATGGATGGCCAATTAATGATTGTTCTTTTGGCTGATGATAGGAGCTTAAGTTGCATCCATGAAATTTTATTTTAAATAAACCATTATTCCCTTGTGTGTAACCTGCTTATCCTTTTTCAAATAGCTCACGTTTCTTCAAATTCTTCTTCATTAGGTTTAGATCGATTCATATAATCTTGCTGCCTGTGTCAACTTTCATTAACTTTGCAATAAGCATATATAAAACGGAGGAAAAGCTAAATAACAATTAATGAAGTTCAAACAATCTAATGTCTAATTTATTGGAGAAGCAGAAACACACAGGTTCCCTTGTCAATAGATTATTCCTGTATCTATACATACAGGTTCGTTATCTGTGTGGTATCATTCCATGGTTTGCTTTGGAAGGATTGGTTGATAACAGAAATTCTTTCAATAATAGACAATTAAGTTTATCACACTGAGGGAATCAGGCTAGTAACTTGACAATTTCCAGGGCTAACTTCTCAACTCATTTGAAGACTAGGATAAGATTCAACACCTTCTAATTCCCTGAGATTGCCATAGAGTCCTGTATTTGCTGTTTGGACAGTGATTTCTTAAGCAGAGGAATTTGGTCTGTGTGTACGAGGAAATTTTCTGTTTCAGTGTATGGATGTACCTAGAACAGAATGTGCAAAACTTGACCTAATCTTGGGAAATGAGGCAGGGCAGGTGAGTGAAGTGTTCAGTGGGGCAGTACTTTGGCCCCAGTGACTATAATGTATTAGTTTTAAAGTAGTGATGGAAAAGGATAGACTGGATCTAAAAGCTAAAGTTCTAAATTGGAGGAAGGCCAATTTTGACAGTATTAGGCAAGATTGTGATTGGGGGATGGATGTTCGCAGGTAAAAGGACAGCTGGAAAATGGGAAGCCTTCAACAATGAGATAACGAGAGTCCAGAAACAATATTTTCCTGTTAGGGTGAAGGGTAAGTTTGGTAGATGTGGGGAATGCTAGATGACTAGAGAAATCAAGGTTTTGGTCAAGAATAAGAAGGAAGTGTATGTCAAGTATAGACAGCAGGGATCGAATGAATCCCTAGGACAATATAAACCCAGCTTAACAAGGAAATCAAGAGGGCAAAACGGGGACATGAAATAGCTTTGGCAAATAGGGTTAAGCAGAATCCAAAGGCATTCAACAAGTACTTTAAGGGCAAAAGAGTAACAAGGGAGAGAATAGGGCCCCTTAAAGATCAGCAAGGCTGCCTATATGTGGAACTGCAGGAGATAGGGGAGGTACCAAATGAATATTTTGCGTCAGTGCTTTACTGTGGAGAAGGATATGGAAGATAGAGAATATGGGGGGAAAATAGCAATGTCTTGAAAAACGTCCCTATTGTGGAGGAGGAGGTGCTGGACATCTTAAAATGCGTAACGGTGGATAACTCCCCAGGATCTGATCAGATGTACCCTAGAGCTCTGTGGGAAGCTAGGGAAGTGATTGTTGGGCCCCTTGCTGAGATATTTTTCTGAGATCGATTGGCACAGGTGAGGTGCCAGAAGACTGGTGGTTGGTTAATGTTGTGCCGCTATCTCAGAAAGGTGGTAAGGAAGAGCCAGGGAACTATAGACGGGTGAGCCTAATAACACTGGCAGGCAAGTTCTTGGAGGGAATCCTGAGCGAAAAGATTTACATATATTTGGAAAGGCAAGGACTGATTAGGGATAGTCAACTTGGCTTTGTGCGTGGGAAATCGTGTCTCACTAACTTGACTGAGTTTTTTGAAGAAGTAATGAAGGGGATGGATGAGGGCTGAGTGGTGGATGTGATCTATATGGACTTCAGTAAGATGTTTGACAAGGTTCCTCACGGTAGACTGTATTCTGTTTCTTAAAATCTCCAACAATTCTCTCCAGACTCTGATGGAGTCATTGTGTATTCTTTAAATTGTTGTCAAGAAACTTGCAACTCTCACTTGAAGGGCTCTTCACCCGGTCAGCAGTGCAGCCTGTCTCAAAATTGAGTTGGAAAAATCTCCATTGAATTATTAAACCACATTTGTACAAATATGAACCCACAAAGTAACAGGACATATAATATGATGTTTGGTCATGATTGTTGATGTTCCATAATTCAAATCGATTGACAGTGTGATAGCAGCTTATATCCTACTACAATGCAGTACTACCCCCACTTAGTCACAATAAAATTGATTTTTTTTAATAAAATGCATTTGAAGAATTAATTTTCTTCCAACATTAAAATAATATACCTGGGAATATTCATGCTGTCTAAATGCCTTTGTATTCTGACAAAAACTCAAGTCTGAGACTTTCAATTAAGAAACTGTTCTGGCGTACATTATCTTCAGTTGGATCCTCTTGCTTTACTCCTTAGCATTCAAAAAAAAATCAGTATTGAATTTTCCCAGCTTAGGAACATAGAAACTAGGAGCAGGAGTAGGCTATTTGACTGTTTGAATGTGCTTGGTCATTATTGATCCTCTAAATGAATGCCATATTCTTGCTTTATCTCCAAACCCCTTTATCTAAAAAAAAAATCTCTTTCTTGAGTACATTCAATGATCCAGCTTCCACAGCCTTCTGTGGTAGTGAATACCACAGATTAAAAACCGTCTGAGTGAAGAAATGTTTCCTCATCTCGTACTAAATGGCCTACCTCACTTGGCATCCAACCCAATGGTGATATTGGTTTCTGGGGTTTTATCAAACCAAATTCAGAACACAGACAGCCATATATGTTTCTGCAATGTGAAAAGTATCTCTTTACTAGAGCAATCTAAAACTAAACCCTTTGCCCTGTTCTCTTCCCCCTAGCTCCATGTCAAATGTTTGTCTACTCTTCATTTCAAGGATGCATTGGCCTTAGCCATGCTTCCCTTAGTACCTTTGTGATAGTTTTAGATTTATGACTCCTCATAACTAACTTCTCAGCCAGGGGAAACAGTGTTTTCCTGGCATTTCTGTTAGAATCCTTCATAAATAAAAGCCTTCATTTATCGTCTCAATTCCTAATAAGTCAAGTCGCTGCTGTTAGCATGAGATTTTCATTCCTGCTCCCATCCTGGTAACTCCTCTCTATGCCATTACTTTTTGAGAGTTTTGCAGAATACAAGAATGAATTTCCGTATAAACCTCCCACACACTGTTTATAAGCTGCTTTCTGAAAAAAACACAAAGCTAACACTGTCTTTATCATTTGAATTAGTTACTTCTTGTTGGAAAAAAGAGGCTGTATTCAACATGTCAAATGTGATTTAGCTATAACAGATACTTGTTAGCTGACCTTGATTAACCCATTTATTTCTACATGCTCATTAATTTGATCGTGGATTGTGGCTTCTAAACATTTGCCCTCAACTGACCTCTGCCTAATTCGTCCATAGTTACCCAATTATTACTTCATTACTTTCATGAATAAATGTTCCCTTTCAGTTACCTGACGTTATTTGTAAAATCTAAGCAATACATTTTTATCATAAAAATTTAAAAGAATGTGGATGCCAGTGTGTTACTGCAAATTTGAAAGGTCTAGTTCACTACAGTCACCTTTGTTTATTTCATGTAAAATAAGTGCTTTGAGATCCACCTTGTTCCCTGCTATGCCAGAATTATCAGAAATTGTCATCTTGGTCTACACAAAGAACCACAGTTTAAGGAAGCAATGTTAACTTATTTCAAGTACAAATGAAGTGGTTGTTTTAGTGGATCTGGGTTAGAATTTGGGAAGTATGGCACTTACCAAGCACAAGACTAAAGTTCAGGGAAGGGAAATGCAACATGTGTACAATTGGGATGGAGCCATGTAGATTCTGGCAGCAATTTCCCAGCTCCCCAGTCAAGTCAGCACTCATATATATTAAAAGATACGTTCTTGGTGGTGGCTTCCAAATTTCCATTATAGACAGTTGTTCGGGTTCCACATAGACATGATTAACCTGAACTCGGCTGGACCTATGCAAACTATGTTCGGGCCAACCACTTTCTACAAGAAGGCTTCAAGGTGCGAGACTTGTCATTTGCAATTGAAATGAGACTGATGTCTATCTTAGATGAGGACACTGGGCATCTGTAGTTTTACCAAGTTAGCGAGCAACACTCGTCTGGTGTAGGAATTACGTGTGTAAAAGCTTACCAAATTTGATCCAGAGGAGCTTAGCAAGTACCAACAGGTTGCATATGTGCCCAGACCCACAATGCCAATGCCCACCATTGTGGGCATCAGGACATCTGCATGTCCTGCCGTGGATAGACTGGGCATTTAATCAACATATTTAAATCACACTCTTGGGAGCCCAATGTGAAATTTCCTTGGCAGAAGAGGAACTGTTGGCTCCACAAGGTGAATTCCCCTTGTAGCAGTCTCTGTGGACCAGGGGTGCCCTCCCAGACTCCTTCCTAATGCTAATTGCCATCTTCTCCTGATTTATTAATCATGAATGTCATTGTCTTGCAAATTGCAGGCCAAGATCTGCAGCTTTCTACCATTGGTGCTCCATCTTACCTAATGGCAAGACTGTCCATTTGGCTAACAAATGAGCAGGAGATGAATGTTCAAAATGTTACTGAGGCCCTGCTATTAAGAACGCTATATCTAGCTGTCGGATTCTTATTGTGGTATCTGTCACTGTTCCTGATAAATTTTATTATTCAACCATGAGTCCAGAAGTTCCTCCTTATATGTCTCTCAATATCTCCATAAATCTTTCCTTTATCTGTATCTCAGTATCCCTCCAATTTCCTTTTGACTGACTTCCAGTGCTTCTATTTGGCCCTCACAGTTTTCTTAATTTGCTCAATTTATAAACATGCTACTTTAAAACCCAGGGCGGAGGAAAACCGCAGCTGATATAAAATAGCATAGGATTTGGCTTTGGAAATCCAGCTCTGGGTGAGAACAGACTGCTGTTGCAACATGCACAGATACAAATAATTTTAGTGAGAGGAGTGAGGAACTATTGCCTGGAAATAAGCACCTGCAATGGAATCAGAGGGTGGTTACAGGCTGGCTTGCATAGGATTTTAGACTCTGCCTTTTATTATGGAGTAGGTCTGAACATCTAGTTGCAGCAGCTCATGCTTCCTTTAGATTTAGTCTCTATCTTATCTTATATCAATAAGCGATAGGAAAGAGGTCAGTGATAATTTGCTGCATTATTCAAACAAAGACAAGCCATTGGATGGAAACTTAGATGCCCTCAGCTTGTGTTTTTAGTTCCAGTGGCTGTGTGCTGCTGGCATTTAATAGGCTTTATACTTTTGCTATACCACATACTTGTGGTCACAGAGTAAGATGAAACCTTAGCTATATGCGATGTTCTCTTTGTGTGAAAACTGGTGGAAAATTTGCCAGTGTAGCATAACTCTGCCAGACAGTAGAGTCCATCTCCTCTCACTATGTCACTTTACTTCTGTATCTGTGGTAACACTGCTTAACTATTCTAAACCCGTATTCTGTAAAATCATGTAGGAGTCTATTGTCTATAGGAATACAGTTCATTACTTTCACACCAGCTGTCTTACTTCTCTCATCTGCGAAAAAATATTTTAGACACATGCTGTGCCTATTTTCTTTCACTACAAAACAAACTCCAATCTCTAAACTCGTTAACTCTTGAGATTTTCTGAACAGGTCAAATAATCTTGATCTGTTCTGCCCTCATGATCTGCTGTAGATACAGTTAAGTGCTTTTTACCTTCAATGGGGTATTTCCACCTGACGAGGCAAGAATTATATTATTTCCTGTAACGTAAAAACTGGACATGGCAAGGTAGTACTGAAAGATTCAAGCGACTTTTATTACAGCTCCTGGTATCAATATATATTACAATCGCAGGCATTGCTGTGTCTGGGATCATGCTAAGCAATTCAGTTATAAATTGTAGCAAACTTCCCTTGGTGTGCTGTGCTGCAATGGCTTCACAGACTGAGACGTTTATATAGTTAATCACATGCTATGATATGGTGATGATATCCTGAGCGTGTCTCTGAGGTATATTGTACTCTGGCTGTGAAGCGTAATAAACAACTCTAACATGGTCATTTCCTATATCACTCCTAAACCTTATGGTTCTGCTCCTGCTGGAGTTTGGATTTGGGTCCTTGAAATATTCCAGGGATTGGGTAGGTGTGTGTGTGGGAAGCGTGGCTTGACAACATAAGACTGTGCCGTTGTCAATTGTTGAACACAGCAAGATAGCTGTTATCATGTTGTGAATCTGATTGTGTGCTGATAACTCTGAGGCTGGGATAGATCTTGGGTGAAATCTTTCCATGCCCTGAATGATGGAGGCTATTGGTCAAGCGGGACTTCATTATCGCTCTCATTACAACTGAATTGCACCTCATTAGTATGCAGGCCCCTATTCTATCAGCCACTGGATAGAAACTAGTCTCTGAGAATTACCTACTTGAAAGTCAGAGTGGGTGTCAGGCTCACTGATTGCTGCTCTCATTGCCATGTCAGACACCAGTCACCAGTGTCACAGTGCACATTCCAGGGCCAGCACCGCACACACCTCACACCCATGGATGCTGGCATTCAATCCACAAGGTTTCTGATCCAATTACAGTACACTTCTGCATTTCACTGCTACACTTTAGTGTGCACTAAAACTTCTCATTAGAATGCAGCTACAAGGATGATTTGCAGGCAGGGACTGGCACCTATCTCATGAGATGCAGCATCTTAAGGTTACTCAGTTCCTTTCTTAATTGTTAGTGCCTATTTGGATGCTCACAGTATCCTGTTTTCACATTGTCCCCTTGAGCAGAGCTTCAGCGCTCCCAGTACTGCTGCAGTGTGCTGCAGTTTAGCACTAACACAAAGCCAGGCAGCTTGTCATGCTGGCCAGCTGTCATCAATCAAGAGGGTGGACATGTTGTTGTATGGCACATTGCAACATCAATCTCACCCCTACAGCATGTGCCAGAAGCTTAAGCAATAAACACACTGAATGTGCTGCGAGCAAACGACTGTGTTTCCAAGCATAAGAGCAATAGTTCCCACTCAAGTCCAGGGGACGCCCTTCAGCTAGGGGGGTTCCCGGTCCAGTAAGTTAATGGAAGCCCATGTTATCAGTCCAAGGCCTTGGACACACACGGGCAGCCATCCGGTCGAGACAGCTATGGCCAGGGGTCTGTACCTCTAAAGTATAGGGAATCATTCATGGTCAGTCCTGTGGGTCCAGTACATGGTAAAAAGACCTAAATTCCAGAGATGAGGTGAGAGTGACAATCCATGACAACAAAGCTGCATTTGAATGAGTGTAGTATCAAAGAGTCTTTACAAAACTGGAGTCAGTGGGAATCAGGGGGGATACTTCACTGACTGGAGTCATACCTGACACATAGGAAAATGGTTGTGGTGTTGGAGGTCAGTCATCTCAGCTCCAGCACATCTCTGCAGGAGTCCCTCAAGGGAGTGTCCTACGCCCAACTGTCTTCAGCTGCTTCATCAATGATCTTCCCTTCATCATAGGGTCAGAAGTGGGATGTTTAATGATTGCATAATGTTCAGCACGCTTCATGACTCCTCAGGTACTGAAGCAGTCCGATACATCCCTAAATGCAGCAGGACTTAGACAATATTCAGACTTGTGCTTACAAATGGCAAGTAATATTCATGTCAGGCAACGACTGTCCGACAAGTGAGAATCTAGCCGTTGCCTGTTGACGTCAATGGTATGGTGGATCGCCCACAATCAACATTCTGGGGTTACCATTGACCAGAAACTGAGCCGGTCATAAGCTGGGAATTCTGCAGCGAGTAGCTCACCATAAATTCTCCAAAGCCCATCAGCTATCTACAAGGTGCAAGTCAGGAGTGTAAAGGAATACACCCCATTTGCTTGGGTGATTGCAACTCCAACAACATATCACAGAAGCATTGTAGGTTTACCTGTAGCAAATGTACTGCAGTAGTTTAAGATGACAGCTCACCACCACTTTCTCAAGAGCAACTAGAGATGGGGGATAAATGTTGACCCAGCCAGTGATGCCCACACCTCATGAATTAATTTTAAAAATGAGCTGCAGCTGTTCAAGATGTTGGCTCACCATTACCTTTTCAAGGACAATTAGGGATGGGCAATAAATGTTGGTCTTGCCAATGTTGCTAATCTGCCACAAATGAATAAAAAGTCACCAGTGATGAATATGTCATCTGTACTTAAGGTCTAATTAATTACTATAATTTAGTTTCCCATTTGAGAAGTCTTATGCTACAGTGGTAATGATCTGAGCACTGGGCAAAAGCTCTGGGTTCAAAACCCATGCCATGATTTGTTGGTCACGGGTACTGCATCCAGAACTCAGCCAAGCTAGTTGATTGTCAACCCTGCAAATCTTTTCAATACACCTGATGACAGGCAGTAAGAGTATAGCTTCTGGGTCAGCTAGCCTATGGACGGTAATGGCAAACCGCTGCAGTACTTTGTCCGTAAGCAGAAACCAATCCAATGGACATCTGTGGTCTAAGCCTTAGAAATAAGGAACAGAGAAATAATAGTTTCCCATTTCATATGGGGATTGCAAACTTCTATCATAATATATTTTCATTCACCTCATTTTTAACTTTTAAAAACCTTGTTCCATACCATTTTTTAAAATCTTTTATCCACATGTCAATTTGTTTACAGAGAAAGTAATTTGAATGTAAGCATTTGCAAAATTTGGAATAGGCAACAATGTTATTCTGCTGTTGATCCCAGTATCCATTTAACGTAATGGAAAGTCATGCAAATAACTTAACAGCAGTAACATATGTCAGCAATGCTCATCAATGTTATTAAAACTAATGATATAACATGAGCCATCTGTGCATTAAAAAAACACATACAAAAATCTATTCAGCATGTTGAGAAGATGTGTAAAATTCTCATGTTTTACCATTACTCCAATCTGATACATCCTGCCAACATAATAGCTTCAAAATATTAGAAAATGACCCAGCAAACTTGATCATTCTACCCCAATAGTTGGCTCAGTTGCTATTCGGTTTGAACCATCAGTAAACCTTGATCAAAAGCACTTGTCAAGAAGGAGGAATAATTATTCACCATACATTGTAAATATGTGAGGGAACAGAAATTTTTGTTCTTCTTTAGAGTCCAATCTGGAAAGCACAATTTTGCATTGATTTCTATGATAAAAGTATGTTACAGCTGGCATACATCCCAGTAGTCAAGCCCAGCTCATGTGAAATGATGATGCTAAGTCACTCCACAATTAACAAAATAGTTACTTAACTGATATAACTCATGCTGAGAGGGACAATCCAGTGTATGAAATGTCATTACTTTGATTGACCTTGGAACAATGCAATGAATCAATATAACTGGCACCAAGCCTTCTGCAAAAACGTCCATTCGCAGATGATTTGAAGTCCTGCACACATATTCTTTTCAGAGTGCAAAATCAATCTGTAAATGAGCCAAAGGTTTAGGATATCTCTGATGCAATTATATAGGTGTGCTTTCCAATAGATGTTATTGCTACTGCTGGCAGGATTCGGGTGCTTGGGGACCAGGAAATTGCATGATGATCAGTCCAAATCCTGCCGAAAATGCATTCAAAATATCTACACCTAGTGGAGCTGTACACAAACACATACAAAAAAATCTATTCAGCATATTGAAAAAAATGTGTAAAATTCACATGTTTTGCCAAAACTCTAATCTGATACATTCTGCCAGCATAACAGCTCCAAAACATTAGAAAATGACCAAGCTAACTTGATTGTTCGACCCCAACAATTAGCTCAGTAGGAGTTCAGAGGAATTTTATTCATAGACAAGTAGCTGAAACATTGCTATCAATATATTAAGAAAACTGCAGAAATTTTGGCTGCACAATCAGAACATCCTTTAAAATGTCTCAGATCAGTATCTGTGCTTGTACTCGTAGTGCATGCATAACTACGCCAACTGGAAGTGTTAATCACTACCACACCTTTTGATCAGGAGCCTTATTAAATGCATATAAGCTTGTTAATGAAGGCCTTTAGGATGCTTCTTTCACCAGTGACTGGGTGGAATTCTCATCAATGAGATCTTCTGATTGTTGTGTAAAAATAAAGTAACACAAAATCCCAATTAAAGAGAAGGAAGCAAATCTTTTCAATGCTGCTTTTGGAATTTTCATAGAATCATAGAATCCCTACAGTGTGGAAACAGGCCCTTCAGTCCAACATGTCCACACCAACCCTCAGAGCATCCCACCCAGACCCATCCCCCTATAACTCACCTAATCCACACGTCCTTGAACTCTACGGGACAATTTAGCATGGCCAAACCACCTAATCTGCACATTTTAGGACTGTGGGAGGAAACCAGAGCACCTGGAGAAAACTCACACAAACACAGGGATTTCATCCGGGTGCTCCGTTCATTCATTAGGAATTTATAGTCAATCTTTTAATTAAAATATCATAAATAATAGTCCCATATTTTCTGAGTCGAAACACAGAGAAATTTCTCTCATAGAAGAAGTAGCTGAAGCATTGCTCCCAATATATTAAGAAAACTGCAGAAATTTTGACTGCAGAATCAAAACATCTTCTAAGATGTCTCTGATCATTACCTGTGTTTGTATCCCTAATACATGCATAACTATATTCAACTGGAAGTTACACGATGAGCCGTGCCCTTTGTTAATTCACTATTAGCTTACTACTGAGGGCTGGTTTGAAATCATTTTGAATTCATTGTTTTATGCTTTGAGGGTATAAAAAGAATCATAAAAGAGAGAAGACACAACTCCTGGATCAGTTGCATCTGCCGTGATATCATTAGACATTCTTACAGACTCCAGCCCACCTACAATGGCAATGACCATGGGGAAGAGGCCAAATAGGCTTTAGGACATCAGGAAGCCAGTTGGTGAGCTATGCCATCTGTTACGAGGATGCCAGCATCCAACCTACAACATGGGGTTAGTACTGCCTGCAGCAATATTATATATAGCCAGGTACTTCCTTTTTTTGACTTTACATCTAATAAGTTCACCAATGTTTTGCCCTTAGATCTGTGAAACTACTATGCAATGCATAGGTCAGCATAATCAGCTTCTAAATCTCCTTTCCTTCTGGTCAGCAGTCATTGCTCAATGTCACTGAACTGTTGTGCTTCTCAAAGTACACGGGAAATCCCAATTGATGACCAGTTGGTTCTTGTTCCTTCCATGCTACACTCATTTGCTCCTCCTCACCTTTCCCTTTGGCTTTGTTCAACTCTCTTCTATTCAAGTTTACAATCTTCTTACAGACAAGGATGTGTTGGTGCTTCAGAACACTCTGCCATCTTGCCTTCCCTTGGCCTGTCAATATTGTAGATCTGAAACTACAGCCTTTTAATGACAACAGGAAAGTAACAACCAACGACATCACCATTTCACTGTGCTATTTATATTGCTTGTGTGAATACTTGTGGCTTCATCTTTTCTTGTGCCCTCCATGTTCTTGCAAAGTTGATCATTTGTCTTCTTCACAGGATTTGGGACTTTTCCCTTCTTGTGAAAGATTCTTGATTTGCAGGTAGAGAGAAAAGAGTGACAGATGAAGACCTTTCAGCTAGAATTTAATGCTCGCTCCAGAAGTAGGTTTCAAGGCATAGATGGGGCATTTGAACAGGTGGGAGAATGTCTGACTGTTATCTCCTTGCCTCTCCACCTTATCAAGTTTGTGACAGAATGATACGTGTATAGCCTGCTCCCTCGGATGCTGATTGAGGCCCTTAAGGGGGCAAGTTGTTCCCATTTAATGGCCATATTCTCCCATCACTGCTTTTCAACCAGCATTAGATGTGGGACTCACCAATGCAGGGAGACTGATGAGCCTGCCCCACATCCCCATCACTCTCCCCAGGTAGGGGTATTCTTCATTCAAAGGTACTCGATGTCCAATTGAGGATCCCAGAAACGGGAAGGGAGGGAATTCCTGCTGAAAACCATCCCCCGGTGACTGACAGCAGCCCTCACCCAGTGGCCTGGTCATGTAAGTAATCCAAAGCCTCTCCCTGGGCGCTTTACTGGAAATAACCACCACTCTCGTGGCAAAGCAGAGCTGCTGGTCTCTGACGAGAAGATTTAGGCCTGCAGGGTCCTAAATCATAGGAGAACCTAACACTAGCCAACTAAGTGCCGGACAGCTGGTTTGTGCATGTTGATGCCAACAGCATGGGTTCAATTCCAGTGCTGGCTGAGGTTTTCAACCTTCCTCCTCACCTGAGGCATAATGACCAGCACTAGTTACCTCTCTAATGAGACATCAGCCCATAGTACACTGAGACTATAGTGGCTTTACTTTTACCTAATGCAGCTGAGCAATATTGATACTCTGTAATGGTCACTGTCAAATACCAGGAAGTTATATAATTCATAAACTTCATCCCTGGTGAGGTGTAGCTTCTTCATGCAATTTGACGTAATTCATATATTGTCAAGAGGCAATCTGATTGATGGTCCTTGTGTTATGGCTGTTGATCGACCCAGGACTCTTCCTTTCTCTTTTGTCTTTTGTAACTATTACAAAATAAATCTTACTGCTGCCATGCACTGAAATGTGTTATGAACTTTATGTTATAAAATAGATGCCATGCCCCAGGTTGAGAACTATAATCCAAGAAAATGTGAGTCAGAAAATCAGAGTAACCCTGACTTAGACATTTTTCAAAAATAAAATGAAAGAACTGTGGATGCTGGCAATCAGAAACAAAATCAGAAATTGCTGGGAAATCGCAGCAGGTCTGGCAGGAACTATGGAGAGAAAGTAGAGTTAATGTTTTGGTTCAGCCATTCTTTGCTGAGATTTCCCAGCAGTTTCTGTTTTGTTTTAGAAGTTCTTCACCTAACTTTAGTGCAAATCATCGACAGTAGACATTCACGCACTTGATTTTTAAAAATTCATTTTCAGGATGTGGGCTTCACTGGCTAGGACAGCATTTATTTCCTGTCTCTAATTGCCCTTGCGAAAGTGGTAATAAGCCACCTTCTTCAACCACTGCAGTCCATGTTGTGTAGGTACACACCCACTGTGCCATTAGAGCTCTTTATCACGTTTATAATTCAAAGTTGTCATCAATAGCCACACAGAGTGCATATCCTCCAGGTTTAGGTCCTGACGTACTTACTGTAGGTGTAAATAGTGCTGTATGAGGGTGGAGGTTTCAGGGTGCAAATGCCAAACTGGTAGGCTATCTGTGAGACAGCAGCGTATCAGAAAACGCTGTGGGAACGTGGTCCCCACATTAGTTAGAGTTTTCAGCATGTCAGTAAAAGACATGAAGATTTGTTGTGCCAGAGTCTGCACCAAATTCCTCCCACAGCAGGTGCCTTTATTCCCTTCTGCTCCTGGGGTTTTGAGGCTCCGATCTCCAACCTGCAGCAAGGCTCAACCCTTGCAGTGGGGAATTGTTGAACTTGTCATTTTACAGTGTTTAGCCTCTGCTGGCAACCTTGAATGGGACCATTTAATTGGTTCAACAAACAAACTGCAGGCTGGTCTTAGGATTTTTCTTTTACCCAAACCACATTTGTTTCTTCTTAACAAGTAAAAGTCCCTGGTGTCAGATTTGGTGGTGAAGTTACATAATAATTAGTTATATTTTCATTATTGAAAAATGCATATTATTATATACAGGATTATAACATCAAATATAAGGTGACTGAAAGGGATTGCGTGAAATGTCCTGGTGTCAGTTTGACAGTACCCCGCTGGTTTGACTGTTAGAGATCAAAGAAAAACTTAAATGGTTTTGCTGGGCCAGGTTTTTACACTCGGGAGTTTACTCATTATAAATTCAGAGATATCAACCAAAGTGTCAGAAAGGTACTGAATGCACTGGGTTGTAAACAATTGTGCCGTAAACTGTCAACTTATTTGTAGTATGAAAAAGAGTTGGGATCAGGGTAGCTCATTAGCACTTTCAGCCAGATGTGATGTCAAATGTATTTCATTTTTCCATGGAGAGGGAGGCAAAGGAAGTCACTTTCAAGATCAGGTTACAGTCTTCCCTGCAAAGCAAGGAATATGACAGACAGACACAGGAGAGTTCTGTTTCATCATTCATTAGAAAGGCTGCTTGGCTTTGCAACCTACCACAGCAAGACTGAGAGTGAGCTGGACTCTAGTCGAAGAGTCACATGCTGTAGACATCTCAGGATTCTGGAAGATTCTTCCTCGTGTGGCTGTGGGGTAAGAATCATTGGAACTGATTGTACTGCTGTTACTGAATTTAAGAAATTTTCCTAAAAATGAACAAATTGCATGGGGATGATTAATTCAAGTTACAATTCGGCAAATCAGAGATACAAGAATCTTTTGGAAGTTGGAAGCACCTTGGGCTGTTTGCTAGGAAGTCTGTAAATCCATGGAGAGCGTGATGTGGGCTAACATTAAAGGGGACTGTTGCTCTCTGAATTATAAAATAGAAGTTGCCTGCAAAAAGAAAATAAAGGTGCTTTTAATAATTTGTTGTATTAAATGTTTGATGATATGTCTTCCTTTCTGCGATAAGCTGGAAGTTTGAATCTATTTATTAAAAATTTATTTCTACAAGATTATAACTAAATCCCAGAGAAATTTTGAATTTAAAGACAAAAATGAAGGTTGGATTAATTTGTGTTAATTGCATAATGTAAACCACCCCCCTCACTGAATGTTCTTTGCACTTGCCTGCCAGCAGAGATAGTTCATGACTGACAAAAATTCTAAATGTCTACATCTATAGGCTTGACAAATGTATATTAACATATTAAGGATTTGACGTGAGAGAACTTGAAATTGTCAAAGTTTGATTGCAAACCCTTAACAGTCTTGGATTCTACTGAATGTTAAAATAAAGATTGCTGACTTTAAAGGGATAAAGTAAATTAGTATTGTGGATTATTTAAGTATTGAACTTTGCTTATCAGAGGTTCTACTCTGTGACTTTTCTGACAACTGTGCAGTATTGAGGAAAAAAAATGTATTACGCGAGCATGAATGTTTATCACAGTCTGCCATGTTTTTCTAATCTGAAGATTTGTTCTGGATCAAAGGGTGAATGAATCTTTACTGAGACAGTGTTAAAGTGGTAATGTCACTGGACTAGTAATCTCGGTGCCCAGGCAACTGCTCTTGGGATGTGAGTTCAAATCTCTCCATGGCAACTGGGAGAATTTGAGCTCAATTACTAAATCTGGAATATTAAGCTAGTCTCAGTACTAGTGACAATGAATCTGGTTCACTGATTTTATGTAGAGAAGGAAAGCTGGTCTATTCTATATGTGACTCCAGGCCCATGGCAACGTGGTTGGCTCTGAACCATGCTCTGAAATGGCTGACTGAGCCATTCAATTCAAGGGCAATGATAGATGAAGAATAAAGATTGCTCAGCAATGCACATTGCCAATGAATGAACAAATCATAATATCATCTAAATAATTGAATGTATTTGGTAACTGACAGTTTTCTCTGCAATTAGACAAGTAACTGTTCAGATTTTAACACTGAAAGTTTGGTTGCATCCACTATATCATTTAATAAAGTTAACAGCAACAGTAAAATTTTAGGACTCCCCATTTCTTGGTTTAATTTTCCCAACTTTAGTATTGACAGAAATATAAAGATGCCGAAATTTACTTGGGGAGATAGAGTTAACTTGGTCTCAGGTGACACCAATGCCAGAAGTGACCTATTTTGAAGGAGTCATACCAGAGATTTTTCTAGTATTATATAGACATGGTAAGCCTCTTTTCTTGATAGCTGTTTTAATGGGACACATCTGTGTGCCAATTGTGTTTTACCTCTGTGTGCTGGTATTCCAGCCAAAAAATGCACAGAAAGAAATAATTGGATAAATTGTCTTTTGTGGAGTCAGACGGGTGTTCATGGCTCCAAAATAAAACCTCATTTCTTTCCACCTGCCTTATCCATCTGCAAATGCCTGCACCCCTGAGTTTAAACACTGACTAGTTGCATTACAAGTCCATGGCTTATCATGTGAAGATGAGGCCATCAAATAGCAGAAACATCTTTGCTGTTGATCCAACTGAATTTTATCATGTAAAGCTGTTACAATCATTATCTTTTTTCTTTTGTATGGCTTTAAGAGCAAAAGCTGTCATTGAGATTTTAATATCAAGTTACTAACCAGCAAAATGATGTGCTGGAGAGCAAATATAATTTCAGGATCTCATCCTCAAACTTCAGTCAGGCACAAGTCATTACCATATTATATGCTGCATGGTTTGGTTAGGATTTCTGAAGTTGTGACTGGGAGAGGCTTTAAAGTGCATCTTGTATATCTGATGGCTCTGTCAATCATATCTGGTCTGTATTCTATTGAGGGTTGGTCACATGTGCCAGGGGAGATTGAAGCCTCCTTGCTGAAATGTTAAGTCAGTGTCAATGTGTTTATTTTGGAAGGCATATTTAGCTGGGACTTTGCTCCAGATTTCATCAGTGTTCTGAAGTTGGAGATGCCTCATATAAAATTCCTCTGCACACAAAGAACCATATGACAAGTTGGAGGATCTTGAAGGTCTCTGTGAATGAGGATCTGATACAAATTATTTCTCTGTATCTTTCTGTCCTTTTCAATGGAGAGGAAGCAATATTTGGGAGGACTGGTAGTCTCTGAACTGAAGTTGATTTCAGCATTTTAGAGGTTATAGAAAGGTTTGGTGTGGCAAGGTGGCTCCATGGTTAGCATTGCTGTGCCACAGCATTAGGGACCCAGCTTCAATTCTACCTTGGATGACTGTGTGGAGTTTGCACGTTCTTCCCAACTCTGCGTGGGTTTCCTCTGACAGTCCAAAGATAAGCAAGTTAGGTGGATTGGTCATGCTGAATTGCCCATCGTGTCCAGGGATGTGCAGACTAGTTGGATGAGCCATGGGAAATGCAGGGTTATAAGGCTAAGGGCAGGCTTGGGTGGGATGCTCTTCAGAGGATCAATGTGGACTCTGTGGGCTGAATGGCCTGATTCTAAACTGTAGGGATTCTATGATTATATCCTCATCACTGAGTGAAGTTCTGTGTCAATGATTTGGACCACATGAACGTTGGACTTAGGACAGGAGTAGGCTGGTTGGTCCTTTGACTCTGCTCCAACCTTCAGTATGATCATGGTTATGATTATGTGAATGTCATCTCATTTTCCTGTCTGCATTGTATAAAATTTTACTCCCCTGTCAATCAAAAATCTGTCTCACTCAGCCTTAAATAAATTGAAACGGCTATCCTCCATTACCTGATGGGAAAGAGAAATCCATAGACTTGCCACCCTTTGTGGGGATAACAATGTTCCTCATCAGTCCTGAAAGGGAGACCCCCTCTTAAATAATGGTCCCTAGTTTTAATCGCCCTCTAAATTCCATGGTTGAACTTGTAATATGATTAGTATTTTCATCTTTCAAGTCAATGACCAAAATATATTTTAATAGTGTAAAGTTGTTGCAGGCTTATAATCCATGGATTTTGTAATTACATATTGACTCATCATTAACAACATGCATTTCCTGTAAGACCGTAGGACCACAAGACATGGGAGCAGAATTAAGCCATTCAGCCCATCAAGCCTGCTCCACCATTCAATCATGGCTGATATGTTTCTCAACTCCCTGCAATCTTTGATTCACTGAAAAATCAAGAAGCTATTTATTTCTGTCTTAAATACATTTGGCGACTTGGCCTCCACAACATTCAGTGGCAATGAATTCCACAGATTCAGCACCCTCTGGCTGAAGAAATTCCTCTTCATCTCAGTTGCAAAGGATTGTTCCTTCAGCCCTTGGATCCTAGTCTCTCCTAGTTGTGGAAACGTCTTGTCCGCATCCACTCTATCTAGGTGTCCCCATATTCTACAAGTTTCAATTAGATCCCGCCTCATCCTTCCGAAGTCCATCTTGTACAAGCACAGAGTCCTCAACTGCTCCACATATGACAAGCCCTTCATCACCGGGATCATTCTTGTAAACTTTCTCTGCACACCTCCAAGATCAGCACACACTTTCTTCCATATGGATCCCAAAACTGCTCACAATCTTCCAAATGTAGTCTGACCAGAACTTTTTTACAACCTCAGCAATACATTCCTGCTGTTGTAGCCTAGCCCTCTTGAAATAAATCCTAACATTGAATTTGCCTTCTTAAGTGCCAACTCAACCTGTATGTTGAGAAAATCCTGAACTAGGACTCCTAAGCACTTTTGTGCTTCAGATTTCGGAAGCGTTTCCCTATTTAGAAAATAATCCACGCTCCTATTCTTCCTATCAAACTGCAAAACCTGACATTTTCCCATGTTGTATTGCATCTGTCACTTCTTTGCTCACTTTCAAAGCCTGCCCAAGTCCTTCTGCAGCCTCTTTGCCTCCTGTTCCTCTAGAGATAGTAGGAACTGCAGATGTTGGAGAATCTGAGATAACAAGGTGTAGAGCTGGATGAACACAGCAGGCCAAGCAGCATCATAGGAGCAGGAAAGCTGACGTTTCGGGCCTAGGCCCTTCTTCAGAAATGGGGGAGGGGAAGGGGGTTCTGAAATAAATAGGGAGTGAGGGGGGAGCGGATAGAAGATGGATAGAGGAGAAGATAGGTGGAGAGGAGACAGACCGGTCAAAGAGGTGGGGATGGAGCCAGTAAAGGTGAGTGTAGGTGGGGAGGTGGGGAGGAGATAGGTCAGTCCAGGGAGGACAGACAGGTCAAGGGGGTGGGATGAGGTTAGTAGGTAGGAGATGGGGGTGCGGCTTGAGGTGGGACGAGGGGATAGGTGAGAGGAAAAACAGGTCAGGGAGGCAGGGACGAGCTGGGCTGGTTTTGGGATGCGGTAGGGGGAGGGGAGATTTTGAAGCTTGTGAAGTCCACAATGATACCATTGGGCTGCAGGGTTCCCAAGCGGAATATGAGTTGCTGTTCCTGCAACCTTTGGGTAGCATCATTGTGGCACAGCAGGAGGCCCAGGATGGACATGTCGTCTGCGGAATGGGACGGGGTGTTGAAATGGCTCGCTACTGGGAGGTGCAGTTGTTTAGTGCGAACCAAGCATAGGTGTTCTGCAAAGCGGCCCCCAAGCCTCCGTTTGATTTCCCCGATGTAGAGGAGGCCACAACGGGTACAGCGGATACAGTATACCACATTAGCAGATATGCAGGTGAACATCTGCTTGAGGTGGAAAGTCTTCTTGGGGCCTGGGATGGGGGTGAAGTGGGGGGAGGTGCAGTGGCAGGTGTAGCACTTCCTGCGGTTGCAGGGATAAGTGCCGGGTGTGGTGGGGCTGGAGGAGAGTGTGGAGCGGACAAGGGAGTCACGGACAGAGTGGTCCCTCCGGAAGGCAGATAAGGGTGGGAAGGGAAAAATGTCTTTGGTCGGACTTCACAAGCTTCAAAATCTCCCCTCCCCCTACCACATCCCAAAACCAGCCCAGCTCGTCCCCGCCTCCCTACCCTGTCCTTCCTCGCACCTATCCCCTCCTCCCATCTCAAGCCGCACCCCCATCTCCTACCTACTAACCTCATCCCGCCCCCTTGACCTGTCCGTCCTCCCTGGACTGACCTATCTCCTCCCTACCTCCCCACCTACACTCACCTTTACTGGCTCCATCCCCGCCTCTTTGACCGGTCTGTCTCCTCTCCACCTATCTTCTTCTCTATCCATCTTCTATCCGCCTCCCCCTCTCTCCCTATTTATTTCAGAACCCCCTCCCCCCCTCCTCCATTTCTGAAGAAGTGTCTAGGCCCGAAACGTCAGCTTTCCTGCTCCTATGATGCTGCTTGGCCTGCTGTGCTCATCCAGCTCTACACCTTGTTATCTCCTGTTCCTCTACCTACCTCTGTGTCATCTGCCATCTTAGCAAAAATGCCCTCAGTTCCTTCGTCCAGCTCATTAATGTATGGCGTAAATAGTTGTAGTCCCAAAACTTATCCCTGCAGAACTCTACTAGTCACAGGCTGCCATCTGAAAAAAACCTCTTTATCTCCACCCTCCACCTTTTGCCAATCAGCCAATCTGCCAATCTTCTACCCATGTCAGCACCTTGCCCCTAACATCTTGGGCTGTTTTATTATTTTGTAGCTGCCTATGTGACACTGTTTGAAAGGCCCTCTGGGAATCCAAATAGATCACATTGACTGGCTGTCCTTTGTCTAACCTGCTTGTTACCTTCTCAAAAGAATTCTAACAGATTTGACAGGTGTAACCTCCCCTTGACGAAACTGATAACTCAAAGATATCAATGTTAATTTTATCAGCATCTTTTCAAGCTTGGCTCCTTTAGGCATGTGAGGTAACTTCAAATTCAGTTGTAAGACCTTTGTTCTGGTGTCCAATATAATAACTATATTGTAAGAGCAGGGGGTGCTGGGTAATCCAGTGACCTATACATTGGTCTTTGGCTTTTGGGACCAGTGATCAAGTTCAGAACGACAGTAATGAGAGTTTCTCTATGCACTAACATTTCAGTACCCAATGTTAAATCAATCTCTAGTGCCTAATGGATATGAGGCCATTGCAAAAGAATGGCATTAGTTGGTATTAAATCGGAACTGACTAAGGATTTGTAACATCGGAAAATGTTACAATGTTGCCGGAAGGGTTGATCATCCAGAATTAGGGCTGAAGTGCAACAGAGGAAAAGCACCATCAAACCACACCATGCCCATTGCCTGATCCTGACGCTGATGCTGATGCTGATTTTGGGCACCCAGGTTGATATATTCTGTTAAAATTTCCCTACTTTGGTGACCTGAAAAATATTATTTAATCTCGGTTTTCTGTTTTTACTTGTTATGCCTGTTTGAAAATGGATACTTTTTAACAGAGCATACAAATAATCAAATCAGGGGCAGAAACAAGCAACTCAACCCATCTACTGTTTAACATGATCATGGCTGATCTGTTTATGTTTTGAATTCTGCATTCCCGTCTACTTCTAGTAACCTCTTACTCCTTGCTTATCAAGAACTAATCTACCTCTGCCTTAAGCATATTCAGTTACCCCATTTCTACTGCTTTCTGAAGCAGAGAGTTTCAAAAGTTACATAAACATCTGAGAAAAACAAAGTTCTCACATCCGTCCTAAAATGATGAATACTCATTTTTACAGAGCTCACAGTTCTGGAGCCGCCCACAATATACCCCATCCGCTACATTTTTGCTCACTTTCTCAATTTAACTCTATCTGTCTGCATCCTTCTCATGTCTCCTACATAGCATTCTTTTCTATCTATCTTTGTGGTATCTGCAAATTTACCCACCATGCCTTCAGTTGCAGTTATTGATAAGAATTGTTTAAAGCTGAGGTCCCAGCACAGATCCCTGATGAATGCCACACATCATATCCAATACATTACATCTGCAGGCTCCCCTTATGCATGGTGTATGTTACTCTTCCAAATACTCTAATAACTTGGTTAAACACATCTTGACTATTTCTGATTACCTTGCATTTTTCAAATTGCATTTTCTAGCAGTAACCCACTTAATGATCAAATCTGACACCTCCTCTGTGATAGATCTAAAACTAACTGACCTGTAGTTTTCTGTATTCTGCCTTCCTCCCTTCTTGAACAGATATGTTATAATTGTGACATTCCAATCTGACGAAATCTTTCCAGCATTCAGAAAAGTTTAGAAAATTAGAACCAATGCATGTACTGCCACCTTAGCCACCTCTTTTAAGACCTTAGAATAAATTCTATCAATACCCCAGGGGGTGGCATGGTGGCATGGTGGCTCAGTGGTTAGCACTGCTGCCTCACAGCACCAGAGACCCAGGGTTCAATTCCACCCTTGGGTGACTGTCCGTGTGGAGTTTGCATATTCTCCCCATGTCTGCGTGGGTTTCCTCCAGGTGCTCTGGTTTCCTCCCACAGTCCAAAGATATGCAGGCTATGTGGATTGGCCGTGCTAAATTGCCCATAGTGTTCATGGATGTGTAGATTAGGTGGGTTATAGGGGGATGGGTCAGTGTGGACTTGTTGGGCCAAACAGTCTGTTTCCACACAGTAGAGATTCTATGATTCTATGTCAGGTTGTAGCTATATCAGTTTGCTATTTGCCACAACATTAGTGATATTAATTTCACCTAGTCCTTCTCTCCTTTCCACCTCCTGGTTTACAGTTGGAATGTTTTCAGATCCTCTGTAGTGAAGACGAATGCAAGTTATTTCTACATTTCATCTGCCATTCTTTTTATTATCTCCTATTAATTCCCTATATTCACTCTGTGGAAGATCAGCACTAACATTACTTCCTTTTCCTTTTGAAATACATGTAGAAACTCTTCCTATCCACTTTTGCATTTCTCCCTAGCTTCCTCTCATACTCTAAGTTCTTTCTTATGATTAATTTTTAGGCATTTTGTGCTGTTCTTTATATTCTATCCAGTCATCTGAATGGCTGCGAATTTTTGTGCAGTTGTATGCTTTTTCCTTAGGTTTGATGATTTTCTTAACTTTTTAGTTAACAGCAGATGGTGGATCCTCTGGTTAGAATGTTTCTTTGTAGTATGAATATACGTATTCTGGGTATTATGAAATATCCTGTCAAATGTCTGTCACTGCATTTGTATTAATCTATCCCCTAGCCTAAAATCCCAGTTCACTTCAGCGAGCTCAACTTTCATAGTTATCCTTAATTAATTCAAAAATACTGTATTAGACCTACTCTTCTCACTTTCAAATTGAATATAAAATATAATCATATGCAGTAGCTGTTACCTAGGATGCCTTTATTTTGAGGTCACTAATTAATCCTGTCACAATACACAATACCAAGTCAAGTGTAACCTGTTCTCCTGGTGGATCCAAAAATTGCTGCTCTAAAAATGATCTCAAAACCATTCTGTGAACTCGTGATCCAGATTACTATTGCCAATCTAAATTCCCCAGCTCATTTGCAAATTGTCACAAGTACCCAACATTTCTTTCTATGTACTTTGTCCTACATTGTGGTTACTTCGAGACAAACTGTAGACCACCTCTCCTAGCGACTTATTTCACTTACCGTTCCGTATCTCCAGCCACACCAATTCTACAGTCTGATCTTACAAATCATTCCTGATTAACAGTGTTATTCCTACATCTTTACCTAGCTTCCTATTTTTCTTGACTGTCATAAACCTCTACAATCCTTGTTATCATGCAGTGATCTTCATAATGGCTATCAGATCAAATGTTTAAACTTCAATGTATGCTATCAATTTCTTTATTTTGTTACGAATCCTGCATGCATTCAGATACAAAGTCTTTAGTTTTGTCTTTTTGTTATCTTTGTAACATCTCACCTTGACTATTGGTGTAACCTATCTGTCCCTTCTTGCCACTGTCTGACCTTTATTACCTATATTACTATTTCCTCTCCTACCTTGACTCTACCCCTTGATTTTCTATATCTACGTGCACTTGAGCATTCACCTCCATTGTTCAGTTTGAAACTCTCTATTATAGTTATATGCTTTGTTAGAATAATGAACCTAGCACAGTTCAAATACAGGCCATCCCAACTTGTCCCACTGCCCTTGTCAGTGCCTCTGAAAGTAGAACCCACTTTCTCCCACATCAGATTTTGTTTCACATATTCATATCAGTATCCTAAAGTTTTTAACTTTCAATTGCATTATGGCACAACCATTAATCTATAGAGTAATGCCCCTGAGGTTTGGTTTTTCAAGCATTTGTGAAAGGAATTTGAACCTTTTTTAAAAACAAAATAACTTTTTCCCTGTTACTTCTTAACTCATTGGATGCTGTTGGAGCATGTTTCTGTGTGTGTTGAAATCCTCAGATGTGGTCTATGTTAGCAAACATTGACACACTGTTAGCTGGTGATGATCTCAGCTGAACTGAACACATAAGAAACTTCCAGGAGTGGGGGCAGGATATTTGGTGGGGAATATGGGAGGGTCAGGAGTGACAACATGGCAGGTTTTAATCGTCCCCAATTCTGGAGTACTATGTTTAAATCTTGTGCCTAAAAGCCACCGCAGTGAGCTCTGTTAATGCCTAAAAGGTCGGTAACTGAAGCGTGGCCCTTTCCTGGCTTACATAATTTAAAGCTTGGCTGAGCAGCACTGATTTCTGCTGAGCCATTAATCGATCTATTACTGATGAGATTTTTCACCATTAAAAGAAAATTATTAATGACTCGAAGTTGTATTGCAAGTTTGAATTCTCTTCCATTATTAAAATCATATCTGTTGGAATAATGTTGTGCCGTCAAAGAACATGCATAATCAGAATTACAGGCTCAGTTCTTTTGCTAATTACAAATTGTTTAGATACCAAGGAAGTGTGAAGACTACAGAGTGAATTTTCTGCACCAGGGTTCCCATTGCAGAAGCCTGACCAGCAAGAAGAACATTAATTATAGACAGGAAGTCTCAGGCTGCTGATGTATCATTTTCCAATATGAGCCCCCACTGGGGTCAGATCCACACGGGCAACCCTGAAGTGGAAAATTTTCCCTTAGACTTTACTCTACAAATGTCTTGTGAACAAAGTGTAAACTCTTTAGCAACTATATAAGAAGCATAATTTACATATCTCTTTCATTTTAGGCCTATGTGTTTTGTTAAGCAGCTCGAGATACCACAGTACGGCTACAGACACAATGTCTCCACCACCACACCTCGGTCCAACCTGGCAAAAGAACTGGAGAAATATTCTAAGACTACTTTTGAATATAACAATTATGACAACCAAGCTTTTGGAAAACGAGCTATTGCTCCCAAAGTTCAGGCTAGGGATGCATCACCCAAAGGGTATGACGGTAAGAAAAGTAATGATTTTTTTTAATATTATTGGAAAAGCAATAATATATGCTAAAAGGAAAATTGTTCTCAGGAACTAAAGCAAAGCAATCCTAGCTTTTTCAGTTTATGTTGTACTCTGTGTATAACTATTGCTGACAGTGCTTTCAGATGGGACGTCAGGGATTAGGACAAGAAACCTGGATGGGAGTATGAAATTGGCTGGGATGGTGAGGGTGCCTCTTCTTTTCTCTACTAATGGCATCAGGGTGCATTTGCTGAGGCTAGTTGAGACCCTTAAGTGGTCAGTTAATGGCTGACCTCCTCCCACCACTGGCGTAATCTGTTAGCAATGAGGTAAGTGAAGAAATTGCCTGGCAAAACATTACAGATCACCCACAGAGGACCCTCCACTTGCCTTCACAATAGACCACTCCTACACCTCATTGGAGCTTCCCAGTTTGGCCTCAAGCAATCCCCAAATCTTTACCCTTAATTTTGGCCACTTACCATGAAGTCTGCAGCAGTCCCAGTTGTGGTCACTGTCTGCTGATGTGCTGCTGGCCTTCTGTTTGGCCAGCAGCTTTTAAGGGTCCAGAATTTCCCCCCACAGGGTGGCAGACAATTAACTGCCTACTCAAAGACCAGCCATGGTTTCCACAGCTACCAGGGAAGGGGTTAACCCTGACTCTTCAGACGGCGGGGAGGGCCTCTTCATCCTCTGCATTGATGGACTATGTCTAGCACAAAGTACTTGTGAATGTATCAACAGCTTTAAAAGCTTTTTAGCACAATAACAATCAAAATTGCGGATACCTTTCAAAGTTAAACCAAACTAAATTGAACACGCCCTGTTTCTGGATGAAAAACAGGAGCAAGGAGGAAGGTCAAAGGGTCAAAAGCCTTGCAGCCAATTGCTATGGAAACACACCTGCTGCCATATTGGACCAGGTGCAGTCAACTTGACCTTGCTGACTAAGGGGGCCTAACCCCCATGTTTTAGGACCTAAACACAAACTGGTGACACTGAGTACGATGTGTTTAGGATTACCAGATCTACGGGTAGAACAAAAAGTGATTCTTTAGGATCCTGCCACCGAAAATGTAGGACTTCTAACAAAGTGCTCAGCTGAATCTCAACCCAGTAGGAAATTTCCATGGGTCTGTCACCTTTATCACTATTAAGAAGTAACTCTAGAATCCTTACAGTGTGCAAACAGGCCTTTTGGCCCAACAAGTCCACAGTTAACCTCAGAGCATCCCACCCAGACACATCCCCCTACAACCCACCTAATCTACGCCTCCCTGAACACTACAGGTAATTTAACATGGCCAATCAACCTAACCTACACATCTTTGGACTGTGGGGGAAACTGGAGCAAACCCACACAGACACAGGGAGAATGTGCAAACTCCACACAGACAGTTGCCTGAGGCTGGAATTGAACCCAGGTCTTTGGTGCTGTGAGGCAGCAGTGCTAACCACTGTGCCACTGTGCTGCCTTCAAGTTAACAAATAAGAAATACCCAAATAAGAACTAGGAACAGTTTGTTCCAGTCCTGCCAGCAGCCACTTTGATCATTGCCCCCTTATTGTACCCTGATTGTGTCAAATCAGACTTCATATTTTCTCACTAAGTTAGAATATTGAAGGAAAGCAAAAACATCATGTAGAAAAAAATTAAAAATGTGAAATATTATTTGTACGGCATATTTAGAAAATGTGTCTTCTTTATATTTGTATTCTTATGTATCCCATTATTATAAACATTGAGACGGCAGCACCAAAGTGTGACATTTAATGGTTTTCTTTCCGAAGAATTGTATTATGCCAAGGAATCCTGATGAAATTTGACTGCAAAAAAAATTGCAAGAAGGTGAACAGCAAAATGGATTGGTTGGCAGCTTTAGTTTAGCCCTGGAGGAACAACACTTCTTCATCATACAAAGTGCCAAAATATGAATTTCTTATCGCTGAAGCTTGAGTCAGACATAGTGTAGAATCTTTCCTGCCATGTGGTTGAGATTAAATTGGCATAGCAGTCAGGTAGTGTTCATTGTGGCTGCCGGCTACATGTGTGAATTAAGTTTGATTCATTCTGATAAGAGAATTGCATTGGAATGATTCTGATTCTTGAATAAATAGTCACTTCTGTAATGAAACAAAGGATGTTTGCAAAGGGAGCCAAGGACAGGAGCTGTTAAGGTAAGGTAAGTTCTGAGAAGGGCATTTGCAAGACTACATTAGAAATAGGGAGCATAAACTTAGGAGATCATTGTCTGGGGCAGCAGTGCATCCAGGTCCATTGTAGACATTTCTCAGTAGAGATTTGTTAAAAGTGGTCGGCGCATTTCTTTGGCTACACTGGCTGTTGCTTGGCTTGGCAATGCCATGTATCTGTGAATATTGCCTCGTTCTCCTCAAGTTAACCTGATTAATTCACAGGACAGCTTCTAGTGGGAACTAATAGGGTACCTCAAATAAGAAACAGTGGATTTTCTATTCTTTAAGAGTGACATTCAGGAATATTTCTTTGTCAGGTCTTCTGTATCTAGCTGAAACAGTTGCTGAAAGCAATCTGCTTGTTTCAGTGTAGAATTGGAGTAAATTTCCAAAGTTAAAAACTTGGAGTCAAATCAGCGAAGTGGAAGCTGAAAAATTAAATATTTGTAATAGTAAACACGACTGTCTGTAAACCGTTCCATGCCAAAAGCAGCTGTCATACATCACTAGCTCCACTCTCAGTTCCTCCTCCCTGACGGATCTTCATTCAGCCATCTCTGTGTGATCTAGGCGACTGAAGGTGCGCTCTGCATCGATGCTGCCTGTCGCTATGGAGAGAAGATGAAGCATACCCTGTGCCAAATGGAGAAAGCTGCCGCCTGTGTCACACACCAGAACCGCAGTATGCCAACATTGACGTTTCCAGGTTTTTGTCAGGTTTAACCCTCGTTTTGGAATTGATCCTTCTGTGAAAGGGGGTAGGGTAACAATACTAAAATCAAAAAGCTGAGTTAAATGCGTTTGGGGATGCAGTTCAGAAAATAACCAAATTCCTTAGAAACAAAACATTAGTGCACTTCTTTTCCATTCAATGTAAGGTAATATGTTAACACCATTTGTATTTTTAGTCAAAAATTAGCAAATCTCGCGCTGTTCTGCATTTTAAAGGTAGACACCAAGCCAATGTTTTATCTGTGTTACGTTTAGCAGTTTAACAATGGAAGCATACAGTTATCAGATATGCTTTTGAGTTTGCCAGCATCTTTGACCAATGCTTTGGCTGTATCTTTTGATTGTCCAAGACAGATTGCCCAATCAATGCGAGCAGCTAGGAAATGAGACCCAATATAGATATCTAGCAAAGTTGAGAAGACCTGAATTGGCACAAATACAAACCATGTCAAATCAGCCAAGCCCAGCGGAAAAGAATCATCTGCTTGGTACTTTTATTCATGACAAGTTGAGGGACAAGAGGGTCATGTACTCTCAGCTACCAAGCGAGACAAGAAGAGTGATTTTAATACACAACAACACACAGCATCTGTATATTTCTGGCATAACACCACTTTCTGACACATGTCCTCATTATAGATGGTGATCTGAGAGTCACATATGTACAATCAATGGGACTCTAGACAGTTGTAAAGCCTGCCATTTAATTGAAATCATAGTTGGCTTGCTGTTACTCCTGCTGTGACCCAGGAATCCAGATACTGAGATGTGCTCGCCTGAGAGCATCTGTCACCTAAGACATGCAGTGTGACATGGATGGCTAACTGACTGAGTTTCCCTGCATGACATGCTTAGTAAAACTATACCTCCTGATGACTTGGGCATCTCTCCAATCCTGGAATATCACGAGACTAAACACCAACAGATCTGAAAGGAGGCTGAGAGGGGATCTTGCTGACATTTTTCAATACTGTTATATGAACATTAAGAGAAGAAATTTCTTTTTTGGAAAAGTGCATAGTGATGTGGGAATGATTTCTGCAAAATTACAGAAATTATGTCTGCAAATCTCTCTAGATTGCAGCTTATTTATCAGCAATGTTTAGTAACGATAGACAAAAATTAGTGAGCAGTCATTAGTTTTGATTTTAATTCTTTGTATTTGTACACAGTAAAAATTTGTAAGTTGGAGCAATACTTTCACAATCCTACATTAGCAACCCGTTCCCTGCCAGAATAATTCTTACAGAGAAAAGTCTAGAATTGTGGATCTTAGACTGCTTTATCAATAAACTCCTGTTACTGTTTTAGAGGAGGAGTTGAAACATTTCCTGAAAATGGCATGGTTTGAATACCCCAGGACTAGTTAGACAGCTGTTAGATGAACTGTCCATGGGGTTGAACAAGATCATTCAGAACCTGGTCACAACAAAGTGGAAAGTTACAAAACACAGAGCAGCCAATTTAAGAGTGGTTTTGTAAGACTACACAGAAACTCTGTGCACAAGGAAAAACAGCATCACTTTAGTGATCATTAATAATGTAATAAAGCCTTACTGTTAAATTTGTGGGGGAGTTTAAATCAGAAATTAAGTTACAACGGTTGCATGAAGGGTAGTAGAATGTAGAAGCCAATGTAGGTGGTATTTAGCCCTGAGACAAAGCAATATACATTTGTATGCAAGGGAAATTGAAATATGCAAATACAAATTGGGTGTGTGGAAATATTGAATTTCCTTCTTTGGTTAGTGAGCAATTGGATAATTACAAAGTAAGCAAACTGATCAGATACAAATATCCTCATTAGCAAAACTTTAGTATTTTTTTCATTCGGATTAAAGTAACAGGCGAATTGACATTTTGAGTCACAAGTCAGCAATTCTTGTATTGTTCTGTATTTTTAAGGAAGATACCAAACAAGTGTTTTATCTTATGTTTATTAATGCAACAGTGGAAATCTACGATTATCAAATGTGAGCTTTTGTTGAGTTTGCCAGCATCCTGGACCAGTGCTTTTCTGTGTTCACTTGATTGTCCTGGAGAGATTGCCTAAGTCAATTTGAGCAACCAGGCATTGAGGTCCAATATCAATATCAGACAAATTTGGGAAAGTCTGAACTGGCACATATTCAAACCATGTCAAATCAGCCAATCCAGTGAAGGGGAATCAGCCCCTCTGTTGACTAATTCAGGGCAAGTTAAGGGACAAGAATGCTACAATGAGTAATTGTAGATACCAAGTGAGAATGGAAGAGTGATTTTAGCACATAACGACGCAGTATCTCTATACTTCTGGCATAACCCCATTATCTAACACATGTCCTCAATGTAGATTATGATCTGAGAGTGGAATGGGGGGGGGGGGGAGGGGGGTGTGTTATGAGGAAACAATAAGCTGATATCTATTAGAGTTCAGAAGAGTAAGAAGCAATTTGATTGACAAATATAAAATCCTGGGGAGTCCTAACAGGGTAGATGTAGAGACAAAGAATGGAAGAATCTCCTATAGCGGAATCTAGAACTAGAGGTCATTAATTAAAAATCAGGGGTTTCCCAATTAGAATAAAGATGATGCAATTTTTATTCTCTCAAGTTAAGCCCTTGGAAGTCTTTGTGAAAAAGTGATGGAAGAAGAATTCTTGAATACTTCTATGGCGGAAGTAGGTAGATTCTCATTAAACATAGAAGCAGAGGGGTATGTGGAAATGTAGATCTGAGGTTACAATCAGATTAGTCATGATCTTAAGTGAATGGCAGAGCAAGCTCAAGGGGCTGAATGGCCTACTACTGCTCCGAATACATACACTTGCATGTCGTCAGATATGCTTGAATTGATCAACATGATTTTTGATAGAATGCTACTGTAGAAAGAACTGGGACTGTGCTTTGAATGTTTGTCCTGCTGAGGTAGTGAAGTTGACTTTTTGTTAAATGCATTTTACATCTCTCCTTCCCATTAATTTTAACGTAGATGTTTAGAGTTGCATGGAGGGTATATAATGAGGCTGTAAAGTTAATTGTTAGGTTCCTTCAAACCGGAGCTGTGATAGAGCATTTAATATGTTTTTGTCTGCTAGGCACATCAGCCAATTGTTAACATTTGAAGTGGATTTAGGAGGGAAAGACTCAGTTGGAGGAATTGGAAATAAACATGGCAAGGATCACTTTGAAGCATTGGCCCTCCATTTCATCCTGTGATACAGCGATAGTTAAATTGGTAGAACCATGGAATCCCTTAAGTGTGGAAGCAGGCCATTTGACCCATTGAATCCATACTGACCATCCAAAGAACACCCCACTCTGACCCACCCTATCCCTGGAATCCTGTATTTCCCATGGCTAATCCACCTAGCCTGCACATCTTTGGACTGTGGGAGGAAACCGTAGCACCTCGAGGAAACCCACACAGACACGGAGAGAATGTGAAAACTCCACACAAATAGTTGCTTGAGGGTGGAATCCAACCCAGGTCCCTGGCACTGTGAGGCAGCCATGCTAACCACCAAGCCACTGTGGTGCTATTGTTCATTAAATTATGCTGAAATTTTTTAATTGAAAAGAGAATGCATTGACAGTACTCATGGAGAGGACTAAAAAGTTAACTTTATAGACATGAAATGTTAACTTTGCTTCTCTGAGGCCCAATATTGCACCTATTTTTACCCACCTCTATTTACAAGCGTGGTTCTAAAAGTGTGAGCCACAGTATCCTAGGATAGATCCCGTCCAGCCCTAGGGACTTGTCTGCATTAAGGTATTTCAAGATTCCCAATGCTTCCTACTTCTATATGTTGACCTGCCTGAGAGTATTCACACACCTTTCTCTAACCTCAACATCTCTCACTTTCCTTCCTTTGATGAATACCGATGTAAAGTTCTCGTTAGGGATCTCACCCATTTCCCCTGGCTTCACACATAACCTTCCTCCTTTATCCTTGAGTGGACCTACTCTTTCCCATCTACCCTGTTGTTCTTAATATATATATAAAATGCTTTGGGATTCTCCTTAACCCTGCTGGCCAAGGACGTTTCATATCCCCTTTTAGCCCTCCTAGCTCCCTTCCTACTTTTTTTATATTCTTCAAGGACTTCATCTGTTTTCAGCAGCCTAAATCTTAAGTATGCTTTTTTTTTGGAGCTGTTGGTGTCTGAATGTCAGTTTCAGATTAGAGAAATGTAAGTTACAGAGCATTAAACCTAGAGCGTCCCAGGCTAATATTCTGAAAAGTTGACAGATTCGAACTGTTAACTCTGCTTTCTTCCCACAGATGCTGCCTGACCTGCACGACCAGTTAAAGATAGCAGATTTCTTTCTGTAGAGTGAGTTTTTACAGAAAATTACAACATTTGACATGGTTACCATTAGACCAGCTTTTTACTGTAATTTCAAAATACTTCAAATTTCAACATCTGCAACACGCTGCCTGACCTGCTGAGTTTCTGCAGTAATTTCTGAGGCAACACAATGGCTCAGTGGTTAGCACTGCTACCTCACAGCACCAGGGACCTGCGTTCGATTTCACCCTCCGGTGTCTGCCTGTGTTTCCACATTCTCCCTGTGTCTGTGTGGGTTTCTTCCCATGGTCCAAAAATATGCAGGTTGGGTAGTTTGGCCATGCTAATTTGCCTGTAATGTCCAGGGGTGTGTAAGTTAGGTGGATTAGCCATGGGAAATGCAGGGGTAGGGAGATGGGCCTTGGTGGGATGCTCTTTGGAAGGCTGGTGTGAAATTGTTGGGCCAATTGGCCTGTTTCCGCACTGTAGGGATTCTATGATTCTGTTTCTGTTTCAGATCTCCAACATTCACAGTTCTTTGTTTTCTAATATTCTTGCTGATGTTGAAATTCAAAACCAGCAAAAAGCTGGTCAAATGGTAGCCATGTCAAATGTTGTAATTTTCTGTAAAAACTCACCTGTTTCACTTTACAGAATGAAATCTGCCAGCTTTAACTGGTCTGGCCTATATGTGACTCCAGACCAATGTGGCCAGCTGTAAACTGTCCCTGGGCAATTAGATATGAGCAATAAATGCTGATTTAACCAGTGACACCTACATCTTGTGCACAAACTTATTTTAAAAAACTGTAATCTAAATGTGATTTAGAAATAATTTAATAATTGACTTATACCAACATTAACTTTTAGATGAACAGAACTTTCCAAAGTTCCCTTAGTCTTGGTTTTGTTAGATCACTCGGAAAATTCTATTCCTATGCATTGATTTTGTTCTGGTTCAATATTTGCTAATCTCGCACCAGGAGTCGTCCAATTAATGTATGCTTTGTTCATTTGAAGATATATCACAGGATTACACTGCAGGTGGGTTTATATAAATAAAAACAAAATACGGGTGTTTGAAATCTGAAACAAATGCAGAGAATACTGGATTAACTCAGCATGTCTGGCAGAGTCTGTGGATAGAGAGAAAAAGAGATTTACATAAAGATTCAGCTGTTATATTGTTACAGGATCACAACTTTCTTCCCTATGTGCAGCAAACACAACTGTGCAAAAGCTGCTGGTTACAGGTCCTACTTCATAGTTACTTGTTTACTCGCATATGTCCTCTTAAAGTGATATCACGACAGACTTGATTGAGAGACAAAGTTTTTGAGAAGATCTGTAGCTCGGGTTGTGGATGAGGCTGTAGACTTGCTTGCCGAGCCAGCGTGTTTGATCACAGACGTTTCGTCACCCTGCGAGGTAACATTGTCAGTGAGCCTTCAGTGAAGTGTTGGTGTTCTGTCCCGCTTGTTATTTATATGCCTCAGTTTGCTGGGGTAGTTGACATCATAGAAGAGGGTGAGATAATGATATCCTTTGGCATAACAGCACTGTTTCCATCGACCTAGTCAAAGAGACAATTGCCACACTGATGGATGAATCAGGTGGTCAGACATCCCATGACACCAATAGCAACAACAAGGACAGCGCCCTGAAACTGCTGGATCTGTGCCTTATAACCCACTTCACCTTCAACAACCATATATTCAAACAAATCAATGGAACACCAAGGGGATCCCTGATATCAGGACCGATAGCAGAAGCAGTAGAGCAAAGATTAGAACAGACAGAACTCCCAACTATCCAACCCAAACTCTGGGTCCACCAGTAGATGACAGCTTTGTGATTATCAAACGCACAAGACTGGAAGAAACCCACCGACACATAAACAACATCCTCACTGGAATAAAATTCACAAAAGAAGAAGAGAACAATAACCAACTACCCTTCCTAGATGTAATGGTGGAACTTAAGACAAATGGGGAACTCCAGACTTGCGTGTACAGAAAGACCACACACATGGACCAGATACTTAATTACACCAGCAACAACCCCAACACCCATAAACAGGGCTGCATCAGGACATCATTCAAACAAGCCACAACACACTGCAGCAACCCAGAAATTTGCAAAGCAGTAAGGAGTTTTTAAAAGGAATGGATACCCAAAAAGCACAATCCACCATTACCTATGCAACAGACCACAACAAGAAGACACAATACGGCCAGACATACAAGTCACCCTATCGTACATCAGAGACACATCAGAGATGATCACAAGACTACTCAGACCCCTAGGTATCAGCGTAGCCCACAAGCCAACACCACCCTACGACAGCAACTTACGAAAGTAAAGGATCCCATACCCACAACCAATAAAACCAACATAATATACAAAATAGCATGCAAGGACTGTGAGAAACATTACATAGGCCAAACTGGAAGAAAACTGACAATAAGGATACATGAACACCAACTGACCACCAAGAGACATGACCGATTCTCACTGGTCTCAATACACGCGGGCAAAAAGGGACACAAATTCGACTGGGACAACACATCCATAATAGAATAAGCCAAACAAAGACATGCCAGGGAATTCCTGGGGGCCTTGCATTGCAATCGGAACTCCATCAATAAACACATTGAACTGGACCTGATATACAAACCACTGAAAATAGAACCGGAAGTGATACCAAACCACCCCAGCAAACTGAGGCGTATAAATAACAGGCGGGACAGAACACTGACGCTTCACCGGAGGCGCACTGACAATGTTACCTAGCAGGGTGATGAAAGGTTTGCAATCAAACACACCGGCTCGGCGAGCATGTCTATAACCTTGATTGGGAAACATTTGACAACCAGGAGAAAGGCTTTTGGGGGAGTGATTCATGACTTAAAAGATGGAAAAGATATTGAAACTTAACCAATGAGAAAGAAGAAATTGAAATACGGGTTTTTTTTTTGCAGCCTGTTTTAAAAATGTTGTACACAACATTGTGCATATTGTGAAAATGGAGCAGAAAGGTATTTGCAGTTGAAAAAGAATCTGTTCAGTTTTCCTTCTGTTTGAATTAATTCAAGAAAATATCAAGTGGGTTTCTAATCCCAATCCTGTTCATCCATGTTTCCTCTCTGCAGCCTGCCAATGCAAACCTTTATGCCTGGGCAAGAAAGACAGGCAACTCCTCCATGGCCTCGTTGGTTTTCCTGGTCCGTGTACCATTCATGGATGAAAACATGGACAATTTCCAGCTTTCTGTCAATGACAGTAGCTAGGGGTTGTGCAAGAGTGGTACAGGGTGTCTTACCATTACTCCCTGCCTGACATTCATTTTATGCGTTATGGATACTGAGATTACTCACTGACAATGAGCTGTGTGTGGCAGCAGCCCAAGTGATGACAAGGCCTGGTGTGTGGGGATGGAAGAAAGACATGGGGAGAGGTGCTCAAGCCTGAAATTTGTTGTACTCGATGTTGGCCAGGGAACACAGTGTTGTGTTGCAGCGATAGACCCTTAGGTGCTAAATTATCACAAAGTACCTTGACTCTTGATTGGTCAGTAATTGTTTCCACCCCAAGTGAGTACTCCTTATCTTGAACACAAGTGATCTCCATTCATCTTGACCCTGAATGATCACTACTTATCTGAACTGTGCGCGATTGCTATTTATTAGCCAGCATTGATGCGATGGACCAAGTAGCCTCTTTCTTTGCTGGAACTTTGCATGATTCGGTTGCAAATATAATTTGTGTCTATATATATGTATTGTGTGTGTGTGTGTGTGTGTGTGTGTGTGTATTCAAACTTTGAATGATGTTTTTTCGTCATTGTTTTCTGGAAATAAAGTGGAAAGTATTCACACTTGGAGACAATGGCAGCACTATCCATGTTTACTGTCATTAAACTCCGAGTCTCCAAGGTCCCGAGAAGATATTAAGAACGTTGGGCTGTAAACACACATGCTTTAAATCGTTAATTTACTTACAAGATAATAGAGAGTTAGGGTCTAAGGGGTAAGTAATCGGCATCTCCACCCAGATACAAAACCCATGTGATTCACATTGCCCTTAAGATGTGTTTTAAAAGGGCGTGGGTTTCTAAGGTAACCCTGAAACTGCCAGACACAGGCAGCCTGTCAGGATTTAAAAAAGAGAGAGCAGCTAAAGGCTGCGAGTCTCATTGGTTCACCTTACAGGAATGTGAGTGGAAGTTTGATCTCAAATTGAAAAGACCAATTTCGAGATGATTGTGAAACTAGGCTGCAAGATTTATCGAGTTTATGCTACAGGGGTCTCACAATGAAAGTCAGTTCACGGGTTAAAAATTAAAGGAAAGTAATGGAAGTAACTGCTGAGGAGCTAAGAATTACTTCAGACTGCTTCAAGGCAAAATGAATGTCTATTTAAGAGACAGTGTAAAATATACCTGAGAACTCACAGAGTTACTACAGTGTGGAAACAGGCCATACAGCCCATTGAGTCCACACTGAGCCTTGAAAACACATCCCACCCAAACCCACCCATATCCCTGTAAACCTACATTTCCCATGGCTAATCCACCTAACTTACATGTCTCTAGACACTATGGGCAATTTAGCATGGCCAATCCACCTAACTTGCACATCTTTGGACTGTTGGAGGAAACCCACACTGACATGAGTGGAATGTGCAAGCTGCACATTGACAGTCACCCAAGGATGGGGTTGAACCCAGGTTCCTGATGCTGTGAGGTAGTAGTGTTAACCACTGAGCCATCATGCCACCCCACCTTGACTTCCCTAAGTGGGAGTTTGGTTGTGTTAAAAATAAGAGAATATTCTGCTCTGCAGTCTAAAGCATGGGTTGCCCACCAAAAAAAATAGAGTTCAGTCTGTTTGTTGGAGTAAAGTCTTTAAAAGGTGAAATCTTCTCAGGTCATCCTTTCAGTTCAATTTTTTACAAAACTATTATGGCGCTGTACAGATCATAACAAGATGAGCAGAAGTAGATTGCTGCTAAGGAATGTCTAGCATATAAAAGCTTGTAGGTGCCATTTTCATGAGAATGATAAACTGAAGCTCTGTTCAAATTATATAGCAACTTTCGAGGGTCACACAGCACTATGCTGAAGAAGTGGAGGGTCCTCCCCAGAGTCCTGGCTAATTGTTAGCTGAAGATTTTCATTGGAATTAAACAGACCATTTTGAGTTATCAGAAACTAATTTTGTAAGCAAAAGATTGCCAAGTTGTCAGTGTGCTATTTGACATGGTACAACAATACAACACGATGATTATAGTAGTTGTTGTGGATCACGCGATGCATCTCTACAATGTCCCTAAATGCACTTAGCTCATTTTGGACAATGTATGTGATTTGGTGGTAATCGTATGGTAAAGGGAAAATAAAAGAACCATTTTACTTCTTCCTTTTTCTAGGAACTAAAATTACATACAAGGACATGGTCCAAAAAAATGCATGAACCTAGACACAGTTAATAATAGACTGGCATATTGAGTTACATTGCAACTGGAGAATGGAAACAAGTCATTTGGTCTATGCCAGTGTTTATGTATATCAGGAACCTCCTTACACCAACTTCATACAGTCTAGAAGTGTATCCTCCTATTCCTTTCTCCTTCTGGTGCTTGTTCAACTCCTTTTAAATATATCCATGCTATTTGCCTCAACTACTCCTTGTGGTAGCAAGTCCACATTCTTGCCAATCCATGGGTAATGATTCTCCTGAATTACCATTTGGATTTTGTTGTATCTGTTATGGGCAGAGTTCTTGTAGGACAATGGGTATCTCCAGACCAGAAGCTCTGTGTTCAAGTACCACTTCACGATTTTACCATAAAAGGTGCACAAGTAATGTGGCCAACGGGCTGACCATCAGATGCCTGCTGGTGGATGGTTAAGTATTTCTTAGACATCTAGAACATCACTGCTGTACATTGCCAAGCGTAATCAAGGACCAATCCTCCAGCAGGGAGCATGGTCACTATTGTCATTTTAAAGCATAGTACCTGAAGAGTGAGAGAGACGAAAAAGAGAGAGAGAGACTATTGTATATATATGGTCCTGAGATCCGAATTCCCTACAAGTGAAAAAACATTTCTAGCAATACCCCCATCAAATCTCCCTTTCACTTGAAGCATCCCAACAGGCCATCTCTCAGCCATTTCTTTTTTACAGAAAACAGCCTCGGCCTGTTTGGATTCCCCTTTGTTTTTGATTTTCCTTTCAATCCTAGGACAGACCATGGGAACTACCACATAAACAAGATAGTTAACTGGAGTGAGAAGTTCACAGACACTCCTGGGCAGGCGAAAAAAATCAAAAAATGCAGGCACAGAGATCCCAAGGATCTCACAGAGATCAAAGAGTGAAAAAAATGGAAATACAAATAAAAGGAGCAAAAAGAGAAAACTAGTTGTACAATAAGAAATATCCGGGAAACCTTCAGTGCACTCAGACAGGGAAATAAGCGTAGGCACATTTTGGGACAGAGTAAGAGGGATAGGTAAGCTAGAACCTTATAAGGGCAATGGGACTTTGGCTGCTAGCTGGACAGTCAGTAAGAATGCTGTATGACCTCATTCCTGGGAGGTTAGCCATTTGATCAGTCACTAAATTCCTTCTGATTGTGTGACTATTCTTGTGAGCTTGCAACGCGCACCCCCACCCCACACACCACCACCACTCAGCACTCCCTTGTACAGTAGGACAAGGCCCTTTACTGGACATTCATTGCTGTTCAAGGGCCTCTCCACCATGGGCTTAATTGGGATGGAGGTAAGAGCTGGTAGAGTTCCCACTCACCACCATCCAACATACTTAAGTGCTTCCCCTCTCACTAATGGAGGGTAGAAGATTCAAGAGCAGAAGAGAGCTACAAGGCTCGTATCTTATCAATCAATGTCATGAATGAGCTTGCTGCTTTTGTAAAATGTGTATGAAAGAAGGTTAACAGAGCAGGTTTCATCCGCAGCTTCTGAATTTTGCTCTAATTTAAGTAAGCTTTTGGACTCTGGAAAAGAGACATGAAACATCAGCCAAATTTTAATGCGTAGTTTAGAAGTATTTCGTGATTTTTATGTGACTGTCAGCCAACTGCAATTGTTGGGTTTTACTGTGAGCCAAATGGCTAGAGACAGAACTCTTAGCTCTGCGAACTGGTTCAGCCGAGCACTTGCGAGTGAGGTCATTGCAGAGTATCTGAGACTTACCACGCTATCATTGCCCAATGGCAATGACAGGATGATAAGGATGCTCTGGGGGAAAAGATGATCACGGTTTACTTTTTACATGCCTAGTATGTTTCAGGAACCTACTTCTCGCAAGATTCCCAATCCTATCCAGTGCAGTTTGAGCTGTTACATTACCAAAGAAAATAATCCTGTATTCATATAGCACCTTTCAGGATGCCCCAGAATGCTTTACATTCAAGCACTTTTTGAAGTGTGAGATAACAAGGTGTGGAGCTGGATGAACACAGCAGGCCAAGCAGCATCATAGGAACAGGATATGCTGCTTGGCCTGCTGTGTTCATTCAGCTCCACACCTTGTTATCTCGGATTCTCCAGCATCTGCAGTTCCTATTATCTCTGATACTTTTTGAAGTGTGGTCATTTTAATGCAGAGAACTCAGCAGCCTATTTGCACACAAATAACAATATGGCCATAATGGAATCATACAGTTGGATCATATGCAAGAGGCTCAAGGCTATGGGATGGAATTTGAAGTCATGACCATCTGACTCCAGGAGAGAGCTACAAACTGAGCCATAGCTGATACAGTAGCAGGTCTACCTGTTACTTTCAGACCAAGCCATCAACAACAGAGAAAGTCACAGGTACTTTCATGTTCCCTTGATATATGTATGTTTCACTGTAACTCTGATACCATTCATGCACCTATTATAAGTATAATGGTCTACATAAAAGTAAAAGTGCCCAAGGATTGCATTCTTATCTTGAACTGAAACCCAGTTTAAAAATTTGAGTATGTAATCTGTGCGAGCACTTCACTGCAGTACTGTGGCTGCGCTACATTGTCTGAGCAACTGTCTCCCACATGAGTCATTAAATCAAAGCCTCCTCCGCTCTCATAAGTAGTTACAAATGACCCCACGGCACTTGTTAAGGACAGGCAGTGGAGTTCTTCCAGTTTCCCAAAATCAAAATCCAATTATCTGATATCACACTCTTGAGGGAATCTTGTTCAGCACAAATTGGTAGTTGCATTTCAGCTTTTTACAAGAGTGACTACACATTAGATCTTGACCGCTGAGTTTCGTGTGCCAGCTAGCTAGCTGATAATATAAATCCAGTCCATTTTAAGGATTGCTCCTCAAGACTGTATCCGCACCAAACAATGGATGAGAAAATTTTTGTTTTGGAAACCTAATGGTGCAACAGTTAGCAATCCAGAGGCCAGTCTGGCTGAGAAAAAAAGCCGTTAAGAATGAGGTCCTGATGCAAAGAATCAGCAGAAACAGCTGAATTTTTTTTATGCATCCTTAAAGAGTATTCTACCTCTTCGGATGCTGCAAAAGTAAATAAACGAAGTAATTTTGGCGAGACAGCTCGGAAAAATTGGACGGAAAAGGCAAAGTTCAGTCCTTAAGTTGCAATTAGGTTCCTACCTATGAACAAGGGGCTACTAAAGTTGTCGAGTAGTGAGTCATCTTTGAAAATGGTGACTGCTGGAGCTTCGGTGAAAACCGGATACAAAGCCATGTTCAGGTCACCACTAGGTGATAACACGAACTGCAGATTTTGGAAGTCGGAGTTGATACAGTGTGGACCTGGAGGAACACAGCAGATCAGGCAGCATCAGAGGAGCAGGAAAGTCACATTTTGAGTCAGGTCCTTTCATCAGTCCTCCCAACCTGAAACGTCCACTTTCCTGCTCCTCTGATGCTGCCTGACCTACTGTGTTCCTCCAGCTCCGCACTGTATCAATTCAGGTCACCACTTTCTGTTTTTGCAGGGAGTCCTAATTTTAAAACAAGCAATTAAAACTCAAACATACCTCTGATAACCAGTGGAGCCTCATAGGGAACAATGCTGGCATCTTAATTAATTTACAATCTGACTTGATTGAAGGGACCAGATGCATGATTGCTAAATCTGCTGATGATACAATTAAAGGTAGAAAAGTAAATGGGGAAGAGGGCATAAGGAGTCTGCAAAGGGATTTGAATATTTTAAGTGAATGGACAAAAACTTGGCAGACAGAGTATAAAACATGGCTAAAAGCAAACCTGTTTTCTTTGACAGGAAGAATAGAAAATCGATGTACAATTTCAATGGAGCTTTTAGTTTAAGGAACACTATTCTTCAGAGTTCAGTGATGGCTGGGTCAGTGAATATTTTCAAAGGCTGCATTAGCTAGATCCTGACTGAGAAGAGAGTCAAGGTGTATTAGTGATGGAAAGGAAAATCAGATCAGGCATGAACTTACCAAATGGCAGAGCAGACTGGAGAATCCTCTATTCTAGCTTCTAATTTCTATGATAGTATGGTTGTAAAATCCAGATATCAAGTTATTTCCTGACTCAATTATTATCGCAAAAGATGACAGGCCATCCACGTACTTACCTACCAATAAACTTTGTTAACAGTACGTGACCCAGACAGAGTGCTCCATTGGTTACCACTGGTTCATCCAGAGCGCTGAGTCTGACAGCATGATTACTGTTAAATGAGGAAATGTCTGGTTCTCAATGAACACATCATGTGGCCCTGCCCATGAGCTGGGCCACTGGTGATACCATTCTCAGTGCATGTTAGATATGTCATGTAGAGTGACTCCACTCACCCCCTCTCTCCTTGATGAAATAAGCCTCACTAAATGCAAAACTGTGAACATAGTATGTTCTCTATAATTTGTAATATAATATAAATGCTGTGTGATCTCTGAGATCAGGAGTTGATTCCTGTACGTTTGCAAAACATGAACATGTGAGTGCTCCAAACCCAGGAATGTTAACTTTGCTGTCCTTGGAATCAGCAGTGCGACTCGTTCTCTCAGGAGAGCTCAGGAGCATGAATGCTGAACATTGTTTAATCTCAGGGGTGCTTTTTAATCCTTGTATGGGATGTAGGTGTCATTGGCAAAGTCAGCATTTATTGCCCATCCTAATTGTGCTTGAACTAAGTAACTCTCTAAGCCATTTTGGAGGGCATTTACAGGTTAATTGGAGTCACACGTAGGCCAGACAATGTAGGAATAGCAGATTTCCATCCCTAAAGGGCATCCGTGAACCAAGTGGGCTTTTACATGAGTCCTGAACATTGTCGGAACTTTGGAGTGAGAGTGCTGAATGTTGTCTGAATGTTGCTCATTCGGTGAAGTTGGAAGTATGAGCTTTGTGCCCCTCTGAGCTCAGTGGTGTGATCCTTCTCCTAATCTAGGTGTGTGAGCCTTTTTTATTCTCTTAAAAGCAGCAGTGTTAGCATTGTAAACTTTGGAACCTGCCTGACTGGATCAGATGTTGTACTGCAGAGATCGATATGCATATAATTAAAAAATATTATAGTAAGATAAGAGGTGAGGCTAATGAAGGACTAAAAACATAGGGAGTTACTGATATGCTAAATTAATATTTTGCATCTGGCTTATAATGGAAGAAGATGCTGAATTATCATTGTAAAGAAGAGGGAGTTGAGATACTGGCTGTACTCATAATTGATACTTGAAATGCAGGCTCTACTTAAAGCTAATAAGTCACCAGGATCAGATGGGATCTATCTGAGTCTACTGAGAAAAGTAATAATTGAAATTGTGCAGTTACTGGGCACATTCTATTAATTTTCCTGAGTTGCAACAGTGATAACAGAGGATTGGAGAATTGTCAACATTGACATTCATGTTCGAAAAGGGCATCCAGGATAAACCCATCAACGACAGGCAGTCAGTTTAACCTTGGTGGTGAGAGCACTTTTAGAACTGATCATCCAGGACAGAAATAATAGTCATTTGGACAGTGTAGATTAACTAAGGAAAATCAGCATGGATTTATTCAAGGCCAAACATGTTTAACTAACTCATTTGGATTTTTTTGCTCAGATAACAGAGAGGGTTGATGAGAACAGTGCAGTCAGTATGCATACATGGGTTTCCAAAGGCATTTGATAAAGTGCCACATAATAATCTTACAAGCGAAGTTGAAGCCAATGGAATAGATTGTGGTCGCATGGATTTGAAGCAGGCTGTGTGGGAGGGTACAGAGAGCAGTGGTATATGGTCATTTTTCAGTCTGGAGGAAGGTTTACATTTGGGTTCCCAGAACTATGGACTATACTTGAACAATGATTTTTGATGATACACTAACCTCTCCAATCTGAAATCTGGAAACACCAGTTGTTTGAAAATGTTTTGAGCAGATCCGCAGAACTTTCAGACTCACCATACACATTGATGCAGAAATGGTGAATTCAATGTCCTCCATGACTATTCTAATGGTCCTGCTTCAATAAAAGATGAGAATAACTTTTGACTAATTCAGTGCAATAAGATGGATTGAAAGAGCAAGAGAGAAGATGGATGACAGGAAGAAAAGTTAGCTAATTAGATGGAAATTAAAACTAAAAATCAAAGCCTTTCATACTTGCAGTACACTGCCTATTCCTCTGTGAAAGTAAGTTGTTCTCAGTTTTTTTTAATCATAGTAAATAATCTTTATCCTAGTTTTCTGACCCTGGGGCCAGTTATTAATGCTATTTCTTTACTAACTGGATTTTTCTGTTTCTTTGGCATTATTTTAGGCAGGAAAATTGCAAGTTACAATATTTAGATAAATAAAACCATTTTTATTAATGCCTTATCATGTTTCGTCACTATTTTATGTCTCCAGTAAATATTTATTTCTCACTCACACACTTTGGTTAGGTTTTCTAACGTTATTCCAAAATCCAGAGGTACCTTGGTCCCAAGTGTTTTGGACTGGAGAGGTTACAGTCTGTACGTTAAAGACTTAGATTTGGATGCAAAGGGCACAACTTCAAAAGATTTCCAGATGACACAAAATTTGAAAAAAAAAACAGTGATAGACTTCAAGAGGACATATCAGGCTGATAGAATGAGTGGACACATGACAACAAAATAAATTACACTCTTCAGTTAGTTTGCCGTGAGTTGTCAGACAATTGGAAGCATATCCTCCATGCTTGTAAGTTACCTGTTGTTACTTGATTTTGTAGCTGTAACACAGCACAAGGCTGGCCGACACTTTCTTTCTGGACATTCCAAGGGAAGGGAAATGAAGTGTGTCACCAAACTCTACACTCCATATTGGATAAGTGGGAATTTGACCTGTTCAGCTTTCACAGTAGCTTGGGTTGGAGACTGTTAAGCGATGCTCAAAATACAGAGTGGAAGCAGCCCCAACAACTTCCCTTCTGGTGACATCTAGCAAATATATTTGAAGGCCTTGATAATCCTAGGTTATTTGAAATATTGGTAGTGTGGTCACATTTTGAGGTTGTCTTTATTGAATTCCTTACAATGTCGTGGACGTGGAAAAGGAGTTGCCTTTTATAGCACATGTTACCACACTGTTGCAACCATATTGGAAATGCCAAACAGGGAAGTCCGTAATACTGTCCACTGTGGCCTGGATAACATTATGCATAAACAGGAGTTTCCAACTTGGGAATCAAGCCACAGCTTTACTAATCCCACAACTACACAGTGACTTGCTGCATTTTAACCATTTTGATCTGTTAATCAGCTGCTTGAGCAGTACGAGAAGAGATATTTGTTAAAGGTAATGGATCAAGAGGTAGACTTCGGAGCTATTTGGGATTAGATACTCAAGCAGCATGTTATTTTAATTAAAAGTATTAAGAAGAACAAACAAGAAAGAAAAATTAAAATAGTGTCCCCTTTTTTGAGGAGCATAACTCATAAAAAGAACCTAAATAGAAACAAAGGAATCTAATAGTGTAATACCATTATTTATACTATCCATCATGTCCTCCATTCACTGTGGTTGCCAATGGTCGCAGAGACCTCAAACGTACCAGCACATTCCTTCTTCAGAACTATTCTGTCCTACGAATAGTGTCAAAAGATCTTTTGCATCTGCTTGATAGGGCTCAATAAATGAGCGATGGCTATCGGAAGACAATTATGATTCTACTTTATAATAATAGCGCTATGAAGCATTAAACAGTGTTGGACTGAGATTACATAAGACTTTTATATAACTGCTATTGGAAAATTATATCCACTTTTAGTCTGGGCATAGGACAACAGATACCAATGAAAAGCGCAGAGGAAGGTTAGTAACTTGCCTTAACAATGTTTAGGTGTCTTATTTATCAATGCAGAAATTCAGTGAACCTTCTTACTTCAATGAATTGCTACCCTAGCAGAAAGCAACAAATTTAGCATTGCATAAGAGTCAAACCAAGACTTTTAGATGCCTATTGCTTAATATCACACCAAGTTACACCTGATTGACATTAGAAAAAAAATCACATTCATCCTTCCACAGTTTGTTTCATAGTTCATGACAAAATATTTTGCTTAAGAAAATATCTCACAATAAGGATGTGTCACAATGTCATGGCTTATATGCCTGCCATAGTTCCAATACATGGGTCTGCAGTGATAGTCATTCACCTTGAACATTCTTGATTTATTTTTCCAAATATGAAATAAAATTCCAGAAATAAGGCAACCAACTGCACTTGCCTCACTTCCCTTTAACCAAAAAAATAAAATGTTGCATGAGTTTGCTGTTCTCACACTTGAAATAAGTGTACAGTACCAATAATCAAATCCCAGACAAAACTCCATCCCCATTTTTGTTGACCTTTCATCATTGTTACTTCTCTTCGGTGTATTCTGCCACTTTTCATGAACTGAGCCTCCCAGCTAAGAAGGGTTGTGTTTCTCATCTCCCATTGGATTCCTGCGCTAGGAGACCATGAGGACTGCAGATGCTGGAAGCTAGAGTCAATAAACATGGAGCTGGAAAAGCACAGCAGGTCAGACAGCATCCGAGGAGCGGGGAGGTCAACTGGTCTCCTGACAAAGAGTTTCAGCCCAAAACATTGACTTGCCTGTTCCTCGGATGCTGTCTGACCTGCTTTACTTTTCCAGCTCCAGATTCTTGCACTAGCTTCTTCTCATTTGGAAAGGACTGTACAATACGTTGCAGAAGGACAGTGCCTTTTCTCACTTAATGTCAACAGCTCCACTTAGTGTATGTCACTGATATCATAGTGCACATTTTCTTATTGATGTAAATGCTTTAATGTGAATCATGTTATGCTTTTATTGCACACTTAGTACTGAATAAAAACCAAAATGAATTCTATTCAACCTGACAATGAACTGTAAAAAACCAGCCATCATTTTGAAATTACTATTAATAGAGAAAGGCAGGAAGCTAATTTGGGATCAAACATACCTGAAGCATTTCTGTATTACCTTGTCAAAAACAATGCTCCTAATGACAGTGGTGTGGCTTGAAATAATAATGGGAGCCTGAGATTAAACTGAACTGGCAGCTATGTCATTGGTCACTGAGCTTAGGGCAAAGCATTCTGACAGTTTTAGGAGGAGTTCTCTTCAAGCCAATTCTAAAACAAAAAAAACGGACATGAAAATTAACCATCTAACAGCCTCTAGAGTCCAAGACAATTTTCTTGCTAGCCATCCTGTTGCTGCCAGAAGTGTGAATTCTACTCGAGAAATAATAGCTCTTGACTGCCAGCCCTTGTCTGTTGCAGAATGCATGGAGATGAATTAAATATATGCAAGCAGATAAGCTATTAATTTCAATTTCTGCCTTTTATGCTCACTTATTCAGACTATTTATCAAGCTATTTAAAAGCATTTTCACTGATAAGGAAGAGCAAAAGATTTATTTATTTCAGCTCTGACAGCTTTCTCTCCTGCTCATATAAAAGTCTTATGTAATCTCAGTCCAACACTGCTCACGTAATATATGCCTTCATTTTATTGAGAAGCAGTAATGAAGAGGCGAGAGACATTGTTCAGGGCATCATCAGGATTGAAAGAGTAGGAGAGAAAACTAGATAAATCAAGGAGTGATTACATGAAGCCAAGTTTTTGTTTGAAAGGTCTATAAATTATAGGCAGAGGGGAAGATTGAATTTAACTGCTAACTGACTGACCTTCAAGGCTCAGTTTGAGTGTACATAAAGTATTCGTGTGAATTATTCTACTGAGCATTAGCAAGAGATGCAAGTCTGACATTCAGTGCATTTCAAATCTAATATATCTAACAATGGCTGGTGTCGACAGTAAAGTCAGTTCTGTTATAATAGAGACTCATTTGATTAATTTTTTTCTAACTGCATTGTTCTATGTGGTGAGATTAAAACATCCTGCATAACCACAGACATTCTAAATGGTTTACAGTTCTGTTGGACGAATAGCTCCATCCTTGACTCTAGATGAAATAGGAAACTATTGTAGACTGAATAGATGAGAGATATGAAGTAGAGTGGTCATAATAATGCACGGTGCTATCTGTTAGTGTTAAATATTCCCGATTATCAGAAAGTCATCATCACTGTTCGTCAAATCTGGGCGAACTTCAATTCATCACTAAAACCATTTGTCAATGTTTTCCTTAAGATGCAAAGATCTCAGTTGATCAAACAAAGATCCTAAAATGATTTGCAGAGAAAAGTCCAAGCCATGTAGGATCATGCAGTCACATTGTGAGTCATAGAGTGGAACATCCATCATTTGAGTGACAAAAGAAAAATAGTAATGGTGACATCAATTATTAATTGCACTGTGTAAATGTAGTTTACACAAACTATATACATGACTATTCTGCATGCCCTCTACATTATTTGTGCTTCAGGAAGCTTACATTTCAAACAGAATTTCAACGTTGAAACGGGAGTGAAAATGTAGCAATTCTCCCAATGTCTTGCAGTCAGAAAGGAATCTTGTGGCCAGTCAGCACTACTCCAAGCATATTACTGCTAGGATCACAGAATCCCTTGCGTGTGGAAGCAGGCCATTGGCCCATTGAGTCCACATTGACCCTCCAAATTGCATCCCATCTGGATCCACCCTATTCCTGTAACCCTGCCCTTCCTATGGCTAACAATCTAGCCTATACATCTTTGGACTGTTGGAGGAAATTGGAGCACCCAGAAGAAACCCATGCAGATGTGGGGAGAATGTGCAAGCTCCACACAGACAGTCGCCCGAGGGGGAGTTGAACCTGGGCTCCTGGCACTGTGAGGCAGCAGTGCTAAATCCAGATCATAATGAAGCTTGCATCTTTCAACTTGAGCAAATTTCCAGGTTCAAGTCCCCCTCTGGGGCTCAAGCACAAAATTCAATGCTGACATGCATGCAACGTGAAGAAGTGCTGAACTACCATCTTCCAGACTAAGTGGTAAACAAGTGCCACGTCAGCCTGCATATGTAGATATGTAATGTCCCTTGGTCCTATTTTGAACAAGACCTTGGAGTTAACCCTGACATTCTGGCCAAATGTACCCTTGATGCAACACGTCAAGAATAGATTATCTGTCCTTAATCGCATTGAGCTTTGTAGGAGTTTGCTAGAGTTTTCAGTGATGTTGCTGATAGCTGCCAAATGTTGACCCCATTCACTACTCTTCAGATAATGAAACAGTCATCTCCACATGTGGAAAGACCTGGATCAGGTTTTTGTCTGATAAGTAACAGTGAAACATTCATGTTACACATTTGCCAGGCAATAACCAGCTTCAACATGAGAGAACCTAGTCATTGCCCTTTGACATTTAATGGCACTACCATTGCTGAATCCCCCACTGTCAACATCCTGAGGGTTACCATTGACCAGAAGCTAAACTTCAATTATCATGTGTATTCTGCAGCTACAGGAGCAGATCCGATGCTGGGAATTGTGTGGCATGTAATTCACCCCCTGACTTCCTAAAGCCTGTCCATCATTTACAAGGCACATGTCATGAGTATGGTAAAATATTCTGCAGTTGCCTGGCTGAGTTCAGCTCCAACAGCACTCAAGATTCTTGTTTCGCTCCAGTACAAAGTCTGTTGGATTGGAAACTTAAACATTCAATCTTTCCAGTAAGTGTATGCACAGTTTACAAGATACAGCACTGCAACTCACTGCAGCTCCTTTGAAAACATCTTCCAAACCCAACATTTCCATGGAAAGTTTAATCAAAGTGGTCAGTTTTAGGGAAAATCTTAAAGCATGAAAGCTAGATAAAAAGGTGGATAGGGATGGTATTCCAAAACATGAGGCCAAGGCAACTGAAATTGTGGCCATCATTAGTGGTGTGATTAGAATGAAGGCTCCACAGAAAGACAGAAATAGGAGAGTGCATATATCTCAGAGGGCTGTGGCGCTAGAAGAGATTACAGGGATAGGGAGAGGTAAGGTCATGAGGGGGTTTCAAATCAAGAAAGAAAATTTTAAAATCAAAATGTTGCTTGACCAGGAGGCAGAGCTTGGTGTGAGATATTCAGGCTGTAGCATTTGATGACAGCAAGATAATGGACTGTGAGATGTAGGAGACCATCCAGGAGTAGCCAAGTGCAGAGGTAATGAAAACATGAATGAGGCTTTTGGCTGCAGAAGAGCTGAGGCAAGAGCAAAGTTGATTGATGCTCGAGCCGGAATAAAAAGCATTCCTAATGATGATAGAAATTCATCTTGAGGTCAGACGTGCCACTAAGCTTGCAACCAGACTGACACAGCCTCAGACCACTGTCTAGGAGAGCAGTGCGTCAGTAAATTACAATGCAGGCTGGAGAGTACTCAGAAAATAATATTGTCTTTTCATGGTAACAAGATATACAGCATGTACTGAGTTACCCATAGTTTTGTATTCTGTAGAGCCACTAATGTGAAATTTTGGTTAGGAATTTGGCATGGACTATGTTTTTGGGTAGAGAATGGTTGATTGCTGTGTGAGCACAACGGTGTCGAAAGCTGGGCCTCGGAGCATGTCAGGTAATTCTGGTGAACTGCATATGCCAGCCCAGAGGCAGCTTATTAGGCTGGCAGCAGCATTGGATATGTTCAGGTGGTTGGGAGTGAATATAGGGCTGGTATGAGCTGGCAGTCATGTGCGATGGTGTTTCAGTCTCAGGAAGAGCACATCTTCTTCGCCGGTGCCCCACAACACGGTAAGTTCAAAAGAAAACACTATTTTGATTATGACCTTCTGATTTCACATTAATAGCAACTGAATTAAGTCATTGAACAATACAAAACCCTGAGGGCAGTGTGGCTGGCACATGCTCAATGCTGTCAGATTCTTGGGAGAAGCCCTAAAGTGAGGCAGTCATTTATTCACATAAGTCTGTTTTTGGTGGCCAACAGGGCTGCTGGAATATCACCGATCTTTGTGTGGCACAAACATTTTTCAGAAGCCCAAGGAAGATGGCAAAAGACGATTGATCTGTTGACTTTCATTTTATGCCCAATCTATGACCATAACCAAGACCATTCACTCCTGCCTATTTCTTAATCCATAAGTTTCTGTCAGTAAGTTACAGAAAGTGAATCTGTTTTGCAGTCTTTATATTTCCATTCATTACTTTTACTTCATCAGCAAGCATGTACTTTTCAAGCATGTTGATGAAATTACTAAAACTAAGGTGCAGAAAGAAAAAAATTACAAGTGTATCTGTACATTAAAAACAACATTCAGGGAATTTGCCATCACATTGTAACATTTTGAGTAATCCACGCAATGCTCTGTGCTGAAATGCCTCCGAATACTAATATAGAATGCTAATGTGTTTGTCTGTGTTTCCTGAATCATAGGAAATCCTTCACTTGTTTAAAATAAATGGGTTAGAATCCTCAGTGAGGTACCCGAGAGAGAAATTTTTTTTAAAGATGAACATTTCAAGTGTTCATATATCAGCTTTGCAGAATTTAATTTTGGGTCCTTTATTTGAGAAAACAGGACAACGTCTTGCATTTGATATTTGGTTAATGGAGTAATTAGTCGTTTTGTTTTTCCTTTTATTGCTTGTTGTTACAGCAAAGAGATTTTGTAAGAACTCCAGTTCAGCCAGCAGCACGACGAGTAGCTATGCTCCCAGCAGTAGCAGTAGCAGTGTCAGCTGTGGTGGAGGCAGCAGTGCTAGCAGCACTTCGAGCAAGAGCAGCTTCGACTACACACACGACATGGAGGCAGCGCACATGGCAGCCACGGCCATTCTGAATTTGTCCACCAGGTGCCGAGAAATGCCACAGAACCTCTCGACCAAGCCTCAGGATCTGTGTGCGAGGGTAAGTGAATTCCATTTGACAAGACCTTTCCCGGCATACGTCACAGCCTATGGCTCCACCATCCAAGCAAATATGTGTTTACGTGTATACAGGCCTAAGCACAAAGCAAACCCAAATAATACTGATCGACGTGTCATTCAGTGGCATCACTCAAAGAGAACTGGCAAGCGGTTTGAATATTTGTCTGATCCTGTGAATCAAGAGCTTTAATAGGGATTCAGCAAAGCATTTTTGTGGATAAAAATTGATTAGAAACCATTTTCATTTGTCCATTTTTGGATGATTCCAATTGAGGACATTCATTTTCTTTTCCTCGTCAGGAAGAGGATGCCATTTTTGGGAATCTAATGGTGCAACTACACAGTCATTTTTGCCTTGTAGACTTTACCATGCTGTCTCTGCCACATGGAGTAAAACTTGTGTGTTGGCAAGTTCACTTTATAACTTGTTCAGAAATTCTGGCTACTTCATTAATTTAATCACCATCAACACGTTTAAAATTTACATGAGGAGAATTAAAGCTCTCCGCGTGCCAATAAGCAGAGACTTTTCCCAACTCGACAGGCTGATTCACATGCAGTATAACTATGTAATGCTAGCTAAAATTCATTATTGTAGCTGCTGGTCTGTGATTGGTGGCTACAACTACAGACTGACATTTTTCCATTGTTATTATGAGAACCAGTGTTAATCTTTCTGAGATGCCTTAACCTCCAACCTCAAGAAGTACTCCAATTACACCAGTGTAATTTTCTTTCTTTTTCTTACCTAAACCATTTTAAAGACTTCCCTGACAGCTAATTTGTGCAATGGACCCATACCTATTAGGTCTTGTGTTCAGACTGAACAAAATAATTTTCACTAGGCCCTTATTAGAGCAGGGAAAGACTTTCATTCCATTTTACAGGTTCCAGGAGAGATTGAACAGTCTGCACAGCACTAACTAGGCTGTCTGAAGCCTTCTGTTGAAATAATCCTTCAATAGCATTCCTGTACCTAATTACTTTAAACAAGTTTTTTTCCTTTCATTTCTTCAAGTCCCATTACCAAAGAAATATGTTTTGTGCACCCGTTTTGCTAGCATTGCAAACGAAGATTGAGGCAGAGTTGACTGTAGGAAAAAATAAGCTGTAATAAAAAGTACAGCTCATCTATGAACTGGAGTCAGCCACTTATCCCCTTGAGCCTGCTCTGCCAATCAATTAGATCATAGCTGAACCAGTTATCTACCTTAGCTCTATATCCCTTGATAGCATTATGTAGCAATAATCTAGCAATCTCAGCCATGAAAAGCTCCAATTGTTCCAGCACCCACAGCCTTTTGGGTCAGATAATCCCAGATTTCTATGACTGTTTGCCTCCTGATTTCCCTCAGGAATGGCCTGGCTTTAATTATGATTATATTTTATCATTATTGTTTCTCCCACTAGAGGATCTATTTTCTTTGCAGTTAATGCGATCATTTCTCAGTCTTACATACGAAAGGGAATAAAGGTGAAATTTCCGAAACCTGATCTCATAATTTAGCCCTCTAAATTAACGTTGTCCATCTGGTGAATCTGCACCTCCAAAGCCCAGACATCTTTTCTGAGGTGTGGTGCTCAAAACTAAATGCAGTAATCCAGATGGATTCTGGCCAAAGGTCAATGCAGCTGAGCATAAATCATATAATCCCTACAGTGTGGAAACAGGCCCTTCGGCCCAACAAGTCTACACTGACTCTCAGAGCATCCCACCCAGACCCAATTCATTAATTTCCTGTGTCTAACCCACCTAACCTAAACATCCCTGGACACTATGGGCAATTTAGCAAGGCCAATCCACCTAGCCTTCACATCTTTGGACTGTGGGAGGAAACTGGAGCACCCAGAGGAAATCCACGAGCTGAAAGTGTAGTTAGTTTAGTCAGTAAAGTGCACCCTTAGCGTTGAGTAAAGAGGGTTCCTGCACTGGGGAATAGTGCTGTGGTAATAATGCTTGCAAGCAAACAGGAACACAGGAATACAGGGAGAACTGGCCTATTTGTACCAAACTGGCTGGAAGTCAGAAGACAGAGGTTGTACATGGAGGGTTGCTTTTCAGACTGGAGGCCTATGACCAGCAGTGTGCCACTAGGATCAGTGCTGGGTCCGTTGCTTTTCTTCATTTATATAAATGATTTGGATGTGAATGTAGGAGGTGCAGATGACAGCAAAATTGGAGGTGTAATGGACAGCAAAGAAGGTTACCTCAGAGTAGAATGGGATCTTAATCAAATGGGCCAATGGGCCAAGGAGTGGCAGTTGGACATTAATTTAGATAAATGTGAGATGCTGCATTTTGGAAAGGCAAATTGGGGCAGGACCTATACAGGTAACGGCAAGGTCCTGGGGATTGTTGCTGAACAAAGAGACCTTTGTTTAGTGCAGGTTCATTGTTCCTTGAAAGTAGAGCCACAGGATAGTAAAGGTGGTGTTTGGTATGCTTGCCTTTATTGGTATGTGCATTGACCATGGTAGTTGGGAGGTAATATTGTGGCTGTACAGGACATTGGTTAGGCCACTTTTGGAATACTTTGCGCAACTCTGGCCTCCCCTCTCTAGGAAGGATGCTATTAAACTTGGAAGGGTTCAGAAAAGATTTACAAAGATGTTGCCCAGGGTTGGAGGGTTTGAGCTATAGGGAGAGTCTGAATAGGCTGGGGCTATTTTCCCTGGAGCATCGGAAGCTAAGGATTAATAAAGGTTTATAAAATCATAGGGGGCATGGATAGGGTGAATAGTCAAGGTGTTTTCCCTGGGGTGGGGGAGTCCAAAACTAGAGGGCATAAGTTTTAATGTGAGAGGGGAAAGATTTAAAAGGGATCTAATGGGCAACATTTTCACACAGAGAGTGGTCCGTGTATGGAATGAGCTGTCAGAGGAAGTGGTGGAGCCTGGTACAATTGCAACATTTAAAAGGCATCTGGATGTGTATATGAATAAGAAGAGTTTAGAGGGTTATGGATCAAATGCTGGCAAATGGGACTAGATGAATTTGGGATATATGGTCAGCATGGATGAGTTGTACCAAAGGGTTTGTTTCCATGCTGTATATGTTTATGAGCCTATGCATTAAATCCAGACTGCGGAAGTCAGAGAGGCAAATCCTAACCATTGAATCTCCAGGGAACTCCCTGTTAACCTCTCTTGTCTATGATACAATATTATGATGAAGAAAATTTATGCAAGATACTGAACAGGTCCACATAGTTTCTCATAAAACTAAACCAGCGTGCACAGTGTCACAAGCTCAAGAAATAAATTTAATCCAAACTTAATTGATCTTAATACAATTCAATAATGCTGGATGTGTCTATTTTTGGCATTATTATTATTCTCAATTTTCTGATTGCTCAAACTAATAGGTGTAAATATTGGTATAACTGCATTGAAATCAAGTTGGAATATCATCCTTCTGTTTCTCTACACCTTTCTTTTTTCACATTGGCTTCCTTTTTGAGTGGGAATGTCTGCCTGTTTACCACTTTACACATGTTATGAGGGTTTCAGTGATTATTTTGTCACACCATTCATACAATTACTTTGCATTCCCACTGAAATAGCATTTAATCAACACATTCGTGTCAAATGGTTATCCACATTAGCTAGAGGCTGTAGAAGGATAATCATGCAAGAGTCTTTCCTGAAGACTGCCAGGAAGGTTAACATGCCATCATTTATTTTTAGTTTTGTTTCTGCCACTTTTGTTTAAATTTATGTACCTTTCTGCCAGTTGCTTGGCAGCTGACAATTTTCTCCAAATTTCAATAATATTGTCATGATAGAAATCCCACATTACTTTGGCTTTTTTGAGTAAGAAGGCAAGAATCACTTGAGAGATACAAGACTGCATCAAAGTAATCAACTTAACCTGCATTTTCAGAACCCAGTGCAGAAAACCACAACAGCACAGGCTTAGATTGAAGCTCTCCAAAATGATCTTCAACTAACCTTGTCCACAGGCACAGTTCTGTATTGGCTGTGAAGACCAAAATAGACCTGTTTGTGACCACGTCATTCAATGTGCCATGGATACATCCCCTACATTAGTAAATGCATAACCCATGATATCTTTAATGGATTGCTGTTTTTGCTTCACCTAGAATTCAGGTTCTTCTCTCGAGAACAACTTGCAATAGTTTGACCGAGCTTACAAAGAGTTATTGATTGAACCAATAATATCCTAAATGTTTCATTGCACTATCGTAAATGACACATTACTCCACTTCAGCTTCTTACAAGGATAAATGCATTTTAGCTTATTTGTAAGCATTTGCAAATGCTGATAAATATTTCTTAGACAGCTGCCTTAATGCCTTCATTGTGACACAGCTGTTGTCCTACTCTTAATTACACCTCCTCAGATCTTGAGGTAGTTGCTGAACTATCAATACTATCCCCTGGAACAGAGGGATCTGAGGTATAGTGGTCGTGCCCGTAACCTGAGCTAGGAAGCCAAAGTTCATATCCCATCTGCTCCAGAGGTGTGTCACAGCATCTCTGAACAGTTTGATCAGGAAATATATCCCCTGGAACAGGGGCACCTTTGCATACACTATGCTAGGACTGTTGTTGAGTTTAAGCATAATGAGGTGCATCTATTCAATTGAGTGTTAAAGCCTAAAGCTTCAAACATTATGTTAAATTGCTGTATTCTGTATAATGTACCCTGCAAGAGATATCATCATGAAGGTCACAGAAGAAGAAGACCTCAAGTGCAGAAAAAAAAGAGTACAGACAACTTGAAAGGTTGTGAAACCCAGTGCTTGTTGAAAGAGACACTCATGTGCTCTCAATCCTAACTACCAATGCAATGGGCATTTTGAAATGTTCCTACTGCATTAACTGTCCTAACTACAGCTGCCCATGTTTTCTATCAATATTTGGAAACAATGCCTTAATCCTTCCAAACATTTCACCAATTTTACATTCCTGCCACTTGATGAAACAAAGTTGAAATGTTGATCAAGAATTCCCTTTATCAGTATTCAGCCAGTAATATCATAATATCTGCATATGAGTACCTAGTGTTTGCTTTCATCACGCATCCCCTTAATGACAGTACATCACATGAGTGCTCTCATATCTACTCTTGTGCATTATTCAGTTGCTACCTGAGTCACTGGAGCATGTGACATGGCTGCCTTAAGTGTGCAAAAGAACCTTTGGGGTTGAGGTGATGCTGAGATAAATCAGCAACATGCACTCAGGTCCTGTGGTATGAACAGTTGTTGCAGAGAATTGTTGGAGTGGAGATATAGTTACATGTATTGAAGTTCCGAGGGTCAGCATTATTATCCATACTTACAGAACTAATGGCACCAGTGGGGTCAGCGAAGCATCTTGTCGAGCTCATCTTCAAGCGTCTGTAAACAAAATGGATACTGATTCCACTTTAGGTGTTGAAATCTTAAAAATAAAAATCTGAACACTTTTGGTGGATTGAAGTGCCACAAACAATTGTCAGGCTCAAAGGAGCTGAGACATTTCCACTTTTTTCCACAGGGAAACATAAATATGCAAAGAAAACACTGTGGATGCTGCAAATCCAAATTGAATACATAAGAGGCATGGGGCTGGATGGACACAGCAGGTCAAGCAGCATCATAGGAGCAGGAAAACCTGACATTTCGGGCCTAAACCCTTCATCAGAAATGGGGGAGGGGAAGAGTGTTCTGAAATAAATAGGGAGAGAGGGGGAGGCGGATAGAGGATGGATAGAGGAGAGGATAGGTGGAGAGGAGGCAGACAAGTCGAAGAGGCGGGGATGGAACCAGTAAAGGTGAGTGTAGGTAGGGGGGTAGGGAGGAGATAGGTCAGTCCAGGGAGGACGGAC
>JAHRHZ010000111.1:24852453-24928409 GCA_024137785.1 Ginglymostoma cirratum | reverse complement strand
ATGATGCTGCTTGGCCTGCTGTGTTCATCCAGCCCCACACCTTGTTATCTCAGATTCTCCAGCATCTGCAGTACCTTTTATCTCCAGACCCACAGCAATGTGGTTGACTCTTAACTACCCTCTGGGCAATAAGGGAAGGGCAATAAATGCTGTCTAGCCAGCTATGCCCTCATCCTGTGATTTTTTTTAAATCTTGCTGCTTTTATTTCAAATTATCCTTTTGTATTTGTTTAGTGCCTGTCTTATACCTTTGCCTGACCTAGTGTTCCAACATAATGCTACTCCGCAGATGATGGAAGGGCCCTGAATTTCTGTGGAGAAGGCTACAGAAGGTCTCAGAGTGAGTCTCCTCAGTTTTAGGCCCAGAATGCCCAGCTTCAAAATGCACCATCTTCACGTAAGCAGCAGGAGTCTGGACTACGCCCCTGCTCCCTGGGTCAATGTCTCAGTAACTGTAATGATCTGTTGAAAGACAGTTTGCTGTATTGTTGTGACACTCAGCTAGCAATTTGCACACTGTAAGCCACAGCCATGATGACAGTAGCCTGAATTTCCACCATGAGCACTGGCTTTTTGGGCAACTTCTACTTTTGTAGCTGTGAAATGGTATCACTGTTGTGTCTACGAGCTTATGAACCAAGTTGGCCGTATTTGCATTTCTGATTTCATGACCCAAATTCACCAGTCTCACATCCAAGACTGCTAAGCCATAAGTAGTTCTGAAGAAGAGCTATATCAGACTTGAAATGTTAACTATATTTCTACGTCAACAGATGTGTTTGTTTTAGATTTCCAGCACTTGCAGTATTTTGCTTCTAATAAACCATAAGTAGGTTTGTTTTATTGAAACCTCCAACTGATATATGCATGTTACAGGATGGCTGAACAGACAGATCTACTCCAGGGATCCGATTACACTTTTCCACAGTAACATCTGCAACTCCTACATTACCAACTGGCTGCTAGTCATATGCTGCTTTGCATTGTGGTTCCTTGATCATTTGTATATTCCCTTAAAGTGATATCACATTAGAAAAGATGGGCTGCAAGTTCTTCAAAGGTCTTTATACCAATTTAGTTCTGGAATCCTCCGTACTTTTTGACATTAAACACAAGAACTTTGGTAGGTTTCCCAAAGCACTGAGTGTTTTATTGTGCTTAACCATCAGTGTTTCTCAGTATACTCTGCCAGTGAAGATCTCATCTAAATACTGAGCAGCAGGACTCCCACCTGTCTGCAGCCCATTTTTGCTTGGTATCCCACCATGTGCTGATGCCACCTCTAAGCTAGCTTCTAAGATGAGCATAGTGTCAGTGTTGGAGCTGAAGGCTATGAGTGTGCAATGGTAGTGTTGTTTTTTCATTCTGCAAAGACCATACTTTTCTATATTTTGCAATGTGCACTGAAATTAGAATAGAAACTTGTTTAAAAAATAACGAGAATTATGGAAGAGATTGCTGCAAGTAAATGCTGTTAGCATTGCTCTTTGTACAAGCAGTGGGAGAAGGTTACTGCTGATGAGCTGGAGCTAGAGACTGTGTATAAAGGACGATTCAGCCAATAACAAGTAGCTGATTGGTCTGTGGAATGGTGACTAATTGTCAATGACAAAGGCCTTCTGCCTGCCAACAACAATGTGATTGGCTGTCAGGTAGCTGAATAGCTTGGAGGTGTGAATGAGTAGTCAGAACTATGAGACGTCCCGAAAGGGAAGAGCTGTCTTTGTTTCTGCAGTAAAGACTAAAAAATAGCCAGTCTATTGCCTCTCATCAGTTGCTGTAAGCTGTTGCTTTTAACCAATATGAGAGACTTTATAACTTGTAAAACAGTTGCTTTGTGCCTTTGCAAGAAGTGAAAATACCAGGAGATGACTGATCAATAAACAGCAAGTCCTAGCAAGCCAAAAATATCATTGCAGCAAATATTGTGAACAGGGACAATTGACTGTCTTCCCAGTCTTTCCCTATACCCATAACACCCCTTTTTTTATATTTGTATGTGTTTGTTGCGTGTGTTTGTATGGGGATTCTTATAAGGGATTAGGGTTTTAACTTGTAGAGTTGTATATTGACTGTTCACAATTGTTTACCCATAACCAAAATCTATTGATTGTAAATAGTAATTCTTGTTAAGTACAGAAACCTGGTTCATGCTTACCAGGTCTAAAAGACAGATAAATTGGGGAATTTTGCATTCTTTTATAATATCATTAAATTTTTTGTGATGACTCTGGGAATAGTACGGCTTGATTTCCAGTATGGTACCCCATTAAGGCGTAGCAATGATCACTCTCTATTTGTTTTTCCTCCATTGCTTGAGATGATTCTTCACTATCTAAAAAGCAATGGCATGAGGCTGTGGTAATGGCACAGGGATCAAATTGGGGAGCATTCCTACAAAATCCCCAGTTGGTAAAACAGAAGAGATTGTGAACTATGAGTCAGTGGGATGTGAGAAGGAGGATTAAGTTTGACAGTACTGTTACCTTCAAAGATTTCAGCCCTACTGCTGATTGCAGCCACAGAAGTGGCTGATCCAATAAAAGGCACCACCATCAGATTAATGATTTAGGAAATGTAGGAGTGCCTGCTGGTCTCCAGTTAGCACTGCTGATTCCTGTTGTAGCACCAGGAGCGGCACAGTGGCTCAGTGGTTAGCACTGCCCCCTCATAGCGCCAGGGATTGTGGTTCAATTCCAGTCTCACGCAACTGTCTGTGTGGAGTTTGCAAGTGTCCGTCCCCATGTCTGTGTGTGTTCCAGTTTCCTCCCACAGTCTAGTGATGTGGAAGTTAGGTGGAAATGGCCATGGGAAATTGTCCATAGTGTTCATAGATGTGTAGTTTAGGTGCGTTAGCTGTGGGAAATACAGGGACAGGGTTAAGGGTTTGGGTGGGATGGTCTTCAGAAGGTCTGTCTGGACTTGTTGGGCCGAATGGCCTGTTTACACACTCTGGGGATTCTATGATCGGAATCTAAGAGAGAGAGAGGGAGGTGTGTCATGCAATCTGTTTGGCTAAACTAGTGTCATAGAGTCAGACAGCATGGAAATGGACCCTTTAATCTAACTTGTGGGTTGTATAAGTGGCAGTATGTGCAAGCTGATAGATCTGGGTGTGAGACTTGCATCACTGCTAAATATGCGAGTTTGCGGTTACCAGGATATGGTATTTGAATATGCATTAATTGACCTTGACCAACTGTGTGAGGTAATTGTACATGTTGCGGCACTGTAGTCAGGCTCTAGGGCTGTAATTCCAGGCATCGATCTCCAGAGCTACATGCTGCCATTGTGTTTCAAGCGTGGACATAGAGGAACTCTTGTACACTAATACAGGACATAATTTTGACTTACTTCACGAAAGTTTCCAGGGCTACATCTGAGTACCTTCTAGTCTTCTCTCTCTGTGCCACATCCTTCACTCATGGTCAGGTTACATTCTCTTCAACCATAACTTCCAGCACTGGCTGCAGCTACATTGCAATGAAGGTTCACTTGAAGAAATGCTAGCCTCTGCAAATGCTGCCTTGATTAGAGGGTATGAGCTGTAAGGAGAAGCTAGAAAAAACTTGGGTTGTTTTCTCTGGAGTGGCGGAAGCTGAGGGAAGACTTGATAGAAGTCTGTAAAATTATAAGATGCATGGGTAGGGTTGACAGTCAGAATTTTCTTCCCAGAGATGAAATGTCTAACACCAGGGCGAATGCATTTAAAATGAGAAGACGACAGGCCAAAGAGATGTGAGGTGCAAGTTTTTTACACAGAGAGTGGTAGGAGTCTGAAATGCTCTGCCATGGGTAGTGGTGGACGCAGATACAATAGGGGCATTTAAGGGAATTTTAGATAAATACATGAACATTCAAGGAATGGAATGATCTGGACTAAGGGCAGGCAGAACGGATTAGTTTAGTTTAGCGTTATGTTCGGCACAACATTGTGCACAGAAGGGCCCGTTCTTGTGCTGTACTGTTCTATGTTCTATGTTCTCTCAAGATATGCCCAGCCAACAACTAGTGCAGTTGGCACCGGCTTAATGCAGACATCATTCAAATGAGTATTCTTCAGTATGCTACCTGCATTGCAAACAGAGCATGCTGGTTTTTCACACATTATGAGCCTTGAGCCTGTTTTCAGGGACTATGCAATTTAACCTCCATTGTTCTCAGTAAGCAAGTTGCCAAGGCGACTGTAGAAAATTCAACTGCACATACAATTGCTCATATGCACACCAGTGTGCTTGCTACTTCTGATGGAGTACACCTTTATGTAAATAAGGTCCCAACACTGATGAGCAGACAGCAAAAAATGAAATACTTAGTTTGATAAGAAAAGCTTTAATTCATTCAGTTGCTTTTCACCACCTTCATTGGTACAGGTGATTTTTATTCATCATTGAGCATGAGTCACGGGAAAGCAGATAAAGACAAATGTATATGACATATGTTGTAATGTCAGCTGCATTCCATATTATCCTTGACTGAGTCCTTACAATGATCTGGGAGGAGGTGTGGAGGTATCTATCTCATTGAACCAAGTTTTTAAGAGTTTCTGTCATAGTGCAAATATCACACTTTCCAACAAGCGACAACATATTACAGCTGAACAAAAATACAAGAAGGAAAGCCCAGTTGTTTCATGCTGTGATGCCTTAAAGATCCTTTTCTGCAAGTAATTGGTTTACTGATTACCTGAGGCTGGACATTTTCAAGCATAGAATAATCTGGGAATTTGAGGCATAGAGTCATATAGCACAGGAACAGACACCCTGGTCCAACTTGTCCATGCGGACCTTGTTTCCCCAAACTAAATTGGTCCCATTTGCCTGAATTTGGCTCATATCCATCTAAACCTTTCCCACTCATGTGACTTGCATCAGCTTCATGAAGAATGGTGAGGTTGATCAGAGAATAGCAATATAACTGCCAGTAAGTTGTGCACTGGTCCGGCTACTTTCACATGGACAAAAGTGCTGGCAGTGCCAGGTTCACTTGGAGCATATAAATTGTGAATTATGTCTTCAAATGAAAGTGTTCACACAGATTATGTTAGCTCAAAATATGTAACTTTGCACTGCGGGTATTATTGGCATTGATATTACTTATGCTAGTTCAATTGTTTTTGGCGCCTTCAATGACAGCAAAACATCCTAACATCTTCAGAACGTGGAATTATGCTTTTTTTGCTGTGACACACTATGGCCTATGAATTCTACCTGTTACGAAAGGGCGTCTATATTGTTTGCTTCCAAATATCTATCTGCTGATACAAGAAAATAGTACGCACCTGATCATTACTAGATGTTCAATTGTTCTGTAATAACCAGAGGACCATTGATTTTCAATCAATGATGTGGACCAATCTGCATGCTAGTAACTTTGAAGCTAGTTTATTTTCTGCCAGGCTTGGCCTTTCCAATTCTGTTTATTCTTGAGCTTCACTGTTTCTACCTACTTTTAGCAGACTGGTAGTAGAATTATGTGTAACTGAAAACTCAGTGAGGGTTGTATGGTAAGAGAGCCACAGAAACTCCAGAGAAAGCGCAATGACAACTTAAAAATGGTCAACTATTTGAGAATTCTACAAACTAATCAAAATCACAGCAGGAAATTAAAAACTGTACAGAAATACCAAATCACGTTGTTGTCAGTCTTGACTTTGAAACTACAAAGTCACTTCCTCAAAGTGACAACATTTGCAACCAGCCTTCCTTACCCCTTCCTAGCTTAAAGTTTTTGTGTCTGCTGCTCCCTTTGGCATCAGCTCAAACAGCTTCCTCTTAGTGTCTTGGATATGTTTGTCATGATCCTAACTGCAACAGAAAGTTCATTCAGCTGGGTAAGAATTGCATTGCGGCATCGAAGCCTCTTCTCTGCCTGTACCTTCCTCCCTTAGACCTTCTACCTTCACTTCCTTCAATCTCCAAGACCAGCCCTCCATCCCTGTTGACTCAATATGGGCCTCGATCTAAATCTGAAGCCCAGATCCACATTACCTCTCTTTCCAGAATTCCAGATTGGCCATTCCCATTTTTCCATCTTAACACACCATTGCTGATAAAGGATTGCATACCTCTCAGCTGCCACTGTAATCTACATTGCATTTACTTGGCTGTCCGTTCCTTTTATTTATTTCAGTTTTCCCACATGTGTGTTTTCTCTTTAATCTGCTATTGGTACACTAGTGCGAGCTGCGCATATTGTAGAGCATAGAACAATAGTTGCTCAAACATTTTGAACAGCTGATCCCTGTGTAACCAGGCTGCTCAATACGTACATCAAGAACTTCTCAAAGAAAAGGTGACAGAAAATAGATGGCCAGATCTTACTGAGAAATTGATTGAGTGGTTCACACTGACAATAGTACACAAGATGGCCAGCCATTTGTTATCAGGAGCCGATAACCAGTGAATTGTGAATTGTTATATGTTGCTGACTAATTTACACAAATTCATCAATAGTCTTATGAAAGTGACATTTTACGTTTTCTAACCTCAGTATGTTTCAATTAGATGCTGCATTTGTACATTAGTTGTCCATTAAAAAAGTCAAGTGATTAACAATAGAAATAAACTTTCAAAAAATCATGTGAAGTATTAATGATTATCATTAAAAATAATTATCTCTTGCCCAGAAAGTGAACAATTATATATGTACAGCCTTGTTCTTTCTGGTAATGTATTCTTGTCAGGGATATTCAGTTACCCGATTTTCTAGTTTCGTTTTGTGTTCTCATTTCTGACTTTTGTTTTCCTCTTGTAATCAAATTTTCTTTCTCATTTTATACTGATTTAACATTGATTCCCACACTCGCTTTCCAGTTCTTTGATCTAAAAACCAAAAGTGCAGGAGAAATTCAGCTTGGAGAATCGAGGACGAAAGGGGATCAGTTTATGGTGAGAGGGGAAAGAATACATGGAAACGTGAGGGGCAACTTTTGTACACAGAGGGTGGTACGCAGGTGGAAGAAGCTGCCAGCCTAAGTTGTTGAGGCGGGTACATTAACAACATTTAAAAGGTATTTGGATGAATACGTAGAAAGGAAAGGTTTAGAAGGATATGGGCCAAGTGTAGGGAAATGGGGTTAACATGGGTGGACATTTTGGTTGGCATGAACCAGTTTGGGACAAAGGGCCTGTCTCCCTGCTGTAGGACTCTATGACTCTATGGTCTGACGATGGAGAGAGAAACAGAGTTAATGTTTGAGTTTGTTATGACTCTTCTTCAGAACTGAAAAATCCCTCTTCCATACCTACACTGGCCCTGAACCCCACCTCTTCCTCCGTTACATTGATGACTGCATCGGCGCCGCCTCATGCTCCTACGAGGAGCTTGAACAGTTCATCCACTTCACTAAAACCTTCCACCCCAACCTTAAGTTCACCTGGACCATCTCCAATACCTCCTTCTCCTTCCTGGACCTCTCTGTCTCCATCTCCGGCAACCACCTAGAAACCGATATCCATTTCAAGCCCACCGACTCCCACAGCTACCTAGAATACACCTCCTCCCACCCATCTTCCTGCAAAAGTGCTATACCCTATTCCTAAATCTTTCGCCTCCAACGCATCTGCTCCCAGGATGAGGCATTCCACTCCCGTACATCTCAGATATCCTCATTCTTCAAGGACCGCAACTTCCCCCCAACAGTGGTCGAGAACACCCTCGACCGTGTCTCCCGCATATCCCGCAACTAATCCCTCAAACCCCCTCCCTGCAATAATAACCAAAACAGAATCCCTCTCGTCCTCACGTACCACCCCACCAACCTCTGGATCCAACGCATCATCCTCCGACACTTCCGCCATCTGTAATCCAAACCCACCACCAAAGACATTTTTCCCTCCCCACCCTTATCTGCCTTCCAGAGGAACCACTCTCTCCGTGACTCCCTTGTCCGCTCCACACTCCCCTCCAGCCCCACCACAAATGGCACTTTTCCGTGCAACTGCAGGAAGTACATCTGCCCCCACACCTCCTCCCTCACCCCAATCCCAGGCCCCAAGAAGACTTTCCACATCAAGCAGATGTTCACCTGCACATCTGCTAATGTGATATACTGCATCCGCTGTTCCCGTTGTGGCCTCCTTTACATCGGGGAAACCAAGAGGAGGCTTGGGGACAGCTTTGCAGAACACCTACGCTCAGTTTGCACTAAACAACTGCACCTTCCAGTCGCGAACCATTTCAACTCCCCCTCCCATTCTGCAGACGACATGTCCATCCTGGGCCTCCTGCAGTGCCACAACGATGCTACCTGAAGGTTGCCGGAACAGCAACTCGTATTCCACTTGGGAACCCTGCAGCCCAATGGTATCAATGTGGACTTCACAAGCTTCAAAATCTCCCCTCCCCCAACCGCATCCCAAACCCAGCCCAGCTCGTCCTCGCCCCCCTAACCTGTCCTTCCTCACACCTATCCCCTCCTCCCACCTCAAACCCCACCCCCATCTCCTACCTACTAACCTCATCCCTCCCCCTTGACCTGTCCATCCTCCCTGGACTGACCTATCTCGTCCCTACCTCTCCACTTACACTCACCTTTACTGGCTCCATCCTCGCCTCTTTGACTTGTCTGTTTCCTCCCCACCTATCTTCTCCTCTATCCATCTTCTATCCGCTTCCCCCCCTCCCTATTTATTTCAGGACCCCCTTCCCCTTCCCCATTTCTGAAGAAGGGTCTAGGCCCGAAATGTCAAGCTTTCCTGCTCCTATGATGCTCCTTGGCCTGCTGTGTTCATCCAGCTCTACACCTTGTTATCTAAGGTTTGGAAAATGGTGGGTTTACTGCTGTTGACGGAGGGAGAGGCGGATCAGCAAGTGGAACAGATTGTGAGGGTGCTCAGAGCAAAGAGAGTGCTATTTTTGGTGAAGGAGAGATAAAGATGTAAAATGGATGTAAATGAATGTGTGAAAGAGGGAAAATTAGTCTGCTTGGCTGAGGTTAATGTCAACAAGACACGGCGATGAGGGAAGTGCGAGAGGATGTAAAGAAAAATTGTCATACTCTGAAGTTGTGGAACTCAATATTAAGTCCTAGAGGATGGAAAAATGCCTAAGCGTAAAATGAGGTGGCATTCCTGCGGCTTGTACTGTGTTTCATGGAACACTTCAGCAGGCCATGGATGGAAATTGTTGCAGGGAAATAAAATGATTTAGTTAAAAGATAAGCAATTAGAAGATCAGGATTATTCTTATGGACAACAGCAGAGATGTTCTGCTAAGAAGTTACCCAGTCTAGCATTTACTGTGGCCAACATGAAGGAGACCATTTTGTGAGCAGTTCATACAAATACAGTAAAATAGCTGGAATGAAGTACAATTAAAATGCTACTTCACCTGGAAGTTGCATTTGGGGCCTTGGACCCAACAAAAGGGTCCATGCAATTGTGTAAGAAGGCGTATGGGGGAGTGGGAAATTGTCAGGAGTGGTGGAGGAGCAGACCATGGTATCATGGTATTCCTGTGGAATGCTTTCAGTGGAGGGGAAGATGTGTTTGGTAGTGGCAGAGATGGCAGAGGATGATCCTTTGAATGCAGAGACTGGTGGATTGAGAAGTGAGAACAAGGGGAAATCTGTTGTTTTTCTGGAAGGAATGAAGGCAGAAGTGCGGGAGATAGGTCAGACACTGATGTGGGCCCTATCAACCATAGTGGGTTGGGGGGAGGGGAAGAGATTCTTGTGTTGATGATAGGGAAGGACTTATCTCAGTTCTTTCTATGCTTGGTACTCAAACTTTCAAATGTGCTCCTTGCAACTTTGTGGGCAAAAAAACTTGAGTCGAAAAATGCAAAAAAGAGCTACATAAATTGGCATGTCATCAGATGGCCTTCAATAGAAAATCTGGCCCACTATTATCAGCAAATACACTGAAGTAATATGTCACTTGAGAATACTAACATGTGAGAGATATGTCGCCATTTGGTAATATTTGAAAGGCAATTTATTATAACAGCTAGCATATTGAACAAATTTGTTTAAAATTTTTGTGGCTACAATTGACATTTCTGAAGAAGCAACTACAAATCTACGAAAAATAAGCACTGAAAGGGCACAAACAATCGTTTGTTAAAATTTTGCCAATGCCTCCTGGAACCATTTACCTTCCTGGAAATCTTTGAGCCGTTTCCTGGAGTCACATCATAATACAAGTGTAGTTCTTAGCTTACGTGAGCTTTATTGACCCTCAGCAAAGGCACTATGAGTAGAACTACCAGGGTATCTTATGAATTCACTCCACTCTGCTAATTGGCATGATGTTTGCACAGAACAGAAATCTGACAGTGCCAGGTTCTGCCCCAAGCTTGTGTGCGCTTTCCAATATTTCCTTCTCTCCAGCAGGTGATCTGTCCTCTCTCCGCTGTTCTTGACCCCAGATTTTTCAGACCCATTAAATCTTATCAGCCTTTACTCAGTGGTAGCTCTCTCATCTCTACATCTGAAGTGTGTGCATTCACAAATCACTTGAAGTAACTGAGCACATAATCTGACCTGACACTTCACTGCATTAGTCAGAGACCAGTGTGCCATCTTTTGGATAAGCCGTTAAAGCCGTGTTCCCATATAACCTCCCAGAGGAATGTAAGAAATCCCATGGTGTGGTCTGAAGAAGAATAAGAAAGATCAACTGGCCAATAGCTGTCCCTGAATCAACATCATAATTGCATTTCTGTTTGTCAGAACTTGCTGTGTAAATTTGCTGCCACCTTCCCTGCATTACAACAATAAAGCAATATTTGAGTGACCGGAAAACACTTTAGGGTGCCCTGAGTAGAAGATGTGATATAAATGCAGTTTACTTTATTCTACTTCTTGCTGTTCTATGGCCTGGTCATTCCTGTAACTTAAACCAAGGATGAAATCTGTTTCTACAATCTGACTGTTCAATTAACTGTCGCAAAGTGTAGTCTTCTGCAATTTAGTTAATCTATTAGTTGAACCCAACACTGAATCTGTAGACAAATATAGCATAAATATTGTTATTGAATTGCCAGTACCTGAAATGAGAATTAAGACTGCTGCCTTCTTTTAACGTCACAGGAACATCTAACTTAGTGCACATTTTGGATACTCAAGTGTTTAGGCTGCATTTAAAAGTACACCCAGATCAAACGAAACAAACACAGAGAATGCTGGAGAAACGCAGCAGGTCTGGCAGCATCTGTGGAAAAACAGAATTAATGTTTTGAGTCCATATCAGTCTTAAGAACTGAAAGGAGTTGGAAAATTAGCTTATTTTTATACACTTTACAGAGGCAGAGGCCTAATACAAAAAGACAGAAGGGTTGTTAATGGTGGAGAGAGAAAAAGAGAGATGTAGAATGGCTGTAAATTAAGATAGGGGGAGAATTGGTCCTCTCTGCTATGTGCAAAGTAAACAGGACACAAACAAAACAAAGTTTTGTGGGGTTGTGGGGTTTGGGTGGGAGAAAGTGCAATGCGATATGAGGAAGATAATGTAAAAAATGGAGAACTGACATGATGGGGTCAGTTTGTGAAGTTAGATCTAAAAAGACCTAATGACAAATGCAAGGATTGCTGTACAGTAAAGTAAATTCCAAAATGCCTGTGAGAAGTGGATGGCGAGGCAGAAGACATGAAACATGACACTTCCTGAAAGTAAAGGGGCAAGTCAGCGAAGCCCAGGGCATGGAGCAGGCAGAGGAGTCAACACAAGGTAATGAACACAGATATCTAGAAGGTAGTCCAGAAAAGGCTTGTTCCACATGAAGTGAAGAAGGAGTGTGAACAAAGGTAGCTTGTCATTTATGGAGGCAGTGATTCATGTTGTTAACAACTGATGCCAATCAAAGTAAATTACCAGTGTCAGACAAGTTCTCTTTAATACCATAGTATACTTAAAGAAAATTGATCCAGAACCCTGCTGAAAATGCAACACAAAGGGAAGTAATGAACATAGTTAAGAACTGGCACAGCAGGATCAGGCAAGTTAAACCTACTGTGATGAACCGCAGAAAGCTTGATGGCTGATTATAATTATTGACTCAAATAGCTATCAATTAAAATGCACTCTCACTCAGACATTCTTTTACGTGTCTTGTAGGCAAGGTATTTTATATTCAGGTGTATGGCTCATGAAGCATTGCAGTTGCCTGACAGAAACAGCTCCATGTTTTCACTCATTCAGTGAAATTTACCTTCTTCAAAAAATGTTCGTCTTGATGCAACAGACAGTATCCAGAACAGGTTAAAGAACTCAGCTGGCCGAACCGTCCAGTCCTTTGAAGGTGCTATTATTGGCTGGAAAATTGTAAACTGCAGGGTTGACTTCCGAACCCCTGCTCCAGGCTTTTATCATTATAATCACTTTATCTGCAGAAATGCAGTTGTAAAGCTGTAATGGTGTCATGCATGTGAAATGTATCAAGCGCCCTCTAGATAACACCTGCAATGTACATAAATATTTGCATTTCCTTGTAGTAAAGCCACAATCTGGATAACAAGTCAGACCCTTGCAACAGCAAACCTCACCAGAGCACTGAATGCAACTACCTCTATTAACACCACAGGAGAAAACACCATGTATTTCAGAGTGTTTTTAGTGATTTAGAAGGGAAAACATTGGGTAAGTCATTTGTCCTGCTTGTGAAAGAGTAGAGAGGTGCTAGCTGAGGGTCAGTTATTGCTAAGTGCACCTATAGCACAGATGTAAAACCAATCTCATGAGCAGCTTTTAAATGGAAAGTACTTCCTGAGTGGATTGGGCTCAACATTCACTTGATTCCTTGCTGACTGTTGCATTGCAGATTCCATTAATCAGTGATGTGCTGTTCTGAAGCTGGTTGACATATTGTCATTGAGCAGTGAGCAGCACCAGTTAAGGGAGATCTCAGCCATGCTGTGCCAAGCACAGATGGTGATAATGATGCATCTTTGAAACTGGTCCTCCCCGATGACACATGGGCAATGAGGTCTATCCCTTCCTGGTGCAGTAATCATTAGTTTACATGAACTGGAAGATATTTCACTGCAGCAGACGTAAAGGTAGCCAGTAAGAAGCCTGGTTCTCCAACAAGAACTAGTCCATCAAATGGTGCCAGTTATATGACTTCACCTATCTCTGAACTAGTGACTGAAAAAGCTCTTTAAAGCAAGTCATCATTTACATCTGAACAGTGACAGGGTGCTCCTGCACATTGGATAGGATTGTCTGGCTCTACCAATAATTGTTAAATCACAAGAAGATCCCAAGCAGACATCCCAAGAATTCTTCCTGCCATTCTCCTCATGAGGTACATCATATTGTGGTAGAAATGTCAGTAATTCACATGCCTCAAGATGTTTGCAGAGAAACGCATCATACTCACCTGTAGTGTTTTAAAAACATTAAAAAAAATTATCATCATTTTCACAGCCATTCCTTTGAAATTAATAGTTTCCACAAGTTACTTTAGAATAGTTGTTATTTTCAAAGAAAAACTTAGAGGTGGTTCTTATGGAAAGGAGTGGAAAGGATGGTTAGATGTGAACCGGTGTTTGGGTACCTCTGTTAATTATGGATGTCATTTGTACAGAGGTGAAAGATGATTTTAGTTTGAACAAGAGATTTGTGTGGAACCACTTTGGGTAGAAATAAGAAATAGGAAAAGTAAGAGGATTTTTGTGGAAGTTGTGCATAAGCCCCCAAGTGGGAGTTATGCAATAGGACAGAATATGCAAGATGAAATAAATGGAGCAGCTAAGAAAGGTACTGCAGTAATCCTAGGCAATTTTAATCAATATGTAGTTAGGCAAACCAGATTAGTGAATGTGGCGAAGAAAGTGAGTTCAGTGTGTGGACCAGACAGTTTCTAAAAACAGTACCAAAAGCAGGAAAGCTGACGCTTCAGATCTGGACCCTTCTTCAGAAAATCCTGCTCCGCTGATGCTGCTTGGCCTGCTGTGTTCATTCAGCTCTACACCTTGTTATCTCAGATTCTCCAGCATTGGCAGTTCCTACTATCTCTGAGTCACTTTCTGTAGGGAGACAGCTATCTAAGATCTGATAACAAACATTGAGACAGGATTAATCAGTAACTTCATGCTAAAGGAGCATCTAGGTGAAAGTGATCATAATTGGTAGAATTTCACATTCAGGTTAAGCAGGAGAAGTTAAATTCTAAAATGAAAGTTTTAAAAAATAAATAAAGGCAACTATAATGGCATAGAGGCTGAACTGGTTGAAATGAACTGAGAAGTTAGGTTAAAAGGTAGCAAAGGAGAGATGCAGTGACAGTTTTCTGAGGAGATACTTAACTCAGCAAAGATTCATCCCAATGAGAAAGAAAGACCCTTTTGAAAAGTATGCATCATCCATCATGGCTAAGTAAGGAAGTTAAGGATAGTGTCAATTGAAGGAATGCTGAGCAGTTCAACAAATGTTAGCAGTGGCTCAGAGGAGTTTACAAACTTTAAGGACAGTCATTAGTCTGTGGAATTCCCATTCCCAGAAAGCAGTGGAAGCTGGGTCATTACATTTATTTATGGCTGAATTAAGTAGATATTTAATAGACAAGGGAGTCGTGGCTTATGAAAGTCAGATATAGAAGTAGACTTGAGATGACAACCAAGTCAGCCTTGATCTTATTGTGTGGTGGAGCAGGATTAAAGGACCTAAACATGTATTCCTGCTTAGTGTCCTTTGAATATCCAATTGTGTCACCATTCTGTATCTTACAGTGGAAGATAATCTTGTATCTTTCTACACCACACAAGAATGGGGAGGTCATGTTTTAGTTATGTAGCGCATCTACAGCACTGTGTACAGTAATGGTCACCATACTTCTGGAAACATGTTAATGTGTTGGAAGCAGGTCAGAAAAGTTTTACAAGACTCATACCTGGAATGAGTGGATTGATCTAAGATGAAAGGCGAGACAGGCTAAGCCAGTACCAGTATCCTCTGGTCTGACAGATATAAGATCCTGAGCAGACTTGACCGGGTTGATGCTCAAAGTATATTTCCTCTTGTGGAAAGATCTAGAATAACGGTCATGCGATAAGTCTTTGGAACTCCCTTCCTCAAAAGACAGTTGATGCAGATGCTATAAATAATTTTAAATCAGAGGTAGATGGATAGATTATTGTTTACCAAGGTTATGAAAGATTATTGGAAATGTGCAAGAATGTAAAGTTGAGGTTAAAATCAGACCTTAATGAATGGTGGAGCAGGTGCGAAGGGCAGAGCAGCCTACTGTTGTTTCCTATTGGTATGTTTAGACACCTCTCACTTTTTGAGCCATGACTTATTGTGGCTCTTCTGCAGCAAAAGGCTACACCGTTACGTTCTGCTTTAGGTTGCCCACCAGAGCAATTAGAAACTTTGTAATTCATGTTGGCCATTGGGCCCAGTTGAACCCACCTGTTATTTATTCAGTCTCAGCTGCATTATGATGATTAATATGAATTCTCAACTCCCATCTTACTTAAAGCTCGGTTTTTCCATTAATCTGGCTTTTAAGCACTTCAACTAGTTTGGCATTTATTGCCATCAACAGTCACATTTTCCATGTTCTCACAACATATTGTATGTAGAAGATTTTCCTGGATCAGCTTTTCATTAAAGTTCTTTTCATTAGTTCTTGTTGTTCCTGGTAGAGAGAAATATATTCATTGCCGATTCAGTAAATTGCCTTACTTTTTGAAAACCTCGGTAAGATTATCTCTTATCCCCTTCAGCACCAGGGAATTTAATTGCTGTGAATTTCTTTCAAGTTTATTCTCTCATCGGTCATCACGGGCTGGCCATTATTTATCGTCCATCCCTAGTTATCCAGTTCATCCAGTTGATCGTTGTTACTCATTTTCTTCACCTAGATATTATTCTGGAGTTTTGCTTATCTAGCAGCAATACTTCCATGTAAGGCATTAAAATGGAAGACTGTGGAAGTGAAATTAATTAAGTCATAATGTCGAACTACCAATCTTGTTGTGGCAGCTGGTTTTACATCCCACCATAACGTATTTACCAATTAAACTTCCCTTTTCCTTTTCAGTATTGTTTGCTAATTTAACCAATTTGCATTGAGCTTCTGAATCCAAGACATTGATGTAAATTAGAAATGGTACTGGCCTCAATACTAATCCTTGAATCATCCCACTCAATTTTGCTCTCATCCCTGATGTTACTGTCTGTTGAAGTAATACCCATTGTTCCCATCCCTCCACCAATTTCTTATCCATATCCAAGTTCTGCTTTGATGTTCTGGGTCATTGAGGTGAAAGTTTTGAATAAAGTAATAGGCATACTTTTACTAAATGACTTTTGGGATCTCAAAGTACATAATGTCTTAATGTCTTCTGCAGTCAACTGAATTGAAAATTCCTCAAGTCACCATGAATATTAGTCAGGTTGAATCGTTTCTGTCAAAATCTACATCATTGTTGTTTCTTAAGATATTGTTTTATGGATAATCCTTAAGTTATTCCAGAAAATCAATTTCTTTATTTTGCATTGAATGTAAGTAAAAGTCATGGATTTGTTGTCACCTGTTTTGGTTTTAACACCCTGATTGAATATGCAATCCACTAACTTTCCCACTATCCAGTTTCTCCTTTATAATGACTGTCAGTCCCTCATAACTATGCTGCTTTGGTCCACTCATTGTTCTGTGTTAAATATCATCTAACTCTGAGTATTTATTTATTTTAAACCTTTGCAGCTTATCTAGGACTTTGATTGCTCTTTTGTCACTTTACTGAACCATGCCTTTGTATGTGGAGAAAGGGTACCATTCATTTATAGAATACCCTACTGTGTCAAAGCAGGTCATTTGAGTCCACATCAACCCTATGAAAAACATTCCACCCAGACCCATCCCAGTGCCCCTGCATTTCCCATGTGGACTGTGGGAGGAAACCACATCACCCAGAGGAAAACAAGGCAAACCCAGTGGGGCGGCACATGTAAGCTCTACACAGACAATCGCCTGAGGGTGGAATCGAACCAGTGTGCCTGGTGCTGTGGGGCAGCAGGGCTAACCACTGAGCCACCGTACAACCCTTTCTTTGGGGAAGTAATTTTAGAAAAATATTTACTACTTCTTGCTGATCTGGTGTTTTAATATATTTGTATGTTTCACTATTATAATTGTATGCAAAATGACTTCTTGATATTGTAGTATTGAAATATTTTTATACAATCATGTTTTGCCTTTACCCACTGCCCTCTGATCAATGTTTTAGCACATATATACCCGTTCAAGTATTAATCTAGGCAAAAAAAGTCTCCTTTCTCTCAGCTGATTAATTCCCTGTGTTTATTTCACCTTGGAAACAGCAACTTGCATTTTTATAATATTGTTAGCATAAAAGAAATGAAGTTCCGCAGTATCCCACAGAACATGTTCTTCAGTCTAGAAGGGTCACATTTGTTTAGTTTGCTATTATTAACCAACTTTTTGTTCTGCATGCACATCAGTCTTCTTTCAAAAGGGTTCTATTCACCAACTATTGAAATATTGACAAGAAATCTCATCCAATTCAGTACTTGGCACAATAGGAATCCCAGGTCAGTTTATGATCACTGCTTTCTGAGTGGTATAATTTGGCTTTCCTACATAATTTCTGGGTCACTTACAAATACTAGGCCAGAACGAATATTGTCTTCCATATCCTGTGAGTCATGAATTAGTCACTTGTTATATTTTGCAACACTCAGTGTAAATTACTTTGGCTTTCCAAATATATATTTGCTAATTGAAGTCTTCAACAAAAAGAGCTTCTGTCTGAATACACACCCTTCTGTTTATAAACCAAATTGCTTTTCTTCTTGAACTAACTTGGTGGCCTACACTTTCCTCTAATGTTAGTTTTGATTTATCCATCGGAAGTTCTTGTTCACATGCTTCTTCATGTGACCTCATCATTCTCAGTCAATGAACTAAATTCATGTTAATTATCTCTGATATAACTGGTTACAACACCTTTTTATCATATCCATTCTGAACCGTTGATGGCCTGGACTTTCATCCTCAACTGGGTTGCATGAGTTGGAAAAATTCCAGGCTTTGCCTACCTGCCGTGAGAGAAGGTGCTCATAAAAATGGAGGGCAGCATGTGAGCTGCAGCTAACCCAGGAAAGACCTTGAAGCAACCATGGGGCTAGAGGGTACTGACCAAAGTTGTTAAAAGACCCAGCCTTGTGCTGTGTGATTTCCTCCCACCTTTAATGAGGAAGGGAAGACCCTCTAGCCCTCACTGTCACACACCCCCACATCCCCTCAACCTACATGCATTCCCAATTCCTCATTCTTTCTACTTCATGCTCCCCAACCACCCTCATGGCCCCTCACGCCACCCCATGCAATGCAATAGCACATCACCCAGTCTCCATGGCCCCTGATGCAATCCCCAAACAAACCATGACACTTTACCCACTTTCCATGGTACTCATGCACCTATACAAAAATGTGGCACTTCACCCATTACCCATAGACATTTACACCTCCACAGCCAAACGCTGGTTGTTCCATTACCACTTATCCATTGTATACTATATAGGGTTATCAGCTGAGAATGCCTTGACTTAGAGTCCAGGCATCTGTTAGAGTGTTGAAGTACCTGATTCCCAGATAAAACATTGCTTAATTAAAAGGATCCAAGAGCTTGCATTTTCTGAAAGTGATACTTTAAATGTTCTGCATAATTAACACACTTTTATTGGGTTGCAGTAGTATGAATTAAAGTTATTTTGCATACTATATAATCATTTGGAACAAGAGAAAGTCGTTCAGTCCCTCAAGCCTGCTTCCCCTTCAAATAGATCATGTTTTATCACCCACCTCAATCAATTAGTCTCCAGAAGTTTATACATTTCTGTCATGAACTTGCTCAATGATTAGTTTCCACAGTCCTCTTGGCAGAGAATTCCAAGGATTCACCTGCTTCCTCCTCGTCCCAGTCTTAAACGGTCTACCCCGATTCAGAGACTATTCCCTCTGGTTCTAGACTCACCAGCCAGGGTGACATCTCATCTGTGTCCACCCTGTCTCGCCCTATAAGAATTGTGTTAGGTTTCACTTAGATCATCTCTCATTCTTCAATAGCCTACAGAATAGAGGCCTCCTGCTTGTAAACAATTCTGTAACCGTAAAGATTAATCTGGCAAAGGTCTGTTGCACTCTGTATCTGGCTGCTGTATTCTTCCTTAACTAAGGAGTCATAACTGTACACAATGCTCAAGGTGAGGTCTTACCAAAACTCTCTGGAATTGCAGCAAGACGATTACACACAAATTTCCTTTTGATGAAGGCCAAAAGATCATTTGCCTTACATGTTACATCTGCACTCTAACTTTTAGTGCTTCATGGACAAATCCATACAAAACCTTTTGAATACCAACTCTTCCCAAAACCCTCACCTTTTAAGAAATATTCCTTCTGTTTTGTTTTCTACCGAAATAGATAATTTCATAGTAATTCATATTGTATTACATTGGCTATGTCCTTATCCATTCACTAATCCCATCAAAGACCACTTGAAGCCTTTTGCATATTGTTCACAACATACATTCCCATCTAGTTTTTTGTCATCAGCAATTTTGAATATATTGCAATTGATCCCTACATCAAAGTCATTTATATAGAATGTGAACAGCTACAGACCTAGCATTAACCCTTGCAGTATCCAAGTAGTGACAGCCAGCAATGGCAATGATCCTTTTATTCCTACTGTTTATTTTCTTTCTATTATCCAATTCTCAATACATACTAATATAATACTCCCAATCCATGTGCTCTAATTTTGTTACTAATCTGAACATAACATTCCTGTCATAAATCCATGTTAGCTCTGCCCAATATTACCACTATTTCTAAGAACCTAGTGATTACAATCTTTATAATAGATCCTAATATTTTTGTGACTATGAAAATCAAACTAATAGGTCAGTTGTTGTCCATTCTCCTTCTCTCTTTACCTTCTTAAATGGGGTTATATTTGTTTCTTTGCAGTCTGCAGGATCTGCAGAATCTGTAGATTTTTGAAAGATAACCACCAATTCATCCAATGTCTCTATAGCCAATTTCTTCAAAACTCTAGGATGTAGCTCTTCTGGGTTAGAGAATTATCAATCTTCAAGACAGTTAATGTTTCAAATATTATCTCATTACTAATACTTTCCAGTACATTATTTAATAAAGACAGACAAAATGTCATTGTTTAGTTATTCCACCATTTCCCTATCCTCCACTTAAATCCTCCTGTGTCCACCCATAATGGGCCACAGTTGTCCTAACTAACCTTTCCCTTTTCTCACACCTAAAGAATGGTGTACAGTCTGCCTTGATTTTTCTCACCAGCTATGTTCATATTATGATTTCCTTTCCTTTTTCTGGTTATTGGCCATACTTTGTTAGGTTCTAAATTGTTCCCAGTCCCCAGGTTTACCACTCTTTCTGGAATTTTTATAAACCGCTTCCGTTGATCGAATGCAATCTTTAACTTCTTTTGTTAGTCACTATTGATTCACCTTTCCCATTGGATGCTTGTGCCTGTTGTACAGTAAAAAACACTTATTTAAGTACGAGTCATTGCTGGTCTACCGTCTAATGTTTTTGTGTATTTTCCCAATCCATCATAACCAACTTGTTGCTCTGAAATTCATAGTTCCCTCTGTTCAGGTTTAAGGACCTCAGTTCAAAATGAACTGCATCGTTCTCAAACTTAATGTGAAATACTGTCATATTGTGGTCATTATTTCCTGAAGACTCCTGTACAGAGAAGTTATTAATTAGTCTTTTCCCATAGCATTAACTAAATTGACTGCAGCAGTTCAGGAAGGCAGCTCACTACCACCTTCTCTAGGGCACCGAGGCAATAAATGTTGGTCAGCCAGCAACACCCACGTTCCACGAATAAGTAAAAAAAATAGATAAGCCATTTTCTTTAATGTATTTCCCTGGAAATATTTATGTTGTTTTTGGCTTTAAAGAAGTTGCAATGTTGTCTGCCTCAGCTATGTCCTGTGGTGAAACACTTCATGCCCCAGTGACCAGTTGGAGAAAGAAATTTTTCAAGTATGCTAAAGCATTTGGGTCTCCTGTGAGGAAAGTAATGAGCCTTCAGGGCCCAGAGAATGGAATTATTTGATTTTGAGTAAAAATAGACACAAAAGAGTCGGGACTTAACATCTCATTCTGTGGGTTTCTACATTACCAAGTAGAGTTATATTTTGAGCAAGGGATTAAGTGTAACTTTGAGCGAGGAGCAAATCTTACGAAGTGCAAGGTCCTGGATGTCTGACAAAGTTGGCTTCATTTCTCAGCCATTTGTAATCTCACAAACATTAGTGCTTGATCTGAGGAGCAAGTAGAGGAAAAAAAATGGGTGAATTGAGGGAAGGATCAATATAAAGCAATGTCCTTCTGAGATGTCCAGGCAACATCAAAAGGCTAAAATGTCTTTGTAGGAAGAAAAATGACCTCCCCGTTCTGAGATATTTACTCTCTTGCGTCTAGTTCTTTACTAAAATGTGCATCTAGAGACCCACGTCCAAAAAGTGAGAAGGTTAAGCGTTTTGCAGTGTATATGTTGCTATCTTTTCACGGTAGATATCTGACTCATTTCTAATTAATCTGAGGTGATCTGTGGAAGTGATATTGGACTCTCTGAGAACACTGTGAGGAAAGTACTTACTTCCATTTTATTGTCTAGTTTAATTAGGTTGAGGGACATTAACTTAATTATAGTTATCACAAATTTGCATAAACATAGATACCAATAAATCTTCAACAGGCATAAAAAGCTGAAGTCGCAGTTTTACTGCAGCCATTATTTTCCACACAGGAACAGTCTCATACAACAAATTAACCCTGTGGCCTCTTTGCGTAAGATTGGCAGCTGAATGCCCCCTTCCCTTCTTTGGGTCAGAACCTCATACAAACTGAATTGACTCATTTCACATTGGACATAATGACTGAGATAGAGAAATGACTTTGCATCCAACTTCAGGTTTCAAAGGTGAGAAGGTAGTTACTAACTCACTGTAAAATCCAATTGATATTTCCATCTCTGAATATTAGTCGATAAGACTATGTGTAACTTACAGCTTCAGTCTAAACAGGAGGATCAAATAAAATTCATAATAAAATGAAAAGCAGGATACCTTCTCTTCCAAGGAAAATCTCTGGTCTAATCACCCGTTTCTCATCAGATAAGCACCCTAGCGTGCAATATCGTTCATATGGGAGGCCTCCCATTGTTCACTTTACAATCATGCCTAAAACAATCTGCGCAAATTCAGTGGGGAATTCCTCAAATTATTTCCCATTCCATCAGTACAATTCTGGGACAGGTCCAGAAAATTCATCTTGAGTGAATTTACACAAGAGCCATTCCAGTGAGTGTGGGTTGATATGGGAACTATGACTGTATGGCAAAAGACTTTCTTTGCAAGGGATATTCATTCATCACAGGGATGAGGAGGGCTGTACCATGCTGAGCAACTTACTCAAAACAAGCATGTTGCTGACATTCCCATTTCCCAAATGGTTTCCCCCTTCCAGATGAAACCTATGCCTGAGAATATCAATACATGTCTCAATGTGACACCTGAAATGCATGTGAGCAGCTAGGGTGATTGCTATCCCTTCAGGAACTCTAAAGTGGATTCAAAATTGATAGAAGTATCAACAGATTACAAGGTACCACAGAAATAGAGAAAATTACGATGCATTTGTGTGCATGTCAATGCTGTACAAAAGGTTGATACCCCTGATCCCAAAGAGACTTGAATATTCTTTACTCCTTCTATTTTTGCTGCCATATCTGGGTGCTATCTTTGTAGCTGCAGCTGAGCTGGTGAAAGCCGGCTGATTGTTTTTGCCATGGGTGACGTTTGTGGGTGTTTTCTGATGCTGTGAGCTTTAGACAGCTGTTCCTAGAATGTCATGAGATACAGTTCTTTGCTGCCAGCCCTGGTACACCTCCTGAATGCAGTGTCAACTCCCATTGAGGGAATGGGGCACCTGAAGTGAGACCAAACCTCAGGAATGGAGTTAAGATCTCAGCCCATACCTAGCAGGTATGGGCTGATAGGGTTGACCTGGTAGTGCACTTGTGATCACCGCCTTTCCAATGTTCTGGGATGCAGGCTCATAAAGTCAGATAGAGCCCTACTCCCTTTGCTCCAGTCTGTGCATATCTGCCAGATATTGCACGGCTCGTCCACGTACCTGTGCCAGCTCATTCAAGGCCAAAAACTGTTCTCCAGCAGACTCCTCAAGTGTGGGAGACCTTGGCCATTTCTTCCACCTCAAGCTGCAGGTCCATGTCAGGGTGTGCTCACTAGAATGTAAGGATGGAGAGGAATGCCTTGAGATAGCGTTTCCTCTGAAGGTCCTGGCTGTGCCTGCTCAGGTGTGTGCTGGGCGGGTCTGCGAGAGGGGGTCCAGGGTTCGCAACTCTTCCCCATCCTTCATAGCTCTCTGATTGAGATCTGGTGGTGCCTAGAAAGGTATAAAAATATGTTAATGTCACAAGGTGCACCCTGCCCAAAGGTTGGATTGAACTTTTGATGCTTAGTGTACAGGTGTGAGAAGCCACTTGGAGGATTTCTCATGAGCTGGCTGGACATAACCAAACTCTCCTTCTGCCCAGCCTGCTCCACGAAGGTGGTGATGACCCAGAGTTCAGGGATGCCACCCCCAACATGACAGACTGTTTCTGGTTATGTGACTTCTTGCTCTGCAGGAGGCTAAAGGCATTTAGAGACATTACCACAAACAGTTTGCCAGCCTTAATATGCACAGACACAGATACAGATGTGAACACCCAGAGCTACGCTTGTCTCCGTGGTCTCCAAGTAAGAAGAAGGTGGTTTGAAGGATGTTATGGTTGAGAGAGTCCTGAATGAAATGTGCTGGTGTGTGGTGGAAGAGATGGAATCAGTGCATTTCAATGAGGTTTCAGGTGATATGTGTGCATGACATATATCTAAGCTTTTGATCCTGAAGTGACCTTTGGTGACGATGTCCTTGTCCACTCGAGCATTTAATGAGGAGGTATGTGATGTATAGGTTGCTCTATCTGTGATGAAAGGTGAAGGAGTTGGTGCTGTGTGAGCTGCTGAGTGTTTTATATCTCTACTTATTTAACGTGTCAGTCATGTCAGATGTGTGAGATACAGTATCACTGTGTTATACATGGCCCAATTTGTGTAGATGCAATGAAGTGGAGACACAGATTAGATAAGAGACATGTGATGGAGATGTCTGTCATCCATATCATGTCTGTGTGTGATGGTCCTGTACAGTAGGACATGGTCATAGGGAAATGAGTGTAGTATACAGAGCACTTACTCTGGCAACAGACTGCAACAGATCATTCAACCTCTTTTGGCAACACAATCCAGAATGATTGTGCACTGACTGCTTCAGATATCTCCACCCACACTGCCCTCATCAGGTATGATGGTCCCTTGCTTCAATCCCCGGGAAATAGGATTAGCCCACACCTTGTTGGAATGGTTACTAGAATTTGGGGCTGTCATCTATCTCTGCTGTACTATCTGCTGAGTTGATCGAGGGCCAGGATGCAAGATCCACTGATGATCCTGTGATTCAGATCGAGAAAGGGTACCTATGTACCTTTCAAAGACGAGACTCAAATGATGGGTCTGGAGGATCCCAGCTCTGGGGAGGCAGGCCAGAACTTCCTGCCCACTCATGAATATAGTTTGGTGTTTTACCGATGCATGTCTTTGAACTGAACTTTAAAGAAAGTCATTGCTTGAAAAAACGTGCACCCTGCATCCCCCCCAACATTTTTTGTGCCCACCTTGAAAAAAAGGGAAAACTTTGCCTGTTGAATAGACAGACAGGTGCTATTTATTCCATCGAAACACTATTTAATCTATGTTGGCTTTTGGAAAGAACAATCTAACTAGTTTTACTTGTCATGTTGAATGATCTGTCATTCCGTGTACTGCCAGGCCTTCCATACCGACTTTCCCCAGCCACAGAACCCACCATAACCCATGTGCCAACCACCCCTCAACTCCCTGACCACATCATATTGAATTTGGGTATCTACGTTCAAACCAATGAAGATAAACTTTTGCTCAATGTTCGGTAAAACAGGGAAGCTGCTTTGCTGTTCATGAATTTTGAGCAGTGAGCTGGGCTGAGTTGGTGCAGGTATGGATATTTAACATCTGAGAAACACGTGGATCCTTAGAGATAGTAAGAACTGCCGACGCTGGAGTCAGAGATGACACCGTGTGGAGCTGGAGGAACACAGCAGAGCAGGCCAGGCAGCATCAGAGGAGAAGGAAAGTTGACGTTTCAGGTTGGGACCCTTCTTCACCCTTCTGAAGAGGGGTCCCAGTGTGGATCCTGACTCCTTTGGTAGACAAGAGCAACCTACATCTCTGTTTTGTCCCTTGAGTCTTGTCAGGTTTAGTAGATGAGAGAAGGTGGCTTGTTTCCACCAAGAACTTTTACCTGGTCGTATTGCTTGCTTAAAACTAGATATAAAGAATTGTCTACATGTGACTACTTTGTCAAGGCTACTGGAGAATTTCCTTCTTAGTCTGAATATTACAACTATTCACTCCTGGTCCAGGAAATTGCTGCAAGAAGGAATTAATATTCTGTGAGCTCTATCAATGACCAAGTCAGTAAATATGTTAATTTGTACCAGGCTGTATAAGGTTTTCAAAAATAAAATTGAACTATATTAGAATCAGAGGTGCTCTGAAAGTACATAATTTGGATCATCTCTATTAACTCACTTACCTGGTTTAACTGCTGACAGTTACTAGCAATGACACTCTAAAGGAGCACAGTGATTCAGTGGTTAACACTGTTACCTCACATCACCAGGATCCTGGGTTCATTTCCACCCTTGGCCGACTGTCTGTATGGATTTTGCAAAGTCTCTCTGTATCTGCATGGGTTTCCTCCCACAGTCCAAAGATGTGTAGATTATGTATTTTGTCCATGAGAAGTGCCTGGTTACAGGGGTAGGGGGTGTGGGTCTGTGTGGGAAGTACCTCATAATCCATGAGGCCTAGCTGCCCTCAAGTATGTTTTTAGACTCAGTTAAATCAAGATGCTGTATTTTCAAATGTGACCATAATAAAAATTGTTGCAGAGCTCAGTGTTTGCAAAGCCTGAATTCAAATTCATGTTTCTAACAAGATGTTTTCTGAAAGGTTATAATTCTGAATTTTTTGAGAACATATATGGTCTAATCATAAAATAGATACCAGGCATGATAAGTGCAAAGTAGATGGGAACTGTGGTCTTCTCTTGTCCCTCCATTTACCTACCTGTATTTGTGCTCGACGCAAGGAAAAGTGTTGTTTTTAAGTGCAGAAGTAATAAGGGATAAATAAAAGTTACGCTGATGGGATGAGCTGGAGAAAACTCGTGTGGAGCATAAAGGACACAAAGAGGAATGTGCAGTAAACACTGTGGAAACTAAACTCATGAAATTCATGCAGAAATTGCAAAGGTGCACTTTCGATGAAATGCAATCAATGCATTTCAAATATAGATGATCAACACTAAGTTGATTTGTCTAAAACTATTCTAAATTAGTCTATAGATACCGACTAATTTTAACCTTGGAGCTAGTCCCAAGAATAGTCCCCCTGCACTTGCCAGTATTTATTTTTCACTCAGCCGGGTCAAATGTGTTATGCCATACCTCCATGGGAGTTGAAGAGGTTGGGACACTACCTCTGTGTCATAAATCCTTTTTGTGTGGTTGGTATTTGTTCTCAGTTTCTAACATGAAATAAATAATACTTGGCTAAATCAAACCAAATTAGAATTGACAGTCCCTTAAAGAGCTCTGTAAGAAAATCAAATCATAGAAAAACCTTACAGAATTTTACATTACCATTACAATGCATCCCAACACAATTTGAGGGATGATGAGGGATGATACCATTTCAGCCCCATTAAGCCCACCGTTTGTGAAAGCCTCAACATGTACCAGCAGGTATCATGCGTTCTGTTTCCAAGGAATTCTGAATGTAGATGCAACTACAGTTTTCAGTTTCAATAATGCTGCTGATGTAACAAATCATTGAGGTTAGAATGGAAATAGGTGATGACCATTGATTGATTAATGTCTAGATATGTATTGGGGAACCAGCTGGGACTAGGTGGGTGAGGATTGCTAGACTGGCCTAGACAATAAACTCTCTGTTTAAAGAAAGTCTAAATTTTGTGGTTTCTACTTGAACATTCTGGTTGGAATGTGGCCTTAAACTAAACATTTAATATATTGATATTTCAGTTATAAAGCTATGCAAATATCAGGAGTAAATATTGTAATGTATCAAGTATATTTTTATCTTATTGCAGTCTTTGCTTCTTCTGCAGATTATGTGTTTTGGGATTAAGTCTGTGATCTAATTTTGTGAATGTCAATCTGGATAATAACTCTTCCTGAAACACACAAAATCAGAAAGTGCTGGAGAAACTCAGCAGGTCTGGCAGAGAGAAAACAGAGTTAACATCTCAAGTCCAGTGACACTTCCTCAGTTCTTCTGTTCTAAAGAAGGGTCATGGGACTCAAAATGATATTAAAGCAGACCATGACCAATGGCAACAAGACATGAACAACCTGCTGCCTTGCACTGACAATGTGGCTCATATATATGTGTTATTGAAGTGCCAGGCAATGACCAGGTCCAAAAAAAAAGAGAAGCAGACTACTGCCCCTCGATGTTCAATACCATTACCATCACTGAATCCCCCATTGTCAAAATCCTGGCAGTTACCATAGCCCAGAACCAAATACATACAAATGTTGTGGCTACAAGAGCAGATCAGAGGCTAGAAATTCTGCAGTGATTAGCTCATCTCCTGACTCCTTAAAGCCTGTCCACCAGCTACAAGGCACAAGTCAGGAAAACGATTGAATATTCCTCACTGGCCTGGATGATGACATCTGCTGCAATTGGCTTAATTTTCAATTAAACATGAATGTGGCCCAGATTGAGCGTTACCCAGAGTTAGGAGATATGAGGCATAGCAACACTTGCCAGTGTGCAGGCAGCATTATGCTTAGAACATAATACTAGGAATATATATGATTTAGAATTTCAGAGTTTAGCTACATTAGCAGTAGCTTCTAGAAATATTTGAGGCACTTGAGTGCAAAGTGACTTAAAAACAAGAAGACAGCTAACTGTCAGCATTGGAATGGAATGAAAGAAAGGTGCTTGTTAAAATCTTATTCATGGGATCTAGCCATTGCTAGATCAGCGAGCATATACTGGCCACTCTTAGCTGAACTGGAGAAAGTGGTGGTTACCTTCTTGAACCACAGCAGTCCTTGAAATGTAGGGACAGCCATGGTGCTGTTAGGAATGGAAAGCTCAGAGCCAGCCTATGCAAACTAAACACTGGGGAGGTGTGAGGAGGGCATAATCAGAATGGAGGTCTGCTCATAGAGCTATAAAGTCATAGAGCTGTATAGCAAGGAAACAGACCCTTCGGTCCACCTCATCCATGCAGACCGGATATCCTAAATTAATCTAGTCCCATTTGCCAGCATTTGGCCCACATCCGTCTAAATCCTTCCTACTCATTTACCCATCCAGATGCTTTTTATTTTTTATACTAGTACAAGCCTCCACCACTTCCTCTGGCAGCTCATTCTTTATTTGCACCACCATCTGTGTGAAAACGTTGCCCCTTAGGTCCCTTTTAAATCTTTCCCCTCTCACCATAAACCTATGCCGTCTAGTTTTGGACTCCCCCAGCCCGGGGAAAAGGCCTAGGCTATTCACCCTATCTATTCTCCTCATGATCTTATGAACCTCTATGAGGTTCCCCCCTCAGCCTCTGATGCTCCAGGGAAAATAGCCCCCAGACTATTCAGTCTCTCCTTATGGCTCAAACCCTTTAACCCTGACAACATTCTTGTAAATCTGTTTTTGATTTTGCTTATCACATGTGCCAAGATACAGTGAAAAATATTGTATTACATGCTGTCCAGACAAATCATACCTTACTTAAGTACATCGGTGAAATAGAGTAGAATACAGGATATCATGTTACAGAGAAAGTGCAGAGAAAGATCAACTCTAATATACGAAAGGCCCATTCTTAACTCTGGTAACAGCGGGGAAGAAGCTGTTCTTGAATCTGTTGGTACACGTTTTCAAACTTCTGTATCTACTGCCCAATGGAAGAAAGTGGAAGAGAGTATAACCAGGGTGGGAGGGGTCTTTGATTATGTTGGCTGCTTTCCCAAGGCAGCAGGAAATATAAATGAAGTCAATGGAAGGAAGGCTGGCTTTTGTGATAGACTGGGCTGCGTTCACAACTCTCAGTGAATCATTGAATTGGTTGGCAAGTTCAAAGGCCGCAGGATGCCAACATGGAAAACAAAGCATTGTTTCATTAGTTTGTGTTGGGCTTCACTGCAACACCTAAAGTGAACACCTACTCTTCATCTACCTCCTTGCTCTGATACCATGAACACTCCCTTTGCCTTTTGTTCCGGGCACATTTACCATCTGTTTCATTTGCTCCTCTTCCATTTTTCTCCATAGCATAAAACTAACATTTTTTTTCAAGCCCTGCTGGTTCTGAAGAGGAGTCATATCAAACGTGAAATGTTAACTTTATTTCTCTCTCCACAGATGCTGCCTGACCTGCTGAGTTTCTCCAGCACTTTGTGTATTTATTTCAAGATTTCCAGCATCTGCAAAACTTTGCTTTAATGTTAATGTAAGAGGCCTGCCAAAGCGTTTAGTTTGTTTTAGTCTGGGTGCAATAAAAGCATGGATAAGGGTTCAAAAGAAATCAAGCTCATGGTGCAATTGTCCATTACCTCCAAGCATGTTGCATTATTAAATGAAACATATTATATGATATTTTCTGTAATTTCGCATTATTTGAATGCCACTGGTGATGTTTTTAAGCAAAGATGGTAAGATGCAATTCATTTCTGCTGTTTGTGCACTACTGAAATATTTCCACTGGGTTTGCTTCCTCAATTTGGGGCTTGCCAGACTCCATTCACCTTGCTTCCATTGACTCTGTTTTTGAAAATATCAGAGGGAAAGCCCACTGGCATAGACACTGAGAGTTTCCCAGATTTGCGGCACAATTGTGCTCCCGGAGACTGAGATTGATGATGGGCCGCAGCAGCTAATTTTAAGCGATCCAGGTGGACGCACGAGGCATTTCTGGGCTAGAAGAGTCTGGGAAGTGCTTTCCGTAGCTTTTTGTGCCTTTTGTTTTTTCTCCACAATAAAATTGAAACTTCAGTCTTACCAAATTTCACTAGGACCAGTCCAAAGGACAAGTGTCAGACACTGCTCCTCGGCTCTTCCACACAGTCAGAGCATTACAGTGCCAGGTATGGCTCTTTGCTATGTGCTAACACTCTACAGAGAAGGAGAAATAACTGCACTGGATAGCGATTTGGCAGATCAGTGGGGATGTTGCTCATTGCATATTCCCCTTATCTCACTCTACCAATGACAGAGACCTCAGAAATGTTCTGAGTCGAAGAGATGTCCATCATTGGCACATTTAGTTAAAGGTCTTCTCCCAGCTGCTTGGACTTTGACAGAGCTAGATGTGGAGATCCTGCATGAACGTATTCCCATGTTTTATCCCTCACCACAGAGTTTCAGTGAGATTTGCAATATTCATGGCCATGTCAAAAAAATCGGGCATTTAGTTTCAGCTGGCATTCATAGGGGTTGTAAGAAAGAATATGCTGGGACACAATTTATGAAGGATAACTGTTATTATGTAATACAAATTGTCAGTGATACAGAGGGTCCCCAGCATATGAACATCTGATTTACCAATGCTTGCATTTACAAATACATCCATACAGGGGTGTAATTTTAAAAATTGGCACACGAATGGACTTAAGAATGGTTATTTGATATTGTCCTGCATTGTGTTCTGATTTGCGTAGAAATTGTCTAGGCTTCACTTGAGTGTATGGTATTTAACTTGGGCACACAGCTTTCAGTATTGCTATTTTCTTTGCACCTACGTCAACCTGGCAGAAAATGGCACCAGAACTATGCTATTTGTATATATTAAATATATGCAGAGTATTTTGAGATTGACTGAACAAATTCTGAGGAAATACCGTGCCTTTTATTTTTAATGAAGTCAAGAGATTAATCATCTAGTGTATGTCTCGGTAATCAATTATCAATAGGTGACGGTGTGTTTTCTGCTGACGGTGCATTAGAGTTCATTTAGCATTTTATTTACATGCTCCAATAATGTGGCGTCCCGCAGCCAGTCTCCATTTCAATGTGGACCTGCTAGACTTGTTCAGACTGCAATTGAGGAAGTGTGTTCTCCTATTAGATCTAACAGGCCTGCTGTTGATGTCACTGGCGATAGTAAAAATGTTGATGCAGCAATTGAGGACCAGCAGGGTTGAGAATGAATACTTTAAATTATTCCTTTTCTGGACGAGAAAAACGGATTGGCATTACGGTTGTGATTATCATGTCTTTAAAAAAAATGTACTCAGGCACTTAATTAGGGCTTCAAGGTGGCACAGTAGTTAGCACTGCTGCCTCACAGCGCCAGGGACCCGGGTTCGATTCCACCCTCGGGTAACTGTCTGTGTGGAGTTTGCACGTTCTCCCCGTGTCTGCGTGGGTTTGCTCCGGTTTCCTCCCACAGTCCAAAAATGTGCAGGTTAGGTGGATTGGCCATGCTAAATTGCCTGTAGTGTCCAGGGATGTGTAGAGTAAGTGGGTTGTAGGGGGATGAGTCTGGGTGGGATGCTCTGAGGTTTGGTGTGGACTTGTTGGGCTGAAGGGCCTGTTTCCACACCGTAGGGATTCTATTATAAGATGTAACTTCTTGTGGCAAGATTACTGGGTAGTTAATGCACAAACCCAGAAAAGCCCTTAAAAATAATGGGCAGACTAAGGGGGAGATAGTGTTTGTTCAAAGCCAACAGCAAAATGAAAAGAATCAACTAGTGAGTTCTGGAAATTTGCAAATCCTGCCACAGCTCTCAATTCCCAAATTCACTGTGTGATTCTTACATTAACAATACTTTGCATCATCACATGCCACTAATTTTCTGCAAGATCAGTCTAATATTTTAAAAAGAACCCTGACTTGCAGGAGATTGCAGCCTTAGGAGAGGGAAGGGGCAGAGTAGATTAAAAGAGACTACTCATAATATTCCAGCTATCAAAAACGCAAGGCAAGCCTGATAGAGCCAAACTGGTCATCATTTTCAGGTGTTCATAAACCACAAAGCAAACATAAAAGTTAAATAATAATGATTCATTTTCCTGTAGCCAGAAGACATGGATCCATTTCAGGAAAGCCTGGAAGAACGAAGGTATCCTGGTGAGGTCACAATACCAAGTCCCAAACCTAAATATGGACAATGCAAGGACATCAGCAAAAAAGATCTCATAACGTAAGCAGGCAGAATAGCATCAGCTCTTTTCAAATTTGTTTGCTAAATTTCTCGACTGAATAAACACTTTACCTCTGTATTTTGGTAGCATGAAATTCAATCTGCAACATGTTATTTTTAATGTTCATTTCCCAAAATGCTCGTGCTAGATAATGTTTCTTAATCTTAATGCAATTTAATTAAAACAAGTAAAATGTCATTAATGTAATTGCTTCATTTTTCCAAGTTTTTCCTTAGGATGCTTAGCGAGTCATTGCAGACAGTGAAGCTAAACTGGAAACAATGAAATATCAAAACAAAAGTTTTCTAAAAACATAATTACTATTTTTGGCTGTTTTCTTGTTTGGTGACAGATGTCCAACACCAGGGTGTGATGGGAGTGGTCATGTCACGGGTAATTACGCCTCACATAGAAGGTGTGACTTCCTTTTTCATGGTGGATACTGTCTTTTCAATTTATTGTTTTCAGCTTACCTGAACAATGCTGTCAAGTGAATTGCAAACAAAAACCTTGTACGTTAACCCTTTGACAGTTGAATTTCCTTGACAGTTTGCAGCATGTTTGTCACACAAATCTGTACGTTAATCAGTAAGCTCTTTGGGTGGAAAAAAATTCTTTATATGCAGAAATAATATGTCTTATTGCCAGTATTTCATACATAAATTGTAAACATATCCCTTCATATTTTGAGATATAACACAAAATATTAAGCTACACTGAGTAGTTGACTTCAATTTACTACCATTGTGTCATAGAGATTTGATAGTGAATGTAAATATTTTTAGAAGTTATTTATTGTGAAATGTATCCAAACAAAAGAGTAAGTGCAGTGCTTTACCAATTAGATATCATAACTATATGGGTCATGATAAAGAAAATGTTATTTAAATATTCAGAGGGTTAACTATTGGCATGAATCAATCAGCAATTCAGCAGTGAAACCAATGCTTCTCTGCATTTGTCAGGTTGTGTCATATATGTGTATGAAAATTTTGGATGGAATTGACATGAGTTGACTTTGCTGCCTTGCGTATCTTACAGTCTATCCGGCTGTCCTTTGGCTGACAAAAGTATTCGAAGTATGATGGCCACCAGCTCACAAGAACTCAAGTAAGACTTAAGTTGCATTAATGCATGGATGAAGTCCTCATTTAATCATTACCATTATTATTTTGATAAACTGCAAGAAATAATTGGCCTAGCACATGTGAATTCTGCAATTAAAGAAACTATTTTCAAATACATGCGCGCGCAGACTCATACACAAATCAAATATACTGGTTTTGCTGATTCTGTGTTGGTCTGATTGCTTGTCTTAAAGTGACTTTTGTATATTAGACCTAAATAACTTTGGTTTTCTTTTAAGTAGGTATGGTAAAATGTTTATGTACTGCACTTTTTTTTTGTCTCTTTCTGAATTCTACAATTCAGCATTGGTAAATTCATTGGATTTCTCACAAGGGTGTCAATTTGTTGCGTTTATTTTATTCATCCTGGTTTATAATACTCCAACAACACAATTATTTCAACCACAACATGTCTTTCTCTTGTGATGCTATGGCTCAAAATTTGACAATTCCAAACAAAGCCTCCCTTTTGGTCACCTGCAGAGTTTGTGTTATAAATATGTATAGAACTATTTCCACAACTAACTCTGGAAGAGACAGCATACATAATAGGAATGACTGGCAAAGAGAGGAAGGGAAATCCTGGACAAGGTGGGGTGGCGAAGGCGGGTGGTGGTGGTGGAGGTGTGGGTGGTGGGGGATGGAGAACACTAGAAATCCTATTTCATTCTAATTTTTATAGCCATGCACTCAACTTAAGTGTGACATTGTTGATGATTAAGAACATTAAGTACACTGGAAGCTCAGAAATGCTTGTTATGATTTTTCATTTTATTTGCAATTTTCATAAAAGGCATTCACGCATTTTCAATTACTCTTTTCAAAATGTTTCAACATCTACAAATGCAAAAGAGAATAAAATACTTATTTTGTCATGCATTTAGGTAATGCATCAAGTTTTAACAATTTTTGTACAATTTATTATTATTTTATATTTGACTCTTTTTTAAAAAGGCATTTCATTGCCTTTATTCATTTATAAATATAACTTTTAGAGGCTACAAAAATCATTCAAACATCAAACTTGTAGTTCTTGTCCTCTGTGTTTATTCTCTGACTGTTACGATTGATGTTAGGTGTATCCATCTGATCAATACGTTGTCTTTACATTTTCACTGGTAGGTGTCCGACCCCTGGATGTGATGGATCTGGGCATATCACTGGAAACTATGCTTCTCATAGGAGGTAAGTGATATACCTTCCAATTATGTGACAATATTTTAAAATCCTCTTTTCATCCCTATAAGTCTCCTTTCTTCTTCATTGTATGAAAGTGTTAATTTCATGCTGAAGTTAGCTCTGCAGATAACATTCCTAACTTTTCCATTCTTCATGTGTGAATTTGAAAACTCAGTGTTGGCAGGCTAATTACACCAAGGGCAAAGTAACCAATCAAGTTTCTGTCTTGATAAAGCATCCTCACAGTTGCATTTCCAACAGGGTGTCAACTGGGAAGAAGATCTCTGACTGATTTTCCTTCCTTAGCCCATGTGTGTTGTGATATCTACAAAGACCCTGCAACTACACTGGATGAAGATCAAATAAATGAGCTACAACAAGAATCAAAACCAATACCTTAATAGTGTTTATGAATCATCTAACTAAGACTTTAACCAGCTAAACCATCAGGTGAATTGAGACTGTTAAACTACAGTTCTGCTACTGGAGATAACCCACTGGGCGTAATGGATGCCAAGTAGTAAGTTGCTAGATTTAACTAAAATCTATTCTATTTGTCAATGCTGGAATTGCATAAACATTCCTACCAGCACTGTTATGTAAACATGGTTTCTCGGCAGGTAGATTGGTGTGGATTAGGTCAAGTGTGTTTATTCCCACTTGTTGGTTCCCTCAACATCTGCTGCATGCCCAGCCAGACAAATATGTCATTCAGGACTTGGCCAGATTGGCCAGGAATAGTGCTAGAGTTGGTGTTGAGTATTGGCGTTTAGCATCCCAACAGAACACTTTCTACGCCCTGACCACCCTCAATGCTTTTTTAAAATGATTTTACTGATTAGTTCAGGGAGGATAGTAGTGGGTGATCAATAGAGGGATGCCGTTGTCCATACTCGACCCAATATTGTGAGGCTTCAAGGGATCAGATGTCAATATTTAAATCTTCATCATGACTATTTTATCATTGTACCCCTCGGTGGTGATGGTGATTGAGGATTCTAGGACATTATCTGTTAGCAATGATTTGGTGAGTATATAAAGCTTTTGCTTGATGAGTTGATGGGAGAGTTCTCCCAATTTTATTACAAGTCTGCATGTATTACTAAGGAAGGCATTTCAGAATTGATTAGGCAGGATATTCCTATGTTGTTTCCAATGCCTAGCTCACAGCTAAGTAATCAGTCTGCTCAACTTTCTGCAGCCGTTTTGTACAATTAGGTTGCTTGCTAGTCTATTTCAGAGAACAGTTAAGGTCAAACACATTGCTGTATAATCATATACAGGCCAGGCCAGATTGATAGCAGGTAGTGGGAACATTGTGATTAATGATGTAAGGGTAATGTTGCTGCAACATTGTGATAAATACGTACAGTTCACTAATCACAGAATCACTGAACCCCTACAGTGTGGAAGCAGACCGTTCGACCTACTAAATCCACACTGACCCTCCAAAGAGCATCCCACCCAGACCAACACCTCTAGCCGATCCCTACATTTCCCTTAGTTAATTCACTTAGCCTGCACATCCCTGGACATAATGGGTAACTTAGCATGGCCAATCCACCTGTGTGGAGACTACACATTCTCCCCCATCTGCATGGTTTTCCTCTGGGTGCTCGGGTTTCCTCCCACAGTCCTCTGTGCTGCAGACCTCAACAGCACACCACTCACGTTGTACACCTGTGTTTTGTAGTTTTTTGATAAGGTTCCCATCATCGAACACTTTTCTAAATAGTTTAAGCAAACAGGAATGAGGGTAACAGTCATTTTCACTTGTTAACATTGAGTTTTCTTATTAATGTCTCCACTAAAAAATGCATTATTTCAGTTAGCTGCTTTTCATAATACCTCTTCAAGTGTTAAAGTTCTTGAGAAGACATGTGTTTTTGGCAGTATTAATGAGCTGTTATTGAAATAACTCCACAGAGGCTGGCATCTCATCACCAAATTACCTTTTATTTACACATGGAGAGTCCTTGACACTGATCCAGCTCCCTCAGAGCCAGCTCTCAAAGAGAACAGAACCTCTGACAGCCTGTTTATATCTGTCAGCCAGGACTCCCTGATTGGATCAGATTATGAGCCCCAATCAGGAAACTCATAGTCTGTGGGTCCACCTGGCTGACCTCATTACAATCACTACAATTATGGCTTTAAATACATTGCCTGAAAGAGTGATGGAAAAAGATTTGAATGGTCACTTTGCAAAGGCAATTAGATCGCTACTTACAAAGCAATGTTTGGAGCTCTGAGGAGAAAAAAAATAGAAGTGTATGGCTAGTTGGGTTGTCTCTTTCCAAAAGGCGACGTAGACAGAGTGAGATGAATGGCTCCTTTAGTGCTGTGTGATTTTATGATTAACTATTGGAATGGTAATGTGATTATACTTCAGAGATGTTGATTCGTGACAAAGAATAAACTTCCACATCTGCAAGGTAGAACTTTCTTTTCCCTGCAAATGTGTTGTGAATAAAAATCTCTGAAGACCTTCATACCTTCATACTGATACTTCCTAAGTCAGAGATGAATGTCGAATTGCCAAAGAAACCCTTGCAAACACCTGCTGCCTATTTTAGTCATATAGATTGATTAATATTAACATAGCGGAAGCCTATTTGTTGCTAAGCAACTGATTGTCTGATGTAAATGCGATTTCCTGCTCCTCGTCGATTTAAACAGTGCTGTCTGACTTGACTACTGATACCAAAAATACATATTGTTTGTAGTGACAGATCAAGACTACTTCCAATTTCTAAGCACTTTGTTTTTACAATTAATAGTGTAAACAACAGACTGCCCTGGTTCTGCCAACCCCAGGATAATTGATAGTCTGCAGATTTATTTTGGTTGGATCCAGAATGTTCCAAGAGTCACCTGCCCTTGGAGTAAAATATGAACACAGCATTAGTTATCAATTAAGTTAAGCACGGAATTGTCTGGATGGAAACATTTAAGATTCTGAGAGTATTAAAACTCGAGAGTGATAAACACACTTTTAATGCCATGTCGAAGCTGGTCCATTTGAAATTCTACGTTAAATGTTATATTATTCCTACAGCCTTTAAAATGGTGCTTATCTCAACTGGAAGCTGTTACAGACACAGTAAGTGTGTTGACATCTGGAAATATTCAAAAGCAACTCACATATTAATCCAAACCTTCATATTTGTGAGAAATTTGCCCTACAAAAATAATCAGTGAGATAGGCCTGCACGAGTATGTATAAACTTCTTACCTGAGCGATCTGCTTCCAGTAAACATTGGTCTCTATTTTATGTCCTGATATCTAAAGAATAGGCTGTGTCAAATTATGTGTTTTTTATGTGCTGTCAGGCCATTGTTACAAATGCAGTATCTCTTACATGTGAAAATCAGAGTAATGTTCTAAGTTGTCTCATTTCCAGTCAGTAAATGAGATTTCCATTGTGATATATGTACAAAACATCAAAAAGGAAGAGCTCAAAAATAAAGCCTTTCATTCGTCACAACTGTGATTTAATCACAAGGGCAGAATTTCTTTTTAAAGGAGGAGTTTGGCACAGAAAATAACCCCATCCGAAACCATAAGAAGTTCAAATGGTCTAGTCAAATATGGCATAAAAATAGAACATAAACTTTTGAATCAATGAGAAGAGAACAGAACAACCAGAATTCATGTTCTAAAAAAAATCAGTGGTGCATCAGATATAAGATGGAAAGGATTATTCCTGTTGCACAAGGCGTCCTCTCACCTTGTTTAGCCAGAAATTGTAACTGGCCTGGCAGGCAGAAAAGCTCAGCTAATGCTCTTTAACTAAGTAAGTCTGCCTTTGACTATTAACAGTTCATCTTTACAATTTAATATTCTCACTGGGTAAAGTGAACCCACTATTAAACATGGACAAAAAAAAGTTGCTGGAAAAGCTCAACAGGTCTGGCAGCATCTGTGAAGGAGAAAACAGAGTTAACGTTTCGGGTCTAGTGACCCTTCCTCAGAACTAATGGTGGCTGGGAAAACGTCAGTTTTATTAAGCATGTTTATAGTACACTTTTCTCAGTATTTACACAAATGATTTAAATCAAAAGCCAACTTGCAGACATTCAGGAATGCATTCAATGGCTATAGGTTTAATTTGTCTAAGGATATTTTGTTATAATGTATAAAATGTAAGCATTTTCATTTCAACAAATACAGGAACATTAATCCAAAAGATGTCCATTTTCAGTCTTTAGCTCAATGTAGGAGCAAATTACTGCAGATGCTGAAAACTGTACTGAAAACAAACAATGCAGGAAAGCACAGCAGGTCAGACAGCATCCGTGAAGAGAGAGCAAGCTAAGTTAACATTTCGAGTCTAGATGACTCTTCTGAACTCAAAATGGTAGCTTGCTCTCTCTCCACGGAAGCTACTTCATCAGCTGTGATTTCCAGCATTTTTTGGTTTCTGTTCAGTCTTTAGCCCATTGGCCAGAACCTGAAGTTAATTCCTTGAAATTCATTTATTACTTTAGACAAGCTGCCTCAATTTTATGTATCACTTGAATCTAGCAAGAAATATCATGATGGTTCCTTGGTTATTGTTCACAGCTTCTATCAATTGTGCAGGGCATTTGTTCAGGTCCATCTCCTCTGCATAAACCTAGGGAGGTCTACTTCCTTGAAGTGAAAATACAGAATTATCAGGAGCCACAGTAAAGGGCAAGATTTTGATGGAATAGCGGGTTTTGACAGAGGAGGCAAATGCACGTTAGGGCCTTTCGAATCCCTTGCAAGAGTCAAGGAAAGTAGGGAAGAAAAATGTTGGCACAAATACAGACAGATACGCACGGCATGACTGCTGCTTTTCCAATGAGTTGCACAGCTTTAAGATGCTAACAGTTGGCTGTCAGTCTGGGTAATAATTTCTATTCTTGCTGGTGAACCTTGGAGATATTTATAATATTTACTTGGGTAATAATGGTGATTACCATTCTAATCATTTGGTCGCATTAGTTGCATATTCATGCTTACAGCCACGAATCTGGAGCAGGTCTCTGTAACCTATCAAGGATCTTTAGAGCACAAGTAGCACAGAGTGCGGTATGTTTTCTCAAAAGGGTATTCTAAACGCTGATCAGGTCTCTTCCACTGTCACCAATTATCCTTCAGCACTTCTATCAGGCTTTGTGTGCCCTTATTAAATATCAGTTTCTTACAACAAAAAAGACAAATCTTTAAAAACTAATTAATAGCCATAACACAAGTCATGGATGTAAGGGGGCGAAATGGAGGAATTGCTAAATTATTTGAAACTTGATTTACAATCTGTCAAACATTGATCTCCCTGTGGCTATTATAGAGAGTGAAATGTGGCACTCCTATCTAGTAACGCGGTCTAGACATCACTTCCCCATTTCTCGGGTCATCAGCAGTTGCAGTAGCTTCTGCAAATAAATACAGCCTTGTATTTACTGTATTCTCTCAAACTCAGCAATAATACTTAGCTGCAATATATTTGCAAATAAATTGGCGGAACGTAAAAATAGCGCTGCGCTCCATCTTCCTGTATTGATACTGTCAGCCTATGAGGTGATTAGCAATCAAAGAAGCTGTCACAAGGAGCCATTGTTTACAAAGGTGATGCTGTAATGGGAAGAAAAGAGAAGTACCCCATTGAAAAGAGAACGTATTCATTGGACTTTCTACTCTGACTTTACTCTGCAAAATAGAAAGTTTTCTTCAACTTTATTGTCAATTTTCTCTTCTTTTGCTGAGCGTATTGATTCATTTCACCTGTTTCCCTCTGAGTATGACTAACAAATGCCTGTTGTCTCAAAGTATTTTGCCGTGAAGGTATCACAGCTGAGCACAATCCATTCCCCTAACAATATCAACAGGTGGACGATTTTTTGCAGAGACCCCTGTAGAACTATGTCCCACTTTCATCATTTTCTTCGCTAACTCTAGTGGCTATGGCTAGCTGTACTGCTTTTATTGCTTCTCTGGCTTTTCCGACAAACTCAGTATAAACTGCCGAATCAAAATTGGGACTGTCTTGCTTCAGGAGAGAAAAATCACATTGGCTCACCAGAGGAACTATGAATTTACTGAAAAGAAAATCAGTCAGTGTGTGTACAACTCATCCATTACCATTTGTTTTACATGTCCTTCAAAGTTCCACCTGTTAGCTTTAATTAACTAAGCAGTTAAACAGAACCTAGCTAGATGCTGGAAGAGAGCCCAAACAAACTGGAAACAGTCCTGTATGCCATTTAGTCCATTCCTTTAACGTCCATTCCTTTTCTGGCTGAGACTTGATACTCCATGTACAGTGTGGGGAAAGACATCGTTGGGAGTGAGATGTCCCCTTCATGGACAAAGCTTCCTGGACCAGGCTCCAATTAGCCACCTAAAAGCCGACCAGCAAGCTTCTCAGTGAATTGAAACAGCTGGTCTTACAATGGTACCACCGCTAGATCCCACCATGTACTGAGGATATGGAAAAACAGATATTTAGGTGGATGGATGATGAAAGAAGGATTCTAAGATCTTAATATCTGTCCATTCATCCCAATATTCTATCCTTGTTGAGCAGTTGTTGTTATTCAGTCACAATTCTAGACCTCCCTGTATAACAGTGCAGTAAGTGCACTCATACACATGGACTGCAGTGTGTAAAGAAGGCACTTCACCACTACATTCTTTCTCTTTATTCATTCTCGGGATGAGGGTGTTGCTGGCTAGGCCAGCATTTATTGCCAATCCCAGTTACCCAGAGGGCAGTTGAGAATCAAACACATTGCTGTGGGTCTGGAATCACATGTAGGTCAGACCAGGTGAGAATGACAGCTTCCTCCCCTACAGGATATTAGTGAAGCAGATGTGTTTTTCCGACAATCGGCAATGGATACATGGTCATCACTACATTCTTAATTCCAGATATGTTTTATTGAATTCAAATTCCACTATCTGCCATGGCAGGAGTTGAACCCAGAACACTATCTTGGTCTCTGGATTAACAGTCCAGTGATAATACCACTAGCTCATTACTCCCCATTCCCCCACTCCGCAAGGTAATGAAAGATGGACGATAAATGGTGGCCTTGCTTGCGAAACCCTGATCCTGTGAATGCACTAATTTCTAAAACTAAATTTCACCTCCTCTTAAATAATGACCAGTTGTCTGACTAATGGCTGTAGAGTAGTTCCCTGGGAGCTGGTGATGGTGGTGGGGAAAGACCACTGCATTTGAGTTAAAGTTTGTTTTAGTGTTTACTCCTTTAGCTAGATATAATGGCACAATTATCAGAGTCTGCATTTGCAAATGTAACTTGAAATTAATAAATAAGATGTTTTTGTTGATTTGTTACAAATAAATCTCCCAACTCTTGGACACAGCAATGCCCATTTTTCCAGCCACATCCCACTACTCATTCAGTAGCTGTAGGATCGACTGTCACGACTCCCCATCCAAAGCTTAGGCCCAACACAGATTCTTCAGTAGTATAGTATGTCAAAGATGACAATTTTGTCTTGACACATGGACTGTATTGGTTCAGGAGGAGGTTAAGAGGAGGCTTAATTGAAGTTTTCAAACTCATGAGCAGTCTGGACAAAGGAGTTGGAGAGAAACTGTTCCTATTCGTAAATGGATCGAGAATGGGAGGAATGAATGGGCTCCTTCTCCACTGCAATGATTCTGTGTTTCCCACCTATCAACCGAACTTTGACTCCCTTGTTAGTCAAGAATATACCTACCTCTGACTTAAAAATGTTCAGTTATTCCACCTCAACTGCTCTCTGGGAAAGGAAATTCTTTATGTTCTTCTTTCTGCTTGCTTGCTTGCTTACTTCAATGCACTGACTGCCTTCACCCTCCAACTCAGTTACTCAAAACTCTCCTGTATGCCTGCCAACCCACACAGCTTCTTTTTTAACTTCCTTCCTGTTAATACTGCTTCCAGGTTGAAGGTCAGTAAGGCCACACGTGGACCAGTGTTTATTGTTATGCAAGAAAAGTATTGTAATTGATGAAAACTCTAAAAAAATCCTTGAAAATATTTTTAAAAAAACAATTATTTATTGCACAGACATTGTAAAGAACTTAAAAGTATTCCTCAACATACTACTCTGAGACATAGATCATCAGAATGTGTTCTGAAAGGGCCACATATTTTTAGCACATCTCACTTCTCATTCAGGGCTTGTTAATTTTACATTTTTCATCTAATTCAAATAACTTATTTATATTTATATTGTTTATGTCGAGCAGCATTTAAAGTACTGCACTGTCCACTTTCAGTTCTTTTTTCCGTGAAGGTAAGTTTCGCACTGTCAGTCTGCCCCTTAACACAGAAGCCTTCATGAAATATAATTCCACGCGCATCCTAAACCTGAGTTATACCAATTTAGAATATTTTAATTTGACTCATCATCAGATGTCTTCAGTTTCATCCTGTCATTTTCTTTTCAGTTGCACTCAGTATACCAAATTGTTGATTTTTATTTTTGATGTTGGACCAGAAATATCATCCAATTTCTATAGTTTCATTATCCAATCATGTATTTAACTTTGGTTTTCTTTTCCTTGTTACAAACATGCTTAATGCTTTTTTTGTTCACTATGTCTGGTTCAAATGATCCAATGGGTCTTTCTTTCTTTTCTCTTTGATTTCCCTGTCATTTTGATTCCATCAAACAGCATTGAGAGGCTCAGGGTACTCTTTTCAACATATTTTACAGCTTTATTCACAAATACCATTGTCCCAGCACAGACATCTGGAAGGGAGCACAGGTTGGAGAACTTATGCCATTGTAATGTTGCCCTATCTTTGATCTTGCCTCACCTACAATTTCATATGACTTCACTAATGCTGCCTTTTATAGACTATTCTGCTGCATCCTTCCTTCTTCCATAATCAAAATAGCTTTCTTTTGACTGGGAATAATTGTAGATTTTGTTAGTAATTGTGACATGGCTCTATAGTTTGCTTGTATGGGCTTTAAACACCTAAATAACAATGTTGTTCTATGTATGTTTAAGGTGCACAATAAATTTTTCTTTAATGATATCTTATTTCTCTACTCCCACCCCCACCCCATTTGGGGAATTGTATGGGGAAGTGGTTGTAGGGCTAATTATCAACCCATTTGATTTGTGCAGGAACATTCCTTCTGTAACCAACAAATGACTTGACCCAGAAATTCTGACCCAAAGGCAGGGACACCTACACTGCACCATAAACCCTACCTAGTAAATGAATAATGAAACAGAATTGTAACATCTATTTGAAACAATTTGTGCCATTATGACTTAATGCAAAATTTGCTGACTGAAATATCCAGTTCAGGCATCACACTTTGAGGTATTGAAACTCCAATATTAGACCCATTGTAATAATGGGGTTTCTCTGCGTGATCTGTTTGAGGTTTCACCACTTGGACTTTGTGAATTCTGATCTTAATCATGTTGTCATATGGAGATTTAGTATCAGTCAGCTATGTCTCCAGGAGGAGGAGAGAAGAGAAAGAGGAAAAGCCTAGTCTAGCCGATATAGCCTACATTGTGTACCTCTGGCATTGTAAAGGTTTGGCAGTGGCTTTCAAACTATGCATTCACGTTGACAAGAAGCACGTCACACGGCACTTAAGAAAAGGGAAAAGAGAAATAACAACAAAAAGTAAAGCTGAAGCAACCATTGCTTGCATTTTTTTAGATTTCATAAGAACATTGAACTGGCTAAAATATGTTTTAAATACATATATATTTAATTTATTTTTTTATGTAGCACAACTACATGGTTATTATTGTTTGGCACAAGTTCTGTGTAATTTTATTTGGAAATAATTTACTTTTGAAATTTTTTGTTGAGAAATAAAATGTCATTTGTACAACAGTGTCTCTTAAATGTAAGTCTCCTGCTCAGGTTAAATACATTGACAACATATGATAAACAGTACAAAAGCTGTTCTAATTGTGAAGCATCTCCCCTCTATGTATTTTAGTTATCTAATGTATTTGAAAAATTCTAATTGAAAAGGTTCCTGTGCACAGTTCAGAATCATCAACATTTGGTGATTAAACGGTTCTAAGGAAGGGTCACTCGACCCGAAACGTTAACTCTGATTTCTCTCCACATATGCTGGCAGACCTGCTGAGCTTTACCAGCAATCTCTATTTTTGTTTTGGAAAATACAGTAGTCTTACAAGCAATAGATTCAGCTCAATTGCACCTCACTCGCATTCAAGTTGAAATGGCTATTTCTGAATTTGTTGGTGACTGAATCAAAGTTTGCAGCATTTCATTGAAAGCATTCCATTGGAAAAGGTGGGTGGGTGAAAGTGCTATCTGAGAGTATCTGCAGTGTTGACGTTTTTCACTCCAAATCCCCTTGCTGCAACTCGACACACACTGATAGTGGAAAGGTGCAATGATGTCCGAAATAAATGCTAACTCCTCCCAGCCCCACCCCTCAGAAATGAGCTGTATCAGGTCTGAACCGAGCCAGTTGAACAGAAGCCCGCCACAGAGGGAGTCCCTGACCTTGGCTTTCACCTCAAACCTCAAGCCCAACAGTATTTGCATGGTAAATTGGAGTTTGACCTCGAAAGGCATTTCATAGAACGAGCTCTCTCACATTAGCCTGAAGCTGAGAGAGGGTTGTGCCAGTTTCCCACCCGCATTGGCAGGCTGCTGACCATATCCTATAAATTTCTGGCCCCGTGAGAAAACTCGTCAAATTGCACTGGTTTCTCGTCTTGTTCATCCATCCAAGCAGATGAAACAAAAGATCAGTGAATCGTTGATGCTGAACTGATTACTGTGACCAGCTCGACAGCTCTGATCATGCAGCTTGTCGATGTAGTGAAATGCTCGGTTGTAAAGTAGCAGGAAGCAATGTGCACCTATTGTTGTGCTAGTCCCATATTTGTGATGCTGGATAGGCGTTCAACAGAAATCAGTCATTTGCTTACACCAGGGAGAGATCAGAGAGGGAAATTAGCTGATCTGCTCTTCTGCACCAGTTCCCAGACATATCACAAATGACACTGCAGACATTTGAGAGTTTGTTCTCAGCCCAGTACCATTTAATATAGGAAACGGTCCGGATGAGAGAAAAGGAGATAAATATTTAATGACCAGAGAAAGAAGGCTGTAACTTTGGGTTTTAGATTTGCCAATCGTACAAAACAGTTAAGTAAATTATTTTTAAGCTCTGAAACAATTAAAGTTTGCTCAAAGTAACAGTACACATTTGGTCAGATAAATATCTGGGAACAACAATTGAATTCAGAATGTTTCATTTCACACAGCCCTCTGCTTTGCTTCCAAGTTGAATTTAGCCCACATTTTCCAGTTTTGCTTTACTACAGCACCACCTGCTGGTCTTGTCATCTCACTGTCCTGCACCATCAACTTCCAGCCGGCAATTTTCACTGGAGTTGCATGCACAATTAATGCAGTCAATGGTTACATTTGTTGAAAGAGATTCAATAGATTTGCCCGAAATGAGTCCTCAGAGACTAAGGTTTGTGAGAGGTGGCTGTCTCAGGCAAAACTAATCGGTTGACATGATAATCAAAGCATAATAATTACATTTTTTTATATTTCAAAAAATGATATAACAATAAAGTCATCTGTGCAAATCCCTCACCTTGCAAAATGCAACTCACGGCAACTGAGTCAATGACAGAAACCTACATGTGTACTTTAAGACTTCATTCTGCAAGATGTCCCAGGTTGAATCCCCAGTCTCCAATACGTTTACGGTTTTCTGCTGGTTGGCATGCTACACCTCATGACAGTAATCTGGGTGAGAGACAAATTGCTTCTAGAAGTGCAACTATGAATTGCAGGTGAGAGCAGGATCAAGTGATACCTGTATCACTCAGGTAACCTGCTGGAAAACACTGTCTCAGTGGAAAACTCACAAAAACTCACACATGAGTAATGGACATCTGGGCGGTGGATGAGAGGGTGATGGCAGCTTTATTATGAATTATGCTCCAGTGACAAGTCAACTCCAGAAGAGGACCAGAGAAATGCAAAATTGTAAAAGAAAACTTGTGATTGGTGCCATGCTTGCACAAATATTTGTAACACAAGCTTCAATATTATTGAAAAATGCTGACAGAGAAATTGCATTTTGAAATAAGTAGCTAATGATACATATATTTCTGTAGTCTTTCAGGCTGTCCCCGAGCAAAGAAAAGTGGAATCAAAATTGCACAAAGCAAAGATGACAAAGAAGATCAGGAACCCATCAAGTGAGTACAGCTTTCCTTTGTGATCGTGGCTTGCCACCCATCATCATCAGCATCAAACCATCAAATGTACCAATGACTGTTCAATGAAACTATACATTTGGTGCTAGTTTAAGGCAATTTCAAATTCACATCAACACAAGCATGTGGTATACCTCAGTACTTTGTTATCTTGAACAAATACTTTGGTTCTGCCTTCACAAAAGAGGGCAGAAGTAATCTCCCATGAATATTAGTGATCCAAGGGTCTTGTGAGAGGGTGAAATTGAAGGAAATCAGTCTTACTAAGAAAATGGTGCTGGGAGTTTTAATGGGGTTAAAGGTTGACAACTCACAAGGACCTGATAATCCACATTCCAAGGTACGAAAGTAAGTTCAACTGGAAATATTGGATGCATTAGTGGTCATTTTCTAACCTTCTGTAGACCCTGGAGTAGTTCCTCCAGCTTGGATGGTAGCAGATGTAACCCCACAATTTATAAAAGGAGGGAGAGAAAAAACACGGCGAATTACAGAATTGCAGAAGTAATTTGATAAGGTCCCTCGTAAGAAGTTAATCGGCAAAGCTAAAGCCTATGGGACAAGAGGTAATAATGGCATGGATCAGGAATTAGTTGACAGATAGGAAACAGAGGGAATAAATTGGTCTTTTTCCAAGTAGCAAATAGTGACATTTGGAATATTGCAAGGATCAGTGCCAGCCATTTACAAAATATATTAACGACCTGGATGAGGGAACCAACTGAAACATTTCCAAGTTTGCTGAGGACACGAAACTGGAAGGGATTACGGGTAGTGAGGGGATGCAAGGATGTTTTAAGGCAGTTTAGTCAAAGTAACTGAGTGGGTCAAACATATGCTAGGTGCAATACAACCTGGCTAAATGTGAGGTTATACGTTTTGGTGAAAAGTAGAAAGGAAGACAATCACTTAAATGGTGATATATTGGGAAGTGTGGCTGTACGAAGGAATCTGGCCAAGTCACTGGATATATTCAGGAAAGAGATAGGTGATTTATTTAGATTTTAAATGCATCAAGGGCTACAGGGAGAAAGTGGGAGTATGACATTAAGACAGAGGGTCAGCCATGATCATATTGAGTGACAGAACAGGCTCCAAGGACTGTATGGCCCACTCCTGCTCTGAGTCTCTCTGCTTCTGTGATCCTAGATAGCAACTTCTCCTATAGTCATAGCTAAACCTGGAATGGAAGAGCACCTGGAGCAGGGAATCTCACATCACTGTGACTCCACACCAATGGGAATTGCATTTGATGCAAAGAATTTTAAAATATTCTGAGGACACCCCTCATTTTTCACACATCAGCAAAGTTTCAGACCGTTTGACACCAGCAATGTAAATCTGCCTGCTAGGATATGCCAGAAAAGATTTAAAAGATAACTTTGAATGATGTGCTTCAGCACACTTGATGACCTTATTCCCCTTTAGTACAATCTCTCTCATTTCACATACAAGTAGGAGGTTGAGAGGCAACCTAATAGAGGTCTATAAAATAATGAGGGGTGTAGACAGGGTAATGGTTTGTGTCTTTTCCCTAGGATGGAGGATTTCAAGATGAGTGGACACATTTTTAAGATGAGAGGAGAGAGATTTAAAGAAGACATGAGGGGCAAATTTTTTGCCCAGTGGGTGGTTCATGTGTGGAATGAACTTCTGAGGAAATGGTGAATGAGAGCACATTTACAACGTTTAAAAGACACTTGGATATAATAGAAAAGGTTTGGAGGGACATGTGCTAGGAGCAGGCAGGTGGAACTGTTTTAGTTTGGGATTATGTTGGGAACTGATTAAGGTAGTTCACACAGGTCCCTTTCAACTGGGAACCACAATGAAAGGTAACAAATAGTTGGCCAGCAATATGTACAATAATAGTTATTCAGACCATATCTTTTATGTGCTTATATTTAGAGCTGTTCCCTTGTTCACGTTTTAAATATGCAAAGTGAGACAAGAATGCCGATTATTATACTCTTACTGCAGATGTCCTGTACCTGGGTGTGATGGTCAAGGCCATGTGACTGGGAAGTATGCATCTCATCGGAGTGCATCAGGGTGCCCGCTCGCTGCTAAGCGACAGAAGGATGGCTACCTGAATGGCTCACAGTTTTCATGGAAATCTGGCAAGACAGAAGGCATGTCCTGCCCAACTCCAGGATGTGATGGCTCGGGACACGTAAGCGGCAGCTTTCTTACGCATCGCAGGTGAGAAATCAGGTAACAGTCTCTCGAACCCAAAAGCCGTCTTTTGCAGATGCTGGACATCTGAAATTGAAACTAGTAGAAAACGCTAAAAGCAACTCAGCAGGTCTGGCAGCACCTATGGAGAGAGAAAGGCAGAGTTTTTTTTTTCAGACCCAACAACTGACTTGTGCAAGCTCGACAACCTGAAACCTGAATTGTTTTTTATCACTCAACAGTGTCTCAAAACGATTGTCAGAAAGTTAAGGCTGCACTAATTAATTGGGATATATCTGGAATTAATCTGGAATTAATTGGGATAAAAAATGTCATTTTATAACTCAAACACATGTATCTAGCCATCTGTTCTCATGTCTGGTATGTAAGGTGTTTTGGTTTCCATGTACCTGGGATTGTGCTGGGAGATTTCAGGAATTAAAAGCTCAACTTTCTCAACCCTGCAGCGGGTAATGCAGAAGTCAAAATGCCATCTTAAAAACCTATGTCTTTTAATTTTAATTTTTGTTGAATTCCCTTGTCTATTAGTTTCAAAAACACTGGTAACTGGCAAAAAGTCTTTTTGACTAGATTAGAAGGAAAGGCACAGTGGCTCAGTGGTTAGCACTGCTTCCTCACAGCGCCAGGGACCTGGGTTTGATTCCACCCTCAGGCGACTGTCTGTGTGGAGTTTGCACATTCTTCCTGTGTCTGCATGCGTTTCCTCTGGGTGCTCCACTTTCGTCCCATAGTCCAAAGATATGCAGTGTAGGTGGATTAGCCATGCTAAATTGCCCATAGTTGTCAGGGATGTATAGATTAGGTGGGTTATAGGGGGATGGGTCTGGGTGGGATGCTCTGTGGGTTAGTGTGGACTTGTTGGGCCGAAGGGCCAGTTTCCACACTGTAGGGATTCTATGATAATGAAAGGGTTGTCATAGAGTCCCCACAGTGTGGGAGCAGATCAGTTGGCCCATTGAGTCCACATCGACTCTTCAAAGAGCATCCCACCCAGCCCCATCCCAGCCCTGTAAACCCACATTTCCCATGGTTAATCCACCTAGCCTGCACATCCCTCGACTCTGCGTGCAATTTAGCTTGGCCAGTTCCCCCAACTTGCGTATCTTTGGACTGTGGGAGGAAACTGGAGCACCTGGAGGAAATCTACGCAGACACAGGGTAAACGTACAATCTCCACACAGTCAACTGAGGCTGGAGTCGAACATGTGTCTCTGGTAATGTGAGGCAACTGTACTAACCACTGAGTCACTGTGCCACCCCAATTACAGGATGAAACTTTCACAAATACATTTGATTGGAGTTGGCACATTTAATTGGAATGGAAATAAATGCAACTTCTCTCCCAGTTTAAAATATTTTCCCTGCTGATTGTCATAATCATGCACACTATCCGAACAATGTTTGCTGTCACTCATCAGTAATGTCGCTGGGCACAATATTTTTCAGGGTATCTGTTATTCTAGTGAATTGTCTTCAGGTGAAACAGCATTAGAAATTCTGGTTTAATCAGAGGGTGGATAACATTAATTCAGTCCTCATTTTAAACATGCTTCAAACTTCCTTATTTTAGTATAATGGTTTTACTTCACTTTTCTCAGTGAAGCAACAAAACTGATGGTAATCTGCAAAGGGCTGAAGTAGACTTGGTTGGAGCAGAGGAGGTTCTGTGCAGTATAAGCTAAGGATCTAGAAGTCATGAAACCAGGGTCATAAAACACCACTACTAGCAGAAGGATATGACTACAAGTATAGCCTCTATTGTAAATTTGCATATAGGAATCGAGAACAGAAGGCTTGACAATCAGAACTAAGATTTGTAATTGGGAATTTCTCACAGCTTTGTTTTTTTTTTCTTTTAAAAAGCTTTTGTGATAAATTAAGGTGATATTTTGAAAGAAGTATTAAATGGAGTTCTAAAACCCTAGAGAAACCTATTGTATAAGGTAATGGTTCTAAAACATTAGAGACTGCATTAAGCTCCACACAACCTGATGAAATCAGGGAGATTTAGATCGGGAAAGTCAGAACTTCTGAGGATCTTGTAGATAGAGGCTTATATCCTTGGGTCTCTCAACAGTCTTAAAAACAATGTCTAACTTATTAATGTAATTTTTGTCTGATTGCTATTATTGAATAAACTTTTATTATGTTTAAGACGAGAGCCTTTCCTCATAAAGACTCATTGCTGGGTCTTTGCCACCACTGTAAACAAAGTAGGCACTTAGACACAGTCAAGGAGAGAGGATAGTCGCAGCAAACCATAAAATTAATAGTGGTTGTTTCCGCAGTACACAGAAGAAAATCTCCCACTGAATCAGCACTCCCACGTCATGGAATTTTGTTATTTTTGCATAGAAATTGAAGTGGCGCAAAAGTCTAATGACACTGAATGTATTTGGAAACATAGTTTGTCAGAGCAGGGCATCTTAGTCAGCTACGTCTGTTAGACCAGTTCCTGCATTCTCCAGCTCAAAATGTTCTGACCGCAAAGTCCCTGGAAGTGTGAGTTGGTAATACCATAGTACGGGCAGCGGGCTTACTGGAACCTGAGGGAATGAATAGCAGGACAATTGACGCACCTTATTGATTGATGAAATTTAAGTACAGAGAAATAACCAGAGGAAGAGCATTGAAAGGTGAATTGGTCTGAGTGATTTTACTGTTGAATCAAGAACCAGAAAAGAAATAAAAAGAGGAGAATAAAGTTTGGGCTAATAGGTAAAGGGAAAAGCTGAGCAAATACATGCATGGATTTTTGATAAGGACAACAAAAATAGAACGTGCAACACTCTCCTTCAAATCTAATCAAAATTATACCGTGGAAACAGTTCTCTGATTCCAACAAGTCTTTATGAGTGTTCCTCCTCCAACTGTTGGTAGTTTTTTGTACAAAAGTATAATTATAAACTGAATAAAGTATTGATAAAACAAATTTTTTGGCAAAGTATGCTTTTTTTAAGAACTGGAAGTAATTACATATAATAACATGACTACATGAGCAATTAGCCTCTATATTTCAGCAATTCCTTTGTGCAATTTGAAAAAGAAAACAGCTTTTCCCCCTTTGTTTCTACTTATGGGCATAGCCAACATCACATCAGGTTCAGTTCTTGACCATACACAATCATAATGCCAGTGAGCTCAGGACAAGAATTGAAGTGTGATGCCTGAAGTCTAATGGAAACCATCTTCAGGAATAATAGGGATGAAATATTTTATGCTTTACACATGTCACTATCCGGCTAAATTTTATGGGGAATAGCAGGCAAGTGGGTCAAACTGTGTCAGAGACAATAGGTACTGCAGATGCTGGAGAATCCGAGATAACAAGGTGTGGAGCTGGATGAACACAGCAGGCCAAGCAGCATCATAGGAGCAGGAAAGCTTGACGTTTCGGGCCTATACCCTCAAACTGTATTGCTTTTTGTAAACCCGAATAGATTCGCTTGACCAAATGGTCTCTTTCTGTCCTGCACTGTTCAATGAGACAGAAAAGTAAATTAAAGAAATAATACTTTAAAGTTTGGCTTTTTAAAGGTTTACAGCAATAATTCACTATCTGAGGGAATAAGAGTGCATATGTTTAATTTTTCACATTTTAATCGAGAGAGATTAATTGGTAAAGTTGGCAATACCTCTTCCTCACCACAATTCATGTGGCCCATACACCACTATTTCTTCACAAAATTCCTGATCTGAAAGATTTATTTAAGGTGACCAATTTGACCAATTTTGAAATATGATTTTGAATGAGGTATAATTGGGGAGCTGACAATGCACAATGTGACAAGATATTGCCAGGGTAATCATGAGCGAAGGTGATCAGCTATTTGCTAGCCTGAAAACTTTTGGCATGTGCAATTTGTACAGCTAACATATATGATTGTTTAATGTTTCTTCCATTAGTGTACTTTCACATTATTACTCCTAGAGACTGCATTTTGTTCAAATCTAAATCTGAATGATGGGATTACAAAGTGGCAAAGGTCAACAAACAAATGTGCAATTGTTGTTATTTCTACCTGTGTAAAATAGCTGTCAATTATATATGATTGGAGTTTTAAAAGGCTGGATTTTTTTATCCAAGCGAAGTTAGTTCTAACGTTCAGTCTGTAAAAAGATTTCACCATTTGGAACTTCAGCCCTATAAATATAGTATTTGCATTTCCCAAAAATAATTAACAGGTACTTTTGGATTTTGAACACAAAGGAAGGAAAAACATCACCTTAAGGTTTCACCAGTAGTCAGGACCATTTTCATGTCTCAAATCTGATGGTCTTTGACGTCTGCCCACTGGCATGATTCAGCTGGCATTAGCCATTCAAAAGGCCAGATTGGACAACCCTGTCTAATTAAAGATGGCCAGAAGGCTTTGTAGGTGGAAAGGCCAATGGGTCCTTTGGCAGTCCCATAGGGTGAGGCAGCTGCTGTTAATGTAGGAAGGAGGCTGTGAGGGTGCCTTAAGATGGAGAAAACAACAAAAACAAAGTTTAAAATTATCTGTGGGCACAGCTGCCAGGCCATTAGTATAGACAGCAGACCCCTCCACAACATAGCTCGAGGTCACTGTTATGGCCCTCTGCAATATGGCTCTAGGAATGTGACACAGTTACCAAAGGTTGGTCCTGCTATTGAGAAGCTGATTTCCATCAGCGGGGCACCTGTCCGCTCAGAGTTTCCAATTCAGGTGCCAATCTATCATAATTATTTTTATCATACTGCATACAGTTATCAGATTTTTTTTGTTGTTGTTCTTGTGATGAACTTTGTATATCTTGTGTATGAACTTGATAAATCATGAATATCTCAACCTAATTTAAAAGTCTGAATGAAAATGGTCACTTGTATTAAGTGTTCTGAGCCCATTTCTGTCATTTTGTTAATTTAGTTTGTTTCACTTTCCTACATTTTCTTGGATGCAGCCTATCAGGATGTCCAAGAGCTACTTCTGCAATGAAGAAAGCAAGGTTGTCAGGAGAGGACATGTTGACGATAAAGCAACGAGCCAGTAATGGTAAAGAGACTTCACCTATCTTGCAGAACAGTGCAATGTATGATATAAGTACAATGTACAGTATCAAGCGGACTTTCTTCAGTGAACTTACCACAAAAGAAGCGCAAAGGATAGTCTTGTGCTCCCTTGACAGCTGGCCACTTGAAATATGCTACAATTAAATGGTTTCTCATTTAAAATAGCTCAATTAACCAACTAAACTGTCATTCATGTTTTGTTTTTGAAAAGAAAATATTTGGCAGCGGAACATGCATGAAAAAAGTGTTTACTTTGTAGAATTAGACATAAAGGTTATCAAAACTCAAAATAACACTTGGACAATGACTTTATGCTATGGAAGAATTATTATGTAAAATACATAGACTACCCTTTAAAGATACATTGGACCTGAAAGTGGATTTAACTGTTATGATTAGTGTGACAATTTACCTAAAAATATTTCTGTGAGAAGCTGTAAAACGGGTTATGGGGAAGTAATACAATTCATGTTGTAGAAAGGGATTGCATTGGACTCAGAATGCTCTAGGGATTAATTTCCATAAATATAGGTTGGAAAGAAGTATGTTGTGCAATGTGTGTGCCAAAGATTTTATTAAGAGAAAAGTTGTAGGAAGACTTTGCTGATATTTTGTACAGATGTAACACATTTGGTAAATGAATGACATGATGGTGTATAACATCAGTCAGATCACATGGGCAGCCAGGTACAATAGATCAAGCAATATTGGAAGTTAAAGGATTTATGACACTACCTATTATGCTCAGTGGGGGTCGATTAGCTCAGTTGGCTGACAGCTGTTTGCAATGCAGAGTGATGCCATCAGCATGGGTTTAATTCCAACCCTGGCTGAGGTTACCATGAAGGACTCTCCTTCTCAACCTCTCCCCCTCACCCAAGGCATGCTGTCCCTGAGGTTAAACTAAAACCAGTCATCACTGTCTAATGAGAGAGCAGCCCTATGATCTGGTAAGACTCTGGTGACTCTATCTTTGCCTGTGCTGAGTTAAATGTGAATTGAATTATAACACGGGGAGGTGGTAGTGCATTGGTAATGTCACTGACCAGGAATATGGAATCCTAGGCTATTCTTCTGGGGCGTGTGATCAAATCCCACTTTGGTAGATGGTGAAATTTGAATCCAGTAAAGATCTAGAATGAAAATTTCCAATGTAATGGTGACCATAATCATTGTTGATTGGTATATAAAGCCCTCTGGTGCACAGTATCCTTTAGGGAAGAAAGTTTGCCAAGCCCACACATGATTCTAGACTCACAGTAATGCGGTCGACTTTAAGTGCTCTCTGGGAATTAGGTATAGGCAATAAATGCTGACAACGACTTCCACATCCCATGAACAATTTTTTTTTCAAAAATGCAACAAGATAAACAAATCAATAAACAATTGCAAGATGTAAAATTACTAAAGCCTGAATATTTTGTAAAGACAAAAAAGTTCTCTAACTCAGAATGATGCTAAGGGCCAGTCCCTGACTAACCCTGCCGCTTTTACAGGGTATGAGAGGTTGAGTGGGGGTGGATTGTACCTTGCATATCTGATGCTCCACAAATCATTTCATAACCTATCATTATCTCAGTGTGGTACCTGATGGTTTACAAATTTGAACCACAGCTTCAAGACTAAGTTTTTGAAGTGGAAATATGAAAGAAAATTATTTTTACTAAAGGGATTAAATAGTTGAAAGAAAATAAATATGGTTAATGGTTTTAATCAATGGAAGTGTTTTTAACACAGTGATTTAAGCAATACACACTGAGAAATTTATCATATTTTGTCTCAGTGTGGAACTTGAGGTGTACACCTGGTGGGTACTCAATGAGTTAGCATGGAACATTAAGGGCAAATGAGTTGACACTAACTTGCTATAGAGACTCTGAAGGGTCATTGGGTGTGTGTAAGTGGTGCATTGTTTGACATGCAGGATATGAGAGTCTATGGGGGGGCTGGGTGGGGGCAGAAACTGACATAGGTTGACAAGGATGGCGCATGGGGTGTGTGTGGGGTGTGGGGTGAGAGCCCAAAGGCTGTGTTTTGTTTTTAATGACTTTATTTTGTAGCCAGGGCAAAGTTTTGGATCATTGAGGCACTCCGTTCTCATAATCCTTCAAATAACTGACAAATTCTGTGTGCTACCTCCAAACTCTTTATAAGGTTACAAAAACAGAAATTCCTGGAAAAACTCAGTAGCTCCGGTAGCATCTGTGGAGAGAAAGTGGAGTTAATGTTTCGGGTCCAGTGACCCTTCTTCAGACTTCTTCAGGTGCTGCTGAGTTTCTTCAGCTACTCCTAGTTTTGTCTCAGATTTCTAGCATCCACAGTTCTTTGTTTTATCTTTACAGGGTTAGCTGATCAAACTCCCTAACACTTCATCTCCCTGCCATTGAACATTTGCTCTTAACACAATGCCACTGAGAAGATCTGTACTGGCACATTAGCTTACACTTATGGAAGCCTCTGCTGTGCACAACATTTGGAGTTCCGTGCAGTGCAATACAAAATCACATGGAACGTTACTCCCAAACTCGTCCCCACCACCCAGGAAACAAAAATTGAAGTGTCCAAGGCCCTTTCACCCAGGTCAGATTTGCAGACCCACCAATTTTCCCAACTCTACCTGTGCTTCTGGCTTGGGGATGAAAATTCAGATCTGACTATAACTTGCCAAAAGAGGCAAAGCAGATTTTGCACCTTTTTAAATCTCATGTCTGGCTCATGCAGCTTTGAAGTCTGTAAACTCTGCATAACTAATTGGTAAATCATGCACTAACAATGTTGGTAAAACCGTTGCCATTTTAATGAGGTGTGATTTAAGAGAAAGGTATAGATTTTCACTTCTTTCTCCCACACCTTCTCCTCTGTGTATGTTAAGCTCTGAGCTTGACACAAGCATCTGTGTTGGTTAGAAGGAGAATTTGATTTTTCTCTACAGTAGGTGATGGAGGTAGGGAATCAAAGGTCAAATAACTTGCTGCAGGTTTCTCTCATACACATCTGAATGGGTTGTCACAGGCTTGTAAGCTTGCCTGGCAAAATCAAAATTGTGTTCAGAGCATCGAAAAGAGGAAAGTGTGGAACAGAGCATTGGAATAGAAACATGGCATGAACTTAGGAAATTAATACTTATCTAGTGTTATTATTAATAGTAATAACATTACAGAAAAGCACCAGTGCTGTCCTACTTCTCTTAAATTATGGTGCAATTGTTATGGTTACTCTTATATTCTGGTGAATACCTTAATTTTCTCAAAGTTTCCCTACTCTGCTTCCCACACACTGTGATTTTTCAATTCTGTGGACTTACTGTGCAGCATATTGTTAATGTAGACATGAAAATAATTACAATCCTGAACAAAATTACCCTGTGAATCTTTTAAAATACAATAGATATAAGGATCGCTTTAAAGACGATAAGACCATCAGATCAATTTGTAATGATTTGTCTCTATGGGTCATGAGAGTAACCTATCACTCACTTCTGGTTTGAATCTCATTGCTACCCATGTATTATATATAAAGTCCCTGATGACACTGAGGTATCTCAATGAAGTTCACACTAATGTCTATTTTTGATGTTGAGTGACTGTTATGGATGGCGTAGAGGAGAAACTGGGCACTGGTGTTAAAGAGGTCTTCAATATGCTATAAGCCCATTTTGCACCACTGGTGATGACCACAGAGTCATAGAGTCAGACAACATGGAAGCAGGCCCTTCAGTCCAACCAGTGCATGCCGACCACATCCCTAAACTAAACTGGTCCCACTTGCCTGTGCTTGGCCCATATCCCTCCAAACCTTTCCTATTCATGAGGGTATACAAATGTCTTTTAAACGTTGTAACTGCACCTGCATCCACAACTTTCTCTGGCAGTTTATTTCACACACCAATTAATCTCTGTGTAAAAAAGTTGCCCCTCATGTCCTTTTTAAATGTTTCTCCTCTCACCTTAGAAATGTGTCCCCCAGTTTTGAACACTAAGGAAAAGACCCTTGGTACTCACCTTTTCTATGCCCCTCATGATTTTATAAATCACAATAAGGTCACCCTTCAACCTCAAATGCTGGAGTGAAAAAAGTCTCAGTCTTTCCGGTTTATCTTTCTAATTCAAACCCTCCATTCCCAGCGAAATCCTGGTAAATCTTTTCTAAACCCTCTCCAATTTAATGATATCCTTCCTGTAACAGGGCAACCAGAACTGCACACAGTACTCCAGAAGAGGCCTCACTAATGTCTTGTTTAACTTCAACATGATGTCCCAACTCTGATAATCAAAGGTCTGAGCTTTGAAGGCAAGCATGCTAAACACCTTCTTAATCACTCTGTCTACCTGTGACACAAACTTCAAAGAATTATGTACCTGAACCCTTAGGTCTCTCAGTTCTACAACATTACCCAGGTCCCTTCCATGAATTGTGTATGTCCTGTCCTTGTTTGTATTACCAAAATGCAATTTATCCAAATATCCAAATGCCACACCTCAGCTCATTGGCCCAATTGATCAAGATCTCTTTGTAATCGTAGATAACCTTCTTGTCTGTGCCCTATACCACCAATTTTGGTGTCATCTGCAAACTTACTCACCATGCCTCCTATATTCCCATCCAAATTATTTGTATAAATGACAAACAAAAGTGGACCCTGTCCCGATCCCTGACGAACACCACTGGTCACAGGCCTTCAGTCTGACAAACAACCCTCCACCACCCTCTCAATCCTACGATAAAGGCAATTTTGTCCCAGCTGTGATTTATCTATTCTAACTGCAATTGATAGAAAACTAATAACTTCAGTTTTAATTCAGTCTCTAAGATTTTAGCAGTCATCCTGGCACAGGCCTTGCTTAACCATGGCTTGGCTACAATCATATTAATTTTCTGCCGTCCTGTGGCTTTACACCTAACTAGTCAAGTAATGGCCAAGGATGTAACGGTGTTGTGGAGAGAGAGAAATTGCAGTAAATTAAATGGGCTGAAAACTTGGATATGTTGTTTCATTGACTTTGAAAGACTGGCACACGTATCCTTGTCACTGTTGGACTTCATGTATTTGACCATCCCCTAAGATTAAAATTATCAGATTTGTGTAATTTGTACGAGAGCTTAATTTCTTAATTGCCCTGGCTTTCTTTGCACTTGTAGTAATTAGACTAGGCATATAAATCTTGAAATTTAAAGCATGCTAAATTTTTCCAACAGTTTTCGACTGCTCATCTTCATAAAGTGCTCTGAGTCAAATAGTGCTCATCAGAGCCCATGGGATGTATTTGAGTCAATGACTTTTAGTGAAAGCAAGCGAGAAAACCCAGGAGAGGAAAAGAATGATTTCAGAAGTTCCAATCCGGCTCACGTTCAGCCGGCTTCTGTTTGTTCAGTTTAAGTAAAGTCAGTTGTGTAAACCTGTGGCCCTTGCATTTTGGTAGATTTGGCTGCTTGCTGTCAATCTTTCTTTCGGCTGTCATCATGAAGAAGCCTGCTTTCCGTGCCGATTTCCATTAAGAACTCAGCAGTGTAGTGGGAAAGTTGTGTTACCTCTCAGAAAATGTTAGTGAGTAGTCCGGATGGAAACTAAGACCATTTCAGTCATCTGCAGCCCTGCATGCATAATCCATTGGTCTCAGTTAACTTTGATAATGTGAGCAGCCAATCCAAATTTTCACACATTTTTAGTAATACATCTTCATCCCACACTTAGGTAACCATTTCTGCTTCTTTTTAATGACATCCTATTACATTTAAGCCGGTGAACCTTAAAATTATCTTCACTTCCTATTGTTACAGCACATTTGAATGGTGCTTCAGGGAAGTGTGACTTAATCGCTTGAGTGCTGCCCAAAAGCCAGCCACCAGGAAGACCAAAAGAGAGGTGACTGTTAAGACTTCCTGACCTTCCCTGGACCTGTGCTTTGTAACTCCTGCTGATGTGACTTTAGATCAAGAATTCTCTGTGCAGAGAAATTATCCACAAGAACTTGGATCCACTTGGTTAATCCCAAAGTGCTGTATACTATTGTGTGTTAAGTAACTCTAACAATGGAACAAAAATCAAATTCATGTAAATTTATTTTAGATAGGATGATGGAAGCTATAAACTTCTCCAAACTTACCATTACCTGAGATACAATAACCCAAATAATTCAATGCACAATATCAGAAGATCAACTTTCACCACTCCAACTGGAGGAAAATTAAGCAACCAAACTCTGAAATCTGTAGTGCTGGACCTGTCATCCTGTTCACTTTCCCAGTTGCCTGCAAACAATTTATTAGTGCCTTGTGAAAAGAAACCATAGTGCCCCATTGTTTAAGATGGATGCTGACTTGCAAAATATTACAGTTTTGTGATGTACATGGGATCCCAATACATTGTTGAAATCAAATGGTCGAAAGATGCTGTATATTTCAGCAAAAACATGGAAAGCATAGTGAGTGATCGAATATTTACAGCATGAAAGGCGGCACTTTGGCCCTTTGTTTCCATGCAAGTCATCAAACATCCATCCATTTTTCAACATTTTCCAACATTTGGCTCACAGCCTTATATCAAGTGTTCACCTAAATGGTTGTCAAATGTATTAAGGGTTCCCTTTTATGCAGAGAGTTCCAGATACACAGAACTCTCTGGTTGGAATCACTTTTCCTCAAATCCCCTTTAAATCTCCTGCTGCTTATCTTCAGACTTTGCCTGTGTTTATTGACCTCTCCACTAAGGAGAAGCATTTCTCTCTCTCGACTCTTTCTATGCCCCTCAAAAGATCCCCCTCAGCCATCTCTGCTCTAAGGGAAACAATCCTAGTCTATCTTGGCTCTCCTCATAGCTGAATTGCTCCAGCCCAGTCAACATTATGGTGAATCTCCTTTCCACCTTCTCTCACGCAATCCCATCCTTCCTATTGTATAGAATTGTACACAGTACTGCAGCTGTGGCCTAACTGTTTTTTCCTTTATTCATTAATGGGATCGGGCATCGCTGGCCAGGCAGCATTTATTGCCCATCCCTAATTGCCCAGAGAGCAGTTCAGAGTCAATCACATTGCTGTGGGTCTGGAGCCACATGTAGGCCAGACCAGGGAAGGATGGAAGTTTCCTTCCCTAAAGGACATTAGTGAACCAGATGGGTTTTTCGAACAATCGACCGTGGATTCATGGTCATCGCTAGGTTCTTAATTCCAGATATGTTTTATTGAATTCAGACTCCACCATCTGCCATGGCAGGAGTGGAACCCAGAATGTTATCTGGGTCTCTGGATTAACAGTCCAGCGATAATACCACCAGGCCATCACCTCCCCTGATATATAATCCCCAGGTATATAACTAACGTTATATACAGCTCCATCATAACCTCCTTGCATTTGTATTCAATGTTTTGACTAATAAAGGGATTTATCCCATATGCCTTTTAGCTACCTTATCTACCTGTCCTGCAAGTATCTATGGACAGACACACCAAGGTCCCCCGATCCTCTGTATTTCCTAGGATCCTACCATTCAATGTGTACTCCCTTGGCTTGTTAGTTTCTCCCAAAATGCATTGCCTCACACGTTTCAGGATTAAATTCCATTTCCCACTGTTCAGCCCATCTGACCAGCCATCTATATCCATTAGACAATAATCTAAGACTTCCATACCACCGATTTTGTGTTACCTGCAAACTTACTGATTCTATCTCCTACATTCATGTCTGGATCATTAACACACAGCAAATGATCCAGCATCGAACTCTGTGATACACCGCTGAACACACATACACATAAACAATCACAAACCACCCTTCAAACATCACCCTCTGCTTCCTGCCACAAATCCAATTTACCAAATTGCCTTCAATCCCTTGGGGCCTCAGCTTCTTAACCAGCCATGTGAGACCTTGCAAAAGTCTTACAGCAGTCTACATAAAGTATTGCACCTACCCTCACCAACACTCCTCAGAATTCAATCAAATTTGTTTGCCATGATGTTCCCCTTTCAGTGCTATGTTGACTGTTTTTAATTAATGCTGCCCCTCTGAATCTTTTCCAACATTTTCCTTTCCACAGATAAAAGACTCACTCATCTGTAGTTTCATCATTTATGTAATTTGTAGAACTGCTTGCAAAGTCTGATTCTCTTTTAATGAAGTGTTAAATACCCTGATCTTTAAAGTATCAATAACGAAACTAGAAGCACATGACATCTCTTTATCTTGTGTAAATAATGAATGAGTCTTTTTAAAGCCGCTCCACACATACTATTATTCCGTGGGGTTCAATGATTCTGTGTAGTGTATACTGATTGAATAGACACAAAAGTGTCATGATTTAGCATGGAGGAGGTGAGACACATTTGCGAGTGGGGTAAGTCATGAGCTAACATTGAGAATATGAGCTATCATTGGTGGTATTTGGGAGGGCAGGAGTTGACATGGAGAGTACAAGGTCCATTGGAAATTGTTGGGGTCATGTGTAGGCATCTGGCGGACATGGGTAAGACCATGGTTCTTGAATCCAGGCTTTAGTTTGTTATGTCTCTGGGGCACTGTGAGGCATAAATGAGCTTCTGACCCCAAAACCACAATACTTGCAGGAGGCCAGAAGGTCCCCATCCCTCATAATGGAGGTAGCCTGATATAGGCTTCCTATTCACACTGTTGTTCTGGTAATACTGGAAATTTGGGGCATCGGACGTGCATGCACACATGCACATGCACACATATACACACATACATACACACACCTAAGCACATAAACACACACACATACATACACGCGCACACATACACACAAACACATAGATACACATACACGTACACACACACACATACACACACATACACTCTGAACAATATTCCAGGACATATAAAACAGTGTTAAATTTACATTTTTATTGAAAGATTTTTTTTCAGAAAGGAACTAAATAGGCAAAGTATGTTTGCTTAAAGTTAACAAGATGCTTATCTTGAGCAGCAGGAAGCAAAGCTTGTGAGGCTCAACTAATTATGAGGCCATATTTTTGCAGAGTTACAAAATCTTCTCTTTAAAAGTGGCAGGCAACTTCTGGCTCCAAAAGACCTAACCCCGTTTCCAGGAGATTGCATTTTTTCCAGTAGGGTAAAGTGGGCAGAGTATGACTCACACATAAAGAAAACCTGAACTCATTTGACTTCAGTGCTATTGATCCCATTTTCACTAAGGACCTGAAACTGCAATGAGGGAGCTACACATTTTAGCGTAGATATATTGTTCAGGAAGGGCAAGTACAATTTGTGGAAATGTCAAGCTGGGAAGTTATTTAAATCACATATCCCTGAAAAATTAAAATAAACTGCTTGCATCATTGAATTTTTTTAAAAAAGAGACTCAATCTGTGAAATTATTCACATCCTCAGACCTTTGCAACTTAAAGAAAAGTTACCTATGTTAGTGAAAGTTGGAAAAAGTCTGGTGGAGCTGTTTGTTGGCATTGTCCTAAGGACTATCATAGTGGCATTATTAACGCTTGGCAATTTTCAATACCTTCATTATGTCTGGATCGAAGCTCAGAGTTTGATTGACAGCTTAAAGTTGTTCTTAGAGGATTGTCTGTCTTTGTGTGCTTATGAATAGAAGTCTTTTTTATATGGAATTAAATACTTGAGAGTGTTTGTTATTATTTTGAATGGACCTTTCATAAATGAAAGGTTTTTAAAAAAAATAGTGTAGTCTATAATAGCTATTTAGAACTTTATTTTATTTTAAGATGGGCGGGTGCATCATTTTGCATGGAAAGTGAGGTTTCCTTTGGGGCTGGTGGCAGCCTAAGTTAGTGTGTTAGGGAGTTGGTGAGGGTGTATAAGGGGGAGTGCTAGAGGGCATACAATTTAACAACACAATTAGGATAAAGACAAATAGAACCAAAGTGAACCTTTAAATCAGTCAACCTCAGTGTCAATGGTCAATGTTGCTTCTTTAATCTGTATACGTGTGGTTTGGTCCATTCCTCACCGACACACTCTCCCCCTCTGTAATGTAAGGTAATCATTCTGAAAGAGTTAATGTCGAAGCCACATTAAGCTCCATTCAGTAACCAGGGACTGGTGCTGGGTCCACTTTTGTTTGTCATTTATATAAATGACTTAGATGAGAATATCGAAGGCATGGTTAGTAATTTTGTGGATGACACCAAAATTGGTGGTATAGTGGACAGGGAAGAATGTTATCTAAAATTACAAAGAGATCTTGATCGATTGGGTCAATGTACTGAGGATTGGCAGATGGCATTTAATTTGAGCAAGTGCAAGGTATTGCATTTTGCTAAAACAAACAAGGGCAGGACTTATATGTTTAAGAGTAGGACCTTGGATAGTGTTGTAGGACAGAGAGACCTAAGGGTTCAGGTATATAATTCTTTGAAATCTGCATAACATGTCTGCAGTTGGTTAACAAGGCATTTAGCACAGTCATTGCTCAGACCTTTGAGATTTCGGAGTTATGACATCATGTTGAGGTTGTATGGGATGTTAATGAGGTCTCTTCTGGAATATTGTGTCCAGTCCTGGTTGCCCTATTTTAGGATGGATATTATTTAGCTAAAGAGGATTCAGAAAAGATTTACCAGGATGTTGCTGGGAATGGAAGGTTTGAGTTACAGGGAGAGGCTGGATAGGCTGGGACTTTTTTCAATGCAGCGTAGGAGGTTGTAGAGGTTTTTAAAATTATGATAAGGTGAATGGCAAGAGTCTTCTCCCTATGGTGGGGGATTTCAGGACTAGGGAACATATTTTTAAGGTGAGAGGAGAAAGGTTTAAAGAAGACATGAGGGGCAACATTTTTTACACAGAGAGTAGTTTGTGTGTGGAATGAGGAAGGGGTGAGGAAGGGGTGGATGCAGGTATAGTTGCAACATTTAAAAGGCATGAATAAGAAATGTTTGGAGGGATATAGGTCAAGAACAAGCAAGTGGGACCAGTTTAGTTTGGGATTATGTTCGGCATGGACTAGTTGGACTAAAAGGTCTGTTTCCATGCTGTATGACTCTATGACTTTATGGTGTCATATAGTCTTCAGCTGGAGAAGAATCAGTATATAATCTCAATGGAGACAGACAGCATCTCTGTCTCCTGATATTCTTCGCAATTATGTCTAACTGGTCAATGTAACTTGTACCTATTGCTGTCATGCAATAAACTCTATCTTCTTGTCTTCTGGTTAAGACTCCACAGTGCTTTAACCTCTGCCACTGCTAACTAAAAAGGTGCAGCGCGTAAAGGAGGATTGGTGACAACACACTACCTCAATCACAAAACACTAGTGTTTAATACTGCAAAATAAAACACTCCCACTCCAATTCCTAGATACAACTTTTGACATTTGGGAATTTGTTTCAAGGGAAGCACTGAGAGCAGGGAAATTTTCTGATCCATGTTTCCCAATTCAGGAATGAAAACCCGAGCTGTGACCTCAAATTGGTTTCCCACATGTCAATTGTGATGATGATCCCAGTATAGACAAGTGTAAAGAAAATCTGTTATTTTATTCTGTTATTTTATTTAAGCTTTTATTCAGATCTGGAAATAATCTGATAATCTGACATTGATTGATTATAGACAAAACAATTTGATTTATGATAGTTTTAAGGAACTACATATTCAGCAGTTTATTTTAGCTTGCAGACATCTCTTGTCAATCTTGTTCTGAAAGGTTGTTTCATTGCAACAGAAATATCGCACTTTCTGCTGTTGACTGAACATCTTTACATCATCCAAGTTAAATTGATATTTTAATGCATTAAGGTCACTACAGTTGGTTAGAAAAGAGAAAATCAGCAAGGTTTCTCCTCCCGACTATTATCAAGTGAATCTGATGAGAATAAGCTCACAGATCCCAGCCCTGATACCACAGACTGTGAATTCCCCACCAGGATTCAAGTAGGCCATTATAGTAACTGAATGGACCCCCTCACCTGTAAATGCATGGCAAGAACCTACAAAGTAACTCTTAATATTTCCAGCGCAGAAATAAACTACTCAGACCAACAGGTCTATCTAGGTGTTTATGCACAACACACATTAAGAGAACAGTCACCATATTTCATTCTCCATCATCATTTCTGGTTAACAAGATGTAATGAATGGTGTACCACAGGGATCAGTGTGGGTCCTTAACTATTTTCAATTTATATCAATGGCTTAGCTGAAGGGAGCAAAAGTATGATTGCTACATTTGCTGATGACACAAAGATAGGTAGGAGAGTAAGTTGTGAAGAGGATGTAAGGAGGCTGCAAAGGGCTATGGTAAGTTAAGTGAGTGGGTAAAATCTAACAAATTGACTATAATGTGGGAAAATGTAAAATTTGTCTATTTTGGCAGGAAAAACAAAAACAAAATATATTATCTAAATGGAGAGAAATTGCAGAAATCTGAGATGGAGAGAGATCTGGGGGTCCTGGTGCATGAATCACAGATGGTTAGTAGGCAGGTACAGCAAGTATTCAGAAAAGACAAGGAAATGTTTATTGCAAGGAGGATTGAATGCAAGAATAGGGAGGTTATGCTTTAGCTATAGAGGGCATTGGTGAGATTACATCTGGAGTACTGTCACCATACTTACTGAGGGATGTTAATGTGTTCAGAGAAGATTTACTAGACTAATACCTGGAGTGAGTGAATTGCCTAATGAGGAAAGGCTAGATAGACTAGATCTGACTGTCCGAGTACATGAACTGAAAAAAGATTAGCATGCATGTACAGCAAGTAATTTGGAAAGCCACTAGTATGTTATTATTTGTTGCAACTGAAACCAAAAGATAGAAAAGTTATGCTGCAGCTATACAGGGCATTTGTGAGCACTGTGTATAATAACAGTCTCCTTATTTAAGGTGGGATGTAAATATGTTGAAAGCAGTTCAGAAAAAAAATATTATTTTATTATCTGGAATGGGCTGGTTGTCGAGGTTGGACAATATAGGCTTGTTTCACTGAAGACTAGGAGAGAACTTGATTTAAAACATATAGTATCCTGTGGATTTTTGATATGGTGAATCAGACAAAGATGTTTTCTCTCGCAGGACAATCTACAACTGGAGGACACTGTTTAGAAATATGTTGTCATCCATTTAAGACTGAGATAAGGAAATTTTTTTCCTCAAAAGGTCGTGAGCCTCTTCCTTAAAAAAGGCAATGGAAGCGGAGACTTTGAATCTTTTTAAGTCAGAGGTATTTAAATTTTTGATAAGCAAGGAATTGAAAGGTTACCATTGGGTTGCCAGGAATGTGAATTAATCAGTTTGGCCACAATCTTATTGAATAGTTGAGAAATCAAGGGTCCGAATGACCTATTTCTGTTCTTAATTCATATGTTCATACATAACTTCTTATTCCTTTCTCCATCATATGTTTAATTAGCTTCCCTCTAAATATTATTTGCCTCCACCACTCCATGTGCTAATGAGTCAAGCATTTTAACAGTCTGAGTACCGAGTTTGTTCTTGATCTCTCTGCAGTTTTGACAAATTTGGCCGCATGATCCTCCCCCAGTCCCTCTCCATTGTCATCAGGTTCAGTGCAACTCACCTCCTCTATTCTCCTCTATCTGTAGGCAGAGTGTCACTTGCATTGTCTTCCCCTCATGCTCCTGCACTGCTACCTGTGCTATCTGCTGAAAATTTTGCTCTATAATATTATGCAATCATTAGAACAGTGGTGCAGGACACACTGTATTGGTAAAGGCTCATACATAGAGGCTGAGGCATTTGGCAATTTACATATCCAAACAGAAGTTTATCTCCTGTTTGTTATACCCTCTCCAAAATTCATTACCGACTAGCTGCAGCATGAACAATGCATGATGCCTTCAGAATTGTCAGGCGATTAGTGGCCAAACCAAGGGTCACGAAGGTACCACTGAAGTTTGCCTCCCCAAAGTATTTATTTTACATCTCTCATTGAGGAGCACAGAGAAACCAAATCACTCAATGCTTCTTGTTTCCGCCCTCAGCACTGCTTACTACATCAGCTTGCATCTGACCAGGCTGACGGTTATCCTTGTGGCCTGCAAATGATGTGCAAATCACCCATGGTTCATGGAAATAAATTAGGCTAGCGAATAAATTCTGTGTGGCAGTATTAAGCACATGTGGTAGTTTCTAGGCCATTTGAGTAAGTCCAAGTCCAAAGGGTGAATTATCGTGGTGACTCGCCATTCATTATCATTGTAATGAAACATTTGCAATTTCCAAGTTTACTAAATGATCCTGATGTTTTTGAATTAATTCAGTGGCAAAAGAAAGGCACTTACTTGTCAGTTTACCAACATTTGTAAAAGAATTCTGCTTACAGCAGAACTTCCTCAAATCCAGTATCTGATCCAACACAATATGCTTCAACGGGGCATCTTTGAGCAGACAAGACACAACTGGACTGTTCAACTGGACAGATTTAAGAATCCTCAATGAGATGCCAAGGGCCCGTTCTGAATTCTGTGCAAGAGAGCGCATTCTGCAGGAGTTACCATCTCACCCACAGTTTCCAAATCTGGAATTAGAACAAAGGAGGCATAAATTAAATTTAAGTGATGCACATAAAGCAAATGATATTTGGAACAGTAGATGGAATTAAAACAGCATTAGAAGATATGTTTTTAAAATACTTTTGAAGTCCCAAACACTCTTTAACTGCTGAAGGAGTGATACTCCCAATTTTAAAACTGAATTTTCAAGGTCAGTAATTATCACTTATCATAGTGTTAAAAATTCACTTACTACAGAACGCATCAGCCCTATTTTAACTCTGCCATGTTTAATGGGACATCGGTGGGCAAGTACCCAATATCATGCCATTGCATTGATTTCAGTGCTGAGTTTTATGTACTATCGAGTAGCTGGCCATCTTTGGCAGCAACTTCCATATTTCTGGGTAACTGTGCATGTGCAGATGCCTGAAGTCTCTGTCCAATTTACTGTTATAACAGTGAGCGTTGTTTGCCTCGTTATTACTATCCAGGCAAAAATCCAGGTCTGTATATTTTGGTTAGTAGAAGAGTGCTTACTCTTGCAACCATCTGGTCTGCATCAAAATATATGCTAATTATGTGTTGATATCTCTACAATCCCCATTCCTTCATACTTTAATAGCACAAACAAAAGGACCATTGGAAAATGTTCTGCTTCTGAAAAGTTCACCTGTTACTGCTGTGGGAGACATGGGAAGGAAGGAAACAAGTAAAAAGTATTTTCAAATCTTTCTAGCAGTCTAATTAAAGAAAAGATAAGTGGCACTAACAATACTTTGGGCTGATGTTGATTGAATCATATACTTGATTGAGGTAGATGCTGCTCCTAGAGATAATAAGATTGAAAACAAAAGATAAAGTAAAATCCACAGTTTAAAAAAGTTTTAATTTACAATCCTTATGTTTTTTGATTTGTTTTGATTATACTTGAGTTCACCTGGTAAAGATAAGAAACTAGGAAAAAGCTGTAAGGCAACTCTGTTAATTAAAGATGTCATTAGGGCAGTGGTGAGTGATGAGATTGTCTCAAAAAAGCAAAATATAAATTAGAAATAGGAAAGGCAAGAGATCACAAGGGAGCACATTTATAGTCCCCCTAATAGCAGCTACACTGTGGGTCAGAGCAGACAGAAAATAATAAATGGGGCATGTTAGAAGGGTACCACAATAATCGTGGGTTACTTCAATCTACATTGTAGATTTGATCCACCCATGTTGTCAGTTTGAACACCCAAGATATGGCCTAAGACACTGGAAACTGCAGAGCCTATGGGTCTTGACAACATTCTGGCAATAGTACTGAAGACTTGTGCTCCAGAACTAGCTGCACACCTACCCAAGCCGCTCCACTGCAACACTGGCATTTGCTTGCCAATGTGGAAAATTGCCCAGGTATGCCCTGTGTTCAAAAAGCAGGACAAATCTGAACCAGCCAATTCCTGGCCAATCTGTCCATGCTACATCATCAACAATATTGATTGAGTGGGTCATTGGCAGTTCTGTTAAGTGGCACTTGCAAAGGATTAACCTACTCGCTTTCACTCAGTTTGTATTCTTCAAGGGCTACTCAGCTTCTGACCTCATTACAGTCTTGATCCAAATGTGGACAAAAAAAAGAGCTGAGCTGCAGAGATGAGGTGAGAATGAATGCTCTTAATATCAAAGCCACATTTGACTGAGTGTAACATTAAGGAACCCAAGTAAAACTGGACTCGGTGGTAATCAGAGGGAGACTTCTCCACCGATTGGAGTTGTATGTGGCATAAAGGAAGATAATTGTGGCTGTTGGAGGTCAAGCATCCCAGCTCCACGACATCTCTGGAGGAGGCCCTCAGGGTAGTGTCCTTGGCCTAACCATCTTCAGCTGCTTCATCAATGACCTTGTCTCCATCATAAAGTCATAAGTGGGGCTGTTCGGTGATGGTTGCACAATATTCAGCACCAGTACAATGTCTCAGATATTGAAACAGTCTGCGTCCCTGTGCAGTAAGACTTGGACAATTGGGCTGATAAGTGATAGGTAATGTTCGCAAAACAGAACTGCCAGGCAATGACAATCTCCATGAAAACAGAATCTAAACATTGCCCCTTGATGTTCAATGGCATTGCTATCATTGAATACCCACTTATCTATACCCTGGCGGTTCTATTGACCAGTAACTGCACTGAGCCAAATATATACAACGCACCATGGCTACAGAAGCAGGTCAGAGAGTAGGAGTTGTGTAGCAAGTAACATGCCTCCTGTTTTCATATTGTCTGCCCACTGTCTATAAGGCCCAAGAGTGTGATGGAATTCTCTCCATTGATTGAATGACTGCAGCTTGTAAGATTCAAAAAGCTTAATAAGGTGCAAGTCAAAACAGTCGGCTTGAACAACACTCCCATCCACCACCTTCCACATTCACTCCCTTCGCTATCGGTACACTGTGGCAGCAGTGTGTATCATTTACAAGATGCACTTCAATAACCCACCCAGGATCCTTAGATAGCACCTTCCAAACTTGTAACTTCTACTACCCAGAAGGAGAAGGGCAGCAGATACACAGCAACATTACCAGCTGCAAGTTCCCCTCCAAGGCACACAGCATCCTAGTTTGGAACTTCACTGTTTCTTCACTGTCGCCAGGTCAAAATCTTGTAACTCTCATCCAAACAGCACTAGGGATGACCCCATATCCCAACCATTCGAGAATGCAGCTTATCACCGCCTTCTTCAGGGAAATGAGTTTGGGCAGTAAATGCTGGCCTGAACAGCAACACTTACATATCATGAATAAGATACAAAACTATTGGGAAAATTAGCTTTGCAAGCATAGCTTGTTATATGTGTTCATAAAGCAGCAATGGTGGAAGGAAGAGAGGCTTTGTTGCTAAATCATGCTTGTTGTCTAGTGCCAATTTAAATACTCTGGTATCTTAGAAATTAATGCTTTCCTTGTGTGTCATAGTTTAATTTTAATGGATTATTGATAATTATTGAGGATAATGATGAATTCTTCTAATCCCCTAAATCCTCAAATGATAGCACAAATATAGAAGGTATCTTCACATGAGTATATCATGAGTTAAGGTGATAAAAAGGAACCCTGATAATCAACAAAGCAGCCTCTGAGAAAGTCTCAAGGACAGCTCTCAAAAACAAAAGAAAATTTTGTACCCTGTGTAGGGAACATAATCGTGTGCATAAAGGATCGTTTAGCCTTCAAGAAGCTGAGGCTTAGGATAAATTCATCCTTTTCGAGCTGACAAGCCATAAGGAGCGGAGTGCCACAGGGATCAATGTTGGGGTCTGAAGTATTTATAATCTATATCAATGACTTGGGTATGGCAAGCAAATTACTAAATTTGCAATTACACCATGATATTTAGAAAAGTAAGTTTCCAAGATTTGGCAGATTGATTAAAACATGGGCAAATGTGAACTTGTCCCCTTGACAGGAAGAATAGAAAGGTAGTATAATACACAAATGGAAAGAGATTGACACAGGTGGACAAAGATAATAGCTGGTACAGAAAATGATTAGGAAGCCAAATGGAATGTCTGGGTTTAATGCAAGGGGAATGGAATATAAAATGGAGAATATTTTTGCAGAGTAGAAGAATGAGAGGTGATCTTATTGAACGATCCACAAAAAATACAAATATGAAGGAACTTAAAAGGGTGGACACAGAGGATGTATCCTTTTGTGGAGGTCACGGGAATCAAGGGACGTGATTTAGAATGAAATCTCACTTTTAATAGGGAAATGATGAGAATGATTTTGCCTCAAAGGGGCATTCATATGTGGAATTATTTTTCCAAGAATGTGTTGGAGGCTGGGTCATTGAATTCATTCAAGACACATTTAGGTAGATTTTGGTTAGACAAGGAAGTCAAGGGTCGTAGGAGAAAATAAGAAAGTCGAGTTGAGACCGCAAGTAGGTCAGCAAGATTTCATTGAACGTTATAGCAACATCACGGTAGTACGGTGCCTCAGTGGTTAGCACTGCAGCCTCATAGCACCAGGGACCTGGGTTCAATTCCAGCCTCAGGTGACTGTCTGTGCAGAGTTTGCACATTCTCCCTGTGTCTGCGTGGGTTTCCTCCCATAGTCCAAAGATGTGCAGGCTAGGTGGATTGGTCATGCTAAATTGCCCATAGTGCTCAGGGGTGTGTGGGTTATAGGGGGATGGGTCTGGGTGTGATGCTCGAAGGGTGGGTGTGGACTTGTTGGGCCGAAGGGCCTGTTCCCACACTGTCGGGATTCTAATTCAAAGGACTGAATGACCTACTGCTGATCCTAGGGCCCTTATTCCTGTGTTCCTAACAGTGGTACTGAATAAGAATTCACAAATCAAATGATGGTTTTTAAGAGGATTCATCAGTAATTTCCACCTAGTAACTTAGGGTTTCAAAAGTTTCAGTCAATATTAGCATTCTCATAAACACAGATGACCAACAGTGCCCTGTTAAGATTAAATGAGAAAACTGAAGTTTGATGTTTTCATTTTATTTGATGGCTTATATTTGTACTTAATACCTCAATGAATAAAAATGTAAATTCTGAACGGTGGTCAAATAATTCAACAATTATCTGTGATTTTTTTTAGCTTTTATTTTTATTCCCTAGGGATAGAGAACGATGAAGAAATCAAGCAGCTGGATGAAGAAATTAAGGAATTAAGCGAATCTAATTCTCAAGTGGAAGCAGACATGATCAAACTTAGAACCCAGGTAGAATGTCTTTAAAGTCTCAGTGTATGTGCATGCACAGAAAGTCATACAATCCTTCTGGTAAAGGTGTTGTGTATTGTCATCATGATAAAAGAATCAAATTGGATCCAGCTTTTTGGGTCACTCCGTCACTAACCCATTCATTGCTGCCACAGCCCAAAAGAAGGCAAATTCTCAGATTTACTCCTAACCATTGCCCATCATTGCACCCAACTAGTGATAGCCATGTCCTGCCACTTGGTCAAGGAGAATATAAGTGGCATTTTAAAAAAAGGCACAGTCCGGAGGTAGAACCAGGAATCTGGTTAAAAAAATGCAGCCTCAGCTCCTATCTGCTGCACCCCATGACTCCTAATAACCCATACACCAAAAGGAATGTACTGTACTTCAACCATCACAGATGGAGCAGCTAACAAAGCTGGCACTGAATTATCCTGTGGTAATATTGGGTAGTAGACTGAAATGGTCACTGCAGAGTGTAATTTGCAACTAGCAGCTCCTGAGTTACAATGTATGCATCTCCTAGCTTCAGAATGGTGTTCTGCTCCTGGTCAGTAAACTTTCACTGCTTAGAATTGGTCCACGTGATTAGGACCATTAGTTTTCTTAAAATATTGCATATGTTTCCTTTTTAAACTGCTGAAAAAGTGCCACAGAGCTCTTTTCAAACCCAAAACGACTCCATGCTGGAGCAAAGCTAACATGCTAAGAGCCCAAGTACTAAGTTTATACATTGCTGAAATGATCACATCTGAGCCAGATCAGAACCTGGCCTGATAAGTACTATTGTTGCTTTAGTGTCGCTGCAAAGGGGAAGCTGCTTCACAGCGACATAAAAGAGACAACATAACCACACAAGCCCGGGTGGATAAACACAAATGAATACCAAAATCCGCTCAAGAAATAGTGTCCGAGCATATTTGGTTTCCAACTCACTATGAACTCACTCACAATCACAATGTATGGTGCCATCATGTTAATGTCGAACAAATGTATGAAGTGTTGTAGCCAAAACAAGAATCTCAACGTGCTCTTCAGATGAAGTTCTCTATAGTAAATTTCTTGAATTCTCTATAATAGAAAGCATTTATTCATTTATATTTTCCCTTCTTTAGGTCCCCCACACCATGCATCAATCCCTGGCTGAGAGGGGGGTAGGTGATCTGCTGTCTTTGCCACTTTGTAACAGGCTACTCAGAGCTCTTCCGGAGTGTCCCAGGTTGACTTGCATGATGGCGTTTTAAGTCTGAGCCGGTGGGGAAGCATCTGCTGGCCTTTGCTCTGCAATTCTCACAGTTACCTGGCTGAGATCACCAGATGTGAACCCACTTACTACCACTCAGCAGTTTAGTGAATTACTAAACCAGCACCAAATACATATCCTTATCAATATTTAGAAAATCTGCTAAAAAGAAGGAAAGGTGGGTTTTTTGAACTTGCAAGGAGTAAAGAACTTCTAAGTGGTTAGGATAATCTTCAGTGTATGCAGCTTCCTAGGCCACCAACAAGCAAGAATGTACTTTTAAAATTCTCCAACTACCCCATCCCTTATTATATTTTCTAGAAAAAAAAGTGTATCACTATTTTTGTACAACCTGGGACTGGATGCAGCATTATCAGCCCATCAGCATTGCCAGACAATGTGGATACATCATCACATTAGATAACTATGAATGGGATACTCCAACTGCCAAATTGCATTGATTAGATTCCAGTGCTAAACTGTCTGAAATTGGACCCCTTCCATTGGACAATGAATCAATTGTAGACTCCAGGTACAGACATGCACTTTTCATTTTAAGTACTGTTATGTTGGGAAGCTGATGGCCTGATTTTCACAAAGCTGGCATAGACACAAGCTTTGAAATTACTGTTGGTGATATTAGCAGATCAATGTTAACGTGGATGTATGATATTCCTTTGTCTATTATCTTACTGGGGCATTAATCTATTTATTCAAAGTAGTTTAATGCAGCTGATGGAATAGTGGACTGAGGAATGTCCTAGAGAGGGGTTAATATTGCCAACACTTATTTCCAGGCTATGGAGGAGTAGGTTTTAAATGACAGGCCTCCCAAACACAAAAAATCTAGTCAACAATTTATGAATTAACCCAAGATTACCCAATTCAATTTGCCTTGGCCTTGGGATTGTACTATATAAAGGTTAAAATATGAATGTTTAATATTTTTCGTTTTTGTCACAAACATTACATGCAATTCCTTTATTCATAGTTCAAATGAAAATGATAAATCATTCACAGTAAAGGAATTGTTCAGGAGGGTGCAAGGCTTTAATACATTAATCTTCACACAACAGAATTTCAAGGCCTCTGGTTCTGAATTTGGTACAGAAATTTTCCCTAATTTTCAGTCCTTCAGAATTAACCTTGATGTATTTTAATTGGTATTGTATGTTACTTTTCAGATTACTAATTGGCATTGGACATTTTACTTTTGGATTATTAATTGTATTTCTAGGGATTAGTAATTAGTGATTGGTGTTGTATTCTTTTTATTTGTATCTGGTTTTGTATGCTTTACCTTTTAAGATTCCTGATTTTGTGTGTGTGTGTGTGTGTGTGTGTGTGTGTGTGTGTGTGTGTGTGTGT
>JAHRHZ010000111.1:24790927-24846600 GCA_024137785.1 Ginglymostoma cirratum | reverse complement strand
AAATCTGATGAAGGGTCTAGGCCCGAAACGTCAAGCTTTCCTGCTCCTATGATGCTGCTTGGCCTGCTGTGTTCATCCAGCCCCACACCTTGTTATCTCTGCTAATTCTGGGTGTTGTCTGCCAAGGCATAAACGGGGTTATAAAGATCTGCTGTGGTCTGAGCTCACTTGCAGCCCCATTCACAGTAGCACTCTGGTTGCTGCTATCTTAGAATTCTTTATCTGAGTTCAGAACAAAATTCATTGCCCTGCAGTCAGCCCAGAATTCCCTTGTGACCACTTCTGACAAGGTCTCAGCTCCAACTGCTAGCTTGCTTTCCTTAGGGAACAACTTACTTAATAGCATTTGCACACATTAGTTCCGGGAAGTGACCATTTCCAACAAGACTAAATCCAACCATCAACCCTTGACATTCACTGACATTACTGTGCTAAATCCCCCACTATCAATGACCTGGGATTATCATTCATCAGAAACTGAATGGAACCAGCATTTTAAATACTGTAAGATTGGGATTTCTGTGATAAAAAAAACTCACCTCATGACTCCTCAAAGCCTGTCCACCATCTACATGGCACAAGTCAAGAGTGTGATGGAATATTCTGAAGCTGCTGAAAAGGTGCAGCTCCAAACACTCAAGAAGGTCAATACCATTCAGAACAAAGCAGCCTTATTGATTGGCACCCCACCTAATACCTTCAACAAGCACTCCCTTTAGTCCTGAAGTACAACAACAGCAGTGTGTACCAGCTATAAGAGAATTGCAGGAACTCACCCGCCCCTTGAACTGCATCTTCCAAACATATATGGAAAGAGAGTTTTTTTACAGGACAGAAAATCACCCTTAACCCATCATGTCCACGGTGGTCATCAAGCATCTAATTGTTCTAATCCCATATTCTAACGCTTGGCCTGTCACCTTGTCTGGGAAGGCATTTCAAGTGCTTTTCCTGCTTCTTTCACCCTTTGAAGTACTGAATGCCAGATACCCACAATCCTCTGGGTGAAAAGTGATATCCTCAAATTCCCTCAAAAACTCCTGCTGCTTACCTTAAAAGCAGTGTCCTCTAGTTGTCAACCCCTCTACTAAAAGTAAAAGTTTCTCCCTCTCTATGCTCCTCATAACTTTGTAAATCTCAATCAGATGCAGCCCCCACCCGCTTGATTTTCTCTTCTCCAAGAGAAACAACGTCAGCCGACTTCGTCTCCCTTCAAAGCTGAATCTGTTTAGACTAGGGGGACATCCTGGTGAGCCCTCTGTAGATTCTCCAGTGCAATCCAATTCTTCCTATAGTGTGGTGACCAGCACTACAAATATTATTGCCTCACTAATATCTTATTCAGCCCCAGTCTAAACTTGTTGTTCTTATATTCAATCCCTGATACCTTCGTAACCACCTAAGCTGTCTGTCCTGCCATTTTCAAGGACATGTGGAAATGCATATCAAATTTCTCTGATCCTCTGCACTTCCTAGGGCCTTGCCACTCAATGTCTAATCCCCTGCCTTATTTGTTCTCCCAGAACGTATCACCTCACAAGTTTCAGGATTAAATTCCATTTGCTATTTTTCAGTCCATCTGGCCAGGTGTCTATGCCATCCTGTAATCTCAGGCTTTCCTCTTCATTGTTTACCACACCACCAATTTTTGTGGCATCTCCAGACTTATTGATCATATAAGGCGGTTAGCAAGCTCACCTTCATTGCTCAGGCCTTTGAGTATAGGAGTTGGGTCGTTATGTTATGATTGTACATGACATTGGTGAGCCCTCTCTGGAATACTGTGTCCCGTTCTGGTCGCTCTGTTATAGGAAGAATGTTATTAAGCTGGAGAGGGTTCAGAAGAGATTTACCAAGATGTTGCCAAGAATGGAGGGTTTGAGTTTTCAGAAGAGATTGGATAGGCTAGGACTTTTTTCCTTGGAACATAGGAGATTGACGGGTCATTTTACCAAGGTTTATAAAATCATGAAGGTATAGATAAGGTAAATGGCAGGTGTCTTTTCCCGAGGGTGAGGAATTTCAAGACTGGGACTATATTAATAAGGGGAGAGGAAAAAGATTTAAAATGGACTTGAGGAGCAATTTTTTTACGCAGAGAATGGTTCTCGTGTGGAATGAACTTCCAGAGGAAGTGGTGGATGTGGATGCAATAATAATATTGAAAAGGTATTTAGATAATTACACGAATAATAAAATGTCTGGAGGGATATGCGCCAAGCGCGGGCAAGTTGAACTACTTTAGCTTTGTATTATCGTTGGCATGGACTGGTTGGACTGAAGAGTCTGTTCCCATGCTGTATGACTCTGACGCTGTATTTCCTAAATTCGCATACACAACAAACAGCAAGTAATCCAGCACCAAATGCTATGATACACCACTGAGCACAGGCCTCCAGTCACAGAAACACTCTTCAACTATCAAGCTCATTTGCCTTTTGAGAATGGAAAAAAAACACAGAAGAAATCCTTTTCCTCAGTACGTTAAATGGATTAGGTAGATCTGGTTTACTTGCTGTTCAAGACTAAACGAATAGACTTGATGAGGACAATGGCACAGATAGAAGAGTTGGACATTATTTAAATGGAGAGAAGCTACAGAGAGCTACAGAACAGGTGAATACAGGAATTGTATTAATCACAAAAATTTACCATGCAAGTTCAGTGGGAAACAGGAAAAGCAAATGAAATGTTTGTCTTTATTTCAAAGAGATTAGAGTATGAAATTATTGACGCTTGCTAAATCTCTGCAAGGAACTAGACTGATCACACCTGAAATAATATGAAAAGTTTTGGTTCCTCTAATTAAGGAATGGTGTAATGACATTGGAGACAGCCCAGAGAAAGCTCACTACGTTGTCCCTGGGTGTAGAGGGATTTTCTTATGAGGAGAGGTTGAGTCGGTTGGGCCTGTAATTGTAGAGTTTAGGAGAATGTGAGATATTATCTTCACAGATGTTGATAGATTACTTCCCCTGTGAGAGATTCTCAGATCAGAACGCATCCTGTCAGGGTAAGGGATCGTCCATTTAAAACACAGACATAGAGGCATTTTTCCTGTCCAAGAGGAATCAACCTGTGGAATTCTTTACCACAGAAGACTACTGAGGAGACATTGTTAAGTATTCGCGAGGAAAAGATACACCGATTTTTAATCAGTAAGGGATTCAATGGTTATAGGGATAGGTCAAGAAAGTGGAATTGAGAATTATCAGATCAGCCTTGATTTCATTGAATGGGGGAGCAGACTCAATGGGTTGACTGGCCTTCTTCTGCTCTTTATATTTTACGGTCTTATAGACTAAAATGGTACAGTCCATTACAAATTTCTGTTAGGAACCTACATTATCCTGTATTTTTAATATATCACAGAATTTTACATTTTGAAGTTGACCTAACATACAAAGTCTATGGTATATTTCCGACTTAACAGATAATAAGAGTATGAAATATGTGCCCACTTGGAAAAATGGTCAAATACGACTTCCACTCTCAAAATCATCTATTCTGTTTCCTGTTCAATTCAGAAGTTCATTGTGCACCTCCTGCACTCATAACTACAATAAAAATAAGATCCAGGTAACATTAAAGATAGAGGGCTGGATTTTACAGGACTTCATGTTCCACACAGCCTCAACCATCCTTCCTCCCAGAACTTCATAGTCAGTCAGCAGCCCATTTGTTAAAACACCAGCCTTTTTGACGCTGAGCAGGGAGTCAATTCGCTCAGATATCTGTCCCCACATCGGTGGAAGTCCTGCCTTAGAGAGCTGACAGCCAGTCAGCTTGGCAACAGGATTATGTTCTGAGCAGAGCCGGGTATGAGAGGTGGACAATGTTGGAACTACAGCCAGTCACTGAAGAAGAGAAGGTATTGGAGTAGGCTGAAGGTTGGCAGACCCCAGTGCGAATAATCTAGGAGGCGGTATCAGGTTCAAAACCTTGGCAGTGGGGTCGGTTAAAGGGGTGTATGACATGGGGTGGAGGGGTTGGGATGGTGGATGCCTCTGATGGGTACATGGGACTCCCAGTGGAAGTTCCACTCTTTACCTAACACCAGCCCACTCTATAAAAGCAACTTGACAGTCTGAATGGCGTGGTGTTCCTCCTATCACAGGTAAGCTAACAGTGAGGTGAAGCATATAAATGGCTGTTAATTGGCCACTTAAGGGTCTCAATATGCCCAAGGGCAGGCGGGTCATCTGCCCCAAGACTCCCACATCTGTCTTTCCTCTGTAAATTTGGAGACAATTCTAGACCAATGGAAAAGGCAGTGGGTAGAGTACATGCTGTATTTCACGAAATCCTCTCCCTTCAAAGCTGCCAGTGAATGGCTATAAAATCATATCCTTACTTTACAAAGATTACAAAGGCCTAATAACAGTTATGAGCATAAGAATATCAGCAGGAAAATTAGTCACTTAAACTATTCCTGTAATTCCATGCCATCACATTTGATCTATACCTCAACTAGAAGGGGAGCAGCACTGTGGCTTAGTGGTTAGCACTGCTGCCTCACAGCACCAGAAGCCCAGGTTCAATTCCGGCCTCAGGTGACTGTCTACGTGGAGTTTGCACGTTCTCCCTGTGTCTGTGTGGGTTTCTGCCAAGTACTCCAATTTCCTCCCATAGTCCAAAGATGTGCAAGTTAGGTGGATTGGCCATGCTGAATTACCCATGGTGTTCATGGATATGTAGGTTAGGTACATTAGCCATGGGAAATGCAGGGTTGAACGGATAGCATAGGGGGAAAGGGTCTGGTTGGGATGCTCTTCATTGGATTGGTGTGGACTTGTTGGGCCAAATGGCCTGTTTCCTCATTGTGGGAATTCTATAAAAGAAAGGCAGAATGACTAATCCGCGATGCAGAGTAATGCCAACAGCATGTGTTTGATTCCTGTACTAGTTTACGTTACCATGAAGGACTTTCCTTCTCAACCTGAGGCATGGTGTCCCTCAAGTTAAAACACCACCAGTTGTCTCCCTCTAAAGAGAGACCACTCTATAGCCTGGTAGGACTATGCTGACTTTATAGCTCAACTCCATTTAACCACCTTTGTTGCATAGACCTTGCAACTCTCTCCTAACAAAAGCCCATCAATGTCAATGTCTTAAATTTACAATGTTCACAGCTTTGTGAGGCAACTGCTGTGGTGAATTGTTCCAGCTTTCACTCTTAAATATACATCTAAATTTTGGCCTCTTCAGAATGTTCTGAATTTCTCTGCCAAATCTACCTTATTGACTCCCTACTTGATTTTTAGACACCTCAGTTACATCAGTCCCTCAATCTTATAAGCTCACATCCACACAACACGAATTTATTTTAAAATCTTCATAATTTAACCATTCAATCCATGCATTAATATGGTAAATCTGTGTTCTACCTCCTTGGTCAATATGTCCATCCTGCGGTTTGGAGTTCAAACCTGAATGCTATACTCCAGATTGTATTTGACCAAAGTTCTGTCCAACTGAATGTCACTTCTTCACTTTCCAACATTTTAGACATTTTGGTGACTTTTTGTACATATATTTTCAGTGATTTGCATACACAGAAACCTAAGTATTTGTGGTCCTCCACAACTCCTCTCACCTTGAATGACAAAACAGGAGAATACTCAATAAGGGCAGGACACAGGGAAGCTCAAAGGAATAGAGGGATCTTGGGTGCTTGTCCACAAAGTATTCTGAGTTGTCTTTCTCAATCCAGATGGGATGATTCACATCTGCCATGCCTTTTTCCCCATTTTCTTTGAAAACTAAAATCAGCATTTGAGTACCGTGCTGATGGCTGCACATTAAGGCCCTGATTGTCTTAACATAGATGTTATTCTAAAATAGACAACATTGATGTTAAAGAATTAAGCCAATAAGTTATGCTGTGCAGTATTTGTACCTGAACATGTTTCATTATTCCAAGTCCATGACCTGAATGGATATATTATGACCTTTCTAATAAACCAAACCAAAACCAAACAGAATATATAAAGATTACTGCATTAGTGGTCAAATTAAAGCAACTGTGTTTATCAATTTTTTTTTGATCATCAAGGAGATTCAATCCTCTTTAAAGTCAATCTTGCACAGGTTTCACTGTATTAAACTCTTGAAGATCAATTATATTGATTCTCCCCGTTAAATAGTTGAGAAGAGTGAACTCAGAGTAGACATGGGCATTCCTAGTAAAAGGTAAACATTTTTACACTTGGGGCAGGTACTCTTGATCAATGCATTGTCCTTTTGCCTCTGGAACCCAAGTTTCGATCTAACTCCAGTTAGAATCATAGAATAATTGAAAAGTATGCCACAAAAGAGGTCCTTCAGCCCACCAAGACTGCATTGACAAAAACTACTCCAAATATGCACCAGTCCCATTTTCCAGTGCTTGGCCCATAGCCTTGAGTGTTATGACATTTCAAGTGGTCATCCAAGTACTTTTTGAAGGTTGTGAGTTTTCAAATCTCCTCCTAGGCAATGCATTGCAGATTACCACCACCTTCTGGGTGAAATAAATTTTCCTTGAATCCACTCTAAACTTTCACTTTAAATTAAACCTCCTTGTTATTGACCCCTCAACTAAGGGGATTAGCTGCTTTCAATCTACCCTGACCATACCCCTTATATTCTTATCCACCTCAATCCCTCTCAACCTTATCTGCTGTAAAGATGACAATCCAAGTTTTCTTTCTATCTTAAATCTATGTTATAGCTAAACTGTTGCACCCCAGGCAACATCCTGGTGAATGTCCTCTCCACACCCTCCAGTGCAATCACATTCTTGCTATACTGTGTGGCCAGAACTGCACATTGTACTCCAGCTGTGGCCAAACCAATGTTTTGTACAGCCCCAACGTAACCTCCCTGCTCTTATAATCTATGTCACAGCTGATGAAGTGAAGTGTGCCACATGCCTTCTTAACCACCCTATTAACCTGTCTTGCCACCTTCAAGAATCTGTGGACAATATTCCAAGATCCCTTTGTTCCTCTGATCTACCCAGTGTCCTGCCATTCACTGAGTATTCCCTTGTCTTGTTACTTCTGCTGAAGTGCATCACCTCACACTTACTAGGGTTACATTCCATCTGCCCATCTAACCAATCCGTCAATGTCCTTCAGGAACCTAAGACTTCCTCACTGTCAATTACTTGGACAATCTGCTCATCATCTGCCAACTTACTTATCATTCGGCCCACATTCTCATCTATCTCATTTATATATATATCACAAACAATAAGGTATCCAGCAATGATTCCTGTAGTACACCACTAGACACCATTCTCGAGTCACACAACAGCCTTCTGCCACCGCCTTCTGTCTCCTACCACTGTCTCCTACAATCTGGATCAAACTTGTCAAGTTACCCTGGATACATACCATGTGCTTTAACCTTCTTTATCAGTCTCCCATGTGGACCTTGTCAAAGGATTTGCTGATATCCATGGAAACTACATCAACTGCAGTATCATTACCTACACATCTGGTCACCTCGTTGATAAATTCAATCCAATTTTTTAGGTATGACCTTCTTCTTACAAAGCCATGTTGACTATCCCTGTCTATCTGTTTGACAGGCATCAAACCATTGCCTTTCCAAGTGAAGATAAATTCTCTCCTTCAGAACTTTCTTCAGTAGTTTCCCTACCACTGATGTGAGACTCATGGTCTGTAATTCCCAGGTTTATATGAAGAGTAAAACAACATTCTCTGTCATCCAGTCTTCCGTTACTTCTCCTGTGGCCAGCGAGGAATGAAAAAAATGATCAGAGGCCCTGTAATTTCACCCATCATCTCCAACAGCAGTCAAAGATACCACTCATCCTCACATGGGGATTTGTCCAATTTTAAGCCCACCGAAACTCCAACACCTCCTCAATCTCTATGCCAAACGGCTCAAGAACCTCGCGGTCCTTTTTCCTGAATTCTGTACCAAATTCACCTCCTCCTGGCTGAAAATAGATGTGAAGTATTCATTTAACACCCTAACAATGCCCTCCAGCATCAAGTGCAAATTGCACTCTTGATCCCTAATGGGACCTACTCTATCCCTGGTTATCCTCTTCCCCTGATATGCTTTTAAAATATCTTTGAATTCTCCCTAGTTTTATCCACCAGTGTTTTTTCATGCCCCTGACTTGCTGTCCTAATTGCTTTCTGAAACTTCCCCCCTGCACTTTCTATACTCCTTGAGGGCCAGTGTTGATTTATTACCTTTGTACCTGCGAATAATATAAAAGTCACTTTCTGATGGCAGTCCTCAACGAAAATAGTTTGAACAGCAAATATCTTGTTCCTATTGGATGAATACCATTAAAAAAAGTTGACTGTTTGACCTTATTGTAAAAATATGCACCATCACTAAAGAATTCCAGACCAGGTTGAAGATCATTTTATGTAATATTAACTTAACATAACCAGGGAATTTGAGAGGTAACTCTCCCAGTATTTATCTTGTTCAATACAAAGATATAGATCCAAGTAATCAGTGTTGCAAGCATCATTTGTTTCCTCATCTCTTATGAATTACAGAGCTTCATTACGTATTACCATGAAATCCTTACTTGGTATTTCCTGAATAAGTATGCTGCAATTTGGTGATGTGCTTGAATTTGCAAAAATAAATGATACACAAATGCATTACGTATACAAATAACTTCAAATTGCATGATGTGCTTGAATTTGCAAAAATAAATGATACACAAATGCATTACGTATACAAATAACTTCAAATTGCATGTATAAGGATGAAGCATAACTTTGTATGATGTTTTACTATTGAGAAAATTAATTAGATTCATCAAAAAATTAATTCATTGCCAAAGGACTAAAGAATTCTTGCATGCAAAAGATTGCTTTGCACTGTTTGTTGGAGATTGGTTTGTGTACATATAATTAAATCAAAGGTGTTGTAAAGGATGCACCACTCTTCATAAGCACATTGCCACACTTGAAGGCAAGCTGCAGAGACATTTATTGGAGTTGCAAAGAGGTGCTAACCTGATGAGCAATGTATATGATAGGATTTGTCCTTACGGCTCAATGCATCCTTGCATGTACGGCTACATAAAGTGATATTCCTTTTCACAACCGATGTTGTGCTCATGAAGTGGTGTGGGATACATCAATATAAACTATTCTTACTTGATGCATGAAGGATTTTTTTCATAAGGCATTTTTCATAAGACATTATTTCTTCCATTGTGTAGGATCCAATAAATGAGCAGAATTTTGATGCTTATGTGACGACTTTAACGGACATGTATACAAATCAAGATCGTTACCAGAGCCCGGAAAACAAGGCCCTTCTGGAAAACATAAAGCAAGCTGTGAAAGGAATTCAGGTCTAAGGACCGCTTTCTGGTTTAAAAAGAGATCTCGCTAGGATGCCTCACGTTTTTGCTGCTCTAATTTACCAGACAGTGTTGAATATCAAAACTTTATTTCTGTTACAAAAGGTGTTATGCGTAGGAGACTTCATAATGATTTTATGTCCTGCTTTGAAAATAGTAATTGCATTTAATATATAGTTTTTAAAACATTCACATTTTGTACGTTTTCATATGAGATGACATAGTGTAATATGCCATGTAATGTTTATAGCTGCCAACGTATGCACTTTTTTTTTGAGTGTATACTCTTGAATGGTTGACGGAACAAAAAAATGAATAGGATATAAATTCTTTCAAATGCTTTACAAAAATGGGAAGAATTTAATGTAACAAATTGACTTTGACAGATAACTGAAAGCTTGGGAGCATGTGAGCTGTGATCTGACTATGTATCGCTATCACTTGGATACTCTGATTTTGTGTCTCATATGGAAGATTGTGTTTTACAGAAATTAAAAAAAAGAATTTATGTGCATATTGTTTAATAGACAAGGATTGGTAGCGAAAATGCTCTAGTTTTGAACAACGCTTTAAAAATACTATGCGCTTTAGTTTTAAAAGGATTACAGTTAGGTAGGGACATTCAAATGAAATTATTGTTTTGGGGATTTTAGAACAATGATTGAAATAATGAGTAGCTTTAAGATTGTTTTAGTTTAAGGTTTGGTGAATTAGCCCTATGTCCTCACTGTCCTGCATCACTTCTAGTTAAAGAGAGAAACAGTGGGGTTCATGCTAAAAAAAAAGTAGCCCAGTGAGGGCCCAGGGCTAAGCTCCAAGACAAGATAACTTAACAGGAGGATTACTTACATACTGCACTGATTGGTGCTGTGACTTCAGCAGCCTTCTAGGCCATAAGATGCTTACAGCAATGCACTTCAATGAACATAGGACGGCCACTGAATGCCACAGCACACTTTCTGTGAAGTTAATTTGTCTTGAAGTTTACAGTACAAGTTAATCTGTACTATGGGTCTCTGTAGAAGGAAGTATGGGTTTTATACCTTATTAATAATTTCATCTGACTGGAACTTACAGGGTCACTGTCCCTCGAAACCTGCCAGTTCTACTTTGCACTTACCTTGTCCTATATCCACAGTGTAATAAGGTGTGCAATTACTGATTGTCATCAGTCACATGACACAAATCGCATGAGTCTGAACAAATGAAACACAGAAGCCTGCGTGGCCACCGTTGCGGCAATAGCCATAATGGAAACTACTGGGTACAATGCTGTCATAACAGGAATATGATACAATGTTCAATGTGAATACGTAGTCCCAGCAGCACTTTATTCATAGTCGTTGTGCAAAACTTGCAAAGTTTTCCCAATGGACAAATTCTTAACTAGCTGGGAAAAGATTCTGTAATTATTATGGGTCTGTGCGGCATTGAGCCTGCACGGTGCCCACTTTCTGTTGTGCTATTAGTTGTAGCTGCCATGTTCAGAATTGCCTTTTTGAGAGCTAAAGCAAGGTGCTTGTCTTTCACCTTATGCCATATATATACATATATACTTGCCCTAGCCTCTTTTAGGGCTTTGTTCTTCATTGACTGCATACGCCTTTTTTTCCACTGCATTGTGTCTGCAGCTTCTATGCCAATATAGTAGTGCTTTTAATAGAGTAAGAGCTAGTTTGACTTTTGGATTATTACTGTTCTCACCTATGTAAATGGAAAAGGGATTTTAAGCACAAATCTGCTGCTCATCTAATGTTGGTACATAATATCGAATCAAAACGTACCTGTGACTCCGACATAGTGAACACAGACGTGTCACATATTAGAATGCTAACATTTCATAAGGATTATTGCAGATTCGTCAGAGTTTATTTATAATAACTTATTGTTCATATTCATTTCTAAGTTAATTTAAGTGATATTCATTTATTAAGACAGGATTTTGTATAAACTATTTATTGTGCTCTCTGTGGAACTGAAGTTTGATTTATTTTTGTACAACACAGCATGGATTTGTTGACATTTTAATTTTGCTATAAACGTGTGAAATCACAAGTTGCTGTGATGATTCATTTTTAAATTGTGAACTTTGTACAATTTTGTCATGCTGGATGTTGACACATCTTACTATAAATAAAATTGTGTTGCCACATTTGTAGCACAGTGGTTCTCTGATCAGTGTTAACATTTTAACTTTAATGTATGTACTGGCAGCTGTGGCAAATAAATATTCAGCTAATATAATAAGTATTTCATGAACTCTGCCCTCTTATTGTCATACTTTTGCATGCCAGGCCTTATCAGGCATGGACCTCGCTTATGCATGCAATCGTGTAGTCTTGGGGCTTACTGGCCTTCTGGGGAGTTATGCCCTTGATATTACCTCCAAAAAAGCACCAGGAGTTAGACAAGAGGACACAGAATTTAGTTAAAGGCCATTGCTTTTTATTCCCAATCGTAACACAAACAGGATAATGGAAAACCTGACTTGACCTGAGGGTGGCCTTCTCAGTGCAAAGTCAAATTAAATTAAAATAAACCTCCAAATAAGAATTGCTTTCCTGCTGGCACTGCAGGTGGCTACAATGCCCTGGATGTCTCTGATGGCCTTGTGTCAGAGTCTGGCTGTGAGAGTTATTTCACTGTAAATCTTCCCTTTTACTGAAAGGGGGGGCAAACCCACGATGATGAAAACAAATGTTTAATACTTTGCACATTGCAGCAGCTTGTCAAGTAAATACTGTAATGTAAATTAATGTACTTAATTATTCAGTTAGTAGCAAAGAAATGTTGGATTTAATACATCAACTGCTGAAGAATGTAGGATGGGCAACTTCTAGACTGTCACTCTGATAATTAAACCAGAAAACCAGATGCTTAGTGGATGTGGATTATCAGTGAGGTGTCACTATTTTGAATTGTTTCATTGCTATGTATGTGAAGATTTCATTTGTTTTCATTAAGTAAGCTATAATATCAGTGTTGTGTTCAAGTGTTAGTCACGCACAAAGGCACCAATGTTGGGGGATTCATGTACCAGACATTTTAAAATATACAAAAATACACATGAAAGTAAAGACCATTAATTCTAGCATACCTGCCCCATCCAGACTATCGATGCACCGTTTAATCACCGAACCCTATGGGGAGGGAAAAACACAAAAGAAGGGATTTGGGAAAGATCAAAGAGAAGGTGTGAGTAGAGCAGTGCTCCGAAAGCTTGTGATTTCAAATAAACCTATTTGAGTTCGAGCTTAATATAACAGGGAACAAGATTTTATATTGTATAAGAACAACAAAGTAATTGGATAGCAAATGAACAATTAAAAATGATCTTCCCCTTAATATTGGCATTCCTTCAAATATCTTGATGAGCACAAGACGATTGATGAGCTTTGATAAACTTGGTCTCTTTTTCAGCAATCATCAAGTCCTGGGCCACCAAATGATGAAATTTAATTATTTTTGAAACTACAGAGTTACTTATGATGGTAAAGTTTCAAAAATATTTGGTAGTATTAACTTTCATAGCTTTTTTATGTAAACAATTATGCCTTGGACTATCATTACAGCAGTATGGAATTTAGGAAAGTCTAGATTCAAGTTACGCAGAGAGCTGGTGATGCTGATCACATGAGGCACAATCACATTTATGTAGGTGAGTGGAGTTACTGCCAGGACTGAGGAGAGATAAACTGAATGGGCAGGCAATGTAGGGCCTGGAGCAGCTTTTATAAGGGAATTAGCATTTTGAAAAATAGCATTAGTGATTCACATTTAAAAAAACAGTTGGAAAATGCATCTCTTTTTCAAGGATAGCACTTTGTCAAACCTCTGGTTTCGGTGTGAAGACAATTCACAGAAGTAGGTAAGAGCCTCATGAAGTTTAAACTTTTAGAGGCAGGAAATAGAATGAGAAAGCCTTAGAGAAGGAGACAAAGCATTAACATGAAGTGTTTTTCTTTAAAAACAAACTTAAGTGATAACTGTAGAGATAAAATATATATCAAAATTCCAAGATTTCCACAAACCTGAGCGAGTGAAACTTTAGCGTCGAAACGCACAGGTGGGACATTGGGCAGAACGGGAACATCAGATTTAACCTGATCTTATAGTACTGTATAACTTGCTCTGACTGTTTTTGTATATGCTTCTCCACCCATGATGCAATCAACAAACACATAGAATTGGACCCCATGTGCAAACCCAGACAGATCAAAACTGGAAATGACACTACTCACCATAATGGACCAAACAGTATAAATTCCAAGCAGGGTAGAATAACATCGCTTCATCGGAGGATCCACTGATGATGTCACCTAGCACGGTGACAAAATGTCTGAATGAGAACAAGCCAGCTCGGTGAGCAAGTCAACAACCTGATCTTTGGTGAATTCCTCAGTGCAACTTATAGATAGTACACACTGCTGCTACAGAGCGTCGGTGGTGGAGTGAGTGGATACTTGTGGATTTGGTGCCAATCAAGCAGGCTACTTTGTCCTGGATGGTATCAAGCTTCTTGGCTGTTGTTGGGGCTGCACTCATCCAGGCAAGTGGGGAGTTTTCCATCACACTCCTGACTTGTGCCTTGTAGATGGCAGACAGGCTTTGAGGATTCAGGAGGTGAGTTACTCGGTGCAGTATTCCTAGCTTTTGGCCTGCTTTTGTAGCCACTTTGTTAATATGGTGAGTCCAGTTGAGTTTCTGTTCAATAATAACCCCCAGGATGTTGATAGTAGGGGATTCAGTGATGGTAACACCATTGAATGTCATGGGGCGGTGGTTAGATTGTCTCTCATTGGTGATGGTCATAGTCTGGCATTTGTGTGGCACGAATGTCATTTGCCACTTGTCAGCCCAAGCCGTGATATTGCCCAGATCTTGTTGCAGTTGAATGCAGACTGCTTCAGTATCTGAGGAGTCGCGAATGGTGCTGAACATTGTGCAATCATCGGCGAATATCCCCACTTCTGACCTTATGATGGAGGGAAGGTCATTGAGGAAACAGCTGAAGATGGTTGGGCTGAGGACACTACCCTGAAGAACTCCTGCAGAGATGTCTTGGGGCTGAAATGATTGACCTCCAACAGCCACAACTATCTTCCTATGTGTCAACCATCGGAGAGTTTGCCCCCTGATACCCATTGATTCCAGTTTTGTTACAGATCCTTGATGCCACACTCAGTCGAATACAGCTTTGATGTTAAGGGCTGTCACTCTCACCTCTCCTCTGGAATTCAGCTCTTTTGTCCATGAACCAAGATTGGAATGAGGTCAGGAGCTGAGTGGCCCTGGCAGAACCCAAACTGGGCATCACTGAGCAGGTTACTGCTGAGCAGGTGCTGCTTGATGCCACTGTTGATGAAACCTTCCATCCGTTTACTAATGATCAAGAGGAGACTTATAGGGCGGTAATTGGCCGGATTGGATTTGTCTTATTTTTTGTGCACAGGACATACTTGGGCAATTTTCCACATTACCAAGTAGATACCAGTGCTGTAACAGTACTGGAACAGCTTGGCTAGGGGAGCGGCAAGTTCTGGAGCACAAGTCTTCAGTACTATTACTGTAATGTTATCAGGGCCAAGAGCCTTTGCAGTATTCATTATTTCTAAGCGTTTCCTGATGTCATGTGGCATTGAATTGAATTGGCTGAAGACTGATATCTGTAATGCTGGGGGCCATTGGAGAAGGCCGAGATGGATCATCCGCTCGGCACCTCTGGCTGAAGATTGCTGCGAATGTTTCAGCCTTATCTTTTGCACTGGTGTTCTGGGCTCTTCCATTATTGAGGATGGGGATATTTGTGGAGCTTCCTCCTCCAGTGAGCTGGTTAATTATCCAGCACCGCTCATGATTGGATGTGGGAGGACTGCAGAGCTTAAATCTGATCCGTTGGTAGTGCGATTGGTTAGCTCTGTCTACCATTTGCTGCTTTTGCTGTTTGGTGAGCAAGTAGTCCTTTTTGGTGGCTTCATAAGATTGACACCTAATCTTCAGGTATGCCTGGTGCTGCTCCTGGCATGCCCTCCTGCACTCTCCATTAATCCAGGGTTGATCCCCTGGCTTGATGGTAATGGTTGAATGGGGGATATGCTGGGCCATGAGGTTACAGATACTGCTGGAGTACAATTCTGCTGCTGCTGATGGCCCACAGCGCCAGTCTTAAGTTGCTGGATCTGTGTGAAATCTGTCCCATTTAGCACAGTGATAGTGCCACCAACATGATGGAAGTTATTCTCAGTGTGAAGGAGGGATTTTGTCTCCACAAGGACTGTGTGATGGTCATTCTTACCGATACTGTCATGGACAGATGCAACTGCAGCTGGCAAATTAGTAAGGATGAGGTCAAGTATGATTTTCCCTCTTGTTAGTTCCCTCACCACCTGCTGCAGACCCAGTCTAGCAGCTATGTCCTTTCGGACCCGACCAGCTCGATCAATAATACTGCTGCCGAGCCACTCTTGGTGGTGGACATTGAAAACCCCCACCCAGAGTACATTTTGTGTACTTGCCACCCTCAGTGCTTCCTCCAAGTGTTGCTCAACATGGAGGAGTACCGATTCATCAGCTAAGGGAGGACAGTATGTGGTAATCAGCAGGAGGTTTCCTTGCCCATGTTTAACCTGATGCCATGAGACTTCATGGGGCCCAGAGCCAACCTTGAGGATGCCCAGAGCAACTCCCTCCCAACTGTATACCACTGTGCTGCCACCTCTGCTGACTCTGTCCCGGTGGTGGGGCAGGTCATATCCGGGGATGGTGATGGTGGCGTCCGGGACATTGTCTGTAAGGTATGATTCTGTGAGTATGACTATGTCAGGCTGTTAGCTTGACCAGCCTATGAGACAGCTCTCCCAATTTTGGCACTAGCCCCCAGATGTTAGTGAGGAGGACTTTGCAGGGTTGTCAGGTCTGTTTCTGCCATTGTCTTTGCCAGTGCCTACGTCGGTGCCAGGTGATCTGTCTGGTTTCATTTCTTTGAGACTTGGTAGCGATTTGTACAACTGAATGGCATGCTAGGCCATTTCAGAGGGTAATTGAGAGTCAACCATATTACTTTGGGTCTGGAGTCACAAGTAGGCTAGACCAGATTTCCTTCCCTGAAGAACATTAGTGAACCAGATGGGTTTTTCCTGACACTCGGCAATGATTTCATGGTGATCAGTAGATTTTTAATACCCGACTACTTCCTTTTTAATTTTAATTGAATTCAAATTCCACCACGGCAGATGGTAGGATTCGAACCTGGGTCCCTAGAACATTAGCTGGGTTTTTGGATCAATAGTATAGTGATAATACCACTAGGTCATCGCCTACCCCATTGCAATCCAACAACACACTGTGGTGGAATCAGCTAACACGACAAGAGAAAGAGAGAGATGCTTTGCGGAGGGCAGTGAAGAGGAATAAAGAGTGATGTAAGATGGTGCAAAGGAGGCAATTAAAGTCCACAAGGCATGATCTACACCAAAGGGTTTATAGACTGAGGCTCAACTTCCATGATCAAGTGTAAGAGCAATGGGGAGGCAATGGCCGACTGGTTTTATCGCTGATAAAAACCTAAAGAACTGCGGCTGCTGTGAATCAGGAACAAAAACAAAGTTGCTGGAAAAGCTCAGCAGGTCTGGCAGCATCTGTGGAGGAGAAAACAGAGTTAACGTTTCGGGTCTGGTGACCCTTCCTCAGGACTAATGGTGGCTGGGAAAACGTCAGTTTATATCTGTTTTCTCCTCCACAGAGGCTGCCAGACCTGCTGAGCTTTTCCAGCAATTTTGTTTTTGTTCCTGGTTTTATCGCTGGACTGTTAATCCAGAGACCCAGGTGATGTTCTGGGGACCTGGGTTCAAATCCCACCACGGCAGATGGTGGAATTTGAATTCAATAAATCTCTGGAATTAAGAGTCTAATGATGACCATAAATCCATTGCCAATTGTCAGGAAAAACCCATCTGGCTCAATAATTTCCTTTAGGGAAGGAAGCTGCCTTCATTACCTGGTCTGGTCTACATGTGACTCCAGACCCACAGCAATGTCGTTGAGTTATAACTGCCCTCTGGGCAATTAGGGGTGGGCAATAAATGCTGGTCTAGCCAGTGACGCCCTCATACCATGAATGAATAAAGGAACGCTTCGTTAGCCTAAGGTTGTCATATCGGCTGGTAGCATACATCTACAGCCTCATGCAAGACTCTCCACTTGCTGGATCTGATAGCCACCTGTGCCTGTAAACATGACTCGCATTCTCAATGTTTTTTCCTCCGCAACCAAAGTGCCACATGGGAAGTATTATGGGTTTTGTAATCTGAGAAGGTAAACACACAAGAGAGGTAACTGATGGTTTCTTTGCCGGGGATGGGATATGTTGAATTCCCTGGGATGATGCTCGATGAGCTTTTCTGCCTGATTCACACAAGTATAGGGTGTCATTGAAGGCACGCACACGGCAAACCAACGTACCAGCACGGCCACCCAGAGATTTTAAGCCACAAGGAAAATTCTTCCATCTATACACAGATGGAGACCAATCACCGGAAGTTTCTGCCAGATTCCTTGGCAACTATCAGGAGACGTTTGTAGTAAGGCAGTTCGTTTCTGGAAGCAGACCTAAGGACATACTTGAAGGAAATGAGAGACAAATGCTTCATGACAGCTGTTGGCAACCCACAGTGAGGTCCATGAGCACAACACTGAGAGACATATGATCACCAGGTTTGATGTTCAGCAAGCTATTGCAAATCTGAAGTTATGCTTCAGGAGCCCAGATAGGTCTGTGTCACTCTTCAGTATTTGTCACATAAAATACATAGAGAGGGTAGGCACACCACGGCTTAAATTTGCGGGGTTGAGTGACGTATGAATGATGAATGATTTAATTACTGTAAATAATATGGTAAAATACAGTAAAACAGTCACCACTTTCTGATGCCATTTGGAATTGTTTAAGCAAAGAAAGGTTAAAAGGTATAACTGAAAGAGAGTTCTGAGCCCTGAGCTAGCTGACCAATGAGACCTGCACTGCCACCCCTCCATTGCCTGCAATGGACCCACCAACGTAGGAGTCAACACCCTTCAGGTACCATCTCTTTGCTGTTGGGCCCACCTCGCTGATGCCAATGCCAATTCTGGGGTCTGGTGCTGAGCCCACACTCACCCAGCGACCACATGTCCCTGGCTCTGAAGTCGCTTTGATGATGTCAGGAGCCCCAACTCCGGACATACCACGCTGCCACTGCTGCAGCTTCTGCATCACCAACACTAGGAGAGCACATGCCAGGTCTATTGCAAACAGGATTCCCTGGCTTTGCTGCCAGACCAGGCCACTGCCACCGCCTTGCCAAGAGTCCTGCTCTGGCCACCCTCCTCCAAGATGTCACCTTGCCAGCGCTGCCAACTTGAAAGTTCTGTTGCCATCATCGCCACCAGTCGCTGACAAGTGCTTAAGACCGTAAGGTATAGGAGCAGAATATCGAGTCCTTTGAGTCTGCTCTGTCTTTCAATCACAGCTGATACCTTCTCAATTCCATTCTCCTGCCTTCTCCCAAAAACATTTGATCCCCTTACTAACCTCTTCTCCACATCCAGGCATCTCAGTATTCTGTAAATTTTAATGAGATTCCACCCCCCTCATCCTTCTAAACTCCACCGAGTACAGACCCAGAGTCCTCAACTGCACCTCATATATAATAGAGTGAAAGGATGTAGGGAAAGAGGTTTAAACAACAGGATACACATAGTCATAAATGTACAAAGAGTTCCCTCGCTGGTTAGGGCTTTGACCTGCATCTCTAACTGTATCCAAGACCAACTAGGGTACAATGCTTCTGCTACTTATCTCTTCAGCTGCATCAGCCTTGCCTCTTTGGTTACTGCCTTATTATTCTTACCCCATTTGCTGGTGAAAAGTATATTCCTTCTACTTCTGACTGCACCCTGCAGTAACTCCAGTAAGACCCTTTAAATTTTGTTCAGTGTACATCCATCATTAAAAAAAAGCTGCCTGAACCTTCCAATTTCTACTTGTGCATTGTTTTACTAGATAGAGCTGAAATTGTATGATACGGACATAAATCACAACTGTTGCACAACTTGGGGTCACAGAATCAGAAAGTTACCATTTATGGTTTCATTTCAGTTGTGTTGGCAAATTCCAATCTTCAGACTTGGCTCTCGAGTTTCAAATTTGCAATTCCAACTTCCCGCAATCTGGCTTTGAAACAGCCTTTGAATGTCCACCTCACAGACTAAAATTGGAGGTAAAATGTTTAGTTTCTTTGGCATGGCAAGGCATTGTGCTTCAAGGATGAACCAACGACAGGAGTGAGGTAATAGGAATGTTTTGTTTTTATTCATTCAAAGACTATGGGCATCGTTGGCTGTGCCAGCACTTACCATCTGTCTTTAGTTGTCCTTGATAGGAGATCATGTGACGAAACCTTCATGAATGCACCCACTGGGGTTACCAGTCCCACACACTATTGAGTTACAAAACTCATCTGTATTAAGCCAAACCCAGATGGTTGCAAACTGCTGGGCCATTTACCTGTATGCATGATACAGAGCAGTGCTGAAAAAGCAGAGTCCTTTTACCATTATAGTTGCAGCTATCCCATTGCTGACAAAGGCTTGAAAATGAAAGAAAACAACTTAGTTTAGTCCACAAAGATACACTGCAAATGATTTGTTTGACATTGAATGTATGACAATAGCAAATGATAGTTTCAAACCGCCATCTCTTCCTTTTATTTGATTAATGCAATCATTGTCAGGAATCACTTAATGATTATTCCAGATGTGTTTCATTCATGCTGTGTCCAAATGCAATTCCTTAGCTCATTATCTGCTGATTCTACCTCCTGAGCTGTTTTCACAGCAGATTTTGGCCACTGGTGACTTTCCATTGGCTTCCAACCTTAGGTCAGGTCTGAAACAGGAATAGAAACCATACTGTTGCCTTTACTTTGAACCACAGGCTAACCATTAGCCACTGACCTAACCGGCCCCATTCTGAATGAACTATTAGAATGTAAAATAAATTGATAAACAACTTAAAAGTTAATCTCAGAAGTTGTAGGCATGTATGTTTGAGAGCTGATTAGCTGACTGACCAATCCACTAGTGCAATATTTGCCAAGGGTAAAGTTTGGAAAATTATGGACCTATATCCCCTGAAATTAGCAAATGAGAAATCAAAATCTATAGATTTATGGTTTTTTAATTGGCTGATCCAACAAGGATCATCCCTTACCCATTCAATAAAGGAACCAACTCTTTGTTATATATCCAGTTTGTACATACTTGATGACTTGGTGAGTCAACTTTTGAATGAATAGTTAGATTAGAAAACCCAGAGTATGAAAAAGAATAGTAGCATAAAACAGGTTCAACATTGGAGATCAAAATCCTGGAACTCCCGACCGAACAATGCCATTTTTTATTCATTCATTCACAAAATGTTGATGTTGCTAGCTAGGGTAGCATTTATTACCCAAGGGGCAGTCAACCACTTTGCTGTGGAGTCACATGTAGGCTAGATAAAGTATAGATGGCAGATTTCCTTCCCTAAAGAACATTAGTGACACAGAGTGGTTTTCACAACAATAGATAATGGATATGTAGCTGTCATTAGGCATTTTTTTTAATTTCAGATTTTTACTGGCAACGAGTTCACCACAGATCGCATTGGTTCAAGAAGGTGGCTCAACATTACCCTTTCAATAGCAGTTAGAATACGTTTCAGGAATGGTGTAAATAAAAACATTATAAATGCCTCATGAATATTGGAATTGTCTGCAATAATGAACAAATTTCTCTTGATTTTCCAGTCAATAAGCTATGTAGATGACCTACACCTACCTAGTCTGGCTCCAAGTTGGGCTGGAGTAGCAACAGAAGTCCCACAATAGGACAACCAGACCAGGGGGGGTGATGGCCTTGTGGTATTATCACTGAACTATTGATCCAGAGACCCAGGTAATTTTCTGGGGACCTGGGTTTGAATCCCACCATAGCAGATAGTGCAGTTTGAAATTAATAAAAATCTGGAGTTAAGAATCTGATGATGACAGTGAATCCATTACCAATTGTTGAAAAAAACCATCTGGTTCACTAATGTCCTTTTGGGAAAGAAATCACCATTCTTACCTGGTCTGGCCTACATGTGACTCCAGATCCACAACAACGTGGTTGACTCTTAACTGCCATCTGGGCAATTAGAGGTAGGTAGTAAATGCTGGCCTGGCCAGTGACACTCTCATCCTGTGAATTAATTTCAACAAACAGGCTGGAGGAAAGGCAGCTATCATTGTTGCTCCTGGTAGTAGCTGGATAATGTGTCTACGTGACAAACTGCATAAGTGTGCTTGTTAGAAGAAGACAGAGTAACTTGTCAGTATTTGCTATGAAGTCACTCAGGCAATAAAACTAGCAGTATGAATCTGTACTACTCCCTACCTAATAATTTTCTCTTGAAAGCCTTACATCAAAATGAAACATGATCAATGGAAAAAAATCAAAGAAACAGAATTCTCATAAATGAGAGCTGTCATGGTGCAGCACCAAACTATGGAGACTGGAATCCAGAAACTGATGGAGAAACATAAAACCATACCACTATTCATTCTAGGTGGACCATGGTATACTGGTATTTTAAATACTTCACTAATTCTAAGTGTAAATCCAAATTGAAGCTCTAAACCTTGGTGATGTTTATTGTTTAAAATGGCATTGAACCTAAAGTGGCACTCAAAACACAAAGCGAAACATCAAGAATTATATACTAAGTAGAAATGGCCCACAATGCATTCATCCAAATAATAAATGCAGCTGAAGAAATCCTCAGAGCCTCAGACTACCCATTTTACAGCCAACAAAATATTTCAAAGTCTAATCACTATCATAATAGAGTAGCCAAATTATTCATTGTAAGGGTCCACAAAGTACAATTTAATAATGTCCAGCTCATCTGTTTGAGTGATGTTAACTCAAGGTAAAGTATTGTACAGGACATCAGCAAGAACACTCTTGATTTGATGCAAAAATAATGTAATGGAACTTTTTACACCCATCTAATGGAGACTTAGGCCATGATTCTCACCCTGATAAAGAGCCTCTCTGCCATGGCAAAAATGCCAATAAGCCTTGGGAATTGCAAGTCCTGCCCCCTTCACCCAGCACGTCCCATTTTCACAGAGCTGGGATTGGGGAGGACCACAATTTGCCCATGTACAGTTCCCAGACTCAGCTGACTATTTAAATGACCTGCTGGCTCCATTCTAATCAGATGTTGGAGTGTATGGAGTTTGAGACTTGGAGCTTGGACGTTAGACCAGCTAAGAGCAGGTTTGTTCTTAGTGCATTTCATTTAGACAGTACTTTGAGAAGCTGAGATCCCCTTATGAATATGGAGTGTTGGTCAGTTATCCTTTGGGCAGGGTGAGACGCATCTAGGATCCTTTGGGATGGGGATCAGGAATCTTATGATGTTGGGGTGTAGGGTCGGGTGCTCTTTGAAACAGTTACCAGTAGAGGTATATAACCCTCTGAGCTGTTCAACTTGCCAAGACCTGCCAACAAGTGTCTGCAAGTGTCAACAAGAGCCAAGCCCTGTGAATAAAGTAGCAACAAGTGTCAGCCTGTCAAGGAATGTCAAAATGTGGATTTATGAATGAGAGTACAAATCTCAATTTATTGTCATTTACAATATGGGAATGTAAATGAAGTCTTAATATTTTTCTTCTTTTTGGATGAGTACTTGCAGTCACTGACTAAGTCGGCATAATAGGTAAAGAGGAATGGTTGGTGGGTAGGAGTAGGCACTAAATTGGCATAGTGGGTATAAAGGGATATGGGGGCTGCTGGCTAGAGAACATTAATTTGTATGGGTTCACAGGGGTGGTTCATGTGGGCTGGAGGAATGTTTTATATTTCTCCCCTTCATGAGAAGTAAGGTACTCCTTTGGATCTGGTCCTGGGACACTTTTCCAATAGTTAAGGCATAATTTGGTTTTGTGAAGAGACATGCTTGCAAGTAAAAAGACATCAGCTCATTGCAACTAAAGACGTTATCTTTACATTTCTCGGATAAAGAAATTATCCAAACAAATATGAAGTTGAGAAAAAGCTATTTTAGAGCACCAGTTCAGGTAAAACAGTAATAGAACTTGATAAAAATTGATTTCCCAAACTATTGTTTTCACAATAGGATGCCGATTGTTGGACTTCTCCAATTGCTCCTAGTCTGAAGGAATGTTTTGTCCATTTATCTTTTATTTTGATGTAATATGACACTTCTCTGTGGCTACGGCATCTGACGTGGGATTTGAACGCACACCTTTTGACCCAGAGATAGGGAGATCCTAACCTGAAGGAAAATGTTTGTTTATCTAAATGATCAAACATGGAAGTGAACTGTTTGTTTACCTGAGTCTATGTGATGAAAATTTATTTTTAATTTGTGTATTTTGTCCTTTTCTTGTGAAGAAAGTCTTTAATGGTGGCAACAGTGCTGTCAATTGAACACTCACCACAACAGCAACAAAGTTGGGCTTTTAATCCATTCTGACTGGAAGAGAAAAATAAGTCATTGTTTCAGAGTTTTGCAGTCGTACTGAGTTATCATAGTGTGGGATACAGTTTTGGAGTTTTGATTTCATCAAGAAGGAATAAAAAACCAGGGATGAAAATCAAGCTGGCGGCACAGACAAAAAGGTAATATAAATAGGATAAAAATGAAGCATTTTTCCACATTTAATATGGTACTGGCTTCTTTAATTTAATCATGGTGCATTAGGGTTACAAACCAGTTTCATGCACAGACATCATGTCCCAGCTTAACTCAATATATTTTGACAACTAGCCAGTTGTCTCCAGGCAGCATGCTTAAGGAAACAACCAAGCTTCATAATTCAACACAGATCAATCTGTGATTTGTTTAGACATGGCTCTCCATGACAGTGTCTTTTGAACTTAACATGCAATACTTTAAATTCAAAAAAGAGCCAGTTAACTGTTTTAAAAATATTTGTTGGACTTCACCATTCCCATCAGTGATTTCCATCTGGAGTCTTTGAGTATCTATCTCGAACCTCTGAATGTTATTAGTTAAGCAGCCAAGTTCTTTAGTTGATGAGAAAGAGAGCGGATTACAATAAATTTAGCACAGAATTGTGAACAATTTATTTGATACAAAAAATTAATCAGCAAAAATGAACTAGTCTCTAGAAAATAGGTTAAGTAGCTGCTAAATTTGCTCGCTGTTCTACAATGTATTAAATTTGATCAGAAGTTAAACTCTAATCAAGGTATTATTTCACTCTGTTGGTTCTTGAACACTAGATGAATTCTATGGATATCTGGGACTGAACCAGTAGTTAAAGCATGGTTATGGTTTGTTATCCTGAGCTTAGTTAGATCTGAAGGAAAATGTTAAATTCACTTAAGAAAAGATACTCACCGGTGAGAGTAGTCCGAACACGAAAGCCAAGAATAGGATGAAAAAAACAAAATTGCAACAATACCATAGAAAAAAAAGGAAATTTTCTATGCATTACGTGTAATTTGTTTATTCCTTTGTATTGGTTTACAGTTTTATTTACATGTTGAGGACATCTATTCCCATCGATAAAAACCATTTAACAAAATCGTGACTAATTGCTTCATTCCTTAGTGGTGACTAGGCACTTATTTCTTTCTTCTGTGAATTTGGAAGATTTTAAAATAAAAAAGTCAACTTCAAAAATCAATTAATACTGTATCTTGAGAAGCAAAAATTTGAAGATGATGCAAAATATTTCATTTGTATTAAAGTGTCAAACAGCAAATTTCAACAAACTGCAATTTTTTACCATTGAGTGAAAAGTGACAACAAGCAAGTCATTAATATAATCCTGCCTTGCAGGGAAATGTTTTGTATGATACCAAACATCATAACCGGGGATGTTGAGCCTAATTACACATGGTCTCTCTGGTAAAAATAAAAGCTGATTGGTCTTCCCAGGCACAGGAATAATCATGGCCATAGGGATTAGTAATGCCGGAGGAGATGTTGCTCAGGGTTTCTTTGCATAATTATCCTTTTTGTTACACCCTCTTCTATCTTGCCCTGTGGACTTTGCATAATCGCAGTATTATCTTCCATCAGCCATTTATTTCTTTGTTGTCCTTTCTGAACAAAAAGCTTACCCTTATCCCACTCTTAGATTTCATGTGCTCCAAATATGTAAATTTCTCTGTCATTTCAGGATGAGGAGGCAAGCTTTCTTCAAGATGCAGCATGACCCAATCTTTCATTTCGGTTTTGGCTCAAAGATGAGCACTAACAGGCGCATGGTGGAGTAGGCTAGAAGAAGGGGCTTCATGTGTGAATCAACAGCAATAAATGTATAGCTGTCAGGGATTATATGTACCCGCTCAATGAAAGGGGCAGTCATGCAGTACCTGCACTGCAGAGAATTCAGCTGCTGAATTTGATAGCCCAGGCATACTGAAGAAGGCCAATGAACATACATGAGGAAATACACGAGACAGAATTCCAACAATGCCAAATGCCAGCTCCAGTTGCAGAAACTATGCTTGCCCAGGGGACACACAAATTAAGGATGCATGGCCATGGAACAGGAAGAGAAAATCCTGAAAGTAGAATTTAGAGAGCTAAGTTGGAAATTGCAAGGCAGAACTTCAAAGGTAGAAACTTCTGGGTTACTTCTGTTACTGTGCAGAAGTGAGAATAGGAATAAAAGGATAGAGCAAATGAATGTGTGGTTGGAGAGAACATGCAGGAGAGAGGACTTTAGATTCCTGAGGGATTGGAACCATTTCCAAGGGACGCAGGAACTATGCAAGTTTGATAGATTGCATCTGAACAGGAATAGGATCAACAACATTGTGAGAGGTTTGCTAATGCTGCAGGGTGGATTTAAATTAGATTGGCAAGGGATGAAGTTCTGACAAGTAGATCAGACTGGAGAGAAGCTGATATGGAAAAACAAGTTAAAATGGGACTAACTGACAAACTAAAAGCAGAGGAAACAGATATTAGATAAGAAAGAAGTGTGTTCCGCAAGGCTAAGTGGAATATTTTTTAATGCAAGGAGCTTGAGGAATAAAATAGACAAGCTGAGGGCACAGATATGCACATATAGCTATGAGAAGACTTTGCTGAAAGATAGGCAGGATTGGAAGATCACATTCCTAGTTATAGGATATTCCGATGAAGTAAAGAGAGGAGTAGATGAGTGGGGATGACTTTTGCAATATTGATCAAAAATCAATTAAAGCAGTTAGGAGGGATGATAGCTTGGAAGGATCATCAAATGAGGCCACATGGGTAAAAGTAAAAGACACAAAAGGGCCAACGCATTGTTGGGTTTGTGCTGTAGACCTCAAACAGTCAGAGAGAAAATCAAATAAGCCATCAAATTTCAGGAAAGTGTAAGAATAATAAGGCAGTGATAGTAGGGGATTTTAATTACTCAAATATTAGCTGTGATATCATTTGTGTGGAGGGTAGAGAGGGAACAAGATTTTTAAATTGCCTTCAAAAAAACCTTTTTTAGACAGTACATAGAAAGCCCAACAAGGGGTGAAAAGTAATATCGAAAATAAGGGCAGGAGAAGGCCATTCAGCCCTTCAAGCCTGCTCCAAGATTCAATATGATAATAGCTGATCTTTAAGCTCAATACACTGTTCCCTCCTCCTCCCCATATCCGCTGATCACTTTAACCTTTAGAACTATATCTAACCCCTTGAAAACATTTAAAGGTCCTGGATCAAATGTTCGTAAATGAGCCTAGGCAGGTGGAAAGTCTATCAGAAGGGGAGAATTTTGGAGATCATGGCCATAACTCAAGAGTTAGAATGTTTATTAGAAAAGGATAATGATGGGCCAGGAATAAAAGTTCCAAATTGGGAAAGGCTGATTTTATAAGTTAAAGTGTGATTTGACCCAAATGGACGCGGAACAACTACTTGCCCATAAAACTATCAGAACAGAGGGACTAAGAATTGGACCAAGACCAGAGAACCCTGGAAGTCAAAGGACAAGAAGTTTAGGATTAAGGGAAAAAGAGAGGCTTATGGTAGAAACTGAGGGTTCAATATGCTGGGTCCCTAGACAAGTATAGAATTGCAGAGGGATCTTAAGAAATTAGGAGACAAAACGGGAATACATCAGAAAGCATTTGTTAGTAGGATAATGGAAAATTCAAAGTGGTTTTAAATATACAGAGAGCAACAAAATAACTAGGGTAAAAGATGGAACCACTGTCTCTGTAATCTCTATGTGGACCCAGAAAGATGTGAGCACAGTCCTTATTGAATACTTTGTGTTGGTCTTCACAATGGAAAAGGATAACAGAGACTTGGACATCAGAATGGAGGATTGTGAAATATTAGAAGAAATTAATATGGGGAGAGAGAGAGAGAGAGAGAGAGAGAGAAAGAAAATATGTACTAAAGGATTTGGCAGTCTTAAGCAGGCCTGTATAAGATATATCACAGGCTGTTGAGGAAGGTAGGAGAGGGGATATCAGGGGCCCTGGCAGTAATTTACAAATCCTGTTTGATATCATGTGAAGTGTTAGGGGACTGGAGAACTGCAAATCTTGTCCCATTATTAAAAACAGGGAGGAAGGAATGGACCAGAAAAACAAGGGGCCAATTTTATCGAGTGTAAGAAGCATAATTAGGGTGGATTGGAAGTCACCTTTTACATTAGTAGACGGGTTAATAACCAGGGAGCATTGGATTAATGTAAGAGGTCAAAAGGTAAGAGGAGCGTTAAGGAGAATTTTTTTCACTTAGAATGTGACAGGGTTTTACGGGGAATGTTACGGGGAGAAAGCAGGAGAATAGGGTTGAGGAATTTATCAGCCATGATTGAATGGCGGAGCAGACGCAATTCTGCTCCCATGTCTTATGGTCTTATGGTTTTGGAACTCATGACTTAAAAGAGTGTTTGAGTCAGAAAAACTTGTAACATTTAAGCATATTTAGATATTCCCTAGTGTTGCCATAGCCTTCAAGGCTATGGTCTAAACACTGGAAAATAGGATTAATATAGTCAGATTTTGACTAATGTGGACACAATGGGTCAAATGGCCTCTTTTGGTGCTGTTACCATTTATGAGTCTATAAACATGGTACTTAGTGATAGTATTAGGCCACTTGGCCCTTTGTGCTGGCTCCTCTATTCAATAAGATCATCTTTTATCTCATTGTGCATTCAATGCACTTTGCTGGTTGCACACCATAGTCTTTTATCACTGTGCTTCCTGTCATCAACACAGCTGGAAAATGGAGACGGAGACCTGTTACACCCTGACATCAGTATCAGAAACATCAGTATCAGAAGTGGAAAAGTCATCGATGCAAGCATTTTCGAACTTCTAGAGTGTGCAAGAAAATATTGCATTTAAAGTTGCCCAGGCGCTGCACTGGTTGTCTCTTTTTAGAGACTCCTTTGATAAATCTCTGGTTAGTGCTGTTCCCTGGCAATACTTAGGGCACTTCAATTCTCGGATGTTGTTTATCCCATGGCTAGACTACCAGGACATTACTGAGGAAGGCACATGACATTTCTGTTGACGGAGAAAGCCTAAGCCCCTGATCTTATCAACTTCACACCTTCGCTAACTGCTCCATGTCCAAAAAATAAAAACAAAGAACTGTGGATGCTGGACATTTGAAAACAAACAAAAACAGAAATTGCTGGAGAAACTCAGCAGGTCTAACACCTGTGGAGAGAATACAGAGTTAACATTTTGAGTCCAGTGACCCTTTTTCAGAATGGTTCCATGCTCCTGCTTGTTTTCTCAAGCGTATTTCATTCCCTTCCCTAGAATCTTGATGTTACTTCATTCAATTTTGTTTTCATAATGCTTCTTTATGATGAATGAGATAATCTTTGTTTAGGAAGAGGATTAGGGGCAACTTTGTGATGATGTGATGGAGTTAGACACGACACTGAGAATAAATACAACAGTGTGGGCAGAATTAAAACACACTTGCAATTTAGAGATTAGTCGGATCACTCCAGAAAACACAAGAGTCAGACTCTCTGGAAGAAACACAGAGAGCACATGGTCTTAAATGTGAGAAGAAGAGAAATTAGTGACTGTGTAATTATAACTGTAACCAGCTATATCAGGGTGTATGAGCATATACCCAGACAGTAATTCTGTATTATCAAAATGACCACTGGGTGGCAACAGCCAGCAGTATTAAATCTTTATGGAGAAACACAAATAAAACACTAGATGGCAGCATCAAATGTGTCAAAAAAACTTTTAATTAAAAGTAATAAAAAGTTACATTTGGTCGTTCATTTGGTAAAATCTGACAGAACAGCAATAAGTCTGATGAACTAAGATTGTGAGTACATTTACAATGTGTATCACTGTCAATGTCAACTTTCTGATGTTAAACAGTAAGATTTGTTGTGACAAATTTCAACTCATTAATGAAGTCCATAGCTTTAAGGAGCTCTTCATTGCTGGAGAACAGGAACCAGTTCTTAATGTTCATCATGCTACATCACAGTTTTCTACCTGTAACAACCCACAAAAGCCAAATTGGTCAGTTTTCCTGAACATTCCCACTATAGCTATCTCAAGAGTCTGTATTGTTCGTGTTAAAATAAAATGCAAAATGAGAGAGTTTAATAAATGCGATTCAAATTGAAGATTGTTTAGTATTTAGGAGGTTGTATTGAATGGGAGATGAAATGAAACTGAAGTAAAGTTTATTTTTAAAATGGAGACAGACAGAAATCGTAGTGCCTTTATATAAAATGCTGAGACAGTTTGAAGATTACAATTTAGAGCATTACATTGGGTTTGCTGTATTTCCATGATGATAGTGTCAAAGATGTCCTTATTCGGTGACACAAGACTCTTTAAGCTGCAGACTTGAACCTGACTTTCTGTTGAAATATCAGTCCATTTGAATTGGAAAATAACAACATCTTAAGGAAACTCATTGTCTCACACTAGTGGCACACCATCATAATGGCCATGTCCTTAATGGGGAACTGTGAAATGCAAGATCACAAGGATCGCAGGTTAGGGAAATTCTTTAAAAAGGATTTTAAAACACACATTGAAAATAAAGCTTATATTCCAGCTATTTGAATATGAAATCAAAACTGTTGTACTAATATTCAAGAGGGCCTTGGTTAGATTAATCCTCCAATATGATATTCACCAATGATGTGGAGGTGCTGGCGTTGATCTGGGTTGGATAAGGTCAGAAGTCAGATGACGTCAAGTTATAGTCCAACAGGTTTATTTGAAAATCGCAAGCTTTCATAGAAATGCCCATTCATCACTTCACCTCATGAAGGGGCAACATTCCGAAAGCTTGTGATTTCAAATAAATCTGTTGGACTATAACTTGACGTCATCTGACTTCTGACCTTATCCAACCCAGATCAACGCCAGCACCTCCACATCATTGGTGAATATCATATTGGAGGATTAATCTAACCAAGGCCCTCTTGAATATTAGTACAACAGTTTTGATTTCATATTCAAATAGCCTATCAATATAATTAAGCATTTGGCTTTATTTCCTGCTGTTCTCCAGTGATTTGCTTATTAAATATTCATTTTGCTGGCACTCATAGACCCTTTTCCCCTTCAGCTGTTTTACACCATTCACTATAGTATAGATCTTGCATTCCTATTAAGTTTCTCATTGACAACTTTTGCAGGCCTTTGGTTGCTTTCTCTGTACCAACTTGGGCTCTTAACTTGGTATTGACTGTAAATTTAACTAAATCTAATTACATTCTAAGCTTTAACTTTAGATTCAGAGTAGTTGGGAGTCACGAAAATTAACATGGGCACTGCATTCATTCTTCTCCTTGCTAGCTCCCTAACAGGCAACTGCTGCTTTCTTTGTTCAGGCCAGCAGTTTGTCTACATCTTGCTTTTACCTACCTGTGCGTTATATTCAATCTTTGATGAGGAGTTTTATCAGAAATATTTTGGTAATCTAAGTTGAACTTTTGATGTACCAGGTTATGCCTGGGGATGGGCGACGCAGAAACCAAACCAGTATGGGAAGCTGAATCTCTTCCCTGTCTACCAGATGTAAGAACCCTAATAAAATACATTTCCTGGGCATAGTTGCGATGAACACACAACATTGAAGCTATGCAAGTATCAGAGATAAAGTCTCAGTTTTAGTTCAAAAACAGGTACAGTTGCTGTGAACTTGGAAATATAATACAGTGTGATCTTTGAGAATAGAGTTAAGACTTATTTTGATTTTGAAGCTTTATTTTGAAACACCAATTTGATTCCAACTTAAGCTGTGACACACGCCAATGTCCTTGGAAGTGACACAACTGCGCATGATATTGCATTTGTTTGTGAGTACTAAGTACTAAAGGATTTTGTAGTGTAAATAAATGAAAATGTCGATATTCTCCTGCAAATGTGGTTGAAGGATGTTTCTGTGTCAAGGTATTCAGAGCAGACTGTCAAAGTAATTTGATGTGGACATGCCAGTGTTGGACTGGGGTAGACAGAATGCCAGAAGTTACCAACAAGTACCTTGGGGCTGGTGGTGGGTTCTTGTGGTGAGAAAGACATTTTCCATCAGAACTTTCCTTCACCCTCTTGATGCTCACCCGCTCTGTACATTGCCATTGAAGTGACTATGGTTCTGTTGTTCAACTCCTGATGGAATGCGCCTTTGTGATGAAGGCTGGAAAGCAATGCAGTGGTTTTTGTCAACGTTCACCCTGTGACACAGGCCACTGTGCTGTAAAGGCTGTTTCTGAGACAACTAAACCATCAACTGAGCCTAGAGGTCCATCAACTTGGTGAAAGATGCTCTTGAACTGCCTGAAACTTGCTGGTCTTCCAATGTATGCAGTTGACCCTCACCAAATGCAGCAGACTGGCACATATCAAAGTTCAGGACTACGTGCACAGAGATGCACTAAATCTTGGAATAGCCACTGCAGAGGCACAACGATGAATGGTCACTTACTAAGGCCATTCAGCTAGAGAACACTGGCTACTGTAATACCACTTGCATAATGAGCCTTACAAAGAATGCATGGTGTAAATAAAGAGTGTCAAAAATGTATTGGGGCATATCAGAGTGAACCGCGTGTGGAGAACTTGATTTTGATTTGACTTCCTGTAAGTTTGTCATTTCAAATGTTTTCCCCTCGGGCTGATTACCTGATGTGGAATATATTTGCTAAATATAAAACTATCACAGTTGCGCATGTTAATTTGTTTTCCAAGTTCTGTAATATTCAATGAAGTGTTTGTGTATCGTTTGTGTTTACAACTTGTATGAATAAAGTACATACTTTTAGAAGAAAAACCTTGGCATTCTCGCTCCTGTGTCAGGTCCCATTCAAGAACCTTAAGCACGTAATCTTATCTGCATTTGTAATAGTGTGTTATGATGAGTGTAATATTGAATCAGGGTTGTATTTTCAAAGATCCAATCTTACTGAAGAGATGTAAAATGGACTCATTCACGGAAGACAGGGAACATTTCCCATTGTCTCAGGCAACAGGAAACCTTAGCCAATATTGTTTACTGAATCAATAATTGAGGAACACTGCCATGCATTAATTGCTGGCATTTCCATCCATCACTGTACTGGCCTTTGAGGATGTGCAGTGCAGACTTACTACAGTGACACGTGGAATCCAGGGGTTCAAGTATGATGACAGATTACACAAACGAAGGATGCATTCCCTGGGATTTAGAAGGTTAAGGGGTTATTTGATTGTGCAGAAAGAATTTACAAGAATGTTGCCAGGTCTGGATGGTTTGAGTTATGAGGAGAGGCCGAATATGCTGGTACTTTTTCCTCGGAGCATTGGAGGCTGAGGGGGTGACTTTATAAAGGTTTATAAAATCATGAGGGGCATAGACAGAGTGAATATGCAAGGTCTTTTTCCAAGGCTACAAGAGTTCAAAACTAGACTGCACAGGTTTAAGGTGAGAGGAGAAAGATTTAAAAGGGACCCAAGGGGCATCTTTTTCACACAGAGAGTGGTATATGTATAGAATGAGCTGCCAGAGGGAATGGTAGCGTTGGGCACAAATACAACATTTAAAAGGCATTTGGTCAGGTACATGAATAGGAAAGGTCTGGAATGATATGGATCAAGTGCAGGCAAATGGGTCTTGTTCAGTTTGGGATATCTGGTCGGCGTGGATGAGTTGGACTGAAGAGTTTGTTTCCATGCTATATGACTCTATGGCTCCTTGACTCTAAAAAAGTGTTGCTGCAAGATGGGGAATTTAGGACTAGGGACACAGCCTAAAGATTAGAGACAGCTATTTCAGAGGCGAAGTGAGGGAACACTTCCAAACACAAATGGTGGTAGAATTTCGGTGGTCTTTCCACAAATACCAGTTGACAAATGGCTCATTGTTAATTTTAAATGTATGATTGTGATTTATGTTAACTAAAAGTATTAAGGGACACAGGGCAAATGTGACTATATGGAGTTAGGTTACAGATTGGCCATGATGTCATTGAATCGCAGAACAGGTTGAAGAGGCTAAATAGCTTACTCCCGTTGCTTTGTTCCTTTGTGTGAAGGGGTGCACCCTGATAACATCACTCCCAATTAAGCTGCCTCTAGAGTTTAAACTTATCATCCCAAATTTTGGAAGTAGTTCCTATCCAGCCTGTCAAATTGATTAATCATCTGAAATGCTTCAATTAGGTCATTGATTTTACACTCAAGGAAATACATTGGGCTACCAACCTGTCCTCATAATTTAACTCATTTAGCCCCAACATTATTGTGATGAATCGGCTCTGCTCACCCTTGAAGGCAAAAATATCCTTTGGGAGGCATGATTCAGAGTTCTGGTGAGCAGCTCTGAATGCCACACATTGTAGCTGCGATATATTAGCATTGGACCAGGACCAGTGCAAATTTATCAGAACCTGAAGGTTAATATTCATTGGCATTCCAACCTTTTTTGTATGTGTGTGTTATAAAGCGAAGGTTGATGCCCCTCTGAGAACTAAAACCAAAACACCCAAAGAGAAGCATCTTGCCCTATAATCTGCAAAAGGAGTAAGAAAGGTGGTGTAAACAGCCTTTTAGCGACTTCTAGAGGTTGAATAAAATAAATCCCTGACACTCACTTTACAATCAGCTAGTAACAATCTATTTATCTGACTCTAACATTGCACAAATTAACTAGACTATTAAAAAAACCCAATAAACTCCTTCTAACTACTAACTATTCTCAAATAAAACAGGATTCTAATGGTATACTGTTCCAATAAATACAAGTACCACTTACATAAGATATAAAAAAACTTGGCTTCTCAAAATTACAACCAGGTTACATGCCTTCCGGAATTTTCTGTGCCTTCTCTGCCAATTGTTCTGTCAGGAACACCTTCTCTGTTGATTCTTCTGTCAGGAATATTAACTAGTGTGCCATAGGTACCTTTGTTCTTTAAGTGGTGCTTTCTCAAAGACTTAGAGAAGACTGTGAGTGCCAATGATTCTTTTTTGAGGGCTGAGAGCTGTCAATTCTGGCAGATGGCAGTTAGCTCTCCTGTATTTGTCCAACTGCCCTCTCCTTTTATACCTTGGATGGCATATCAAGTTCTTACAATAAGATTAGTCCTATGTTGTCAAAACCATCTGCTCCTATGATGCTGCTTAGCCTGCTATGTTCATCCAGCTCTACACCTTGTTATCTCAGGTTCTCCAGCATCTGCTGTTCCTACTATCTCTGAAACAGGTTTAAATTTTGTTGGTTTTTGGTATCTAAGTGCTTGGTTCAAATTTACTTTCTAAATTCAAACATTAGTAACAAAATAAAACTGCTACTTGGCCTGCTAACTGTCTTTTGATACAAATGTTTCAATTTAGGTGCTCTCTGTACTTGCAAACCCTCACGCTGCTGTTCACAGACATCTATTTTATATCTCTAAGCATAGAAAAAGCACATCATCTTTTAAACAGACTATGCAATGCTTTCCACCCTAGCATTTCATAAGCACCAAATGCGAACTTTCTGCCTTTCAATCTACAGTACTCTGCCCAACTTTGCAACACTGTCCACAAGATTTCAGTCATTCTTATCAATGTTTGAACCTCTCCACTGCTCCACAGTCCTGGATTTTAGAAATACACTGATGCCTTGTTCCTGGGTCTGAACTGTATTCCCCATATTGGGTGGAGTTTATTGTCAGAGGCTTGGTAGAGCTGTCAGACTAGGAAGGGTGCAACATTGCCTTTTGGGACAGAAGTGGAGGCCAAGTGCAACCATGAGGCTGCTGGCCGATAAACAAGCTCTGGTTGTGAGGCTCAGCAAATCATATTGGGGCAGGCAGGAAGGCATCTATCTCAGTGTCAAGTAATGAGAATGTAGGTGCTACCACTATTCCTATATGTCAGCCAGATCTCTCTGCAATGTTTAGAAGTTTTCCACAATGAGTTATCAGCCATTATGAGGATCCAGTTCTTGAACAAACCAAGTGCCTTTATCTCCTTGACCAGGAGTCTGTGTCTCCTCTAGTAAATGCTATTTTGCCCCAGACCAGGAGTATTCATGTCCCAGATCAGGAGCCATCAACTCTCAGACCAGGTCCATCATTTACCAGGGCAGGGGCAGTCAACTCCCACAGCAGGAGCCATTCACTTCAGACCAGGACTAATTGCCTCCCATCTCTCTAGTGCACATGTAAAGGAGTGATACGAGAACTTGTACCTTCATACTTTCAATGACAAGTGTACAAAGACACCCAGGTCTAGTTGCACCTTTCTCTTTCCCAATCTATCACTATTCATCTATTTTCTTTCCTAATTTTGCTACCAGAGTGGATAACCTCACATTTAACCACTGTATACTTTATTTGTCATGTATTTACCCAATGACTCAACTTGTTCAAATCACATTGAAGCATCTCTGCATCCTCCTCACAGTTCACCCTCCCACTCCTAATTTTGTGCTGTCTGCAATCTTGGAGATATTACATTTAGTTCCCCCATCTAAATCATTAATGCATATTGTGAATAGCTGGCATCCATAAACTGATCCTTAAGGTACCCCACTAGTCCCAAGCTGCCACTTGGAAAAAGACCTAATTGTTCCAACTTTCTGTGTCCTTTCTGCCAACCAGTCTCCTATCCATGTCTGTATGCCCTCACTTCCCCAATTCTACGTACTTTAGTTTTACATTATAGTCTCTTATCTGGGACCTTATTGAAAACTTCTGAAAGTCTAGTTCTACTGGCTCGTTCTTATCAACTTTACCAATACATCCTCAAAATCTTGATTTATCAAGTATGATTTCTCTTTTGCAAATTCATGCTGATTCTGCCCAATTCTGTCAGACTGTTGAAAATTAAGTCTTTCACCAATGTCTGAGTATTTTCACCAATGTCAGCCTGACTGGTGCATTATACTCTGAATTCTCTCCAACTCCTTTTTAAATGGTGGGTTTATATTAGCTACACTCCAACCGTAGGAATTATTTCAGAGTCTACAGAATCTTGAAACATCACCACCAATGCAGCCATTATGTCCAGGGCCATTTCCTTACATACTCTGCATTGTAGATTATCAGGCCCTGGGGATTTATCGGCGACTGCACCTGACCAAGGAGCAGCGCTCCGAAAGCTTGTGATTTCAAGTTAACCTGTTAGACAATAATCTGGTGTCGTGTGACTTCTGACTTTGCCCCCTGGACTTGATTGAATGCATCTTAGGATTCTAAAAGATTTATAGAGTCATAGATTCAGAGATATACGGCAAGGCAACAGACACTTTGGCCTAACTTGTTAATGGCTGACCAGATATCCTGTACAAATCTAGTCCCATTTGCCAGCATTTGGCCCATATTCCTTCCAAAACCTTCCTATTCTTATACCAATTGAGATGCCTTTTAAAGGTTGTAATTGTACCAGCCTCCACCACTTCCTCCGGCAGCTTATTCCAAACATGCTCCACTCTCTACATGAAAAAGTTGCACCTTAGGTCGCTTTTGAATCTATCCCCTCTCACCTTAAACCTATGCCTTCTAGTTTTGGACTCCCCACTCCAGCGAAAAGACATTGCCTATTTACCCTATCTATGCCCCTCATAATTTCATAAATCTCAACAATCTTAGCCCTCAGCCTTTGAACCTCCAGGGAAAATAGCCCCAGCTTATTCAGCCTCTCCCTATAGCTCCAATCCTCCAACCTTGGCAATATTCCTGTAAATCTTTTATGAAACTTCCAAGTTTCACAACATCCTTCCTCTTGGAGGGAGAACAGAATTGCACAGAATACTCCAAAAGTGGTCAAACCAATGTCCTGTACAGCCACAACATAATCTCCCAACTCCTATACTGAATGCACTGACCAATAAAGGCAACCATACCAAGCACTTTTTTCACAATCCTGTCTATCTGGGACTCCACTTTCAACGAACTATGAACCTGCACTCCAAGGTCTCTTTGCTTAACAATACTCCCCAGGACCTTACGATTAAGTGAGTAAGCTGTGAACTGACTTGCCTTTCCAAAATGCAGCACCTCACATTTATCCAGCTGCAGGAATAGTGAGTGCTCTGATAGTAATCTCCCAAGAATTCTTAGATTCTGGAGAAGTTTCAGAGGATTGGAAAACTGCCATTTAGACTGCCTTATTACCCGACAAGAATAACACCCTTGTTCAAAAGGTAAAAGAGGCAATAAACAAGTAACTATAGGCCAGTTACACAATATCTGTTATTGGGAAAATATTAGGGTCCATTATACAGAATGTAGTAACAAAGCAGTAGAAATGTACAATATAATCAAGCAGAGTTAGCATGGCTTCATGAAGGGGAAATCATTTTTGACAGATTTTTAAATAATTCTTTGAGGATGTAGTAAACAGGACAGACAAAGGGGAAGCTGTGAATGTATTTAGATTTAGATTTCTAGAAGGAATTTATTAAGGTACCACACATTAGGCCAGTTAATAAAAGTCCATGTGTTGGAGCTCCATGGATAGATGATTGGCTAAGTAAAAGAAGATAGGGAGTGAGGATATTTGAGTCATTTTTAGGATGGCATCCTGCAACTAGTGGAATCCCACAGGGATCAGTGGTGGGCCACATTTATTTACAATATATATTGACTTGGATGAGGAAATTGAATGTACTATAGACAAACTTGCAGATGACACCAGGACAGGTGGGAAGGCAAGACTCTGCAGAAGCATACAAACAACTTAAGTGTGTGGGCAAATGAAGTATTTTGTGGAAACATAAAAGGTTATACACTTTGGCAGGAAGATTATAGGAGCTGGATATTAGTTAAATGAAGAAAGACTGTAGAAAGCTATAGCACAGAGGGATTTGGAAATCCTCATGCATGAATTACAAAAAGCTAGCGTACACAGGACCAGCAGGTCATAGATAACAAAAAAATCCTGCAGACCCAAGGTAGAACAACAGGGGGCTGGAGGAACACAGCAATCCAGGCAGCATCTGAAGGAAAGGAGCAGTCAACGTTTTGGGCATTAACCTCCTTCAGGGCTGAAGGAGGGTAATACCTGAAACATTGACTGTTCCTTTCCTCCAGATGCTGCCTGGCTTGCTGTGTTCCTCCAGCTTCCTGGTTGTCTACCCTACCCAGGTAATGGAGAAAATAAATGGAATGTTGGATTATAAATTAGGGAAGACTTACAAAAAAGTCTTACAAAGCACTAGTTATACCATAATTGGAATATTGTGAACAGTCTTGGAACCTTTCTCTCAGAAAAGATGTACTGACATTAGAAACAGTTAAGAGAAGGTCTTGGGCATGGAGGGACTGTTTTACGATGACGTGTTGTGTCGGTTCCCCTTGAACTCATTGGAGTTTACATGAATTAGAGGCAACCTTATTGAAACATGCAAGATTCTTAGGTCATGTGACAGAGTAGATGCAGAGAGGTTGCATCCCCTTGTGGGAGAGTCTAGGACCAATAAGCATAATCTCAAAGTAAGGGGTTGCTCAGTTAGGACAGAGACAAGGAGGAGTTTCTTCTCCCAGAGGGTAGTGTATCTGTAGAATTCTTTTCTACAGAGGGCTGTCAAGACGAGGTCATTAAAGGCTGAAACAGATTATTGATCAATAAGGGTATCAAAGATTATGGGGTAAAGGCAGCAAACTGGAGTTGAAGATAATCAAATCAGAAATGAATGTTGGAGCATGCTGGATGGGCTGAATGGCCTAATTCCTGTCACACATCTTATGGTCTTACGGTCAGCCATGGATGTCAGGGCCACACCTCACCAGAGTACTCAGAATCATATTAGAAACACCACCAAGACCCACAATGATGACATGGGCAGTTATACTTTACATATCATTGATTAGCCTTTGTGTCTTTCTAAATAGTGTGCATTTATTTCTGCATCTTTTATTCACTGGCTTTTGTCCCCTCACTTGGAATATGAATCCTTCCATTGCCATCTATAGCTGGATGTGGAGGGGTTGATGGATTTATCAGAATAGGAGTGAGGCTTCTCCATTTCCTCTGCCTGCCAGGCCTCCCCCTCTCTGTTGTACTCATTTGAAGAGAATGCAGCAGATGGTTATCACTCGGGAAACTTTGCTGAGTCACACTGCAGTGCTCCTCTGGAACACAGCAGACAAAGGAATAGCATCGTCAGCTGACTGATATAAAATGAAATACTGCAAGTGCTGGATGTCTGAAATAAATTAAAACATCCTGCAGAAAAACAGGAGGTCTGGCAGCACCTGAAGAAAGAAAAACAAAGTTAATGTTTTGAGTCCAATGACTCTTCTTCAGAACTGAAGGAAGCTGGGAAATGATTTTTATGCTGTTGATAACTTGGGAGGAGAAACATGTGGAACAAATTGGTTTGGTGAGCAAAATATAGGATGCATGTGGTTGACAGCAAAGGAGAAATGCAAAACAGTGTTAATTGTAGGTTTGAATAGTAAATGATAGTCCAAATTGATTGAGAGCAAGCCCATGGAAACAATGGTGGGGTGGGGAAGAAGTTGGGTGTCGAGCAGGGAAGGGGTTGCGATCAAAATGGGAGATAGTGTTCATGTTGTGAAGTTGCTGAACTCAATATTGAGTTCTGTAAGTTTGTAAAATACCTAAGCAAAAAATGAGGTGCTATTCCTCTAGCTTGTTTTGAGGTCTGTTGGAATGTTAATAGCAGGCTTGGGATGGAAATGTTGGAATGGGAGCAAGATGCTTTATTGAAAGGAATGGGACTGGAAGGTAGTGTCATTTTAATGGACAGAGCAGAGGGGTTATCAAAGTAGTCATCCAGTCTGTGTTTGGTCTTGTCATTGTAGAGGGGGCTGTATTATGAGCAGCAAATATAGTAGATGAGATTGAAAACAGTACAATTAAACTGCTGCTTCATCTGGAAGGAGTGTTTGGGGCCTTGGACAGTGAAGGGTGAAGAGGAAAATGGGCAAGTGTTACACCTGAGATAAAAGGTACTGCAGATGCTGGAGAATCCGAGATAACAAGCTTGGGGCTGGATGAACACAGCAGGTCAAGCAGCATCATAGGAGCAGGAAAGATTGATGTTTTGGGCCTAGACCCCACCTTCTGTGATTGCAAGGCAAGGTGCCAAGGGGTCATGGGCAGGCATTGAGAGTGATAGAGGTTAGAGGAACAGGCTTGAGTATTGCAGAGGGAATGACCTCTGTCGAATGCTCCTGTAGAGGCGAGGGGAAAATGTGATTGGTGTGGTTTGTACCGGAAGTTGCGTAAATGGTAGGAAAATGTCCTTTGAATGCAGGGACTGCTGAAATGGAAAGCGATGACAAGGGGAACTGAATCATTGTTCCGGGAAGGAGGGGAAGGAGTGAGGGCAGAGGTACAAGAAATGGGACATGTTTGAGGGCCCTGCCAACCATGGTGGGTTGGGGGTCAGTCATCCTTGGTTGAGGAAAAGCAAGAACATGTCAGAGGCATCCCTATGGCATCATCAGAATCTATGAGATGGGAAACTGAGGAAATGGAATGGAACCCTTGCAAGAAGCAAGATATGAATAAGTGTAGTCAAGGAAACCATGGGAGTCAATCAGTTCATAATGGATATTGATGGGTGCCCTATCCCTAGAAACAGAAACAAAGAAGTCAAATAAGTGTATGGACCAGACCAAACCCCACTTCAAACGTACCAGAGTGACAGCCTTGTCCCTAACGTTTATCTTATTTAAAGGCAAGTGTAAGGTGCTGTGTTCTAGATGTAATTCAATTGGTTATACCACTCGGCTTTAATCAAAACTCACTTTATTCTTACCCTACATTTAAAATACAAACAAAAGAAAGAAGAATTGATATAACTTTAAATCTATTGGAAAACTACGGATTATATAACAGCTAAACAGCATCTCTTCCAATATAGTAACAGCCAATAAACACACGCTTGGCAAAGGCAAAATCAGTAAAATAGGTTGTCTCACATACAATGTTCCTCCAGTCCAGGTGGAAAGAACACCAAGAAAATCTCTTGTAGAGAGAGAGAGAATCCAGCTTTTAGCTGCGGCTGAGACAGATGTAACAGTTTCAACAGCCAACAACCCAATAACTACGCACAGCTAAACTAAAACCCTGGATCTGTAGGAACCTAATTCCACCCATTCATGCTGCTTCTATCGTTCCAACTTAAAAAAATACTCAAGGCCTCACAAGATGTTTACTTTATTGTCTTGGATGAGACAGCTCAACGCCTATGGCTCAAAACCTCACTTCAAATAAAAAAAAGGACAAAATGCGCCTCTTAAAACTGTGGTACAGTCACAAAAGGTAGAGTTAAAGGTGGACCATGTAAGGTGAGAGAAGGAAATTCTGGATGAGAAAAAAAAAACACTAAGTAGTGCTGATGATGTTATTGACATACCAGACAAATGTTTGAGTGAAGTGCTCCAAATAGGAATGGAATGCCTCACATAACCCACAAAATAACCCCTGCAGGTACCCATAGACACATCTTTGGCTTGGGTAAAGTGTGATGATTTAAAGGAGAAGTTGTTCAAAGTCAGAATGAGCTTTGCCAGGCAAAGGAGGGTTATGGTGGATGGGGACTGTTCAGGCCTCTGCTGAAGTGACATCCTTCAGACTATCCAGATTGGAAAATGGACGTATACAGTGATTAGCCATCCATGGTGAAGACAAGGTGGCTAGCACCAGAAAAGTGAAAGTTATGGAACCAACATAAAGTATCAAATGGGAGGACAGCGGGTGGAATAAGTCAAGATAGGAAGAAATAAATTCAGTGGCTTTTCTTAAGTCTAAAATGATGGATCTGTCTGTTGTGTTTGTGGATTTTGGAAAGAAGGTAGAAGCAGACTGTGTGGGTCTGGGTCACTAACAGGTAGGGAGCTGTGGAGGGGAGTAACAATCCTGGAAACTACAGCTTGATGTTCAGGTGAGGTCATGATGTGGCAAAGATAGGAGGAATTGCCTGAAGGTTGGCACTCAGTCTCTGCTAAGTAGATGTTGGCATGCCAGACAACAACAACATCACCCTTACCAGCATGCTTGATAGCAAGGTCAGGGTTGGACCTGAAGGCACGGAGTATGGTAAATTCACTGGGACTGAGGTTAGCGTGGATGAGTGAGGTGGAGAAATCAAGGCAGCTGATGACTTGTTCTCGATGAAGATGTCGCAAATGGCCAGAGTGAAGGGTCCACGTGGCAGGTTATGTTGAAGCTGGGTGAAAAGGGTCAGTGTGGCGAGGGCTGACTTCTGTCCAAAGAAATGGGCACAGACACAAAGACAAAGGAAGAAGAGTTCAATGTCATGTTGGAATTGAAATTCATTGAGGTGGGAACAAAAATGGATAAAACTAAATTCTTCACTGAGCAGACATTGTAGAGGAGAAGGTCAAAGGATATAGTAAACACATGACAAGATGTGGAATTAGAAAAAGGGATAGAGACAGAGGGAGGGGGAAGAATAATCTAAGAGGTTACAGTACCTGTGGGTTTTTTGATCCATAATTCCTCTGCACTGTCCCTCCTCTGTTTGGAGATCCAGGAGGACTGAAAGAATGACTTCCTGCCATCATTAAAAGGTATTATAGTGAATCCCAGGTCTTGCTGATGCACCTGGTACACTGCCAATCTGAGCTGGTCCTTTGTTCTGCACCTCTTGAGTTGCTGTTTTGCTCTGCAGTTCTGTTCCTGAGTTTCCATGCAACTTGGTAAAATTGTTAGCCTCTTCTCCTCTTTCAGTAAAGGTTTCCACTCCAATAGATGGCAGTTCTACATTGGCTAATCTTCCCTTCAGAGTCTGAGACTTTTCCTGAAAACCATTACATTTGAATTGTCAGGGACCTGACATCCGAGATCCCAGTCTGTCATGTGTTTAATATACAAGGTAACATTTACTGTAAATCCATTCAAAGCCATGAAAATGCATTCAAATGAGGTCTTTAACATATCTCATTTACTTTCCCACCACAGATATCATGCAATCCAGAGTTTCTGGCATCAGGAGTCTGAGAAAATGCCTCCAGAATGACCTATGTTCTTCCCACCCTCTACTACACCCTGTTTCATTTTCCATTGGGTTCTACTAAATTCTGCCATTGAAGGCCATCTGCCAAAGCTTTGTCCATTCATTTACATATATCCATGTCCCTTTGCAAATTTATGATCTCATCTGCCCTACTAACTAAGATCTAAATGAGTGCTATCAGCAACTTCAATACACAGATCTCTTCTCCTTCATTTAAGTCGTTGGTACAAACTTTGAAAATCTGAGGCCCCTATGCAGTTCCTTGGGACTAATCGTATTCTTGCAATTGCAGCTCATGCCCTCTAACTCTCTTCGTATTTGTGTTTGCTTGAAACCTTTTTATGCTTTTACCATAATTTGATATTTTTACAGTTACTTCTACTTTATTTTCTAAAGGCATTATGAACATTGCTACAACTTCCCAGTTGATGTAATACTGCTGTAGAATATTTACTTTATTAACATTTCAGCAATTTTAAACAGAGCCATATGCTTCACATTGGTCTCCGAGAGTGAATCATAATCATCCAGATATATTTTTCTTTGATTGCAACAAAACTTCTGACATTGCTGTTGTATACAATGACTTTCCATTCAACCAACTATAAGCTAAAATGCAAAAGTTAGTTAAACCACAAACATATTTGTCTAATGAATTGCAAGTTATTATTGAAAAATATTTGTCCATTATTTTTCAGTGTTTTAGTTCCGTTTTCCCAAGAGTGTGCAAGTAGGAAATTATTTGCTAATTTCTTTAGTAACTAAATATGTGGATTGTAATGTTCACCTCTGCTACCTGTTAAGGCAAGTGTACTTGCATTGAGAATGTTCAAGTAATAATTCGTAAATGGCTGTTGATCTATTGTAATTATAATTGTACATCTATTGCCTTTACTTTATATCATCTTCAATGGTGGGGGTTTTGATTTAGAGCTTATCTTTGTTAACAGGGATAGCTTATCGGCCATAACTTGTTGGCCAGTTGAAAGGTTCAGTTACCTCGAAAGTGTGGCATGTTGCACAGGATAATAAGTGAGCTTCTGTATTAATATTGATATTTAGAAAAATACGAGCATTGTGAATGTGAACACATGGTGCCTGTTATGGCTGCATACTCAGCCCCTTACTATATGCCTTGTACAGTCATGACTGTGTGGTCAAATTCAGTTCTAACTCCATTTACAAAATTTGCTGGTGACACCACCGTAGTGGGTTGGAACTCAAGCAATGATGAGAGAGTGCACAAGAAAGCGATAGTTTAGTGGCATGGTCTAAAGACAACAATCTCTCCCTCAATGTCAGCAAAATAAAAGGAACTGGTCATCAACCTCAGGAAACAAAGGGGAGGACATGCCCCGGTCTGTATCACTGATGCTGAGGTGAAGATGGTTGAGAGCTTCAAGTTTCAAGGACTGATGATCGCCAACAATCTGTCCCCGTCCATCCACGTCAACACTACAGTCAAGAAAGCACGTCAACGTCTCTACTTCCTCAGAATGTTAAGGAAATTCAACATGTCAACAACGACTCTTACCAATTTTTATAGCGGCACCATAGAAAGCATCCTATCCGGATGCATCACAACTCAGTATGGCAACTGCTTTGCCCAGTAGCATAAGAAATTACAGAGTTGTGAATGCAGCCCACTCCATCATGAAAACCAGTCTTCCTTCCATTGGCTCCATCTACATTTCCCGCTGCATTGGGAAAGCAGCCAACATAATCAAAGATCCGTCCCACCCTGGTTTATACTCTCTTCCATCTTCTTCCATCAGGTAGAAGATACAAAAGTTTGAAAACACATAACAACAGATTCAAGAACAGCTTCTTCCCAGCTGTTATCAGACTTATGAATGGACCGCTCACATATTAGAGTTAATCTTTCATTGCACCTTGTCTGTAGCTGTAACACTACATTTTACATTCTGTTCCATTACCATGGCGCACTTATGTAAGGTATAATTTGTCAGACTATATGCAAAACAATACTCTTCACTGTATCTCAGTATGTGACAATAATAAATCAAAACCAAATCACTGACTTTATTATTTCATGGATGGAGAAATATAATGTATCACACTAAAGACTACCTATTAATCCTTCATGTATCAACTTCAAATTCACTCTTATCCATTTAAGTCTCTCTGTGACCTTGTCTACATCTAACTTTGAGACCTTATTCTGCCTTTCTGCCTAAGGTGCACTTTTTTTTCTTCCAATAAAGATCTATTGTCCTATCTATCATCACTGCATTGTAGGGTATAAAAACCCGCACAAATCTGCTCTGCTTCCAAAGTTTCCTGATTGGTGCCATCATCAACATTTCTCTCTCTAACCCCATCAATAAAACAAATATGACCATTTATCTTCCTCTTGTGTATAAAACTGCTACACGTTTCTCTGGATCATTTGGCTAAACTTCACAACTAATTTATTTGCTGTAAAATTTTTGGGTGCATATTCTGACGCTATATAAATGCAATTTGGTTTGTTTTAATTCTCCTGACTTCCATTTTTATGTCTGTTTTTATTTCTGTGGATGCTTTGAAACATTTTGCTGCCTTTGTATCAAATGCTGTATTCCCAGTCACTGCCCAATTACCAGTTTCTGTTATTGAGTAAGCTGTTCACTGCTGTAACAAATGAGGCAGAATCACTGCATCACCATCTCCCATTACCTCCTGCCAACTTTCAAAAACCTCATTTGAACAATGTTCTAGAGCTGCTCTCCAAATTAAATCCTTCCTCCAAATTCCAGGTCAAAACATCTCAGTGAGTGTCAGACATGTAAGACACAAACAGCCAATTAACTCAGACTGTTCATATTGCACAGAACTCCAAAGAAATCCCAGCAAAGATTTCTATCTACTCACTATTATATTTCAACTTTTACGGGAGCTACTTCTTCGTACAGAACACAGTATTTAATTAGCCTTTATGGTATCTTCACCTAATTGATGAATGCTTTTTCAGCTTGTGCCTGTAAATCTCTCTTTCAGCTTTCTTTTACTCAATGTATAATTCGTACTTTTGAAACTAAATTGTACGTCTTAGTACCGCCTAAATATTTGGTCGTTTCTATATCTGTTGCGCCATTCATTGGTCTGAACAGAGGTTCTGAATCATTCCAAACATCGCTGTCCACCTAAGAAAATCCCCTTGAGTCCTATTCTCTGCTTCGTCTGTACAGTCCAGTCTGCCATCCTCGCCCACACCCACACCATGCCCTCCCAAGTCTTGGACACAGGCTATCCGACGATCCCAACTCTACAATTGCCACTGCATGTCCCTCCCTGAACTGACCACCCGGCAAACCTCTCAAAAAGTATGGGGCTGGATGAACACAGCAGGTCAAGCAGCATCATACCTTTTATCTCTCAAAAAGTAACTGGGTGCACTTAGAATCGCGAAACAAAACTTTTGGGTTTTCAGTTTCTCCATGGCTGGGCAAGTGAAGCAAAAACAAAACAAAAAAAAACACAGTGCATTTCCAAGAACTCCGCAGCAAAGGTTGAGAACTTGCAAGTTTTATTTTTTCGAAGAGAAGTAGACAAACGGAGAGAGGGAAAGCAGACAAGCTTTTACGCGTTTTAACCTCTCAGGAATGGAGCTCCCCTCTGCAGCAGAAATGTTGCAAAAACCCTGACAGACAACCCAACGTGCTGGCACGTCCCCGCGTCTCCGATTGGGTGTTCGGTGGGCGGGCTCTTATCTCCGGCGAGGAGGCTCGCCGACCTTGGCTGTCAATCGGGTGACATCACAATGCCTGGGGGTGCCGGGTTTGGTTGACTGGTGGCGGCTGCTGGTTGTTCCGCTGAGTCTCAGCTGCCGACTCTGCTGCTTGTGCTGCTGCTCCCACTGCAAAAGTGAGCGTTCACCCAGAGGCTGAGCGGCTGCTGCGATGCGCTGGAAACTCCGCTGTCTTTTCCTGGCAGTAGCATGGCTCTTCGTGGCCGCCTTCCCAACGCGCAGCGCTGCTTGCCCGAGCCGGTGCCTTTGTTTCCGCACCACGGTGAGGTGCATGCATCTCACGCTGGAGCACATACCTGCTGTCTCCCCGCAAACGACTATCTTGTAAGTATGTCTTAAACACACCCATAAACACGGGCTTGCAGGCTCGGCGTTGACCGACTTTGCTGCCGTCGCCTTGAGAGATCGGATGCAGCAGCAAATCCGAGCCACTCTGCTCGATTGATGCTTGGTGTTGAGGAGTAGGTGTGCAAACATTGTGTATGTTTGCTCATTCAGCACTGAAGTTAGTTTGAAAACATTTCTCCGAGGTTGTAGACTCTTTTCTGTCCCTTTTGCATCTGTGGATTGTGTTTCTGATTTTGCAGAGGTCGGTGCACGCTATAGTTTGGGAGGTTTCTGTCTTTCGCTCTAACCGGAGCCATACACGTAACTGTCAGTACTTAAAGCGTTTAACAGATTTTAGTTTGCGAGGAAGCTGGTGGAATACAGACTGTTGCTGAAGAGCTGCTGATAAATGGGATGTGCTAAAACCGAGCCAGAGGTATTGTTGAGTGGAAAATATAGGCACGGCACATTTGGATGACTGGGAAGCTATTTGAGGTGTTATCCTATGATCTGAAGCCACATTTTAAATCAAGAGGCAAAAAAAGGGGAAAAACCTTGCATGTAACTATTTAGATTTCGTTGCAAATACAAAATCTCATCTAGGGCCGCTTGCCAGAGGTCGCTTGGAGTTAATCACTTCTCTCTTTTCACTCCGATTCGACCTATTGACCAAGTGAACCCGCTTTCTGTTTGGTGAAAACAAAAGTAATGTTTTGTGCCTGACCTGGAAACTGTGGGCAACTGGATTGAAATCAGTCGAACACATAGGTGGCAGCTTTTCAAAAATTCTTAATAAACGGTTACTTGGAAGAAAGAGAAGTTATATTTAATAGCAAGTGCTTCCAAAGAGTAGCGGATTGTAATTTTTTTGAATTGTCGCTGAGTTGTGGCTCACTTTTAGGAGCGGGGGAGAAATTGGAAGGCGTAATGGAAACGTTACTGGTTCAGGAAGCACTTTTTTTTTGCATCGAAGTGCTGTTGCACATTTCCAGAATGACTGGACTTCATTCCCACAATGGAATACAAATACTCGTATCGAATGTTCAACGGGAGGGGGCAGGGATAACTCTCCTGTTTGCCTTACAGCTTAAACACGGGCTGCCTGTTAGGAGGATGCCTTGTTAAGTTTTGAGTGCAGATCAAGCCATGCCTTAAATCCGATATCTATAATTTTGCCTTTTTTTTACTGGCCTGGGAGGCAAGTGTTTCCCCTCTGTAGCTGCTCTTAACCCCCTGCCCTCTTGGGGACTCTAGAATTTGTTTCACTAAATATACATTGATTGGATTGATGCTGTCTTTCTGGCGAGGGCAAAAGGTTAATAATATGTTTGTGACCGAGTTTGAGGTGGTTTATGAGTCATGCTTTTTTCACTTATTAGAAAGAGGGATTAAAATGAGATTTTTAAAAAAATGCCCCTTATTGACCAAAAAAAATCTTTGTTGGGATTCAATAGGAGACAAATTTGACATGCTCATGCTTCATTCATCTTTGGTATCTTCCTTCAGCTGAGTTGACCATGTTCTTTGTGCCATTATTATAAGTGATTGGACATTGTTTTAGACTTTTCAGGGAGTTGGTGGTCTAATGGTAGAGTCAGTGGACAAGTAATACATAATACTAGGCTAATTTTCTGAGCACATGGATTTAATATCGAGATAGTGGGATTTAATACCACCATGCTAGATGGTGAAATTTGAATTAAATGAAAAAATCTAGAATTAAAAGAAAAACTAGCCTAATAGTGACTGTGTGACAGCTGTTAACAAAACCTATCTGGTTCACTAATGTGTTTTTGGGAAAGAGGTCCACCATCCTTACCTGGTCTGGCCAACATGTGACTCCAGACCTGCAGCAACGTGGTTGATTCTTAACTGGGCAATAAATATTGGCCTTGCCAGTGATGCCGTGTGCAAATAAAAAGAACAATTTTTTTTATCCATTGATATCAAACACCATAAAGACCAACTTTATTTGTCAGTTTGTATATATTGACTTTAATTTCCTGACCACGAAGGATTCTCATGTCTTGAACATTGGACCAGAATGTAGTCAAGGTCTCCTCACTGGGAAGGAGCAAACCTTTCACTACCAACACCTTTAGGTATATTTAATGTGTGATCAGATGAAAATCGTGTGCGGGAAAGGCCAACTGTCCACTAGCCTTTCGCGCAATCATGCTGCCAGGAGAATCATGATCAGATATTTCCTGCCTCTGCGAGTAATTGGAAGGAGAAAAAAAGTCAGTAAGAGAATCGAGGCCCAAAGATTGTGGAGGGAGTTGTGCATTGGAGAGGGATATGTGGCGTATTTCTCTCCTATCCCCTTGGGCAAACAGAAGTAACCAGATGACCACATTGACTGGACTTGCATTGACTTTGCGATCAATTAATTGCCTTTTTAGTAAAAGTCACCTCAATCTTAGTCCAAAACATATGTGTTTTGAAGATCTTTAGAGATGCACTCTAAAAAAGTGGCCATTTATTTCAAAGGTTCAACATTCTCTTTGAAAGGGAGAATCATATCATCAAATGCCCCAAGAACTTGCCAAGTTAGATTGGGCAGAGTGGAAATGGGGGGCAGAGCTGGGGGTGGCTGTGAGATGAGGTGGGGGAGATGAATTGTGGTGCAACTGTAGAGCCAGACTTTCAAATGTCAAGTGAATGTAGCAGCTCATCACTGAACTCTCTAGACTTTTTGATGGCAAATGAATACCGAGCAAGATTTTTTGTGGTGTAATTTTAATTAAATCTACCATTGAATGAAAATTTTGCATTTTACAGCTAACACAATGAAGAAGGGTCACTGGATTTGAAACATTGACCTTGCTTCCTCTTCACAGCTGCTGCCAGACCTGCTGAGCTTCTGCAGCAATTTCTGTTTTTGTTCCGTTTTCCTTGGTGTGCCTTGGTCTTGTCCATCTTCTTGGAAGTTTGGTACAGAGCTGGTTTTACATTGCAATAATTACGTTTTCATTTTACATTCCAAGTTTTTGCATTGGTCATTCAGAAATGTATTCTGAAAAGAGTGATGGGTATTTTTTGCTGTGACAATGTAACCCTGATATCTTTTGCTCTGCCAGTAATGCTGAATTAAATTGCAACTCCTTGTTGGTATGAAATATCCTCTGTGTGTGTGTGTGTGTGTGTGTTTTGGGGGGGTGGAATGTGTGATGGATGTACTAATTTGATCAAAACCAGAAGTTTCTGGAAAAACTCAGCAGGTCAGAGGAAAGGTCACCGGACCTGAAACATTAACTCTGATTTTTCTTTACAGATGCTGCCACATCTGCTGAGCTTTTCCAGCAACTTTTGTATTTGTTCCTGATTTACAGCATCCGCAGTTCTTTCGGTTTCTACTAATTTGATTCTTTGACATTGCTGCCACAAATATTTTTTGATAGATACGTTCTTAAGTGTATTGGTGTGAAAATTGTTGTGGTAGAACCACACATTGAATATGTAAGATTCCTAATTTTACAAGGTTATAAAATGTGATGTGCTGTTGCATGTTTTTGATGTGGAGTAATTTGGAGCAGTGCCAGCTTAGATTCAAACAGCATATGCAGCCAAACAGGGGAAATAAAATCAGATATGTGCTGGAACTACTTTTATTGCTAGAGTGCTGGACATACCATGAATGCTGTTTGTTTTTTTTAGCAGAATCTTTCAAGCAAAAGTTGACTTAATTTGGTACACAGAAATTCACATTCTTTTTGTCACACTATAAATCAAGAATCTTTAGTGTGATTACTGTTTTCATACAGACTGTTCTGTTGGCTTTCAGATGAAGATTGCCGAAGCATTATTGACATTTGGAGAGTATGTTTTCAGTGAGTTGTATTTGTCTTCAATTTTGTATAAATATGTAACTAACGATTACATACTGCAGTTTATACACTTAAAATCTCCTTGTTTTTACGTTTTGTTTCATACTATCAAAGAGGATTTTATGTGATGTCAGTTTATGTAAATGAGTCATGGACAACACTAAAGTTTAAGTTCAATAATAATGGCTCAGATCATCGTAGATAAATTGTGGCATGTTGACAACATAAGCAGTTATTTTCATGCAAATTGGCCTGCAAATTCAGGAAAAGGAAAAAGAAAAGTAGCTTCAGTTGCAAATTTTTGAACTCACTTGTGATTCCCCTGTTTACTTTGTGTAGACAACACATTGCATTTGGCTTCACTGCTATTTTTGAGATCTTGTTGAAATTCCAAATTAATTCTCCATTAAGCTCGTTGCAGATAGTTTAACCGCATATTGACAGCATAAGTACATTTTCATCAATGTGATTTGTCAGTGCAAGATAATCCAATTTTCTTCTTCCCGAAATGGATCTGTTTAAACTGTGCTTTCATTACTGCCCATACCTGGAGCATATTGTATTTTCAGATTCTTAAAATTATCAATTTTAAAAGTGACAAATTTAGGATTGATGGCTTGCTGAGTTCCAACCAAGAACATCTATTAGCAGCTTTTATCTCCTTTCTGTTTGGTGGACTCTTTTGCAAGCCTTGATGTACTGTGTCTTAAAAGATCTTTGGCCAGATTTTCTGAGGAATGGCACCCACACTCAGATTACTACTGCGCTCTTTCTTTTATGTTAAGAATGAGCACCTTATTTCTAACAGGAGATCTCTTGATTAGTGCTGCTCCAGAGATGTGGAGTGTCCTTTAAATCTGTCAGCTCCCTTGTAGTGCAGGGTAGTCAAGCCATGCCCCTCTTTCACAGCAGTCAGTGCTGTTTTCTGTGATTTTAATGTCCAGCCGCACAGGGAGCCACTTTTGACAGAAGGCAGGTAAATGATGGAGTGTTTAGAGGTGGGTGGAGGTTATTGGGTTCAGGTGTTCAGTGCATGTTGGGAAAGCAGCGGAGGGGATGGTGCTTGATGCCGGGGCAGCGGATGTGGTGTCATGGATTGCTGAAAGGTGGGGGGGAGAGTCACGTCTCGAGGGTAGTGGATCAGGGCCGGGGTCTCAGCTGGGAGAGAGGGGTGCTGAGACAGATTCTGTATGTTGTAAGCTGCCTTCCCTCAAAATTTATTTTGCTGCATGCACCCCTGAGGTTGGCTGGCGCATGGGAATGGAAGTCAGTGTGCAGCACACCAGTCTGCAGGTGTGGACCCTCAAAGTGGCAATGCAGCAGTGCAGCATAGGGTGGAAGGTGTGTGTGTGTGAGAGAGAGATGGTGTTGTGGCATGTTCGGGTTGGGTTTGTTACATGAAGTTTCTAAATCATCTCACCTTTCTTGTCTAACTATTAACTGAAGCATAACCCTGTCAATTCTCAGATTTTAAATGGATACGTTTGGAAGGTTTTAGGTGTAGGGGAACTGACTACCAGAATCTTATTTTCCTCGGGTGTGCTAAATCGGAGATTCCTAGGATCTCGATGGACAACTCCCATCCATGTTGCAGAAATGTCTCTCTGGCCATAGGAAAATATGAACCAGTATTACTAACCTAAGTCAGGACATGACCATCATTGCAGTTGATGTTTTTAAAATGAAGTACATCATTTTAAGGGAAAATCAAAATTTGATGATTGCCGAACAGAAATCTGCAGACCACACTGAATCTTTCAATCTCGAAACTTAAGAATGCCTAATGTGTTCGCTGGCGCCACTGGGCCAGACAAAAGTATGTGTCTTGCATTTATATGGCACATTTTTCAACGACAGGATATCCTACAGGACTTCAATTTTTTAAAGTATCATCCCTGTTGGAAAATAGGGAAATAGAGTGCCGCCTTTGCATGCGGCAAGTTCCTGCAAACAGCATAGAGAAAAAAAAGTGACCAAAGGATTTTTTTCAGTTGATTAATCAACATTGACAAGGAACCTCGGAGAACTCCTCTTGTACTTAAACGTGCTGTAAAATTTTCATGTCTCACCTCAAATACAAATCCCTCCACTGTGCTGCATTCTGTCAGTATCGCACAAGAAGTTTGCCTTTCTAATCTCTTGAGTGGACTTGAACGCTCAACCTTTTTGGATTGCAGAGGATATATGACATAGAGACAAGTCATTCAGCCCAAGAAGTTCATGCTGGTGTTTTTGTTCCACTCAAGTCTCCTCCTATCCTTCATTTAAAGGCATCATTGTAACCCTCTGTTATAATTATTTGTAGTACGCTTGTCTGGCTTCTTTACAAGAGGAAACAATTTCTCTATATTCACTTGATCAAAACTTTTCAGAATATAAAAGCTGTGTATCAGCTCGGCTTCCTTTTTTCAAGGGGAAAGGAACCCAACCTATCAATCCTCTTGTGATATAAATAAACTTGTATTGTCCTCCTTAAACTTCCTTGCACCTTGCCAGTGTCTCCACCTCCTTTTTGTAGCACAGTGACCAGAACGGCATTAAGTGTAAAGTAACCAGAGTTTGTTACTGATTTAGCACAAATTCCCTACTTTTCAATTCTCTACTTTTCAATTCTCTCCCTGGAGAAATAAAGCCTGGTGATTTGTTAGCTTGTCTTTATGGCCTTCCTTACTGGGGGTGCGATTTTTAGTTATTGATTTATTTGTGCTCTGATCAATTTGATCCTCTTACCGATTTTAATCTGCACCGTCCCACATAATATATGACCTTTCCATCCTACCAAAATGTCTTCCTTCGTATAAATCAGTATTAAACTTGACTTGCCAATTACTTGCATTTTTACCAAGTTTATTAACATCCTGTAATTTGCTACAATTCCCCTGACTTTTGACTATTCTCCCTGGGTCCCAGTTTGGTAAAATCTGCAAAATTAGAAATTTCATTTTGGATTCCAAAGCTCAAATCATGAATGTAATTTTTTTTTGAATAATGGTGGTTCTAACAAGGATCCCTTTGGAACATGACATCCCATCTACAGCCACTCTTCGCGCAGGTGTTCTGTTCTCTGCCTTGAAGCCAGTTCATAACCCATTTTCTGATTTGTCTTTTGACTCTGTATTCTGTGACCTGTTTCATTGTCCATTATGGGATCAATTATTGAAGGCCTTTGAAAACCCACATAAGTAACGTCTTGTGCATTGACGTTATCTACTGTCTCTGTCACCTCTTCAAAAACTTCAATCAAGTTGGTCAGGCTAGATTTCCCCTTTTGAAATCCATGCTATTTTTTTTCCGAGACATTCTTTTATTCTTTCCTTAGTAGGGATATCTGTTATTTTCCCTACCATTGATGTTAATTAACATTAAATAATTTTGTCTTTAATTTCTGTGTCTGAAACAATGGACACATTGTAACTGACTCTGTAAAGGTTATCCAGAGACACACCATACAGTTCAAATTACTTATTAGCTTGGTGACTGAAGATGGTAACTCGACTGGTTCCGGGGCTGAAATCATATCGGAATGGTTTGTGAACTATTGAAGAAGATTTTCTTTTAATCCCACCCATGAATTTGTAATTCAGAAATCTGATGGAAAAATATTCATTTCATATTAGTTACGGCACAAGGTCATTTAGAGGGAAGGTAGTGTTCATTTTGCAGTGAAATATTTTTTATTTAGTTTGATCTAATTTCTGAAGAGTGTTTGGCTGACATGATTTAAATTTTGAGGCCTTTGTTCCATCACCTATTGATGCTTTCAAAATGTCGTGGAACTGAAAGGATTTCTGTGTATGGTTACTGCAGTTTAACTACTGTGACTTGAAGCCAGTTAACTTAAACACTGAAAGGGGCTGGATGAACACAGCAGGTCAAGCAGCATCATAGGAGCAGGAAAACGTGACGTTTCGGGCCTAGACCCTT
>JAHRHZ010000111.1:24750230-24785927 GCA_024137785.1 Ginglymostoma cirratum | reverse complement strand
CAGTCCCCTCGCGCTCTCTCCCGACTCCTGCCGCTGAACAAATGGAGGCCCATTGTAAGGATGCAGTAGTTTTGGAGGAAAAACATTGGACAGATGAAAACAGAGCAGTAGACATCATTTTTTCTGATGAAGGGTTTAGGCCCGAAACGTCAAGTTTTCCTGCTCCTATGATGCTGCTTGACCTGCTGTGTTCATCCAGCCCCATGCTTGTTATCTAGGTGATTGAGTAGCTCCATTGTACAGACCAGTCATTGCCAGCAATCCTTTGTTTACAGAATAATTCTTCCTTGTGAATGCTTGAAGCTTGAGTGACATATACATGGGTTTACAAATGGCTTACGTGCTCCATTTAGCCTAGCAGGCTCTCCCTCAACGGAGGTACATGTGGCTGGCCAGTAGAAGTGGTGGAAGTTTGCCACCTCAAGGAGCTGTCCTGTATTTCCGTGTCTATTGCTGTTTTATCTCAGTGGCTATTCATATTGGTTTGAAGGGTTTTGTCTCCTTTTTTTATGATGCTTGTCGTTTTCATTACATTTGAGCATCTACTCCTCAAGTCACAGAGTCATAGAGCTGTACAGCACGGAAACAGAAGCTTTGGTCCAATTCGTCCATGCTGACCAGATATCCTAAATTAATCTGGTCCCGTTTGCCAGCATGTGGCCCATATCCCTCTAAACCCTTCCTATTCATATACCTATCCAGGTGCCTTTTAAATGTTGTAATTATACCAGCCTCCACCACTTCCTCTGGCAGCTCATTCCATACACGCACCTCCCTCTGCCTGAAAAGTTGTCCCTTAGCTCCCTTTTATATCTTTTCTCTCTCACCTTAAACCTATGCCCTCTAGTTTTGGACCCCCCCCCCACCCTGGAGAAAAGACCTTGTCTATTTATCCTATCTGTGGCCCACATGGTTTTATAAATCTCCATAAGGTCACCCCTCAGCCTCTGACGCTCCAGGGAAAATAGCCCAATCCTATTCAGCCTCTCCCTCTAGCTCAAATATTCCAATCCTGGCAACATCCTTATACATCTTTTCTGAGCCCTTTCAAGTTTCACAACATCTTTCCAGAATTGCACTCAGTATCCCAAAAGTGACCTAACCAATGCCCTAAATTGCTGCAACATGACCTCCCAGCTCTGATACTCAATGCACTGACCAATAAAGGCAAACATACCAAGCGCCTTCTTCACTATCCTGTCTACTTGCAACTCCACTTTCAAGGAACAATGAACCTGCACTCCGCGGTTGTTTTGTTCAGCAACGCTCCCCAGGACCTTACCATTAAGTGTATAATTCCTGCCCTGATTTGTGTTTCCCAAATGCATTATCTCACATTTAACTAAATTAAACTCCATCTGCCACTCCTTGGCCCATTGGCCCATCTGATCAAGGTCCCGTTTACTCTGAGCTAACCTTCTTTGCTGTCCGCAACACATCCAATTTTGGTGTCATTTGCAAACTTACTAACTATACATCCTATGTCCACATCCAAATAATTTAAATAAATGACAAAAAGCGGTGGCTCCAATGCCAGTACATTCTGAACTTAAGATAACCGAACCAAAACTGTTCACAGTATTCCAGGTTTGATCTGACAGTACCTTGTGTAGTTTTAACAAAATTTCTTAGACTTCAAACAGTGATCCTTGTGGTACACTGTTCTGCCCTCATCAGTCCTCTTCATTACTTCTTCAAAAACTCATAAAAGTTACTGAGACATGATTTCCCACATACATAGCCATGTTGACTATCCCTCATCAGTCCTTGCCTTTCCAAATACATTCAGTTGCAAATTGTAATATTTGCTTATTGGAGGCTTTGATATTGCCTCCAAAAGGTTTCCTTTGGCTACTTTGTGAAGGGGCTCCCTGGTGTAACTCTGAGTGGAACATCTGCTTGGTTAGTCTTGAGTTAGGTATTCTGACAACATGCCCTTTGAACTGCGGTGGTTCAAGAAGGTGACTCATTACTACCTTCTCAGGGGCAGTTAGGGTGAGGCAATTAATGCTGCTCAGCCAGCAATGCCCATACCCAATAAAAGAATAAGATAACAATACCCTCTTTATCTTGGCTGATGAGAAATTATTGTAACCTCGGTACTTGGTGTGTCTACATCCAGAAAGACATTTAAGTTTGTACTTCTGTTCACCCATTTGATTTTCAAGTTCTCCTAAGATTGTATTGGTGATGTTCTAGGGACTAGATGTGGTTTTTGAATTAGCCAGCTTGCAAAGTTTGGGGAGACCCACTGCCCAATGGACTATAAGTTTAACATTGGGTCTATCATGATTTTTAAAGTAGAGTGCATGGTGTATGTACGGCTGAGTTTGTGTGTTGGATTGAGTGGTGTACCTCTTCATCAGTGTCAGCTTTTTAGGATGAATAGCTTCCAAGACATAGGTCATGAGGGTCATCTTTCAGAAACACTTAAAAACTTGGCAGCTGGAATAAAATGAGGAAAAATGTGAGGTTGTCCACTTTGCAGGGAAGAACAGAAGAGTTAAATATTATTTAAATGGAGAAAAACAGCAGAAAGCTGTTCTGAGTACAAGACAGACAAAACACCAGCATCAAAGTTCACTGGGTAATAGGGAAGGCAATGGAATGTTTCCCTTAATTTCAAAGTGTTTGAAGTCTAAGAAATTTTGCTAAAACTACACAAGATACTGTCAGATCAAACCTGGAATACTGTGAACAGTTTTGGTTCCGTTATCTTAAGTTGAGATGTACTGGCATTGGAGGCAGTCCAGACAAGTTTCACTGGGTTAACCATGGGCTTGGAGGGGTTTGCTTATGAGGAGAGGTTGAGTAGTTTGGGCTTGTATTCATTGGAATTTAGAAGAATGAGAAGAAACCTTTGTGAAACATAAAATGCTTCAGGGACTTGACAGGGTAGATGCTGAGAAGTTGTTTCCCTTGTGGGAGAATCTAGGACCAAAAGGAGTAATCTCAGAGTAGGGAGTTGTCCACTAAGACAGAGAGGAGGTGGATTTTTTTTTTCTCTGCCAGGGTGATGTACCCGTGGAATTCTTTACTGCAGAGGGCCATCAAAGCTGGGTTGTTAAATATATTCGAGGTTGTAATAGACAGATTTCTAATCATTAAAAGTGTCATGGATTATGGGGATAGAGCAAGAAGGTGGAATTGAGGATTATCAGATCAGCCATGATCTCATTGAATTATCTCAGATCTACTCAATGGGCTGAATAGCCTTCATCTGCTCCTACGTCTTATGGTTTTACCTCACTGTCAGTTTCAACAGAAGGTGCTGAATTTGTTACATTTGGAGTAGTTGGTAAAGAAAGGATTTTGATATTCCTGGTTTACTTGGCAAGTCCCATGTTCTCAACGTCAACTTTCTTGCTCCTCTGATGCTGCTTGGCCTGCTGTGTTCATCCAGCTCTACACCTTGTTGTCTCAGATTCTCCAGCATCTGCAGTTCCTACTATCTCTCATGGGGTTTGGTGGATGTGTCAACTATGTCGAATTTCTTCACTGTAACTTCTGCCTTATCAGCATACTGTAGTTTGGCTACAGAAATAGATATCAATTTGAGGAGTGTATGTTATTGTCACACAGAGGGGAGGAACCTGTAAGTGGTAATTGCTGCAAGAAAGATTAAGAATAGTGTTGGTGCAATGATACACTCCCGTTTGATGCCTGTTTTGGGAGGGGATATTGTCTGTTGTTGAGTCATTGCATAGTACTGCTCTTTCATATTGTTGTGTACGTGTTAGGTGATGTTTGTGAACTATACTAGGCATTTATCTTGCTGTCGTAGTTTAGTTTTATTCAGCAAGTCTAAGCCTTTTGTGAAATGGGCCAAAGCAATGCACAAATGGATGTTCTTCTCTGTGCACTTTTCCTAGAGTTGTTGTGCTGCTTGGATTATGTCAGTTGTTTCACTGGAGGTTGGAAGCCACTCTGCTGCTCTAGAATGATCTCGTCTGCATTTGTTGGGAGGCAGTTTTTAGGGAAACTGAACTAAAATTAATGTAGTGTGACCCTGTAGTTGCCACATTTCAAGTTCTGCCTCTTTCTCTTGAGGATTTTTATTACAGCATCTCTAAGACTACTTGAAATTTCTACATTTTCAGTAGCTAAGCGAGAACAATATGTCTCGACATATAAGTGCATCCACAGGGACATTGTCAGTAGTGTTCCCAGTAATTTTTCTTTCCTCCTAAGCTGTTCAACAAAGACATTCTTACTTTTTAACACAAAAGGCCTTTTCTGAATTCTTTTTTTACACTGAAATATGCAAACATAGAAAGTAAGAGCAGAATAGGCCATTTGGCCCATTGGGATTTTGCCATCTATCAACATGAAATGGTTGATCTTTTGTTTTGACACCATAGTCCCACTCTTGCCCCATACCTCTTGACACCTTTAGTCTCTAGATATCTATTTCTGTCTTAAATATATTCACTGGCTTGGTGGCCTCTACAGTTTTTTATAGTAGTGTTTCACTACATTCTGAGTGAAGAAGTTACTCTCATCTCAGTCTGAACTAGCCTATGACATATTCTGAGACCATAACTATTCTTCTGGAGCCTCCTTGTCCAGGCAAGCATCGTCCCCGCAGGAAGTCTGTCCAGCCATGTCAGAAATTCGTACATTTCAATGAGATTGCTTCTCATTCTTCTACACTCCAGTGAATACAGACCCAGTCAACCTAATCCCTCTTTATACAAAAAAAAATCTGTCACCCCAGGAATCAGTCTGTTGAATCTTCACTGCACTCTCTCTTTGGCAAGTGTGCCTTCTAAAGTACGGAGAACAAAATTGCTCACGATACTTTATTTTTGCATACATATAGAAGGTCTTATAGTCTGCTTTTATGCCCCTAACAAGTTTACATTCACAATGTAGTTTTCCCCTTTAAACAATCTCTTGGTTCTCCTTTGCTGAATTCTAAACTTCATTAATCCTTAGGCTAGATACTTTTCCTAACCTTGTTATATAACTCCTCTTTGGACCTAATGAAATCCTTAATTTCTTTCTTTACCATGGTGGGACAAGATATGTTCATCAAAACTATACAGTAATATTGCAATGCCCGTATTTGTTGCTTGAATATTAACCATTGCTTATCCACTAACATGCCATTTAATGAAGTTCCCTAAAGTTTCACAGCCAGCTTGTCTGTCATATCTTTGCAGTTTCTTCTGTTTACATTTAGGATCCTAGTTTTGAGTTTGACTACTTCAGTTTCTTTCCCAGTAAAGAATTCTATAATGATATGATCCTCAGCGGAATATAAGTACTGCACCAGATTACGTTCAGGCTTAAACTGTACTGGTCTGTCAGCCAGGTAGGTTCAATTCACTGACGAGCAGATCGTGAGTCTCAATCCTGGCCCGCAGAGATACAGTAAGTGTACCAGTCACTGCCAAAAAATACATTCCTTGTAGTTTTCACAAGCTCTACACTCTTTACTGGCTCATGAAACTAAGGATCTCCTCCAACAGTATAAAATTTCTGGGAAACCAGATGTTGCTCCTGATCTCTTTGATCCTCTGCATATGGTCAGTTGACAGGTGTGCATGGAGACTGTGGTGGAGGTCGATTTCACTCACTCAAGTACAAATATGTGGAAGCTACTCCCAAATCTACTCTTGGAGCTACTTCACCTGCACAAAATCAGCCTTGTAATGCATCAAAAAGTGCTGTTCCCTCTCGGCTGTTTCTCAATTATAAGGTTTCCTCAACAAAGGGAGCTCACATATATTCAGAAGGAAGTCCTCCAAGACAATGACATCGTCTCCTCTTGTACTCCTATTCTCTTTTCCCTACACTCGGCTTGACGCTGGTGCGGGTCTTTGCTCCACTAAAACAGAGCAACAGGAATCGATGAATCTGTCCTGATATTTGAAGAACCTGAGACCTAACAGATGTCACTGGTTGGTGTCTTTCTTTATTAACTATACAATGGCAGCGCTATGTATTATCTATAATATGCTCTGCATCAATTCAACAAGGTTCCTCCGACAGCAACTTCAAATTCTGAGACTTTACCACCTGTAAAGATGAGGCCAGCAGATGCATGATAAAGCCACCATCTGCAAACTCGCCTTCATGCCACAGACCATGCTTAAAAATGTAACTGTTCCTTCATTGTAGTTTCAAAAATTTGGAACTGCATCCATAACAGCAGTGTGGATGTTGCTTCGCTGAATGACTGCAACAGTTCAATAAGTAGCTCACTACCCCTTCTTAAGGTTAATTAGGGCTGGACAATAAATTCTGACCTAGCCAGTGGGTGTCCATATTTCAATTTCTTATTTTGAAAGGAAAAGCTTTCTTTGAAATGTTATAGAGAATGCCCTCAGGATGCAAATGTCAAAACAGTTTTGCTTGTTATTGCTTGGAATCATTGGACAATGTCCATTCTCTTTTATGTTACCTCCTTGCCATTGCACTATGTCACAACTCAACTTTTATTTCTCTACCCTCATTAGCTTACATACCTAGCACTCTTATTCTCATTTTCTGTCTCCTGCACTTTTCTCTCTTGCTGTGTCGCCGTCTCACTCTGTTTCTGTTCTTGTTCTCTTCTCTTCCTTTTATTTCTGCCTTGTTTTCTTTTCCCTTTATTTATGTTCACCTTTTCCCTTATTTTTGTTTTTGTCTCTTTGTTTATTGCTATAACTGTGGAGCCAGTGACCCAGTTTCTCAAGATACTTCATTAAAAGGTGACTTAGCAGTGGGAGCATTGATCAGTTAAGTTGTAGGCAGCATCACTAGTGAGAGTTAATTCTAGAGACAATTATGTACTGGATGGGGTACATCTGGCTTTCTGTCATCCAGAGGTTTTGGACCAACTCAAAAATGTCCCAGTTGAGCTTCTTAAGGACTTTTTCTTCTGTTGTGTGAGACTGGAAACCTTCTTCATGACCAGGTTAAGCAGAAGCACACTATGTGAGACGGGTGCTATGAGAAATGTCTGAATTTCCGAATATTTACAGCATAGGAAGCAACTATTCGGTCCATTGTGTCTGTGCTGGAGCAATTCACCTAGTGCCACTCTGGTCTCATCCCTATAGCCATTCAAATGTTTCCTTTGTAGACAGAAACTGGGAAGCATATCGGCGAAAAAAATGCTGAAAGTTTGGGAGCTATGGTCGCGACCGAACTGATTCATTCCCATCATAGAATTGTCACTTTTCATTGTGGGATTAAAGGAGTTTTCTGTTTATTCCTTTTCAGTAAAGCATCTTGTCCCATTTCATGATTTCTGCACAAGGGAGATGCTAGTCATACCTGGAGCGGAAGTTTGAAGAATGGCCTTGCCTGGTTAATGATGGACACTACTCTGTTGATTCACTTCTCTGCTGGTGGATCAGTTGGTTTTATTGCTGAGATCTCTGTTGCAGTTATTTTCTGTTAAATTATAAGGTGGTCTTTCTGGTAATTTGGGTGTAGGAAACTGGCTGGATTTGACCTAGGAATGGGAGGTAGATTAGCAGTTTATACTCATGAAAAATATGAAAGTTTTGCACTCCAAGTGCCATTGATTGGTTGCCTGACAGTGGGCTTCATTACCAGAAACGTCACTTCTGACTAAATGTAATTTGTGTAGGATACATTCTCTCAGAAGAAAAGGGAAATATTTGAATCCAAAACAAAAATGAGTGGGAAGTTTCACGAGGTCAAAAGGTATGTGGTTCGTATTTTGTTTGTGCTTAAGGGGAACTATTCCCTTTTCATTGTCCCTTTCAACAAAATGTTAGTCCTTAACTTGCCTTATTTGCCCAGTTGATCATTTTGGAGAATTTCCACTCCAAGTATTTTTTTTTCCTGCAACTTGATTTGTCTTAACATCATGTTTAGATGATTTAATTTTAAGTAATTTTGGGTAAAGCTGAACTTAAGTCAAAGCTGGATTAATCTTTCACACTTGGCTTTGATCTCAGAGCAGACTGACATGAAAGTCTCCTTTGTCTGGCTGTAAAAATTTCTGGGAAATTAAACTTGGCATGGCCACCAATGCTGCAATGATTCTAATCAGGCATGCTAAAAAGACCAGAGTTAGAGATGTGCAGTTATCTCAGAGGTTTGTAGGGCTAGATGAGATTAATGACGCAAAGGATTCAGATCATGAAGAAAGATTGGTGGTTTTAAAATTGAGACATGGTTTAACCCGGAGCCACTGTAGGTCAGTAAACCCAGGAAGTGGATGATATCATTTGGTATGAATTTGGATATGTATGGCAGAGTTTTGAATGACTTCACAATTACAGAGGGTGAGATAATGAGAGAACAGTTAGCAATGTGTTCGAATAGTCAACTACAATAACAAGATGTAGGTGAGGATTTCAGCAGTACACAAACTGAGGCAGAGCTGAAGTCTGGTGGTGTTACAGTGGTGGGTGTAGTGAAGCATGGTGGTATGGATATGTGGTTGAAAGTTCATGTCGGGATCACATATGACAGCTCAGTTGTACATGTTTTGGTTCAGCCTTGGACAACTGAGCAAGAGAAGGATTGGCATCATTGTCAATGGACTTGAGTTTGTGGCGGGGTCCAAAGACAGTTGTTTCAGTCTTTGCAATATTGAGTTGAGGAAATTTCTGCTCATCCTGTACTGGGCATTGGTCAAACAATCTGACGATGTAGAGAGAGAGAGTTGGAGTTGAGAGAGGTGCTGATGAGTTATAAATAGCTTTTTTCACTGTGTGTGTGGATGCTGACATGGTTTTTGAAGATGTCACCAATGTGTAGATGAGAAATAGGAGTGTTCCAAGGATAGAGCTGAGGGAGACACCAGATGTAATGACAGATAATGTAAAGTGCAGATACAGTCAGACATGGGTAAAACTGATGTTACATTAGCAGTCTATGTAACTTTAATTAGAATGCTTATATCCTCTTCCTGACCGGGGCATAGCAAAGAGACAATGGAGCAAGACCAGAGAGTTAATCATAAGCCCCTGCTACATGTTAGTTAGGCAAAGTTAGTCTGAACCTGAATTAACTATTCTCTTAAGTTTGGAAACTGGTGTGGGTGGTGAACAAAATCGACTGCAGTTTGAAGCCTGGAAGAATTCCCATTGGAATGAAGATCCAGGAGCTGTGCAGAATGAGTTGTCGGGCAGAAGACAACAGTGGAGCAGGAGGTCACTTTTAGACCCTTAAGTGAGATGTGAATGAGTAGCCCTGGCCAGGAAGCAGACAGCAGCTGAAGCTGACAAACGAGAAGAAGGGAACGAGTCGCAGACTTGGTAGGCTGTAAGATTGTCAGATGTTTCATCACAGCAGCAGTGGGGCAAAGAGGGATAAGGTTGATCCAAGCTATTTTAAAGTAGAATATGACCACAAATTATCACCACAGTGGCTGGTTCTTTCTATGTAATTCCGTGTAGTCTAGTGCTGACGTTTAGTCGTTATCCAGTGATTTCAGGAATTTGAAGCCAAGACTCAAGAGCTCCCGATGGAAGGCAATGCAGTGAATGGGCAGAGGCCACACACCGATGTATACATACATTCTAAAGCTTGTCCAGGAGGTACTGTTTGGGATAGTTTATTTAGATTCCAGTTGCCTTGAATAAGTGAGCTAGGTGCACTCAGACTGGAACACATTTCAGTGCTTTATGTATGACAGACCTTTTATTTTGAAAAAAGTGTGCTTTGCAGCAGCATGTCAGTTGGTTCAATGATACAGATCTTGTTCTTTAGAAAATGTTTTTGTTGGCACCCCTCATGGTTCATTTAGTAAGTACACTTACATGGTGTGTAAATGAGCTTTAGAGGTCAGGAAGGTCTTGCTTTGATTCTTGTTCTATAATGAGCTGAAATGATCTCTGCCAAAGTTGTAATCGTGTAGCTATAATTAGACTGAGGTGGGGGTGGGGAGGTCAGGATTTCCATTCCTGATCACTTGGCTGCTGGTGGAAAATATATGCCTCTCCTGAGAAAACAGTTGATTATCATCCTCTGTCTTTGCTTGTGTGTGAACAATGGCCAGTTATTTCTTGTAGTGGTACTTTGTATAATCGAATGAAAAGAGTAGAAAGGTTGGTTTGGAAAGATCAAACTTTCATTCTCTTACATAAGTTATAGTGGACCAAAGTTGGGAATGCAAAATGTGAAAACCTGTCTTTATTTGTTAATGTAAGTTCTGTGCTTTGAGTTATTGTACACTGCAAATGCCAGAAAGAAAACCAGTCATCGCGTTGTTTGTCCGCAAGCAGAACTTGGATATAAGTCAGTCTGTTGCTTTTAAAACTGCACACACACAGACCACACGGGGGGGAAGGACAAAAAAAGGATTGTAAACTATTCATGTTAATAAGCTTTCCATTGTTTTATAGCTTTCAACAAATGTGTTTATATAATACCTTGTAATGCATAAAAAAATTCACAAGCATTTGAGAGCAATGGCACAGTGTTGACCACACTACTCTTCATTTACAGGAGTTGATGTTGTCTAATGTTCAGTAGCTTTTATTGAGTGATTTTTCACTGCACTATACACAAAGCCACTTTGGATGTTTCATATGTGCACCAAAACAAAAATAAAAGGCAGAATTTTCACCTTTCTTTGGGTGGAGCGGTATTAAAACTGGACTGCTAGGTCATCCATTCTGAAGTGAAGGAGAAAAATAACTCACAGTAAGTGCCAGTTTTCTCAGAAGTGTGGAGAAAGGCTTGTTATCAAATGTTGTTATCAACATTTGTTCATAAAGCTCATCAGGTTTGAAAATGTTCAGTGCAGCCCATTTGTTTACTTAAATTTCATGCAGGAAATGACAAATTGAGCTTATTGCATATCTCATTAATAAAACATAATTTAGAAGTGAAGAAAGTATACCTATTAATTCTCTTTACTTAATGCAGCAGAACGTTTTTTTTTTAGAAAAAATCTCATTAATGCTGTTTCTATGATGAACTGTAGAACCAATAGTCATTCCATCACTACCACCTCCTGTGCTGCAATTCGTTAAATTTCCGAAGATTTCAAGTAACACCCCAACAACAGCTGCTGTGAATTTTCTTGCTGGTTCATTTGGTTAGGAATTTAGCCAGGACATTCTTCCAGAATCAGATTATGGACTCTCTTGCACTGGTTTTATCATTTTAAAATTACTTTCCTATCCCTTTTGTTGATCATTTGGGTCCTGCATTGTTTCTGTGGTCCTTTAGGCCAAGATTTTTGGAAGGTTTTTGAGCAATACGCATGCACAGTAGCAATGAACTTCTTAAAGTTGCACATATTTGTTGATAAACTATTGTGAAGGTGAGAAAAGTATTGCTGTCCATTGTCTTCCTACATTCAGCAAGGGTTTGTCACCTGTCAAGTAAATGTTCTTGCAACTGACATGTTTTATTGGTACTAAACTAAAAAGTTTAAGGCTATGATTAAGATTGTAAAATAGTAAATAAAAGATGTGTTACACAATCTCGCATTAGTTTTGAGGCCAAAGTTTTATAATTGTAATTTTAGCTGTATAATCTAGACTAATCCAGAAAATAATAGGTGTGGGCTGGCTAACTGAGAATTTTTGTTGATCTTCACTGTTGTGATTGATCTGGCATGAATGTGATTCACTTTGTAGTTTTCATGCTCATCTCTTTTCATTGGAAGTCTTTTGTCTGTTTTCTGTCTCTCGCTGTGTTGCTCATCTACTGATCTTGTGGGGAAACAAAGTGGAAACAAGTCGAACAAGTTCCCTCATTTTTGTTGTATTAAACCCCTCAGCAGGAAACCGAGACAATGGCATGGATTTTCCAATGGCCAGAGAGTCATTGTTCCAGTGTAAATGGGAATTGCACAGGGGACCCACTCCAAAAGAATTGTCTGGGAAATTGAATTATCTGCTGGGCAATTCTTCTACACAAATTGTCCTTTGCAAGTCACCATTAAATTGGAGACTTGAGAATTAAGTAGTTATCCCAGTAAAGTTAGGCTGTTAAATATTCTAAATCCTGAGAATCTGCTAAACTGATCCTATATGTAGTTCACACAAGCCTAGCTACACCTTCCCAGAATAGCCTACACCCCTGACTCTGAATTGGCCAGATTCCTGTGCCCGTCACCCCTTAACTTGCCAGCTTGAACCCTGCCCACTTGACACTGTCCCATTATCCCACTTGGCATTGTGCCCATTTGGCAGCCTATCCTGCCAGCACCTTAGTATCACTTCCCTTATGAGCTTACCGTTTGACAGCAGTTATCAAAGCGACTGTCAGGACCTTTATATGTTTAGACTATGGCGGTTGATTGCCTTGAAAAAAACTGTTTGTCTTCCTCTGACAGTTCTCTGCTCTGAAGGGACTCTCAGCATGAAAGTACAGCTCCACATTTCTGAGCCCTAAGTAGGATCTCCTTTCAAAACTGTGGAAGTCTTCATAAAAGAGAAAGGCCAGACTGGTAATCTGTGCAGGATTGCCACTCACTTGAAATCGCAGCCTGTTATTTTCCATCTCTTCCATGTCCCGAAGGTATTAGATTTTGTTTAAGGTTACTGTTCTGTGGGTGGTAGTTCTTGCAGTTACTGCTTCACTGAAATGGTCATGATTTCTGTCTCAGCATTGAGTTAAAATAGGGAAAATGAGTCGGATAACCCACTAACCTCACGAAAGATACATATCTCTGGACTTCGGGTTTATTTATTCTGCACCCAACTGATGTAATTTTTGGCTAATAGATGAATAATAGCTACTTGTGCAGATTGTGACACCCATGGAATCCTAACTTCAATTTAGATATATTTCTAGTTGTTAAGATGACAATTTTGAGTGTTTCAAGTTCAAAATTATAGAGATGGTTTATCGTCTTTAGGCAATATGTTACCAAATGCTGTTTTTCTTTTGTAAAACTATTTGTTTCTGTGTTGAATTAATACCACTGTCTTTTGTCTTCCACAGTTGGAGTGACTTCTGTCAAGATCACTTTGTGCTATATCTGTTGTTTTGCACAGTGGTGTCCTTGTTGCTTAGCAATGCTCATTATTCATTATTTTTCAGCTGGCTTCCTGTTTCTGACAATAGCACCTGAGAGGAGATTATCCTGATCAGTAATAGCTTAATTCATGTCCTTCTTTAAAATTTAATAAGACTTTAAACTTTGAGCCTTTGCCACCTCCATTCATTTTCTATTTTTTTTTTAATTCATTCACGGGATGAGGGCATTGCTGGCTGGGCCAGCATTTATTGCCCATCCCAGACGGCTATTAAAAGTCAACCATTGCTGTAGGTCTGGAGTCGCATTTTAGCTCAGATCTGGGAAGGATGGTAGTTTCCTTTTTGAATGACATTAGTGAGCCAGGTGGGTTTTCTCAACAATCAGTGGTGGTTCCATAGTCACCTTAATTCCAGACATTTTTTAAATTATCGAATTCAAATCCCACCATTCGTTATAGTGGAATTGAAACCCGGGCTCTGGATTAACAGCTCAGCACTATTACTCCTAGGCTCTTGTCTCCCCATATATCTATATGTTGAAAATGTGATTGTGCTGAATCTGTGGGGCATTTGTAACGTGTTGTCAGATGCATCCAGGTAACTCCTCAGAAACAAGTCAGTCATATATTCAGTGGGAGGATGAATCCAAAGCTCTTGACACCAATCAGACCAAATTTGTTGTACAACAGTAAAGTAATGGTTGCTTTACTCAACTTGTAACTCACAGGCTTGGACTAATATTTCAAAGGCATAAGTTCAAATCTGTAGACAGTATTTGGAGAATTTAATTTCAATTCAATCTGGAGTAGAGAGTTTATATGAGCAATGAATAGTGACTGTGAACTTGCCAGATTGCTGTAAAGACCCACTCATTCCTTTAGGGAAAGCAATCGACCATGCTTGCATGTTGTAGCCTGTGTGTTACTCCAGATCCACCACAGCATGGTCGAGCCTTAGCCTGACTAGAATTTGTATGGCCAGAGACTCAATTACATCTTAAAAAAGTGGATCATCACCATTGCCCTGAGGGTAATTAGGATGTGCAATAAATGGTGGCCTCACCAGCAATACACATTGAACGAATTTAAAAATACCCACCACTAGAACTTTGCTTATTTCATTAATCCTGGTGCAAGTTTGGACACTGATGCTTTGAATGTGTTTCACTTGCTCCTTTTAAACTGGAAGCAGTAATCTTATGTACTCTTCCTATTCCATGGAGTTTTTGTATTAAAGACTCATTGCCCTGTTGTCTGCTGTAATCCAAAACTGTAACTTTTTTTCCCTTCGTCATTGTTTGTTCCCTCCTATAATCTAAAGTGCATTCAAATCCATCTTGGCATCATCCAATCATAACTTCCTGATTAATCTTGTTTTCTGTTTTGTTTCCAAGTTTCTTGGTCTCCCATACTGTTTGTCTTGGCATTTGCTTTCTCTACTAAAAAAAAATCAGTGTGTGTCAATGGTAATGGCTGAGCTGCCTGAATGTTTTAATTGATCCCATATATATACATTTAAAAAGTGATTGGCATCTGCAGGGACTCTGTCTACCCAGTTGACACAGACTGCCACTCCGGATGATGCCAAAGGAACTCGAGTGATGTGATACTAATGTGCCTACTCCTGCCCCAGCCCCCGTATAAGGTTCTGCCTCTGTGAGAATCTGGTAAAATCATGGCCATTATCATTACGAAATGGAACCTACTTTAAAGCTTTGCTGAAGCTGCCGTGTAAACATCATCTTTATCCCATTGGGGAACGTGTGGGAAGAGTCCAGGTGCTTCCACATGGGAAGGAGAACACATCTTGGATTGCTGTCACACACTTGGAGCAGTTGGCTGAAAAGAACTATTGAAGTAGAGTTTCCAGAAGTCTGTTCTTTTTAGCTGGACAGTATTATTTTTAATGGACGGCAGAAGAAAAACATTCCATTTTTCAATGACGTGCTTTTCATGCATTTCTTTAGCCAACGTTGCACCTCGGCTATATTTAGTCCAAACTGACTTTCACTGTTTCCCTTATAAACATTACAACATGTAGTTCTTTAAACAGTTATTCATAAAACGATTGCTTACAGTCCTGCAGTTGCCCGTACCAAAAGTAAAACACCATAATTTGATGGACCTCTAATATTTTCTCACATAGTACAGCTCATTAGGATGTGTTCCTGCCTGGGGGTTAAAAACCAGTCCCTGTTTGGTCACTGCATGACCTCTGTGAGGACTGTATTTAGAAAGACATTAAACGCGCTAAACTGAACAATATTTGAATAAATAAACTCTCATCTGCGAGACCAGCTGATAGTGAGATAATGACACAAATGCGGTACTTCTGTTTCCTATACAATGTGTTTTTGGATCAGCAGAAGGGAAGATCCCTCAGTGGACAGTGACTTGGGGTTGGATAACCAGCTGTGACCTTGGCTGGAAATGGTGTGCTTGAGAAAGGAAATCTTTTCTCTCAGGTTCCCATCAGCTGTTACCATCTCCCCCTCCATATCACCGCCATCACCACAACCACCACCACTGCTACCACTGCTCTTGACAAAAGTGAGGATGACTTGGGTTTCCAGTTAGGAAATATGACAGCCTATTTGTACTCAAGCAGTTTGAGCTGACGTTTTATAAGTTACGTAATCGGCTGAATCTATCACCTTCCTTGATGGAGTCATTATGGCACAGAGGGAGGCCATTTTACCCATTGAGTGCATCCAGCTCTATATGGAGTGATTATAGTCAGTCCCATTCTCCTGCTGTATCTCCGTGTCCCTGTATTTCTTACCCTTGAATGCCCGTCCAATTTCCTTTTGAAAAAAAATCATGATCTCTGCTTCCACCAAATCTGTAACCACTTCCAGGTCATTACCATTCACTGTGTGACCATTCCTTTCTTCACGTCTCTTGTATTCTGGTGAATCCTCTCCAGATCCTTCCTGAACTGTGGTTGTCAAACCAGATGCACTTGGTTAGACCTTACTCAGAGTAATGTGAGCAGATCTGGGCACCACACCTTAGGAAGGGTGTTATGGCCTTGGAGGGATACAACATAGGTTAACCTGGATTTGGGGGTTAAGTTAAGAGGAGACATTGCAAAAATTACGCCTGTTTTCTCTAGAATTTAGAAAGTTAGTGTGTGATCTGATCGAAGTCTTCAAGATATTTACAGAAAAGACTAAGTAGATATTGATAAACTATTTCTACCAGTTGGAGATTCTAGAATTTTCATAACCTGAGAATTAGGGCCAGACCATTTAGGAGAGATGTTTGAAAGCACTCCTACATTCGAAGGGTGATAGATATTTGGAACACTCTTCCGCAAATTGTAGTGCATGCTGGATCAGTTATTAATTCTAAATCAGAGATAGATAAATATTTGTCTAGCAAAGGATATAAAGGATATGGGCCAAAGGCAAGTATATGGACTTAGGCCACAGATCAGCCATGATCTCATTGAATGGCCGAATAGGTTTAATCAGTTAAATGGCCTACTCCTGCCCCTATGTTCCTATATTCCAATGTTCTCTAATTGTGGCCTAACAAGATCTTTACAAAAGATGGTGTATTTTGGTAGGAATCAACTGTAATAGAAACCATGTTGCAATTTCAAGGCCAGATTTTTCTTATATAAGTTAATTGTTCATATACATAAAAGATCAATGCCCAGTGATGCCCAGGAAGGTGTTCTTGGTCCATACAACATGTTCCGAGGAAATGAGATGTCTTGTGAATTATATAGCCAGGTAATCTTCTGGGAGAAGTGATAATCACAATTAGAAACTCATGTCAACTGGGGAAAGCAAAATGTAGATAATTATTTGATAATGCACACACACCCGCAGCCCACCCAAAGATTCGTGCCACTTAGTGTCTTATTAATGCCATGCAACATTGTTGTTAGCTGCCACTTAATTAGGGAGAGGATGTGCCTACCCAAAACCATGGGCATGTGCCATGTGACCAAATAGTCCAAATCTCAGACCTCATATCTTTGGATACAGAGTAGGGCATGTTCAGTGAAGTGATGGGGTCCAGAGTACAGGATTTGCTACTTTTTTTATTGTTTTGTTTGCTGCCGGTCAGCCTCCACACTGAGGAGTGGGTTCTCGAAGCTTAATGGGCAAGGTGCCTCCATTCTAAATGATTGGCAACAAACTCCATCCATTCTGTAAAGTTGATGTTGCTTTGCTTTGAGGAGACTTTCTGTTTGGATTTGCAGCATTTTCTTTTGTTCTTCCCTGGTATGTTGGCAACTCAAGAGTTGAGAAAACATGAGCTACTGAGGAGAGATGCTTTTATGGATCTGGTCACAGCACCCAGTCTATCGAAGTTGGTTTGCCTGAATGTTTCTGAAGCTCACTTCAACAAGGCCAGAAGTGTTTGGGTCCTCCCACTGAGTTAGAAATGGAATCTCTTTCTCTGTCTTACTTGTTATTGATACAGAGCCCAGTTCCTGCTGCAGTAGAGGAGTACGGTGACAGCAACTGCTCTGTGCACTCGGAGTTTTGATGATTTGCAAAGATGTTCATTGCCAAAACCTGGCTGCTGTGGTTTATAGGAGTCAGAGCTGGTATTGTTGATCAAGTGTAGCTGGCTTTTAGGAGAGAGGTGGTTGCCAACCCAGTCATGCAGGGCCTGCGATTTATATGAGGTGGTCTTCATCACACCAGATCCAGTTGTTCAGTAGTTTTGTTTTTTTTTGAGCACAAATTAGACCATAAGACCATAAGACAAAGGAGCAGAAATTTGGCCCATCAAGTCTGCTCCACCATTCAGTCATGGCTGATAAGTTCCTCAACCCCATTCTCCCGCTTTCTCCCCATAACCCTTGAACCCTTTGATAATCAAGAACCTATCTATCTCAGCCTTAAATGTACTCAATGACCTGGCTTCCACAGCCTTCTGTGGTAATGAATTCAATTACTGTGGTGAAGTTGCTCAACACTTGATATTCAGAACTTTGTGTGCAATTTTAATAGATCACTCCCTCACTCACAGGGTGGGGTAGTTGGCAGCGAGTCAGGAATCTGAATTTTGTAGCAGCTGGATTTGCTTTGGCTGTTTATTTTGACCTTGTCATTAAATGGTAGCGTCCCTACTTCTGAGGCATGTAAAGCCTGGGTTTAAGACCCATCTCCTCCAAAGGCGTGTCATAACATCTCTGCCAGCTGGATTGAAAAAATAATAATCTGGCCATGGCATTAACATCTTACTCTGGTTTCCTGGTCTATCATCAAATATAGGTGTTATAACAACTTGACTGTGGCAGGATCCTTTTCCATGGCTACATTCTGAGTCTGCTCTGAAGTCTGGATGTGAGCTGCCTCCATGCATTTGTTCCCAGGAGCTGATGACAGAGGCTGAGGAACTGAAGAAATGTGTTCTTTCCAAGGGCAGGCTGAAGAGGCAGACTAAATAGACTTAGTATGTGATGTTGAGAACATGGGCAAAGTGCTTAATTAGCAAGAACCTAATTAGGACAAGACAGCTGATCCCATTTTCTGACTTAACCAGAATTCTCCTACACAGCAGTCGTCGGAGAAACACACCTTGGAGATCCAGTCCTTTTTTTTATCTCCCTGCCTCTCATTCCACTCTCATCTGGACATTTGACATGAATCCTCACAGTCATCCTCCATCATTGTTCTCATTTCGTCATCTCCACACGTCCGTCTCTCACAGTCAAAATTCTCTCAGGGTAATAGGCCGTGAGTCAGAGTCATAACTGATGTGGACGGGGATACTTTGGAGATTGGCAGTTTGGTTGAATTGATGGGCGAAGGAGGTGCCCACAGATATGCTGACAGCAATAGAGTTCACACCACCACGTGTTGAATTGCCATTGTTGCTGACTGAAATATTGAGATGTACAAAAAGGACATACTCAGTCTTGGGAAACATATCCTTAGTGGCTTGGGAGAAGCAGACTGTGAAATGTACCTGATGTTGACAGCAAGCTTTCTGGAAGGAGGCCGTGCGGATTACCTCGGTGAGTTCTGACAAGGCGTGCCCACCTGCTCATCTTTGAAGGGGGTCTTGTTCCAAAAGACCGCAGAAGTCAGCGATACCCTTGAGTCTGAGCTTCCGGAGGCACTGTTGCTCTGTTATCTTGATAAAGCTGCTGCCATGCTGCACTGACGCCTAACAGCAGCCATGTGCTGACTCAGGTTAGCACAGTCCAAGGTCAGTGACATAACTTCCAAAAAGTTGTAAATCACCTGTAAAGCAATGAAATTAGGCTCTTGGAAGAAATCGTGTACATGTAAGTCATTTACATAGGCAGGCTGGTCACTATACATTTCCACTGTTCTGAGGCTCTTCCATCCTATTAAGTTTTGTCGGTCGTCGCTGTGCTCTTGCAATATTGACTCCAGTGAGTCCCGTGTTGCTCAGAAACAGTGCTGTAACTGTTAAAATGACAATTCTGATTTAATTGGTTACTAAGTGACTGACCCCACATCTCCACAGGGTTTTCCTGCATTTCTCAGAACACATCCCGATAAAAATGAAAGTGGGTGGATCACGTCGGGATTTTGATTCAGCAGCACAATTCAGGGATTTAACCACCTACCCCGTCTCTATCAGTGCAAATTCTGCCCTTTGGCTCAATTAAATAAAAATTCCAAATGCCCCTGTTTAAATGTGGGCACAGCACCATTGTTGTGTTCAGTAAAGATTGAATTGTTACAATGCCGTTTGGTACATTAGTAATGAGCTGACAGTTTTGCTCATAAACCTGGTAGTGGTGGAATACCTAACTTAAGACAAATATGAGAAAGACCTGGGGCTGGATTTTCTAGCTGCCTGATAGCAGTTTTGAAAAAGGGAGGTTCATAAGCTGCAGGATTCTTTACCAAACCCTCCCTGCAACTGGCCCTCTGCTTCTGCTACAGTTGTGTCAGCATCACAGGTGAATATCCATGTTCTGCCAACATTTAAATGCATAGCACCCAGTAGTCCATAATTCTGATAAGGAAAACAACCCAAAGTTGGGGTCTTGAAGATTTTGATCATTTTAGTGTAGCTGGGGACAGCATCAGCTAGCCCCATTTGGGCCTGTCGGGATCAGTTAACATCCATTTAAGTGCGGTATTCTCCTTCCACTGCTGTACTACCCACAGCAGAGGGAAGCCCACACCAAGTCAGAAGGTTGGCAGCAGCATTTGCTGCACGGGCTGGGGTCTGGCAACGGATAGGACCTCATATGTGGAGTTTCCTGTGTCCATTGGAGGCAGCACATTTTAGTGATCTCTCTCTCTCCTTTCTGCTCCCTGTTTTGCTGTGTCCTTCTTGTCTCTCTATCTATCTCTGTTTCTATCCTCCTGGTCTTTCTCTGTCTCTCTCTTGCTCTGTCTGTCTCTCTGTCTATCGCTCTGAATCTGAATCTCTCTGTCCCTCTTCTGTCTCTCTGTCTGTGCCTGTCTCTGTCTTTTCACATTTTCCAGTGCTCAAGCCTGGCTGCCCTCAACCCCCTTCCTGCTTTCAGCTAGCCTGGCACTGTTGATACCCTGGAATTACTCTCTAGTCTTGCTGCATAACCTCTTCTTCTGGGACTGAGGTTCCAGCAGCAGTCACCACTTGAACTTGGTGCTGCTTATTGGCCAGCAGCTCTCCGAGGCGGGACTTTCACAATTGGAAATCTCCAGTGGGTCATGGCTATGGGGCAGCCGTCTTTATGATGGACAGTTTCCCCAGTGACTCTTTTTTGGATGGGGGTGCAGCATGGGGAAGGTGCCTGGGCAGAATGCGACAAACCGAAAATCCAGCCACTGATGTTTTAGCTTGAGCCATAATGGTGTTGCGAATGTTCTTCCTTGTTGTTGGATCGGTCTGATGGGTACTTTTGGTGTTTTCTGTGTTTGATGTATTTGATCTGTGAGAATGCTCACAACTGCAAAAAATGTGTTCGTAATTTCCCTTGTATGATGTGAAAGGCCTACACATGTTGACTGACCTCAATCTTAAAAATCTTCTTGGCAATGACTCTGAGCTTGGGACTGCCTGGCTTCCAGATGCTGCCACTTCTCTTACATCACAGACTTGGTAAGAATTGTCGCTGCATTTGAAGGAAAGCTTTGCTATGAATGTGTCAGAAGTTGTTCAATCAGGGATTTACCCAATTTCCTGCGTGTGGTGCTTATAGCAGAAAAATCCCAAATGCATTAAATCAGCACCAGCAGATTTGGATAGGTGACATCTAAAAAGCAGTAACATTGTGTAACAAATGTGAATATAATTTTTGTTGAAATGTTGGGTTCTCTTGTGATGCAGTGGTAGTGTCCCTACCCTTGGACCAAGAGGCTGGGTTCAAGTCCCATCTACTCCAGAGGTGTGTAATAACATCTGAAAGATAGGATTTACATGCACTTGGAGAGGCAAGGAATGATTAGGGATAGTCATTTTGGTTTTGTGCAAGAAAAGTCATGTCTGACAAACTTGATTGAGTTTTTTAATGATGTAACCAGAAAGATTGATGAGGGCAGAGCAGTAGATGTTGTTTACTTCGACTTTAGTAAAGCCTTTGACAAGGTTCTGCATGGTAGATTAATTGGTAAAGTTAGATCAGGTGGGATTCAGGGTGAGCTAGCCAATTGGATGCAAAATTGGCTTTGTGGTAGGAGACAGAGGGTGGTGGAAGAGGGTTGTTTTTCGGACTGGAGGCCTGTGACCAGCAGTGTTGCACAGAGATTGGTACTGGGTTGACTTTTGTTTGTTATTTATATAAATGATTTGGATGAGAATATAGGAGGCATGGTTGGTAAGTTCGTAGATGACACCAAAATTGGTGATATAGAGGAGAATGAAGAAGGTTATCTAAGATTACAGAGATCTTGATCAATTGGGCCAGTGAGTTGAGGAGTGGCAGATGGAGTTTAATTTGGATAAACATGAGGTATTGCATTTTGGTAAAACAAATGAGCGCAGTACTTGTACAATTAATGACAGGGCCTTGGTTGTATTGTACAATACAGAGACCTGGGGGTTCAGGTACATAATTCCTTGTAATTTGCATCAGTTAGACAGGGTGGTTTAGAAGGCGTTTAGCACACTTGCCTTCATTGCTCAGACCTCAGAGTATAGGTGTTGAGATGGTACAGGATGTTGGTGAGGCCTCTTCTGGAGTACTGTGTCCCGTTCTGGTTGCCCTGTTATAGGAAGGATATTATTAAACTGGAGAGAGTTCAGAAAAGATTTACCAGGAAGTTGCTGGGAATGGAGAGTTTGAGTTATAATGAGAGGCAAGATAGGCTGGGACTTTTTCATTCAAGCGTAGGAGGTTGAGGAGTGACCTTAACTGAGGTTTATAAAATCATGAAGGGCACAGATAAAGTGAATGACAAGGGTCTTTTCCCTTGGGTGGGGGAGTTCAAATCCAGGGGGCACATTTTTAAGGTGAGTGGAGAAAGATTTAAGAAGGACATAAGGGGCAACAATTTTTTTACACAGAGTGGTTTGTGTGTGGAATGAACTACCAGAGAAAGTGGCGGATGCGGGTACAATTACACCATTTAAAAGGCATTTGGATAAGTTCATGAATAAGTAAGGTTTGTAGGGATATGGGCCAAGTGCAGGCAAGTGAGACTGGTTTAGTTTGGAAATGTGGTCGACATGGACTGGTTGGACCCATGAGTCTGTTTCCTTGCTGTACGACTCTAGGACTATAACATCTCTGAAGAGGTTGATTCGAAAATAGCCTTAATTAAAAAATAAAAGAAACATCCATTGTATAGATTTGTCCAGGCCACCGTGTGTGCCTTTTAAACCTGTGATGGTCACCAGTGTTCACACAGCTCTGTGATCACTCAGTGTGTGCACCATAAAAAGCTCACATTTCTCCCCCAACACCTGGCCTGCATGGCAAAGCATGTGCTATTAAACATGTGGCAGGTCTGACTCAAATGTCTGAAAGAGCAAAGTCACCATTCTCTTCAACAGTTGAAACAAACAAGATAATTGCAAAAAGCTGTTTTGATTTTGTTTAGAATTCATTGATCTCCTGTGCTGTTGTACAAATGGGGAAAATGGATTGTTTTGTAATGGGAATCCAAATAAAATAAAATTGACTACCAATGATTATTTCCAGCCAGAGGTTTTTCCTACTCTGTTTTCAAACTGGATTTCTCTCCATTTTCTTTACTTTGCCTTGAAGCAAGGAGATTCTTTCTTTCTCCCTTTTGGCACAAACAGATTCTTTCTCTATCTGCTTCAGCAAAATACAGTACACTTTATATCATACTCACCGTTGGTACCAGGAATGTGCTGGTTGATCAAATATTTTGGATAATCAAGAGATCCAAATAACCGATGTAAACACGTAGAATCCCTAAAGTGTGGAAACAGTCCATTCCACTCATCAAGTTCAGACTGACCCTCCAAAGAGCATCCTACCCAGAGTCACCCCTGTCCCTATCCCTAAAACCCTGCATTTTCCATAGCTGATCCACCCAGCCTGCACCTTCCTGGACACTGTGGGCAATTTCAGCAGGGCCAATCCACCTAACTTTTACGTCTTTGGACTGTGGGAGGAACCCAGAGCAAATCCATGTAGACACGGGGAGAAAGTGCAAACTACACACAGACAATCACCTGAGGGTGGAGTCAAACTTCGATCCCTGGCACTGTGAAGCAGCAGGGCTAGCCAGTGTGCTACCCAATATTACATATTCAGTAATAGAAATATAATGCAGGGAGTATACACATCACTGTTAGAGAGGAGACGAAAAATCGACTCAAAATTGAACCAACTGTTGCTAGTTCGTGTGGCCATTCAATTGAACAACAAGTATATTTACATTGAGCTAAATAAATTTTAAAAAACTATAATAATTGGACATAATAATACAGTAAACTTCATGGTATTTGAGACATATAATTTTTGCCTTTTTATTAAGAGTGCCAGTTCACAAGGTGCCGGTTAAAACAGCATTTGCTATACTACGAACACCCTTTAAGTCTCATCTCTGTCAACTTAACTGGGATCACTTACTATTTGCCCTGTCTGGTTAGATCAGTGTCCGCATACTTATATTGCAGATTTGTGCTGCCTCATTTTCTTCATTCTCCTAACCAGTAATGTGTGTCTGTTATTGTTTATTTAAATATGTGCTGATTTATTTACCTATCCATTTCCATTTCAGTTTTGTTGTTTGTTTAAAAATGGATAAACGTATAGAAAAATTATTGGTCATGTAAAGTCTAAAATGGGTAATTTCCTTTATTGTGGAGCTTATAAGCCAGATTGGAGTGTACGTTCTTGCATCTGAGACCACTTTCTGTACCTTACTGCACTTTGTGTATATCCATGTCCTTTCAATAAGTGTTGTTTGAGGGATTGTGTGATCAAATTAGGTCTTCTGTTCCAAAGGTGAATTGAAACATTGGCTAATGTGTTCATGAAGGGACTGTACAAAATGTAATTTTCTTTGGTGTACTTTTTGCAATAGTTGGGTGATGATTTGAGTGTTGGGTGTCTTTCTCATAATCATTATGGAGATGGACAAACAGGAGGTTGGAAGAACGCAGCAGGCCAGGCGGCATCTGGAGGGAAGGAGAAGTCAATGTTTTGGGTGTTACCCTTCTTCAGGACTTTCCTCCACGTGCTGTGTGGCTTGCTGTGATCTTCCAGCCTCCTGTTTGTCTACCGTTGATTCCAGCATCTGCAGTTTTTTTTACCTCTAACCAGATGATGGAGATGGATTCTGTTTGGCCCATTGAGCCCATGTGGGCGCTCTTCTTAGAGCAACTTGATCAGTCCCATGTATTCCCATGGCCATTCCTTCAAGTGCCTATCCAAATTCCATTTGAAATCATTATCCCTGCCTCCACCATCCTCATAGGCAGAGACATCCTAATGTGCGTTGTACTCTAATTGTGGTTTAATCAGAGCTTTATAAAGTTTGATTGTACTCTCCTTGCTCTTGTACTTAATACTAAATTCATGACATTTCACTAAATGTTGTCTTGATATGTCTTAGCACCTTCAAAAATCTAATCACATGATCTCTTAAGTCCTTCTGTCTGTGCGTTCATTTCACTTAATAGTCTGACAATGGTAATTGTTAACACCAACGTTAATTTGCCAAATTATCAGGACCTTTCAGAAGAAAATTGAGAGTTATAAATAGATTCCATTATGATGGGAATGTGGGCCCATGATTGTTCTACACTACAATTATATTCAGATATGGAGCATGACATGATTGTGTAGTGGTTCAACATAGCTGAACTGGTGAACTAGGTAGAAGTGAACATCAATATCTTAAAGTTTAGACAGTGCCAGGAAACAATATCCAAGGCAAATTTGCTTCTGTGTGGTACGTGCAGATTATCCATTTCATACTGTGTCTAGATTTGTTCTTTCCATTTCAGGAGGAATGTCGTCATCTGGATTTTGATCTTCCTGCCCTTTTGTAAATCCCATGTGGATTGCCTGCCAGTTATTTCATTAATTTCTCCAGCTTTATTCTCCCTCCGCACCAAGTGGTAACTCTTAAGAAGGTCCATTGAGGAGAGCAAGGCTGATCCCTAGACATAGAGTAATAAACTATGAACCCGATATCTTGAGAGTGCAAGCTGATGGAGCAGAGACTGAAAAGGGCAACTGATTTAGTTGTTTAATTCTTGCACTTTTGACCAACAGTAAAAAGAACAATATGTTTGAGGTGACTAAGATAGGTCGAATCAGGGTTGCCTGTGAAAACTAATGGAGCATGAAATGAAGTTAAATTTCTGGAAATCTTGCATTTCTCAAAGGTGTGATTACCTTGCTTATCCAAAATCCAAAGGATATTCTGGAATATGTTTGCGTATGAAACTCATTGGGCCTTGCCATGAGTGGCTGGAGAATGGTTTAAGAAAGCCGGATTAGCTGTAGATTCCTATTTATTTTGCCTCTTCTTAGATGAGAGGCATGGTTAGGGCGAATAGCCAAGGTTTTTTCCCCCCAGGGTAGGCAAGTCCAAACATAGAGGGCATAGGTTTATGGTGAGAGGGTAACAATTTAAAAGGGACTGAAGGGGCAACTTTTTCACGCAGAGGGTAGTGCATGTATGGAATGAGCTGCCAGAGGAAGTGGTACCTACAAGTAGTCGAACATATGAACCACTCTAATGGCAAAGCACAAAAAGAGTGCAGTCTCACTGCTCCCATTATTGAGTTCCATCCAAGCCATAAACGAAGACAACTACCTCCCCAAATTGCTTTTGTGACTTAAGTGAGGTTTTCAGAGCACTCCACTCATTTAAATGACGACTCTTTCGTGTACTTTGGAGGCAATCCTACTTTACCGAAACGTGGTGGATAATTCACGACTGGGTACTGTTAACATTCCCAGAGTCTGTGGCTTTTCAAGTGTCAGGTACTTGGGTCAGTTTTCTCAACAGACAGATACTCACCTGCTGAATTGAGTGAACACCACCTAGTTTAATCTCTGCAAACCTGATAGTAGATCCTAAAACAAATACAATTTCTGACTGGTAAAATATGACATTGAGATTTTTATCATTTGAAGTGAGTTTTGACAAATGCATTGTCTGGAAAATATCTCTGTTTGAAATGACAGAGACCTGTAGAGCTCTAGCACGTTTTACTTGAATGTAACTGACATTTTTCAGGATTGCAGAATTCACAGAAACAATCAGCATTCTAACCTTTCCGGACAGGTCAGAAGTATGATTGTAGACATTTATAGGCCTGTTAACTTGACTTCCATATTGAAAAGTACATGATAGAGCCTGTTATAAAGGAAGCATTTGAAGAGCACTTAACAAGTAATAAATTTTAACCCGATGTGGATTTAGGAAGTGAAGGTTCCGCCTGACACATTTATTGGCGTTCGTAGAGAAGGCATGGAAAATTCTCATGTATATTTAAGCAATATGCTGATTTTTCAATTTCTGTGGAAATCTGGGAGGAAGTTCCATAAATCAACTGACTAAAAATGCCACATAGTTTTATTTATACTAGTGTCCATACGCCGGTCACCTTAAGAGAGCTTACATTTATAAGTTGCCTTTCATGATGTCAACTATAAATTACTAAGGGCATTTTTAAAGTGACATGAAAAAAATACAATTTAAAGATAAATTGGAAGAATGAAAATAATGTAAAAGGGCTCCAGTTTTTTTTTGGTGTATCCTGTAATGTAATATTAGGAAATAGGCCATATTGACAATCAGGAATTGTATCACGCAAATGAACAATGGCGTAGAAGCCACCACCTGATTTGTCCTTCAAGACAATGCATGTATAGAAATGTATTTTAATGACTGTTTGGAATAAAAAAATACATTAATGCTTGATTTTTAGATGCAGTGCAAACATTCAAAATGGAATACAACTGCCTTGACTAAAAGAAAACAGTAGATAAACTTGCACCTTTGCATTTTCTGACTGAACCATCTACTATTATGACTCCAGGCAAATAATAGCAATAGCTGGACCAGGGGCAGGACTCCTGCTCTGAAACCCAGAAATATATGTTCCCTGAACACTGAAGTTTCAACTGTTGGGCGTGAGGTAATTCTTAATTTCTGGTTCCCTGCTCAACAACAAACCTGATAGGTGGAGCCACCTGCGATCCAGATCAGCTGTTGATTCGGTTGGGGATAGGCTTGTAGAAAGTCTTTTGGTTAGTGTCATGGAACATGGCACAGGGGCTGGTATAGTTGGGCTGGTGATCTGAGAAGTGGTTGAGAGTGTAGATTTGCAATTAATAGATCAGCTTTGGGGCTTTAGAAAGGTCAGAGAGGCCTTCCAGAAGAGTGATTCCAATCAAATTTTTTTCCCCTAGAAAGCAGGTGACTGAGACACACGTGGCATTAATAAAAATACATTTTATGACGTTGGATTTGTGACGGGTAGGGTGAACATGCAAAAACGTTAGGTTGGTTTTTTTGACGTTAAGAAGAATCTGGGACTAAGCAAGTCTTTTTAAAAAAATCCTTAAAAGACACCAGTTTTGAGATAAGAGGTAAATATATTTCTTACGTAGATGCACTTGACTGAGAATGACTCCCCTTAGACTTTGAGACATAATCTTTTAGTTGAAGCACATGCAGTGTGTTTGCCACATAAGCTGCTGGCACACGATGCTTGTTGTTAGATAGTTTGCTACCTTTACTTCCTTTGTTTAGCAAATCTGTGTTTTACTTTTATTTTAAACAACATCTGCAGTCTTGTTTGAATATGTTTCGGTGATTAGCCATCATGTTTACGAAAGTTTCTGAAAAAAAAACAAATCTTTCAAGCCAGGTTTTAATCTGGAATATGATTTAGCCATAAAAGCATGGTTGGGATCAAATCAGTGTGAAGAATACAGAAGATTATCTGTTTTACGAGAAAATAAATGCAAGGGGATAATACGTAGGTCTTCTGAATTATTGGCAAGATAAATTTAATATGTTTTATGTGAAACTGGAAATCTTAGCTTATCAATGAAGAAAAACCTATCTAACTGAATCTTACCCTGTTTAATCCTGCCTATCTGATGCTGAAATATGTTAAGTAAAACACCATACTCTGGCTGGGCTAACTTGCTGCAAACCTTGCCTTTTATGTTATGCTTCAAAACTTAACCTCACAATAAATGCTTGTATTCATACTATCACGTACTATATGTCCACAGTCTGGAGGAAATGAGAGAATCCATTGTGTACAGTTAACGTAAGCGAGCCATGTCTGTATTAACCTCAACTTTCAACCTCTCCTCTCTTTCTCTTCCCATCCATGTCTCCTGACATTTTTTTGTCTATTCTGGGGTGTGGAGAGGCAGAAAGCAATGTGGGGAAATACTGACCTTTGTTCCTACTTTCCAGTTGCTTTGTGGCTGATCGTGGGAAACTGCCCATTCATAATACCCATGCCAAATAAACGATGGAAATGTGGCATTGAACGTGTTTCCTACCATGTATAGTCCTTATAAAGCTGTATACAGACCACCTGTTGGGCCATGATCTCCAGTGTTGAGACTGGCAGAGAGATCTCCTAGACAACTTGAAGAAGGGCCAGCATAGGTTCTGTCACAGTGTTGTCTTGCAGAGGCCCAATTGTATTTTTCTTGAAAAGCTTTCAAGACAATTTCTTTTCTTCCATTAAGGAATGCACCAGTCACCTCTTTTTCCCATTGCATCAGGCGTTCAAAAGAAAGTCTGTACCCTCAAACAGTTGCAGCTCTCCATCTATTCATGATACCACTAAGAAAGAAAGGATTACAGCTGGGGACAGTAAGTCGTGGCTTTGTGGGATCTTGGAAGTGGATGGAAATCCTTTTCTGTGGCATGCGTGAACAGAGGGCTAGGGTGCTTTTGGTACTGGAGTGACAGATCTGAGTGGGGTAACTTGTCAAGTTGTATGGAAGTTGGCGTTTGTTCAAATAAAGAGCAAACTGGATAGATTATATACTGAGAATTATTATATGATCAGCTAAAATACTTATACTAGCAAACTGAATAGCTAGCTTTATTCCTTTGTGCAATACTGACGTTGAAAGGCCAGAATTTAGTGGTAATCCTTAGCTACCTTCGACAAAGTAATGTAGTTGAAAAGGATTTTAATCCGGGATTTTAATCCAGTGACTGTGAAGGAACAGAAATATCTTTCTGAATTGAAATGACACATTAGCCAGAGAGGTGCCATTCCCAGGAATTTGTTTACCTTGTCCTCCTTGATGTCAATTTGTCATAAGTTTGGAGAAGCTGTGACAAGTTGCTGTAGTGCACATTGTAGATAATACATTGTGCTTTCACCGTTGACCAGTCATTGAGTGAGTGGATGTTATTGTGGTAGATGGAGGGTAATGCAAGCGTGCTGCCTTGTCTGGATGACGTTGAACTTCTTAAGAGTTGGAGCTGAGCACATCCCCGGACATATAGTGCACATTCCGTCACACTCTTGACTTCAGAGTTCTAGAACCTGAGAAACTGCAGAATATATAAGTTGTAGTCTGCATATCTAGTTTCAGCCTATGACCATACAAATTATGCCTGGTTTCTCTGGAATTTAGAATGCTAACGGGTGATCCGATCAAACTCTTCAAGATATTAACAGGAAAGGACAGGATAGAAAAAGTAGACTAATTCCACCAGTTGGGGAATTCTAGACCTAGGGAGCAAAGTCTGAGAATTAGGCCACTCCATTCAGGAGACCTGTTAGGAAGCACTTCTGCAGACAAATGGTGGTGAACGTTTGGAACACTCATCCACAAACAGCAGTGGATGCTAGATCAGTTGTTAATTTTAAATCTGTGATAAATAAATTTTGTTAAGCAAAGATATTAAGAGAAATAGGCCAGAGACAGGTATATGGAGTTAGGCTATTGATCAGTCATAATCTCAGTGAATGGCAGAACAGTTAGAGGGGCTGAATGGCCTAGCCTTGTTCCTGTGTCTGGCCCATTTAAGTTTCTGATCACTTTGGTTGTTTTTGATGGAGTGGGAGAGTGGAGGCGTTGGTGCGGCCAGTAGAAGGCCATGCTAGCCTTGGGGATGGAATTATGCTGAATTATAGGTTCCGGTTGGGGTATGCATGTCAGCGGCTGGTTAAACTGGTGAGCTAAGTTGGAGGGCTTGTTTAGTAGTTCTCCAGCAGTTAGATCAGGTTTTTAATCATCTCACTTTTCATGCGTAGCTCTTAACTTACGTGAACTGGAACCCTCTGAGGTTTTTCGTGGATTCTCCAGATGCTTCCATGGGAATTGCTCATCAGAAGCTTCAGTTTCCTTTGCAATTCTGCTGGAGTCTGCTGCATTTGGGATTTCACATGGTCCTGGCGCCACCTCTCCAGTCTGCACTGTTCCAGTGACAATCCTGCCATCAGAATAAACAGGCTTTTATTTTTGTCAACGAACTGTGAACATGTCAGTGGAAGTATTGTTCTCTGGCATCAAATGCATAAGCTTTATCCATGTGTTGTCAAAAAGAACAAAAAAAAAGCCATGAGTTTGAAAGCAGAATTAAGCCATGTGCTCCTCAGTTTAAAAATCCCTAGCTTCACGGTTGGAAAGCATTGTGAAGCGTGCTTTTGCGTATAAAATAATAATATAGCAGGGTGTCCACATGACCAGTCAAAATAGCAGTTATTCACACTCTCCAGTTAGAACCCCCACATTTTTTTTATATCACAGCTCCTGCTGTTGAAGTCTGAAATCCAGTTGATTACTGTTCCACTTAGGGTGAGTTTCATGTGTTCATTACAAACTGACCTCATAATGGTTTAGATCGTTAAAACAACAGCTATTGTGTGAATGTGCTTTTTTAACATGATGGCACATTACGCAAATAATGCGCTTTATTATTACGTTGAGTTTTGGTTAGAAAATAAATTAGTTTGGTGTTTCGTGGTCTGTTTACTGTAATCCAGTAATGACTGGTCTTTGTTATCCGCATATTTGTATGCAGTTATTAGTTTTCAAAGTATTAAAGAATACATTCACAGGAAAATTGTGTTGAAATGCATACATGTGAAAAGTACAGAATGTAAATTGTTTAATATTACTTTCAAGTGAATGTGCTATTTAGGTTCAGGGAAGTGTAAGCAGTTTTCATGTAAGATAAGAATTCAAGTTGTAAGAAAAAAAACACGTTTATTAAAAAAAACCTTTGAATTTATAGTACCCTTCACATGCTCAGTTTGCAAAGTACTTTACAACTAATTGTTTTATGAAAACGTCACAAACATGTTTGCCTGTTTCCAGGCAACAAGCTCCCAAGTATACATTCATTTTCAGTGTTATTTTTTAAAGGAGGAATTTCACTTAATGCCATGTGGAAAAGCAAGCTTCCTGCTTTTTTTTAATGGTGTCTTAGATTCCTTTACCTCCTTTTTGGTGAGAGGGCTACATAGCAGACCCATGGGAGCACCACTTTTTGGAAGTTCCGCTCCAAGCCGCTTGGCATCCTTGACCTGGAATGACATCACCTTGTCTTTCAGTCGCTGTCTCTAGGTTAAAGTCTTGAAACTCCTTTCCTCATAGCACAGTGGGTGTCTTTATCGATCAGGACTGCCATGGTTAACAGAGGAGGGTCATGACCTCCTTCTCAAGGCAATTAGGGATGGACAATACCTGGTCTAGCCAACAATACTGTCATCTCACAAAGAATGAAAGCATAGCAATTGGGAATTAAGAGGCTATCTAATGCAAATTGCTAAAGTTGGCAACGTAATACATACCTATTGTTGAAGATGCAGTTGCTCTGTATATTCTTGGGTAGTTTATTGCTTTGCTGCAGTCAAAGTATCATGTTATTTAGTTAGCTGTAAAATGTTTTATTCAATTAAAGGCAATTTTGTTCAGATTAACAGATCACTTGTGAAGATCTATAACTTTGTAATGTTTCTGTTTTTATATTGGAATATATAACATGCTCTAGTAACTTTAAAAATACATTCACAGGAAAATCATGTTTCAATGCATACATGTGAAAATTACAGAAATTTAAATGATTTAATATTGCTTTCAAGTGCATGTGCTATTTAGGTTCAGGGAAGTGTAAACAAATTCAATGTAAGATGAGAAGTCAAATTGTTAGAAAAAAGACACATTTCTTAAAAAAAACCCTTTGAATTTAAAGTACCTTTCACATGCTCAGTTTGCAAAGTACTTCACAGCTAATTGATTTATGGAAAATCTAATTATTGAGCGATTTGCACAGTGACAATTCCTTGGGTTGTGATTGCTCGTTCCAAGCCTTTTTTACTTCAAACCCCTATCTCCAACTCACTTAAGCGTCCTCCTCTTTGATCCTTTTGCTGCATACTGCGAGTTTTCAAATAATTTGACATATATATTAATCAGACCAACTTATTTATAACTTCCAAAGTGGAAACCATTAGAGAATTCCATTGTCAAAATCCTACAAGATTATCAACGAAAAATATGAATGGTACTTATTTACTAGCAGCACTACCTTCGATACTGTGCAATTATCGGAGGTTTGTTCAGTGGACGACTGTTTGATATTTTAAAAAGAGAGATCATTTCATTTTTGTAATACTCCAAGAATTATGCTTTCAGAAAGAAGTGTCGTGAAGCAAAGAGCTATCGAGCAATACAAAACAATACAACAACTGAAATGTCTGCAACCTTATTAGTCTACCTCAAGTTTGAAGGGTTTAGGCCCGAAACGTCAAGTTTTCCTGCTCCTATGATGCTGCTTGACCTGCTGTGTTCATCCAGCCCCATGCTTGTGATCTCAGTATTAGCTTGTTTTGCCTATAAATTTGCAATCTTTAAGGTACACTGCCCTACATGTTCCTAACTTCATAAAATGGTGCAAACTATGCTTTTTCATAGCTTTTACATCCGTAATAATAAAATAAAGCTTTGTTGAATATGTATTTTCTGTCACATTGAAGCACTGTAAGCAAATTCCTTCAAACAAATGTAAAAATTCTGCGGATGTCAGAAATCTGAAACTACCACAGAAAATGCTGGAGAAACTCAGCAGGTGTGGCAGTATCTGTGCAGAGAGAAACAAAGACTGAGTTCTGAAGAAGTATGGTATTAGACTGAAAACTTTAATTCTGTCTCTTTCCATGTAGATTTTCCAGATCTGCCGAGTTCCTCCAGCATTTTCTGCTTAAGCAAATTCCTTTGTTTTCGAAATGGAGAAAGGTGACCAGTGGTGTTCCACAGGGATCAGTGCTGGGGCCACTGTTGTTTGTGATATACATAAATGATCTGGAAGAGGGCATAAGTGGTCTGATCAGTAAGTTTGCAGATGACACGAAGATTGGGGGAGTAGCAGAAAGCATAGGTGATTGTCAAAGAATACAGGAGAATATAGATAGACTGGAGAGTTGGGCGGAGAAGTGGCAGATGGAGTTCAATCCGGGCAAGTGTGAGGTGATGCATTTTGGGAGGTCTAATTCTAGAGCAAGCTATACTGTAAACGGAACAGCCTTGGGAAAAGTTGATGAGCAGAGAGATCTGGGAGTTCAGGTCCATTGTACCCTGAAGGTGGCTGCACAGGTGGATAGAGTGGTCAAGAAGGCATATGGTATGCTTGCCTTCATCGGACGGGGTTTTGAGTATAAGAGCTGGCAGGTCATGTTAAAATTGTACAAGACTTTGGTTCGGCCGCATTTAGAATACTGTGTACAGTTCTGGTCGCCACATTACCAAAAGGATGTGGAAGCTTTGGAGAGGGTACAGAGAAGGTTTACGAGGATGTTGCCTGGTATGGAAGGTGCTAGCTATGAAGAGAGGTTGAGTAGGTTAGGATTGTTTTCATTAGAAAAAAGGAGATTGAGGGGGGACCTGATTGAGGTCTTCAAAATCATGAAGGGTATAGACAGGGTTGATAGAGATAAGCTTTTTCCCAGGGTGAGGGATTCAATAACGAGGGGTCACGCGTTCAAGGTGAGAGGAGAAATGTTTAAGGGGGATACACGCGGAAAGTACTTTACACAGAGGGTGGTAGGTGCCTGGAACGCGTTGCCAGCAGAGGTAGTAGAGGCAGGCACGGTAGATTCATTTAAGGTGCGTCTGGACAGATGCATGAGTAGGTGGGGAGCAGAGGGATACAGATCCTTAGGAATTGGGCGATAGGTTTAGACAGTGGATTTGGATCGGCACAGGCTTGGAGGGCCGAAGGGCCTGTTCCTGGGCTGTAAGTTTTCTTTGTTCTTTGTTCTTCATGTTTATTAGTTCCAGCAATTGCTGTGAAATAAAAACACTTGAAATGTGTATGGAGAAAGTACCCTGCCAAAACAAAACAATTAACATAGGGATCACATCATGCTAACATTTGTCTTGAAGTTCTATTGTAATCAATTCTATTGTAAAGAAAAGGTTATAAAATGCATTTACTTAATGTTGGGTTGTGATCTTCAAACTTCAGAGCAAGTAATCTCAAAATCCCTTTTGATCTACAGGCTAAAACTTGAAAAGTACAGTTAAATCTCAAAATTAACCAACAAAGCTGCAATTAAGTTCAGAGTGAGCTGAAACTCCGTTCAGTTGATCATTTAGACTTTATGGTCTTTAAAGAACACAGTTCCACCATATCAGATGAGTGATATATTCTGTACTACATGGTACAACATGACATTTTCCTACAAACCAAGCATTCTGGCCAAGATGTTCTGATAGCCAGTTAAGTCATTGTAGCAACTGGAGATATGCACTTGGACCGTACATTATTCCTGATACATCTGACTGGACAGGAGTCAGGAAATTGAAGATTGTAATGCACAGTTCCCTGCACCTGAAAACCTCCGATAAAACCCCTTAAAGTCAGAATTAGTAACGTTTTAACTCACTGAAGCTTAACGGTTTCACAGGAAAAGGTGGAAGTTTTAAAGCATACTCCTTGGTATCTATTAAACTGAACCCTCGTCTCTATACTGACCCCCTCCGTGGCTTCACTCACTGACACCCACTCATTCTAAACTGAATTCAGTCGATTTTAGATATCTAGTCCATTGGAGCTGAACAGATGCCAATCTGTAAAAGCTTCAAACAATAGCAGTTATTACTGAGAACATTTTGGATCTTTCACCATACAGCCTGCTAGAGTATTGAGACAAACCAGGTTGACACTTCAATATCACAGACAACAAGCATGGGGCTGGATGAACACAGCAGGTCAAGGAGCATCATAGGAGCAGGAAAACTTGACGTTTCGGGCCTAAACTCTTCATCAGAAAAGGGGGAGGGGAAGAGGGTTCTGAAATAAATAGGGAGAGAGGGGGAGGTGGATAGAGGATGGATAGAGGAGAGGATAGGTGGAGAGGAGGCAGACAAGTCGAAGAGGCGGGGATGGAGCCAGTAAAGGTGAGTGTAGGTAGGGGG
>JAHRHZ010000111.1:24738789-24749830 GCA_024137785.1 Ginglymostoma cirratum | reverse complement strand
CCCCTACCTACACTCACCTTTACTGGCTCCATCCCCGCCTCTTCGACTTGTCTGCCTCCTCTCCACCTATCCTCTCCTCTATCCATCCTCTATCCACCTCCCCCTCTCTCCCTATTTATTTCAGAACCCTCTTCCCCTCCCCCATTTCTGATGAAGGGTTTAGGCCCGAAACGTCAAGTTTTCCTGCTCCTATGATGCTGCTTGACCTGCTGTGTTCATCCAGCCCCATGCTTGTTGTCTCAGATTCTCCATCATCTGCAGTACCTTTTATCTCTGACTTCAATATCACAGTTGTGTTCCAGACATCAAGACTATAGTAACATTTACATGTACTTCTTTCAGTGACCTCAGACATTGCATGCATTTGACAGCCAATAAAAATAATTGAAATAAAGTTGCTGTTGCAATGTCGACAATGGAGCAGCAATTTGCGCAAGCAAGCTCCCACGAAAAGCAATGTCATGATAATCAGATTTTGATTTTGTGATGTTGATTTGAAGGATGAATATTGACCAGGACACACCTAGCTTTCTGAAGTAGTACCATGAGGTCTTTAACACCTGCAAGACTTGAAGGTCTCACCCAGAAGATGTCATCTCCAAAAGTGCAGCACTTCCCCTGTTGCCATGGAGTGTGAACCTTGAATTTTGTAGCTGTTGTGCTGTAAATCTGATCCTTAAATTACAACTGCTCGCAATTTGGCTGATTAATATGAAGCCCAAGTACTATATACAAATAGGACAAGAATGAGCGACTTTCAAATGTGGACTGGATTACACTTGTTTTATTGGAAAATAAGAAAAACTAATTTTTCTTCATTTTACCTCCCTGAAACTATGGGAGATTGACCAGTATTTCATAATCAGTATAAATTTAAGTATAAAATTAAGACATAGAAATAAGTAGTATTCCTAAAAAAAGTGCAGTTTTTTGAAACTTATTCAAATTATTCTTATTCTATCCAGAACATCATTGTGTGCAGTGGGCTTTAATGTACATTCACATCTACTGGTTACAGTGGAATAGATAAGATTAAGTGTTATGATTCCTTTTGCAAATTCAAGAACCTTGAGGTAATGTCATTTTAGTTGAATTAGCAGAGATAACTTCAGCTGGTTTTCCAACAAAGCAAGGTTTAGAGGAAACTGAAAGAACTGTGGATGTTGTAAATCAGAAACAAAAACTGAAATTGCTGCAAAAGCTCAACAGATCTGGCAGCATCCATGGAGAGAAATCAGAGTTAATGTTTTGGGTCAAATGACCCTTCCTCAGAACTGGAAGTATCCCATCACCAAATCATCCTTTAATTACAAGTGGAAAGTCCTTGACACTGATCAAGCTCCCTTAGAGACACCTCTCAGAGTCACTGTCAGAGTGTTAGAATGCCTAACTCTCCTGTTTATGTTTAATAGCCAGTGCTTCCTGATTGGACCAGATTAACAGCCCCAGTCAGATTCTAATCGGTACACCCAGCTAGCCTCGTTACAATCTCAATTCCAGCACCTCCCAACCACCCACACCATTGTCCAACTGGTAAGCAATTAGTATATGGTGCCTCTGAGAAAGTTAGGCTGCTAATAACCGAAAAGGTTGCAGGTCCACATGCTGTCAGAAGAATTACTCATTGTTTTTCATCTGCCCCAGTGTCAGTTGCCCAGAAAAATAACACATTCTTTCCACATTCCGAGCCCCATCTTTGACAGTAGGGTAGAATGAGTCAAGCTTCCCAAATAATGGCATGATGCCAGAAATGCTTACCACAACTCAAAGATGACTGTGGTGAGTGAGTTTCTTCAGGAATATGATTTACATTTGTCACCGCTGAAATAACTTGACGGAAGCCAGTATCCTGTCACCAAATTGCCCATTATTTACACGTGGAGAGTCCTTGAGACTGGTCCAGCTCCCACAGAGCCAGCTTTCAAAGTCAGCTGTCAGAGATATTCTGACAAAATGTATTCTAGTTCTAAGGGTGTTCTAAGTCAGAGAATATGACCACTCTCTAACGTGGCTTTGTCTGCATGTTGTGGATACTTTTCCTCATCTGCTTCTGTCTGATTAGTTTCGTATTTTGATCATTATTACCTATTCTTTTTGAGGCACCTTTAACACCTTTAACACAACCATTTAAAGGAGTTCAAATTGTATCAGAGATAAAAGGTACTGCAGATGCTGGAGAATCCGAGGTAACAAGCATGGGGCTGGATGAACACAGCAGGTCAAGCAGCATCATAGGAGCAGGAAAACCTGACGTTTCGGGCCTAGACCCTTCATCAGAGTTAGTAATTTTTCAGTCAATTAGATGCCTACTTAACAAGTTTCATAGACAATATGTAGATGATGCAACTTTCCAGTAATCTGAAAATACTTATGTGTTTCAGTTGAATATTGTTCAGTTTTCCAGGGTAAATTCCTTTAACTATTGTATCATCTGGGATGAACAGTTTAGAGAAAACAGAAGAATTTTGTACTTGCATCCTGTTATAAATTACAATATACGGCATTAAAGGGTGATGATAACAGATTTAACAGCTTATAAAAGACAATTATATGTTACGCAGAAAGAACTTGGAAGCAGGACTCAATGAATTACTCATTGAAAAAGAATCCAGCAGAAACATGATGACCTGCTGCGTTGATGTGCGATTCTATCTCCACATTGATAAGCTTTATGCAGCTCTCAAAAGGAGACAGATTTTAAATTCAGAAAATCTCTGAAATGTTGAAGATACTACGTTCTTAAATCGCCTTTGGGCTTTTCAAGTCAGCCCTACCAGTTAATACTTCATCTTGTAAAAAACCTGCCCTTGCTATTTTCCAAAATTGTCCACAGTTCTGTCAGTCGGTTGTATTAGTAAACTTAGGTCAACAATTTGCATGTTGTCAGTGCTGTATGTTTTTAAGGAATAAATAAACAAATAACAGGGGCAAAATGACTTATTCCTATAAATTATTGAGTTTTTTAAAAAAAGTCGCTTTAATGATGTTTGATGGCAACAGAATCAGTTTGGTCAAATTACAGAATCACAGGATGGTTACCACTCAGAAGGAGACCATTTGGTCCATCATGTCTATGCTGGTTCTCTGGGAGAGTAACTCACTTAATGCCATCCACCACAATTTTCATGTAATTCATGTAATTTTTTTAACGTCTCATCAAATTCCTTTTGAAAGTCAAGACTGGACCTGTTTCCACCACCCTGTAAATCCTAACCTAACCACCTACTGTATAAAAATTGTTCTCCATGTGCTGCTACAGGGTTGTTGGCCAATCACCTTAAATTATTGTCCTTCAACTTTTGACCCATCCAGCTTTGGGTCTTTGTGTTACGTGACATTGCTGTGTGAGTGCATATATTTGTTTATCATAGAATCATAGAACCTCTACAGTGTGGAAACACGCCCTTTGACCCTGCAAGTCCACACCGACCCTCAACACATCCCACCCAGACCCATTCCCCCATAACTCACCTAAGCTACAGGTCCCTGAACACTATGGGAAATTTAGCATGGCCGATTTACCTAACTTGCACATCTTTGGACTGTGGGAGGAAACTGGAGTACCCGGAAGAAACCCACGCAGACACAGGGAGAATGTGTGAACTCCACACAGACACTTTCCGGAGCGTGGAATCGAACTTGGGTTCCTGGCGCTGTGAGGCAGCAGTACTAACCACTGAGCCACTTATTAATAAAAACAAAAGGACTTTGCTGTACAGGATGTAAGGCTATGGAATCAGTCCTGCTCTTATTGCAGTACAATATCACATCATTTTATGTTTTTTATCCATCTACTCAGAGTAGGTTCTCCCATGATTTTGAATATCTCCATCCAATCTCCTTGTCCTTTTTTTCTCAGTAGAGTAGTTCTAGCTTTTACAATCTATCCGCATGACAAAAGTCCCTCAATCCTGGAACATTGTTGTAAATCTTCAGTTTGTATGAGTCAGTTCCGTTCCATATATCATCCTTTACTTGAATGGCCTGGCTGTAAGGTTAAAGTTTTTCCATCAGTATTTGACCAATGATTCTTTTCAAAATCCAATGTTAGGAATTAGTCAGCTGTTCTGGTAGTTGATTCTTGCTAAATGGTCCCGTGTTCTGCCATAAACCTCTGTAGTTCCATAACTGAAAGGTAAATAGCCTGCATACTGATTCCCAGTTTGTGTTCTGCCAGGGCCACTGAGCACCTTACCTCATTATATCCTGTCTCAAACTAGCAAAAGAGCTGAATTCCAGAGGTGAGGTGAAAGACCATATTTGACTGAGTGTGGCATTGTGGAGCTCCAGCAATGCTGGAATCAAATGGAAATCATGTTGATGGTGGTGGTAGTTGGGGGGGTTGGGAGTGGGAGGGAGCCCTCTGCTGGTTGGAGTCAAACCTTGTACATAGGAAGATGGCCATGGTTGTTGGAGGTCAGCCATCTTTAGCTCCAGGACATCTCAGGGTAGTGTCCTAAGCCCAACCATCTTCAACTGCTTCATCAATGCCCTACCCCTCTATCTTAAGTCGGAAGTGGGGATGTTCACCCATGATTGTCAGTGTTCAGCACCATTCACGACTCCTGGGATAATGAAGCAGCCCATGTCCACATAGAGCAAGACCTGAACAATATCCAGGCTTGGGCTGAAAAGTAGCGAGTAACATTTGCAACACACAATTACCAGGCAATGAGGATCTCAAATAAGAGTGAATTGAACTATCATTCCTTGACATTCAATGGCATTACCGTCAGAGAATCACCCACTTTCAATACTCTGGGGGTTACCATTGACTCAAAACTCAACTGAATGAGCCATATAAATACAGTGGATGCAAGAACAGATCAGAAGCTAGGGATCTTGCAATGAGGTACTCACTCCTGACTTCCCAAAGCCTGTCCACCATCTACGAGGCACAGTTCAGAAGTGTGACAGAATATTCCCCGCTATCTTGAATGGGTGTTGCTCCAGCAACACTCAAGAACCTTAACAGCATGCAGAACAAAGCAGCCCTCAGAGTTGATACCACATCCATGAGCATCCACTCCCTCCACCATTGATGTTCAGTAGCAGCAGTGCGTACTAACCAAAAGATGCTCTGCAGAAATTCACCAAAGATCTTTGACTGCACCTTGCAAACCCCCACTTCCATGTAGAAAGACAATGGCAGCAGAAACGTGGGAGCACTACCCCCTGAAAGTGTCCCTCCAAGCCACTCACTATCCTGACTTAAAATATATCTCATTTCACTCAGTGTTATTGAGTCAACATTCAGGAACACCCTCCCTAACGACTTTGTGGGTTTATCTATAGCACATGGACTGCAACAGTTCAACAAGGCAGCTCACCAGCACATTCTGAAGGGCAACTAGGATGGGCAATAAATGCTGGCCAAGCCAGTGACACCCACATCCCATGAATGAATAAAGAAAAAAGCAACAGCTATAGGGTCTACAAAATGTTAAACTGCTTTTATTTCTGTAAAGCATTGGGATATTTAACAACAGAAAGCAAAACACGGTTTCAAAGAGACAGTGCATGAAATACAGAAAGTTTGTTCCTTCAGTCCTGTTTTTTCACAGCAGTTTTACATTCTGGTGTTTCCTGTCAGCTTTCAAGTCCTTTCACTTTTCGTCCAACAAAGGAGTTTTCACAGAACTGTTCTCTCACCCTTTGTTCCTTTTCACTCAGTTACAAGAGTGTCCTCTTTAATGAAACTTTAAAGTTTCCTGACTAAGCCAGTACATTTGTTGATCAGTAATGGAGTCAAAGAGTCATACAACACAGAGACAGACCCTTCAGTCCAACTTGCCCACGCCGACCAGATTGCCTAAACTGGTCTGGACCCATTTGGCAGCATTTGGCCCATATCCTTCTAAACCCTTCCTATTCATGTACCCATCCAGATACTTTTTAAATGTTGTATTTGTACCAGCCTCTATCACTTTCTGTGGCAGCTCGTTCCATATACGCACCACGAACTGCTTGAAAAAGTTGCTCCTCAGGCCCCTTTTAAATCTTTTCCCTCTCACCTTAAACCTATGCCCTCTAGTTTTGGACTCCCCTACTGTGCGAAAAAGATCTTGGCTGTTCACCCTGTCCATGCCTCTCATGATTTTATAAACTTCCATAAGGTCACCCCTCAGTCTCTAACGCGCCAGCTTTAAATTTCTGAACTTCCTCCTCCTGTATTTCTTTGCTTAGCTGGATTGCTTATTTTTCCTTTATTTCCAAAGATAATCCTGAAAGCCATCTGAAAACTGCAGTACCATTGATTCTGCCTGCACCATCTTGCTCGAGGAACTTGTAAGTCTCTACAAAACCATCCATATGGTTTTAAACATTTCTTTCCCATCCATCAAATGCAAGAGCTCCTTGCTGAATTGTTATTGCATAAAGATCGATGGTGGGACAACTTTTCAGAGAGCAGAAATAACAGAGCTAAGGCTATCTTTAAGTGAGAAGCAAGTGAGAAACTTTGGGAGTCCTTGCTTTTTGTTTTGCCATGTGCTTCCAGTACAGAATGAAGCATTTCAATCATTGTATGATACAGTCATGGCAAATACGTTGAACAATTTGCTGTGATTAACTGAAAAACAGTAATGATATATCACTTCTTAAAGTTGTAAAGGAATCTTATTTTCTCCCATTACAAACCAAAATAACCCCATATTAAAATGCTTTTGAAGTGTCTGGCTTTCAAAGTTGATTATGTAGAATATTCACTCAATCTGAAGTCTCCTTTGACGTAACACTTAAGTCATTGCAGGAGCAGAAATTATATACAGCAAACATTTTAGTAACTAGCACATATGGGACCAGGAGTGTGCTGGTTAATCAACTATTCTGAATAATCATGAGGTACATATTACCTCAGTAAACCCCTACCAAGTGACGTCATTAACATCCCTCAAAACAAGTCCGTGTAAAAACACCAATACACCTCCTAATATCAATGTAAAAACACGCAGTAAGTAATAGAATATAACACAGGTGGTATACACATCACTGTTGTACTTTATTTACAGTGTGAATATTTGAGCATCGCTGTTGGTCTTTGAGGTATATAATTTTTGCTGGTTTATCAAGAATGTCCATTGATAAATTGCTGGTTAAGACAAAGTTTGCTGTAGTTGTTTTAGAGCGATCAGTCATGAGACATGGGTACCACCCACGAGGCCAACATTTGTTGCCTACCCTAATTGCCCTTGAGAAAGTAGGTTTGGCTGCCTTTTTGGATCTTGGTGTGTAAGTATACCCACAGGTGTTCCAGGATTTTGACCCAGCAATGGTGGATGGACTCCTGATATAGTTTCAAGCTGAGATGATGTGTGGCTGCTGTACCTTGCATCAGTGGTGAAAGGAGTCAATATTAATGAAGGTGAATGGGGTACTTTGTTCTGGATGGTGTCGACTATCTTAAGTGTGATTAGAGTTGCACCTATCCAGGTAAGGGGAGGAGGGGAGGGTTCCATCGCACTGTTGAATTGTACCCTATAGAGAGTGGACAGGATTGGGAGTTGGAGGGGGAGGTGTGGGTGCAGGTGAATTTTCACAGAATTCCTGGCCTCTGAATTACAGTGTAACCACATTTATATGGCTGGTCCAGGTCAGTTTCTGGTCGATGGTAACCCTGAAGATGTCAATAGTGGGAGGATTCAGAGATGATAATGCCATTAAACATCAAGGGCAGATGGTTAGATTCTGTCTTGTTGGCGAACATTACTTAATCACCTATCATTTCAGGCTTTGATGTTGTACAAGTCTTGCTGTATAGGGGCACAAGCTTCTTCAGTATCTGAGGAGTTGTGAATGGTGCTGAACAGTGTGCAATCATCAGCAAACATCTGCGTTTCTGACCTTCTGATGGAGAGAAGGTCATTGATGAAGCAACTGAAGATCATTGGAGCTGGGACAGTGCCCTGAGGAATAGCTGTAGTGATGTTCCTTGGACTTTGCATGGTATTTGCATGATCTCAATTGTTTGTTCTTGTTTGAATTTAAAATATTGTCAGCTGTTAGTTGAAAAAGCTGGTTTCCACATTTTCAGAAACAGCCAGTCAATAAAACAGTGATCATACCCCGGTGCTCCTTGGATTGAAACTTTGTTTCATAATTTGTAATTAATAATGGATCAGCTTTTGCACTGAAATAAGGGTAATTTTAATTGCACTTGACCTATATTTTATATAAATGATAAACACCTTCAGCTGGGGAGCAGAAGCATGCCTGAAAGCCAGTAGCCAGAAGTAGCCCAGGTTCAAGTCCCATCTACTCCAGAGGTGTGTAATAACATCCCTGAATGAGAAAAATATCCAAATATTGCTGTACTAGGAGTGGAGCTGGCATTTCCTCCATGAAACTGACCACTTGTTCTTGTCTCATTGTTGAAATGCACTGACTACAACTAAGTCATAGAGTCATAGAGCATGGAAACAGACCATTCAGTCCAACCAGTCCGTGCCGAACATAATCCCAAACTAAACTAGTCCCACCTGCCTGCTCCTGGCCCATACCCTTCCCAATCTTTCCTATTCATGTACTTACCCAAATGTCTTTTAAATGTTGTAACTGTGCCCGCATCCACCACTTCCTCAGGAAGTTCATTCCACGAGTGAACCACCTTCTGTGTAAAAAAAATTGCCTGTTATGTCTTTTTTAAATCTCATTTCATCTTAAAAATTTGCTGAATTTTTTTGATAGATGTAAGTCACATTCTCATTTGAGAGGTGAGTCTTGACATTTCAAGTCCGTGTATTTTTAAACAATGTTCTCAGTGATCATTACTGCCAAGCATCTCTTAGGTATTGAAAAAGCGCAAGGGTATTGCTCCTTTTGTTCTTGTACTAATTATTGATGATTGCAAGCGAGTCACATTTACGTATTTAATCTCTAAACACAATTATCCCCCTCTATTTTTCTTTCTTGCCCTGATTTGACATTAAGTGCACCTACATCTGGCATTCTCTGGCTTTTGTGTGTGAAAGAAAGGACATATGAGCCTTAAACTTTCTTGCATCGCTTAGTTCCTGTCTGATGGCCTGATTACTTAAACAGATACATAGTTGCTTGTGCTGTGCGTTCGGGTCCCTGATGCTGGGTATTCATCACTGTGACATCGTCAGCTCACACTTCTAGTAGCTTAGTGGGCCAAAATGTTTGAGCTGAAGGATATGAGGGCAAGGCTAAATAAAGCCAGATGGCATAAGAAGCTCAGTGAATTGTCCTTGGTGGATTAGATCTGAATTAACTTTGGCCTAGTTCATGTGGGTAATAGCAGCCAAGAGTCCCTTGAGATCCAACCCCAAAATACAATATGATAAAAGCATATGATGAGCAGTTGCCCTGCATTATATAGACATTTTACTCCCTCAGTCCCATCTTTAAGAACTGTTTTTTGTATTTTGTAAATCCATCTTGTGAGCTTTCAAGACCATTGCATCTTAAAATGGTATTTTTAAAAATTTTGAACTTAAATTGATATAATTTTCACGAGTTAATTGTAGTTAATGTATTCCGTGTTGCTAACAGGATTGTTTTGATTTATGAAACACAGTGATGATGAGTGCGCTGCTAATTATTGTTTGAGTGATAATTTGAATGAAACAAGATCCTTTCTGTTTAATCACACCCAGTGGCAGAATTGCACTAAATGTGACACAACTTAAATCTTACATACTCTTGTTTTTGTGTACAAGAGAGGGGACATATGAGCCTGATTCTATTTATGCTCTTACACTTCAGGTAAGGGCTGCCTGCAAGTGGTTGTTCATGGGAATCCTGAACATTGTTTACAACTTAGTTCCTAATCTCAATGCAGATGAAGCCAGATGTTGCAACTCTCTTAAGTTATATTGGCATAGATGGAAGCTTGGATCTGAAACATTATTCATTAATGCAGTACAGCTGCTCGCTGGGTAAAATTACTGAGCCGTCTAGGATAAATTCATCTGCAAAAACAGTGAAGGAATTTTTTTGGAAGCTTTCATTTTGGATGCAATTTGATTGAATTTATGGTCTTGTGCGTTATGTTGTCATATTCAGTGAAACTAGTTTGAAGGACATTGGGTTCCACTAAATATTATGCATGCTTCACAACATTATATCCATCTGTGAATTTGCAAGATTTTCTCGAGAACTTCACTCTTACGCTGTTTATTTACCTCAAAAGCTTCACCCCCTGATTTCCCACAGCTATATCCTGTCATTTCCTGGTAATACAGCTAGCTAGTTTTGGCTATCACAGTATTCCCTTCACTTGGCCTTTCTGTGACTCACTTTCCATGCTGTGGAAATCCTCAGATTATAGCCAAGATCTTACCGGAAGCTCTTTTTCATTGTGGACTTTGAGCTTTGGGTCATTAAAGCCTGACTGCGGAGTTTCGAATGAGGGGTTCTTTAGGCTGGGTTTGAATGTGGAAACACTAACAGATCTGCACTGCAGCACAGTGTGCTGGTAGCCTGATGCATTGTCGCTTTCCTGTGATTTTTCTGGATGTAGCTTCACAGGGATGACAGTCAACCATCTGGCAACAGTAGGCAGTTCGGGTGACTGAGACTGACCTTCAGTTTTGACGGAGATAAACAGGTCCCATTGCTGTAGTCGTACCTCATTCATGTGGATGTGAAAGCCGCATAGCAGGAGCTTCTTGGGTCAAGCGACAGATGCACTGTTGTGGAAAGTGGTGCAATCAGAAGTTTGTGCACAGCCACTGAATTTCCATGGTTTAAGCAGAGGTCAACAGACAACCAAGTCTACAAGTTAGAAGCAGAAGTTGGCCAGTTAGCATATCTATTTGGACATTCAGTAAGATCATTGCTGATTGGTTTGTGTGACTGGTGAGCTAGGCGGAACTCCAGCAGTTGGCGTCATTGTGACATCGCTGAGGTCAGGAGCGACCGGCAGCTGGTCAGCCAAGATAGCTGTCGGTGTTGAGGCAGCTGGGTGAGCCCAGATGGTTCAGAGATAATAGGTACTGCAGATGCTGGAGAATCCGAGATAACAAGGCGTGAGGCTGGATGAACACAGCAGGCCAAGCAGCATCATAGGAGCAGGAAA
>JAHRHZ010000111.1:24705167-24728789 GCA_024137785.1 Ginglymostoma cirratum | reverse complement strand
TTTCGGGCCTAGACCCTTCTGAAGGGTCTAGGCCCGAAACGTCAAGTTTTCCTGCTCCTATGATGCTGCTTGACCTGCTGTGTTCATCCAGCCCCACGCTTGTTATCTCGGATTCTCCAGCATCTGCAGTACCTTTTATCTCTGATACTAGCTTTCATATGTTTTTGTTTTCATTTTGTTTCATTTTGATTAACACAACTTTAAAGAAGTCAAAGGAGATTTTTAATTATCCAAATGAAAAGCATGGAGAAGATCAAATTGTAGCGATTCCATCATTTTACTGGAGGTTCGTGCACTGATGGCATTTAATTTGAAGTCAGATGTTGCCTGTAAAGTGAAATTATTAGTAAAGGAATAAATGAAGTTCGGTGTAGAATGGTGGACATCATAGAAGAAAGAGGTTTGACAGGAGAGAGTCCTGAGGAGCACCATCTTAATGGAGGAAGTCATAGGAAATGCATTGCTTGTAGACTTCTTTGTTATTTGTAATGGCATGGCAAAAGGAATTTGGGATTGAGATTTGCAGAGTTCTAGCATTGGTTTGTTTCAAATGAGAGTCGTTGGTTGCACAATAGGGGTACTTGATGGGACTTGTGGAAGCTTAAACATTCACAAAAGTATTTAAATACAGTAGTCAGATAAGCTGTACATGACTTCCTGAGAAATCCAGGTACTTAAGTGAATGAGGTGTAATTAAGCATATGATCTTGCAGAAAATCAGAGTGTGAATTATGTTATGACAGAATTGTGTGATGCAGTTCAAAAGGACATACTTATTAAATGCGCACTGAATGAAAATAAAAATGCACGTCAAGTAAGACAGCATTGGTTTGGTCTTGCTTGTTAGAAAGGTGAATACAGCAGAATGGTGGTAGTTTGTTTTACATCTGAATTTCTGTGGAACAGTAGCCTTGTCCTCCAAACAGCTGGTCTGTGGTGTATCAACCCTCCCAGATGCGTTCTAGAAACCTCAGCAGAATGCCTCTTATTTGCTTTATAGAGAATTTTAATTTCAAAGTTGATTTGTTATAAGTTGTATGCTGAGTATTTCAAATGTGTGTTGGCTGAACTGATACAAATGTTGATTTCAACATAAGATAACAAGGTGTAGAGCTAGATGAACACAAGCAGCATCAGAGGAGCAGGAAAGCTGACATTTTGGGACGAGACCCTTCTTCAGAAATGGGGGAGGGGAAGGGGATTCTGAAATAAATAGGGAGAGAGGGGGAGGCGGATAGAAGATGGATGGAGGAGAAAGTAGGTGGAGAGAAGACAGACAGGTCAAAGAGGCAGGGTTGGAGCCATTAAAGGTGAGTGTAAGTGGGGAGTTAGGGAGGGGATAGGTTGGCCCAGGAAGGATGGACAGGTCAAGGAGGCAAGATGAGGCTAGTAGGTAGGAGATGGGAATGGAGCTTGAGGTGGGAGGACAGGTTAGGGAGGTGGGGACGAGCTGGACTGGTATTGGGATGCGGCCGGGGGAGGGAAGATTTTGAAGCTTGTCAGGTCCACATTGATACCATTGGGCTGCAGGGTTCCCAAGCGAAATATGAGGTGCTGTTCCTGCAACCTTCGGGTGGCATCATTGTGGCACTGCAGGAGGCCCAGGATGGATATGTCGTCCAAGAAGTGGGAGGGGGAGTTGAAATGGTTCGCGACTGGGAGGTGCAGTTGTTTGTTGCGAACCAAGCGTAGGTGTTCCACAAAGCGGTCCCCAAGCCTCCGCTTTGTTTCCGCAATGTAGGGGAGGCCACAGTGGGAAGAGCGGATACAGTATACCACATTAGCTGATGTGCAGTCGAACATCTGTTTGATGTGGAAGGTTTTCTTGGGGCCTGGGATTGGGGTGAGGGGGGAGGTGTAGGAGCAGGTGTAGCACTTCCTGCGGTTGCAGGGAAAAGTGCCAGCGGTGGTGGGGCTGGTGGGGAGTATGGAGCGGACAAGGGAGTCACAGAGAGAGTGGTCCCTCACAAAAGCAGGTAAGGGTGGGGAGGGAAAAATGTCTTTGGTGGTGGGGTCTGATTGCAGATGGCGGAAGTGTCAGAGGATGATGCGTTGGATCCGGAGGTTGGTGGGGTGGTACGTGAGGACGAGGGGATTCTGTTTTGGTTGTTATTGCGGGGAGGGGTGTGAGTTGCGGTAAATGCGACAGACGCAGCCGAGGGTATTTTCGACCACTGTGGAGGGGAAGTTGCGGTCCCTGAAAAACGAGGACATTCCTCTCATGCTGCTTGGCCTGCTGTGTTCATCCAGCTCTACACCTTGTTATCTCAGATTCTCCAGCATCGGCAGTTCCTACTGCCTCTGTGTTAATTTCAACATGTCCAACTTCCCAACTTTTTGTGAAGCGCCTTAGTATGTTTTACTATGTGAAGGAGCTGGCTATCAATTTTCAAGTAAAGAAGAAATGCTTTATTATATTTTGCCTCAGCACCTTATGTCTTGCCAAATCCAAATTGTCATCGTACTGGCTTCACGGTCCTGCTCCAGATTTAATCAAGTTTCAGAAAGCTCTTCTATACAACCTGGCTGTGGGTTCCCTTTGAATGAGAACAGTGGCAAAATTTTATGCAATGTCTGTAAGAAGTGTTGTGTGCCATTCAGTTATGAAAATAATTAGATATTGGTAAAATATTAATGCAGTTTACAGCAAGTAACATTGAATTCCCTATGAAAGTAAAGGAGGATTTGATCTTACTCTTGAGTTTGTGTCTCTTTGCTGATATAGCAATGGCTGTACTGGAATGTTTTTGAGAAGTAGCAGTGGAGAGATAATCCAGTGCATAATTTGCAACAGTTTGCTTTCTTGTGAATGGATACAAAATAAATTCCTTGCCATTGCAAAGTAGTAATCAGTAAATTCGGGCTGCATGCCCAGGGGAGTGGAGCACTATCGAATGCTGTTGTGTTTAAAATGAAGTCGTCTGGTTAGCTCACCTTTTGAGCACCGCATTCAGTTCTGATCACCTGATGCATAAGGGAATAATTTATCCCAGTAGGTTATCTACAAATGGCCATGGGGCTGATTAGTAGGACCATGAGGACGAGGGCATTGGTTTAAAGTGAGAGGGGAAAGATTTAAAAGGGACTAATAGGGCAGAGTTTTCATGCAGAGGGTGGCATGTGTAATGGAATAAACTGCCAGAGGAAGTGGTGGAGGCTAGTACAATTACAGCATTTAAAAGGTATCTGGATGGATATATGAATAGGAAGGGTTTAGAGGGATATGGGCCAAATGTTGGCAAGTGGGACTAGATTAATTTAGGATATCTGGTCGGCATGGATGAGTTGGACTGAAGTGTCCGTTTCTATGCTGTACACCTCCATGATTTTATAAGTTGAAGAGAGGTCATGAAAACCTATATGCATCAAGCTTGAAAGAAGAATGGAATGGATTTTATTGAGGTATACAAGTGGAGTACGAAATGTAAATGTCAAAAATATTTTCAGTGAAGTGTTTTATATTCTAAATGAACCTCTTTCTGTCCTACTGCTTGTTGTCTTGCTCACCATATACCACAGAGTGTGAGTGAATGTTAAAGGAGTAAATTTTTGGGTCTGGTGGCATAAGTGTGATGTAATTATTCAGGAGTGTAGACAAAGAAAATCTATGGGTGTGTTGATTACATTGGAGATGGATTGTGCTTGGTTAGTGCCACTGCTTAGTCTTGCATTTACTCCTGCCATCTTGATAAGTCAAGACGAGTAGAGAGACTTGTTGACTGCAGCGGATGATCGGCGCCCCTGCTGATGCGCTTTGCAGCTGTCTACACTGTTGTGCTGCGATGCTTTTGATTCCAGTGCCAAATGATCATTCCTCTGTTACATCGTCAGATCAGCTGTGGATTTAGGGAAAGAAAGGGCGATAGGATTTGGAATTCTCCCTCACATGGGCTGCAGCTTGCAGGCTCCTCTTATCTGGCTTGGCCTGTGAACCAACTCCATCACTGGATATTGCACAAGCAGCAAGATGGAGACACAAATGACAGCAAGGTGAATTTTGAGGACCAGGGGTTATTATAACCCAGCTATGTTGTAGGATACAGGTACTCTTACAAAGGTGACTACATCTGACACACACTCCATGCATCCCATTCCCACTTTATCCAATGCTGTAATTATATCCTGCTATTCCTTTCCCCTCATACTCTCATTTGGCTGTCCTTAGGTATACCTACACTATTTGTCTCAACCTGGCCACATGATAGTGAACTTTACATTCTCACCACACATTCGAAAGACAGTTCCTTGTTGCACTTGTTAACGGTTATTTTACAGTTATCATCCCTAATTTTAAATTTACTCCACGTAGACCCTATCAAACTCCTTAAATTCTTGAAGACCACTGTCAGGTCTAAAGAAAAAAAGCTCAGTCCTGTTCAGCCTTGCTTATGAGGCTTAACTTCTCATTTGGTATCGTTAGCTGCTGCAACTTTGGCCCTTTGCTCTGTTGAATTTGTATTGTTGTGCTTTACACTGCTACTTCTACTTTATACACCTTTGGCCATCATTAGCCTTACCATGGAGCCCATCTTATAATGAAAGTAAAATCCTCTGAAATATCAAAAATATTTTCAATTAGGTGTTTTATATTCTAAATGAACCTCTTCCTGTTCTTCTGCTTCAAATCTGAAAGAAGCACAGAAAATGCTGGAGAAACTCAGAACTTCAGAAACTGGTAGAGTCATACTGGACTCAAAACATTAACTCTTGTTGCTTTCTTGACAGATGCTGCCCAGCCTCCTGAATTTCTCCAGCATTCTCGGTATTTGTTACCCATCTTGTTTTGTTTCCTTTCTTCAAACTTCAGTTGCCTGTTTATAGACTCTTTGGTTAGCTTCTCTAATTCTGCTTCAAATTTGTGGCTGATTTTCACTGCCTCTATCCTGAAGTGCAATGCAAGCTTTCATTGTATTCGAGGCTACTGAGGGGAGAAGCCATGTTCAAAGGAAATGTGGCTTGGATAGAGTTTAACAGATATAAGTGCCCCGATTCTCTCAGTCACACCTGACCTCAGGAGCAAGGAATTTTCCTTCTGTATGTATTTGACATTGGGAAATGAGGTGAGCAAGTGGAATTTGTTCATCAATATTTTCTAAATCTCAGACAGTGCAGCTACAATCTTCAATTCAGCCTGTGCTTAATGCAGTTTATTTCCGATCTTTAGCAACTACATCCACCAGCAAATTCCGTAATAGTCAGAACAATAGGTTCCCGAAATCAAGATATTAGTTTTGGTTCAAATCATGTGCCTCAGTCTGTTAGCTTGGATGCAATGAACTATTTGTATGTTTCATAGCTGAGAGATCAGGAATGTTGCAAGCATAATCACACATTCGTCCGGCATATAGCACAAGCATGGGCAGAGGCTTTATTTTGCTCTTTGTGTATTTTTGTCAGTAATTGACAGGATATTGTGATTGACTGATTTGAATTGAAATATTACTATGCCATATTGTCTAAGCTTATCTCAGCATAGGGTTTCATTTACATCAGAATACTTTGTACATTAAGCTTGACATTGCATGACCATCGGTAAAGTTCATTTTGTAGAGGGAGTGATCTAAACTACAGAAAGCTAGTGACATTTGTGCCATCTCTTCCTCCGTTACATTGATGATTGTAACGGCACCGCCTCGTGCTCCCACGAGGAGCTCGAACAGTTCATCCACTTCACCAACACCTTCCACCCCAACCTGAAGTTCACCTGGACCATCTCCAACACTTCTCTTTCCTTCCTGGACCTCTCTGTGTCCATCTCGGGTAACCACCGAGAAACCGATGTCCATTTCAAGCCCACTCACTCCCACAGCTACCTGGAATACACCTCCTCCCACCCACCTTCCTGCAAAAATGCCATCCCCTATTCCCAATTCCTTCGCCTCTGCCGCATCTGCTCCCAGGATGAGGCATACCACTCCCGCACATCTCAGATGTCCTCATTCTTCAAGGACCGCAACTTCCCCCCTGCAGTGGTCGAGCCCGCCCTCGACCGTGTCTCCCACATTTCCCGCAACTCATCCCTCACACCCAATCCCTGCAATAATAACCAAAAAAGATTCCCCCTCGTCCTCACGTACCACCCCACCAACCTCCGGATCCAACGCATCATCTTCCGACACTTCCGCCATCTGCAATCCAACCCCACCACCAAAGACATTTTTCTCTCCCCACCCTTGTCTGCCTTCCGGAGGGACCACTCTCTCCGTGACTCCCTTGTCCGCTCCACACTCCCCTCCAGGCCCACCACACCCGGCACTTTTCCCTGCAACCACAGGAAGTGCTACACCTGCCCCCACACCTCCTCCCTCAACCCAGTCCCAGGCCCCAAGAAGACTTTCCACATCAAGCAGATGTTCACCTGCACATCTGCCAGTGTGGTATACTGCATCCGCTGTACCCGTTGTGGCCTCCTCTACATCGGGAAAACCAAGCGGAGGCTTGGGGACCGCTTTGCAGAACACCTGCGCTCAGTTCGCAACAAACAACTGCACCTCCCAGTCACGAACCATTTCAACACCCCCTCCCATTCCTCAGACGACATGTCCATCCTGGACCTCCTGCAATGCCACAATGATGCCACCCGAAGGCTGCAGGAACAGCAAATCATATTCAGCCTGGGAACCCTGCAGCCCAATGGTATCAATGTGGATTTCACAAGCTTCAAAATCTCCCCTCCCCCAACCGCATCCCAAAACCAGCCCAGCTCGTCCCCGCCTCCCTAACCTGTTCTTCCTCTCACCTATCCCCTCCTCCCACCTCAAGCCCCACCCCCATCTCCTATCTATTAACCTCATCCCGCCCCCTTGACCTGTCCGTCCTCCCTGGACTGACCTATCTCCTCCCTACCCCCCCACCTACACTCACCTTTACTGGCTCCATCCCCGCCTCTTTGACTTGTCTGCCTCCTCTCCACCTGTCCTCTCCTCAATCCATCTTCTATCCGCCTCCCCCTCTCTCCCTATTTATTTCAGAACCCTCTTCCCCTCCCCCATTTCTGATGAAGGGTCTTGGCCCGAAACGTCAAATTTTCCTGCTCCCATGATGCTGCTTGGCCTGCTGTGTTCATCCAGCTCCACGCCTTGTTATCTCAGATTCTCCAGCATCTGCAGTACCTATTATCTCTGACATTTGTGACTGCTGACCAGGACTGAGAGTTGTTCCTGAAGCTTGATTTTTGTTTCGAAGAATAATATTTCAGTGCAGTAGTTGCTGTCAGAATACAGTGCTGCATCCTCTAGCGTTGGGATATTTAGCAGTTGGATTACAGACCACTGGTGGCCCATAAACTCTTTTGATCTTGACAGTTTCCTTTGCGCTGCTACACAAATCCAACTCCAGGTCCAGATTTCAATTCTTTGAAGTTCCCAGGTCTGCAGGGTTGGGAGATAAAACTGCCCTTTGTCTTTCGAATTCCACCGTATTGTAAAAATGTCACTTTGACGCAGATTGAATGTTCAGATGTTTCAAGTCATTGTTTGGTGTGAACAAGCAAGTTAATCAACATTAGGTCTGAAGATGGAGAGGGAGACTAACTTAATCAGGCTTTGAAGACTATGGTATAAACAGAATGCAGACTTTTTGCTTCTTTGTTGATCATAACATTGGCAGTCAAAGGAAGCTGGTAAGGAATGCAGTGAATATATGAGTTGGTTGTAGCTGCTATTCTTTTTAATTCACCTTTCTGTCTGATAGTGTGACCCTTACTGGTGTATGGTTGGCAATCTTCAATGTTTTAAAGAAGTGATCATTGTTCATGTATGGCAAGTGCTGAAAGACAGTTCAACATCGCTAAAAACCCAATCCTCTCCTCCCGTTTTTAAAAGGAGTTCTGGATTGCCCTTTCCTGGGAATATTTGAGAAAGTTATGACATTTCCCCCATTGCTGTTCTGTCTAACTTCATTACAATCCCTACGATGTGGAAACAGGCCATTTGGCCTACCAAGTCCATACCGACTCACTGAGGAGCATCCCACCCATCCTCACCCCCTTAACCCTATTCCTGTAACTCTATATTTCAGTGGCCGATCCACCAAACCTGCATACTCTAGGCAATTTAGCATAGCCAATCCACCCAACCTGCACATTGTTTGGACAGTGGGAGGAAACCCACACAGACACAGGGAGAACGTGCAAATTCAACACAATCACCCGAGGCTGGAATGGAACCTGGGTTCCTTGTGCTGTGAGGCAGCAGTGCTAACCACTGTGCTGCTCTAGTTTGTAACTTGTTATGCATCAGGATTTGTCAGTATCACTGTCTGGTTTATTAGCCCACAAATTAGAGCTATGAGAGAAGCCCAGGGCTACACTTGAAATCCATAAATGCCTATGTTGATCATTAAACATATTTAAGTAGTATTGTTTTGCTGCGGTGTTTTTGATAATCCCAGCTGAAGTTGAATTTTCTAGGGGAATAACTGAAAAAGCAGATTCCTGTATCTAATTACAGACAGTTCAATATAATGTATCAGTTTAAAAAGGCTGTGCTGTTTTACTTCAGACTTCTTTTCCCAATGGGTAATGTGTCTGCTGACATTGCTGTTTCAGAAACGTTACATTTAAAATTCATGAACATTAATTGACATTGACATTTGCTTCAATCTATCTTGAAATCCCCCTCTCTCCAGCTCTCCTGTTTCATTGCCTCATCTGTGCCTATCTCCAAAGGTAAATAGGCCCCAGTAGGGTTTTTGGAATGTTCAACTGTTTTATCTCTTCAGTGTAGCCTGGTGCTGAGAAGTACTTCCCTCAATTGACCTGACCTCAACTACAAATTGAATAAATCTTTTAACATCTTTTAAATACAATATTCTGACTGTATGAAGCCAACCACTCTATGAAGGAAATTGAAGTCATTTGATTTACTGGTGAAATGGATTTGCCTGGACTGTTGAGACACTGAGTTAGCAGCTGAAATGTTTACTTGAAAGACTTTGAGCCAGCAATGCCCGTTAAGTAGTCAGTGATGATTAGGTCCCATTTTAAAAGCAATTTGCCCACAAGAGAAAAGTATGCAAGTCACTTTCACTCTTGCCTTCATTCTCACGCTCCCACTTTCTCTCTTACCCTTTTACACATCTGCACTCTCTCTTACTCACCCGCTTGCTTGCTTACTTTTTGTTTTCAGTTTCTCTCACTCCCACTCCCTCCCTCTCTCTCATGCTGCCTCTCTTGCTTTTGCTTCCATCATCTCTCTTTCTCGTGTGCTGTCTGTTGCTCTCTCTCTCCCTCTCTCACATTTACAGACATACAAGTACACTAACATTATCAGCTAATTGTGGGTCAAGTATCAAATATAGAAGCAAAACCTTCTAATTTCTATTCCACAGACATTTATAAAAGTCTTCATCCAACTCCTGTTCAAGTAATAAGTAGAGTGAGCAAACTTACTTTTCTTTTAACCGCTCAAAAATTCTTAAAATAGTGTTTGAGGGGCTATAGGGTATGACTGGAAGCAAAAACTGGTTTTGCGTATTATTTGGACTTTTCCATCTTTTTAGGAAAGAAGTTTAGTTCTCTGAATAAACAAAAATAGCTTTCATGAGAGTGGAATATTTTTCAATTAAATGTTTGTTAGATGTGCAACAAGGCCTGTGATCCTTGTGACTAAAAACCATAAAATTGAAAGCAGGACTGAAATACTTCATATTGGGTAAATCACTGCAGGCTGAATTTCAGTCATGCTGACATAGAATTTGAGCTGAAGCAGCTTTCTATTCTGATTTGGAACAGCTTGGTTTTGTTTGATATCATGTGTAGAATAACACTTGGTCATTGGAGAGGAAGTGCGTGTGGTCCCACCTTTCTTTTACCGCTGTGATAAAGTAAGACCAAAGCTCCCCTTCATCTTGACTATTGTTTTGAATAGTGAAGATACGCATTAAAAAAACCCAAAAAAAACCCTCCACAGAATGGTGAATAAAACAAAACAAAGAACTGTGGATGCTGGAAACCTGAAAAGGAAACAGAAATTGCCAGAGAAACTCAGCAGGTTTGACAGCATTTTTGGAGAGAAAGCAGACGTAACATTTTGTGTCCAGTGACCCTTCTACACTGACCCAAAACATTTACTCTGCTTTCTCTCCACAGATGCTGCCAGATCTGCTGAGTTTCTCTGGAAATCTCCGTTTCTGTTTCAAAGTGGAAACTAAACTAATTTGTCACTGATTTAAAATCTATCCTTCAATTCAAATATGGTATTTACCCCCTTACACCAATTCCCTTGCATTTACACACATGCCTGTACACACACACTCTTCTCCAAAGAAAGTAAAGTGGAGCAACACCCTGCTCACAGGATTTATGTATGTGCATACCATGTACTTATAGACATGTTTCAGACAGTATGTGAGATGCTTGCCCAGACAGCAGAGGACTTTAGTAATACTCAAATATTGGATTCTGATGATTTGTTTCAAACACTGAAGACATTTTGCACGGGTGTAATGCTTGGAACGCACGTCTCTGGCTGCAGCAGAGATGCTGGATGCCAAGAGACAGCAGGTCCAGAAGACAGCCAACTAGGTTAATTGGTTTCATTCTGTGACCATTTCCTCTTCAAGAAACAGAGTGCTTCTTTTCTACTCCATAAGAAACAGAGTGCTCCTCTTATACTCCATAAGAAACAGAGTGCTCCTCTTATACTCCATAAGAACCAGAGTGCTCCTCATACTCCACAAGGGAACTGAGGCTTTCCTCTCATTCTCCTCAGATACCACACTGGGAACTATTCCCATAGTTCTCATGGCGTGGCCTCAGTAGCTCCTGTTCCCTGCTGTTAGGTTGTTGATTCTGGGTATAGGTGGGATCTGAGTTAGCCGAGAGGCCTGGAGTTCATGTCAGTAAGCTAGGATGATCTTTGTGTTGGGCTCTGTGCTTGTGGTTCTCTTCAAGTTAAAATCTGGGCTGTGGAGGCTGTAATGCACTAAGATTTTGGTAGGCTGTTATGCCTCCCTTTGATAGTGTGCTAGAAATTAGGCTTAGATACTCCTGCACTCATTACAAAAGTGAGAGATTTTCTTATTTAAAAGTATGCAGAATTTTCTGATTTCCCCTGACTTTCAGACCCAGCTTGATTGCGCGGACCTGATGACGATACTAAAATAATAATTCTTATTATTGCAAATAAATAGACTCGAGCTATGGTGTATACAATTATGAAATGTTGGAATATAACTCTATTTGTTAAAACTTTAATATCATATAAACTCCCCCTTTTACTTATACATACACACACACACACACACACACACAGAGTCACGAAAAGAAACAGGATGTTATGGATGGAGGGAAAATTGGGAAAAACGTTCACTGATCTTTGTTCACATGATATGCTGAGATGGATCATGTGCTGATCAGAATGCTGCTTTTTAGTCTTCCTTCTGCGGATGCTTCCAATGGCTTACGAGAAGCGCAAGGTAGCTGGTTCACTTATGAAAGGTCTCTGACATACTATTGAAAAAGTCATAGCTTACAGCATCTGCTGAAGGAAGAAGAAATTAGTTTTCTCAGGCTGTACGTGGCATTAACTGCAGAGAATAGAGAGCTCCTGAACTTGTGGAGGTCCGAAAGCTTCTGTGTATTCTTGTTCACTGTCCCAAGCTTTTCAGCTACCTGCGAACCAATCATTTAGTTGTTAGCAGGCAGGAAGGCTTTGTTATCAGTAGCTGGTCACAGAGTCCACAGACCAATCAGCTATTTGTTGCCAGCCAAAGTTTCATTTGTACTGAATCCTTTGTCTGCGACCCATCTGCAAACTATATTTCAAATAATGCTGGAACCAGTAGCTTTGTAAACAGTGATACAGTGTGTGTCAGGGTATTTGCATCTTCAAAACTTTCAACGATCCTCCAGCTATCCTTTGATTTAAAACAATTTATTTCTCATTTCAGTCCACAATTAAAATACAGAAAAATAAAAAGAAAAAGACTTTACAAAGTGTAGATCAGGAAATTTCAGATTAATTTGCTCTTCATAGTATGGAAATACTGCACCTTTTACAGTTTTACAGGAGCAAGATTAGGCCCACAAGCTTATTCCACCATTGTGAGATATGTGATCAATTCCATACATTATTTAGCCTATAGCTTTAATGAACAGAAATCTTATTAATTTCAGATGTAAAAAGAACAGCTGATCTGACATCAGTTGCTGTTTGTATTAGAAAATTTTTTATACGAAAAGAAGTATTTTTGTAATTTCAGTGCTGAAAAAATCTGGCTCTAATTTTTATATTGGGCCCCCAGTCTTCAATTCTCCAACTGATGGAAATAATTCCTCCAATTTACCCCATCTGTTCCTTTGAAATATCTTGAAAGCTTCAATCGAATCACCCTTGACCATCCAAATTCCAGTGAATACAACCCGTATTTGTTTAGTCTCTCCTCGTAGTTTGATCCTTGAAGTCCACGTATCATTCAAGTAAACTTCCATTGCATTTCCTGTATTTTAATGTAAATATTTACAGTGTATATCTCATACCAACGGTGTTGTGTCCAAAACTGCTTGGAATAATCCAGATTTGGTCTAACGAGGAATTTGTATAGCTGAAACATGACATCAGCATGTATCCTGTATCTCCTTGGATTCTATTCTGCACAATCTAAAGGCTGGCATTCCATTAGCCTCTTACATTATTTTCGGAATAGAATTGCTGTCTAAAGAAGGTGGCTGTCATTGTTTATGTTACGGTGATGAGTACATTCTATTTTGTCGAAGCAGAGAAAAGCAGGCAGGATGTGCAGGAGGCCAGGCTTGTCCATGGTGCAGGATGCAATCGACTGCATAAATGACTTTTGAGAAGCTGCCTCTAACTGCAGAGGTGTACCCTGATACGAAGACGTCCACCCTCTGAATATAGAGTTGGCGCAAGACGAAACTTCGCACTTCCTGCGGGTAAATGCTCAGTATCCGGTCAACAATCTTAATATTTTCATTCCGGCTAGTCTGCGTTTAAGTGGTTACATTAAACCAGACAGTGGCTGCTGGGTGAGAAGTGCTGTACACTTACACCTGGCTTGTCATACTGCTGGGCAATCCAAACACATATGACCAGTATGGTACCACTAAACACCATCACTGAGCAGATCACTGGGATGTTCATGCAAAGGTTCCACTGCCTGAAACTTGCTGGAGTAACCTTACAGTGCTTGGGTAGAGCATATATCTTCACATCTGTATATTATCCTGTACATCCTCACCATCATACCTTGCGATCAGTACTAGGTAGGCTACTGGTGGGGAGATGGAATGGGAGAGACAATCCATGCATCCCTTTTTGTATGTGAATGCCTCCGCCAACTATGATGCCAGTGAACACAACCTCAGATCCCCATTCTGCAACAGTCATGCATCTTCCTTTCCCTCCTTCACTAACCATCACATCATTCTCTATGCTCCAGTGTTGAAATAAAAGCCATAACAAATCACCATCTTGAATCCACAACCATTCAATATTCCTTACATAGGTAACTAATTGCCTCTATGGTTATCTTGGATGTGCCTTTGACTGACCTTGTGCACTTACACAGGGCTACCCAAGGGGCCGCAGCATTGGATTGGAGTGCCCACCATCTTCCTGACTCCATCCAGTTCATTTGGGTTGGCGATGTGCAAGAACAGCCTTGCTGCCCAGAGGCCAATTGAGGTCCTTACTCCATTAGCAGCAGGCAAAGGACCCCCTCCTTCAAGGCCTACTTCAGTCACCTTGGGGAGCCACACCCAATCATTTGGCTTCTGGGGCCGTTTCCATTGTTGCTGCCTGGCTGCAGTACCAGCAATGGCCACTGTATCCAGTGGCACTGCTGAGACTGAGAAGCTGCCCACTCAGTTGCGCATTGAATTGTGTAAGCCCTCGGAAAATGGCCTTGGCAGAGGTGTTTCCTGTGGCTAGCCATGAGGACCATCACCGTTTGTTAAATTCAGCTCACCGAGTGTTGATTGTGTTTCACTGTATCCCTCAGGAATATTTGGTGTTGCTGTTTGAGCTAGTGACTGCACGCATGAGATCCTGTGGTCGTGTTTTACCATTGGCCTCCTAATCCACTTGGGCTTCATGCTCCTGTGCGACTGCCTGGTCAGATGGCAGTTCTTGGATATCTGAAAGAAGTCACTCACAAGTGTCTGGTTGTAGTAAGAGGTAGGAGGGAAATAAGAGAATCCAATTTACATACACCATCTGCAATTTTTAAATCACAAGGAATTGTGTGATGAGGTGGAAATGAGATATTAGACGATGGATCCAGTAGAGTTATTCCCTCATAGATAACAAAGTGTGGAGCTGGGTGAACACAGCAGGCCAAGCAGCATCATAGGAGCAGGAAAGCTTGACGCTTCGGGCCTAGACCCTTCATCAGAAGTGGGGGAGGGGAAGAGGGTTCTGAAATAAATAGGGAGAGAGGGGGAAGCGGATAGAAGATGGATAGAGGAGAGGACAGGTGGAGAGGAGGCAGACAAGTCAAGGAGGTGGGGATAGAGCCAGTAAAGGTGAGTGTAGGTGGGGGGGTAGGGAGGAGATAGGTCAGTCCAGGGAGGACGGACAGGTCCGGGGGGCGGCCTGCTGTTCGCAGATCGGCGAGGGGGGTGGGGCTTGAGGTGGGAGGAGGGGATAGGTGAGAGGAAGAACAGGTTAGGGAGGCGGGGACGAGCTGGGCTGGTTTCAGGATGCGGATGGGGGAGGGGAGATTTTGAAACTTGTGAAATCCACATTGATACCATTGGGCTGCAGGGTTCCCAGGCTAAATATGATTTGCTGTTCCCGCAGCCTTCGGGTGGCATCACTGTGGCATTGCAGGAGGCCCAGGATGGACATGTTGTCTGAGGAATGGGAGGGGGAGTTGAAATGGTTTGCGACTGGGAGGTGCAGTTGTTTGTTGCGAACTGAGCGCAGGTGTTCTCCAAAGTGGTCCCCAAGCCTCCGCTTGGTTTCCCCGATGTAGAGGAAGCCACAACGGGTACAGCGGATGCAGTATACCACATTGACAGATGTGCAGGTGAACATCTGCTTGATGTGGAAAGTCTTCTTGGGGCCTGGGATTGGGGTGAGGGAGGAGGTGTGGGGGCAGATGTAGCACTTCCTGCAGTTGCAGGGAAAAGTGCCGGGTGTGGTGAGCCTGAAGGGGAGTGTGGAGCGGACAAGGGAGTCACGGAGAGAGTGGTCCCTCTGGAAAGCAGACAAGGGTGGGGAGGGAAAAATGTCTTTGGTGGTGGGGTTGGATTGCAGATGGCGGAAGTGTCGGAGGATGATGCATTGGATCCGGAGGTTGGTGGTGTGGTACGTGAGGATGAGGAGGATTCTTTTTTGGTTGTTGTTGCGGGGACGGGGTGTGAGGGATGAGTTGCGGGAAATGCGGGAGACACGGTCGAGGGCGTTCTCGACCACTGTTGGGGGGAAGTTGCGGTCCTTGAAGAACGAGGACATCTGAGATGTACGGGAGTGGAATGCCTTATCCTGGGAGCAGATGCGGCGGAAACGAAGGAATTGGGAATAGGGGATGGCATTTTTGCAGGAAGGTGGGTGCGAGGAGGTGTATTCTAGGTAGCTGTGGGAGTTGGTGGGCTTGAAATATCAGTTTCTAGGTGGTTACCCGAGATGGAGACAGAAAGTTCCAGGAAGGAGAGAGAGGTGCTAGAGATGGTCCAGGTGAACTTCAGGTTGGGGTGGAAGGTGTTGGTGAAGTGGATGAACTGTTCGAGCTCCTCGTGGGAGCACAAGGCAGCGCTGATACAGTCATCAATGTAACGGAGGGAGAGGTGGGGTTTAGTGCCAGCATAGGTACGGAAGAGGGATTGTTCCATGTAACCTACAAAGAGGCAGGCATAGCTTGGGCCCATGCGGGTGCCCATGGCCACCCCCTTTGTCTGTAGGAAGTGGGAGGAATTGAAAGAGAAGTTGTTGAGGGTGAGGACGAGTTCAGCTAAGCGGATGAGGGTGTCAGTGGAGGGGGACTGGTCAGGCCTGCAGGACAAGAAGAAGCGGAGGGCCTTTAGGCCATCTGCATGGGGAATGCAGGTGTATAGGGACTGGACGTCCTTAGTAAAAATGAGGTGTTGGGGACCGGGGAATTGGAAGTTCTGGAGGAGGTGGAGGGCGTGGGTGGTGTCACGGGCGTGGTAGGGAGGTCCTGGACCAAGGGGGAGAAAATGGAGTCTAGGTCGGTGGAGATAAGTTCGGTGGGGATGGAGCAGATGGAGACAGTGGTTTTGGCCTGCTGCTAACCCTAGACATTCTACATCCTCTGCATGAGGGTGAGAGTTCGTACCACTTAACTGTTGTTGTCTGTGGCTATGTATTCCTTTGTCCTGGAAGGGAGAGAGGGAAAGATTGTTGTTGAGTATAGTTGAGTCTGGATGATGAGCGTGTGACAGTCGAATAGCTGGCCATGTGTGCAAGCTGTGATTCTTGCAGCAAGGTGAAATCTGTGAATATGAGGTACAACAATAAAAGTTTTTCGTACTTGAGGCCTACGTGGGTTTTGAACATTCATCCTGTCCTTGGCTACTGCTATAAAGTGAGACACAGTCTTACTGCATTGCACCCTGGTTCCTGGAAGTAGACATGACAGAGCTAGCTATCTTCTCCCACTGCCTTTTCAGGATTTTACTTGTGGTTGGGCAGAGATTTCTCCTCCTGCCCACCACCTGCACCCAGACTTCCTGTACCATGTCAAAGAACCTCAAAAAACACATTGTCCCCCCATAACCTGCCATTTTCACTTTTCCTACTTTGACTCAATTCTGCAAAATGTTCCTGTACCTGCTGTAGCCAGAATGCACTGCCTTTTTAAGAACGGAGGCGAATATCGTGTGACACTAGCCTTGTGAGCTTTGGCCCCATGCTGTCGTGGAGCCGCTTAATTGTGTATTTCACACTGAGCTGGAGACCTAATGTTTGTGAAATCAGTGGATGCCAGAAGACTTGCCCACATTGTAACAACTAAGTTGTTACAATTGGGGTGGGACGGTGGCTCAGTGGTTAGCACTGCAGCCTCACAGCGCCAGGGACCTGGGTTTGATTCCAGCCCCAGGTGACTGTCTGTGCGGAGTTTGCACATTCTCCCCGTGTCTGCGTGGGTTTCCTCCGGTTTCCTCCCACAGTCCAAAGATGTGCAGGCTAGGTGGATTGGCCATGCTAAATTGCCCATAGTGTTCAGGGGTGTGTGGGTTATGGGGGATGGGTCTGGGTGGGATGCTCTAAGGGTCGGTGTGGACTTGTTGGCCGAAGGGTCTGTTTCCACACTGTAGGTATTCTAATTCTAAGTGTGGATGAATCATGCATCAGAAGCTCCACACCTCTCTTTGGGCATTCTGCATTTTCTTCCCTCTCCCCCCACCACCATAACCAGATTATCCGCCATCCCCATTGTTATTGCATTATCTAGTTGTCCTTAACCGTCCATTGCTTAGCTGAGCACTTAGCTGTTATCTACAATATGTCTTTCTCTAAAATCAAAGTGCAGTTGTGAATGATGATCGTATGTTGCTTTCTCAACTGTCTTTTACTCCAGCTTCTTACCACATAACTTCCCAGTTCACGCTTGCCGACATTTTCTAAGTGTCTGGTAGTGTGCCTGCTTTCTTTAAGATTGCAGTTATCATTTCCTTCTTTAAGAAGCCAACTCCAAAAAATTTGCATTCTGTCCAAAAGTTAGTCCTATCTGCAACTTTGACCTTTTCGTCTAGAATTCTGAAATTCATTGTTGCTCCACAACTGAGTTTCTGCTGTTTTATTTTGGTTCAACCCTTTCAATCTTAAGTACAGTCCAGTCTACAATGCACTAGTCATCAGAAGTGGCACCCTTGCCATTCATACCACAGCATGATAAGCATGAATGTTTTCTCTGTATCCCGCCTTGCTCCTTCTAATTTTATCATTTTTGTTTCTTTCTCTTTTTCTCAGGCTGCTTCTTTTCTTCCTCCATGCTCCTATTTCTGCCTTTCCCTTCTCTCTCCTACTGTAACTTTGACCTTTCAATATTGACCTTCCTGCTGTCTTTGCTGTTTTCCAATTCATTATGGTTTGACAAACCTTTCCTGTCAGAAGGTGGCACGATTTGGAGACCAACAAAGTCACTTCAACACCATTTGACATCTGTAGGAATTTGTGTGTTAAGTAGCTGCTTTGATTTGCTGCATAATCACTGTAACTGCATTTCAAAAGTAATCCGATGACATGAAGCATGTTGAAATGGGCTGAGAGTGTGTGTGTCTCTCTTTCTCTCTGACCTCTCTCCATCAACATTTGGTCATAACTGGGTTGCAGTTACTAGATATTCTGGTCGGTCCAGTCTCAATTTGAACTCTCACTTAATCAGTCTGATTTGATTTGATTTATTGTTCTCCCATGTACTTAAGTACAGTGAAAAGTTTTATTTTGCGAGCAGTACAGTCAGATCACAATATACAAGGACATACAGACCATGGGGGGTTTAGACAGAGCGAGGCATACAAGCTTACGGCTGCACAGGAGGTGCACAACAGCAAGATCAACATTAGATTTGAAATTAGAGAGGTCCATTCAGCAGTCTAATAACAACAGGGAAGAAAGTGTTCTCGAACCTGTTGGTGCATGTGTTTAAGTTTTTGTATCTTCTGCCTGATGGAAGAGAGTATTACCAGGGTGGGAGAAGCCTTTGATGATGTTGGCAGCCTTTTTGCAGCAATGAGAAGTGTAGATGCAATTCATGGATGGAAGGTTGCCTTTCGCGATGGTCTAGGCTGTGCGCACAACTTTCTGTAATTTGTTGTTGTTGTGTTTTATTAGTCTTCTTCTACCTCTGGTCATGGGTAACAGAGCTAGTGGAGGAGGCAGGTGACATTGCAGTGAAGGTGCTGCCATGCTTATTATCGTGTCAAGGCTCAGTTTCTGTGGCTGTGCAGACTAGTGATTTAGAATCTGCACATGTTATAATCCATTCAAAATGTGCCACCGTCATCAGCTGCATAAAGTCTAATTTTCATACCACATCAATCCTCATCAAGTTTACTTAAATTGTTGTCCTTGCTCTCAAATATTACCAGATCTTCTGTCCACCACACTGATAGTGCTCAAACCTTGTACATTCTCTGTTCCTCTGTTGGCGTCTCTCTTATGTCTTTCTGCTCCACCATTTTATCTCCTCAGTCAGACATTGCATTCCTATTCTGTAATGAATTTTCTTGTACAATCATCCTGTTGTTTTAAAAACTCACCAAAATCTTCCATGCCACCCATGCTCCTTTATACCTTCCACTCACATCCAGTCCTCCTTCATGTGAAGCATTTTGAAATGTTCATCTACGTGTGAGGTACATTGCGGAAATAAAAGCACCTTGCGTTACAATCAGGCCCCTCAATTCAACCCTCTCAGTCAGTCACAGCAAAGACTTAAATTCCTAGCACGATTAACACCTACCGTTAAAATGTTGTCCACAGTTTTCCACTGTACGCAATGAGGAGCCAATCGCAAAATTTTCTTGAATTAGAGAGAACAAATTTCTTATCTGTTGACCTCCCTTGGAATACTGGTTCCAGCATGTGCTTCCAAGTATCTCTTTTGAAATTGTCTGAATGTAATAGTTACATCGATGTGTATTTCTTTACATTTGTTTATGTCCTTCCCAGAGCATGGTCAGTTTTAATGGGTATCTGGATTATGAGGAATCTCACTCGTTTCATTCCCCTGGGAGCGATTTGTTTGTTTTCTCGCTTCTTCCTTGGAAGGTTGCCTTGCATTTTTAAGTAATTTGCATTGTCCAGAAATATTTGAAGGTTCCATTGTGATGGGGAATTTTAATGCATGGATAATTAATCCTTAGACATTTATGCGAGTTTTGTATGTTCATGTCAGGTCCATTGAGACTTTCATGATCATTTTAGTGTCCTAGCTCATTTTAAACTGTTTTCTCTCAACCCCCATCCCTGTCCCCAAAGTCCATGGCTTTTATGTATGTCCGTGTGATTTTACACATTATTACTGAAGGACCCCAATTAACAAACATCTGACTTATGAACACATGTACTTACAAAGTGATCTTATGCAGGGGTGTAATATTAAAGATCCGACACACAACCATTTCCTGCACTTATGAAAGGCTGCTTTGTATTGTCCTGTATTTTGTTCCTACTTGTGTAGAAAAATAACTCCCCGCTTGCAACCTGGGGACTGGCTGTAGTACATATTTTATCACTGTGACACTAGGCAGTGACAAATTAAACAGCTGGATTCAGAATGCTTTGGCAGTAGGCAGCAGAAAGCGATTGTAGATGGAGAAAACCATTGATGGAGTCTGTTCTGGATTACTGATGTGGACAGGAATTCTGTAGAGCCAGCAGAATTCCAGACACAGTTTTTACTGAAGTTTTTTTTTGCTTCTTAGAAGTGCTGCTTGCTGCTGTGAGAAATTGAACAGTACTGCTATGATGAGCATCCCTGCAAGATGCTGTTGTTCTCGATCTAACATTCAGTTTGGACTGACCAGAAAAGAAGGTGATTTTGTAGGATTTAGACCTCCTCTGTGATTCATGCTCGGGTCACCTATTAGCCTGCATTAAATTAGTTGCTTGATTCAGTCTCACATTCTTTCCTTGGTGTGTTCTGTTTTAGAAAGGAAATTGTATTTAAATTGGAAGTTTTAGACTAATCCGCTTACCCAGCTATGTAGTGGAAAGTCTTCATTGGTTGTCACAAATAACATTTGATTGTTTTATATCACCATTTCTGAATGTTGAAACTGTAACCTAATTGAGGTTTTCACTTCATACAAAGAAATCCTGACCTTCAGTGTTGCATGGCAGTAACATAATGAAACATATAAAAAAGCGCTTCTTGAAGAACAGCCATTGTACAAGTGATCGTTGTCTAAACAACTGCTGAGAGCTGGCGCACAGCTGGAGAGTGCAGTACTGATAATTTTACAACCACTGTTGAAGGTTTGAGTAATTTGAGGCCTAACAGCTAGTGGCCTAGTTGTTTCCCAACTGTTGAAGTGTGAAAAGTACAAAGCAACGTCGCTGGAGGACCTGCTTGAAGAGTTTGATTTAAACCATAATACAGTAGTTAAAATGTAATCCGAGAAACAGGAAAGACCAGGAAAAGAAATTGGCAGTCGATAAGGTGCAATTAACCATGATGCAATAGAAATGGCATTCTTCTGGATCATGGGAAAGAATTTCTGTGCTCATTTGGTGATGTCAACCTCATAGTGGTTAATGAACCAAGTACAAATATCTGTATGTCTCGTTCTGCAGAATTATCTTATGTTTCTGCTTAACATTAAATATAATAATGTACGTGTCTGACAGAGAGCTGGCTATGACTTAGTGTATTTTTAAAATTCTTTCACAGGATGAGGACATCACTGGCTTGTCCAAAATTTATTGCCCACCCTGAATTTCTGTTAAGAGTATAATAATTATTGAAGTTGTTTTCTTAAGTTGCTTAGCATTAGCAAAATTTCAAGAGATTAAAACCACTTTTGCCCTGGTGTAATGTTGTGACGTATCTCCAGTATCTTCACATACATCCCATTAGGCTAAGCAAACATTTAATTCTGGGACAGAGGATGTGAATTAGAATATTGGTGTTCAGAACTGGGGTTGGTCGTGGGGAGTGGTGGTTCGCTCACTTGGCTGGATGTCTTGTAGAGTGATGCCAAAAACACAGGTTCAAATGCCTGTACCCTCCTCCTTAACTTTGCCTATGACATGGTGACCCTCAGCTTAAAATGCAAACTGCCTCTGTCTAATTGAGGAGGCAGCCCAATGATCTGCTAGGTCTATGGCCACTTTGCTTTCACCTCTATTCAGAACCAGAAGGTGAGAGTTGGAAAGTAGTCTCATCACACTGAGGTCACACTCTTGAGTTAAACTCAAATCGTAAGATGTCAAGCAGTATCTGTGGTGCCTCCGCTGGGAGAAGATTGGCATTCAGAAATGGAAAGTCATAGTTGGAACTCCTGGTACTTTGAAGCAATGAGGGACAGGGCCACTGTTGGCAATCTGGAGATAGGCGGTCCAACCATTAACTTAGTAACAGATACCAAGGTAAAATCAGGGTGAAAAATGTGGCTAATTTTCCTGAGTAATAAAATTGAAAACTGTTTGGAACGTTTATTCAGACAAGGCCAATGCCCAGTTCTCTTCCACAAATGTGCTGTGCATTGTTTCAAACATACCGTTTAGTATCATTTTCAGAGGTCAGCTTTAATAATTCCAGGTGGAGTAGCAGCATTGTCAACCATCTAACAATATCTTGGCTATCTAATGATGAGTTAGAGATCTAATTAGAGCCTATCATGGTATAATTATTAATTTCAAGAATGGTTTGGGTTTTAGATCTGTCAGATTTTGTAAATTTGGATCACTTTGACTAGTTGATTGAACTCACCATCACTGAAACTAGCTTTCAATTCCAGATTTTATTAGATGGATTTAAATTCTAACAGCTGCCACGGATTACTGGGCCAGTTATTCTATCATTAGGTCACCATGTCCCCAAAGGTTAAGAAAGATACGATTACTTTAAGTGCAGGGAGAAGAATTGGGCCAAATATGATCAAGTATTGAACATGGACTGAAATTTGCAGACTTATGTGTTAATCAACAGTACTTGAAGTAAGTCTTCATATTTCTGTGTGTAGCAAACTTTCAGTCAAAAACAGCATGTGTAGAATTGACTTGAAACTCTGTTGCACCAATGCCCACAACTGCACTGAACATCCTGCGTGTAAACAATGGCCTGTGACGTTATAAAAGTGCATTGGAATTTCTAACACCAAACGTCCATGTTAAAGTGTAATCTGAAATTGTATCCATACATTTATATGCAAGATTCTTAATGTATACATTTAAGTATTACCAGGAACTATACTCCTTCCTTTGTTGTCAATTGTGTAACCTTCCATTTGTGTCTTCGTTTACAGGTTGTAAAGACTGTCCAGTCTTTCTCAGGTGCATAGCTATAGTATTTACTTACGGACTCCTCTGTAACATTACATTGGTAAAGACATCTGGCTTTACTTAACTTGTGATTAGTGTTCAATAATAGTAGCATTCTGTGAAGACTAATATTTTCACGGTAATTGCAATGAATTTGAGGTGTATCATGCTGGACATTTCACATGAGTTTGAAGGTCTTTCTTGAAGTGGTGAAACCTTGAGTTTGCATGTATGAGTGCCTGGCTATAATTTAATCCGTTCCATTATTGACACATAATATCCCTTTACAGCTCTTGAGCTCTGTGTTTTGTGTAATGTTTACTTTTGATCCCGCTGTCAAAGGCCAGAGTGAATTCATTATAAGGCATATCCCTTAATTCCACAAGCTTCGGTTGTAAACTTGAACTACTAATTATTCCCTCTTTGTAACCGAGGGCTGAATTTTATTGCTTGGGTGGAGGGGTGGGGTGATTTTCCCACCCTGTTGCTGAGAAAAGTTGAAACCAAATCAACTCCACTGTATCAGAGATAAAAGGTACTGCAGATGCTGGGGAATCCGAGATAACAAGGTGTGGGGCTGGATGAACACAGCAGGCCAAGCAGCATCATAGGAGCAGGAAAGCTTGACGTTTCGGGCCTAGACCCTTCATCAGAAAAAAATGGTTTGGTGCTCGGGGGTGGGGTCGTGATCCAGGGGGCGGTAGGA
>JAHRHZ010000111.1:24561913-24704767 GCA_024137785.1 Ginglymostoma cirratum | reverse complement strand
GTTTTTTTCTGATGAAGGGTCTAGGCCCGAAACGTCAAGCTTTCCTGCTCCTATGATGCTGCTTGGCCTGCTGTGTTCATCCAGCCCCACACCTTGTTATCTCAACTCCACTGTGTTGTGCTGCAGTCCACTCCTGCAGCACACCCCAGAAAAACAGCCGCAAAAAAAATGCCACTTCCATTTGCTGGCTGAGCAATGGTGACATGTCAGGAATTAATGTTTTAACAGTCAAGTTGGTAGAGGAGATGTGGCTTGCGGGCAGACATCCATGCAGTTTTAGCCCCCTTCCCCAACACCATCAGCTTGCAAACCTGTCTGAAGTGAACTATGTAACTTGCCCACGGTTTGAAACTGTTTGCTAGCATCCAGTCGAGATGAGTTTTACATTCGCCCTGTCTATTGTCTACAGCATTGCTCAGCTTCATCGGTATGTTGTTTTTACTATTGCTGGAATGAAATACTTTTAGTCCTTTTGTTTACAGACGTAACAATCCCGTGATGACACGGTGCAGTTAGAGTGTGGATCTCCTTATCCAGGCATTCTTGTTAGTCGGTTTTACCAAAATTTGCAGGGAAATTTCTAAGATCTAAGTAGCGGATCTCTCAATGTGAAATTCTTATACAGTTTCAGCAGTGTTTCTCCACATTTTCTTTCTCATGTTATCCATGTACTGTTTTAGTAGCTCATGCCACTGATTGTGCTATGGGTGCGCTCAGTTATCCACTAGAAGTTGGCAGGGGGTATACCCTGGAAACCTGAACTTTCCCGGTTTTGGATAGAGGCTAATTTCTGGTAGGCACAGAGTTCCAGAGCATGTTCAGCACAGACTGTGCATGCTCTGTTCAAGTTATTTTTTTAACAGCTGAAAGACCCACACTTTTTAAAGGGAACAGTGTACCTTGATGGTTGGTGAATTGGCATGCTAAAACTCAGGCCACAGGTCACATCATGGTAGTATGAAAGGGATATCCTGTACCATAGGGAGGCGAAGGAGAGAGAGAGAGACAGGCAGACAAACAGATAGACAGATCAGGCTCAGAACAACTAGGAGCTGTCGAGCTCTGCAGAGAGTTAGCATTAGAGTTCAAGAGAAACCCAGGAACCTTTTCAGTAAAGTTGAGGATCAGAAGAAGCCATGAGTCATCAACTGATGACCTCTGGCTCCATGATGGGTCCATAGGGTAAAAAGGAAACCCTTTCAAGAAATGGTATTATGCTCAGGAGTGGCTGAAGAGTCGGGAGTGTACGTGGGCGTCAGTATGAGAATGCAGCATTGGGAATCCAGGCAAAAACAGTCTCAGGAGAAGCGATTGAGCCATGACCAATTTTGTAGGTATTGATAGGAACCGAGCCCTGGCTGTGAGGCAGCACTGCTAATCACTGAGGTCACTGTGCCACCCTCCTTGCTGGGTGCTTTTCCAGCAGCAGTCATGACTGTCTCCATGGTGTTGCTGAGTGATCGGAAGGTCTTCATTAGTGGTGGCCTCACTAATCCCTGATTGGCATGAGAATGGTGGACCCTCCGTGGAAGTGATAGCATGGGTGTTGTGAGATTCGCTGTCTGAGCAAGATTAAAACCAGTATTCAAGCTGTGGTCAATACTGTTTGGTCATAGGTGTGTCTGCTGTCTGAGTTCAAGATTATTTGACTTTCCTGATGGTTCAGCATTGGTTGGCCTTACTGAATGTTAAATTGAATGAAATGCCTGAAATTCAGGAATCATTGTATATGGAGGGTTCAGGAGGAGATTTTTTGGAAGTGTACCTGGATGATGGATTTTAGTCACTTAGAGCAACTAGAGAAACTGAGGTAGTTCTCCCTAGAGTGTAGAGCAGAGTAGATTTAACAGAAATCTTCAAAATCATGGAGATATCTTTAATTGACCTGTTCAGAGACGTTCGGACATACCTCTGGAGAAGGTGGAACTTGAACCTCCTGGCTCAGAGGTAGGGACACTACTACTGCACTTTAAAACCCCATATAATCAGGAAGGATGTTGATACCATAACATGCAGGGAGAAGCTTATCTAGTATTAGTGGTGACAACATCAGTTGCCTGGCAGTGATAAGCTGTTTCCAGTATAGAATGAATGGTGAATAGATCGAGGAATCAGATGAAAGTTAATGGGCAGAATTGAAGATTGGTTAGCTCAGTTGGCTGTTTGGCTTGTGAAGCAGAGTGACGCCAACATTCCCACACCAGCTGAGGTTATCACGAAGGTGCCATCTTTTCAGCATTACCCCTTGCCTGAGGCGTGGTGACCATTGGCTTAAACCTTCCTGAAAGGTAACAGACTTATTGTTTTTGAATTGAAATTGAATCCTGGAAGCATAAAAGAGACTTGAGCAGGACCAAGCTATTCAGCCCTTCAGGCCTACTGCATTATTCAATATGTTCATGGCTGGTCATCCACTTCAGTAGACTGTTCCCGCTTTCTCCTCATTCCCATTGATCTTTCCAGCCCAAAGAACTATAACTAACTTCTTCTTGAAAACAGTCAATATTTTGGCCTCAACCACTTTCCATGTAAGAGAATTCCACAGGCCCTCACCGCTGTCTGGGTGAAGAAATTCTTCCTCAGTGATAGTAGAGGAAAATTTGCAGCATAACGTATTTGCTAACTCCCTCAAGGTCACAGCACAGATGCGATGGGCCATTCTTTGGAAAAACACTTCTAGCCCAAAGCTTACAATGGAACTGTCTTTCCTGAGAAACAATATGCTCTTTTTTGAATAATTCTCATTTTGATTTTCCTAATCCACAACAGCATTATGCTAAGTAACTGTTGTTACCAGTATTTCCAGAGAAAGTAAATAACAGTTAAATTGGGGTGGTAAAACAGTGAGAAGATGCTGTGAGTATAGGAGTTTGGACATCATGTTGAGGTTCAATAGGACATGGGTGAGACCTTTTTGGAGTACTGTGTCCAGTTCTGGTTCACTTATAGGAAGGATATTATTAAGCTAGAGTGGGTTCAAAAGAGGTTTACCAGGATATTGCCAGCTTTGGAAGGTTTGAGTTATAAAGAAAAGCTGGATAGGCTGGGACTTTTTTCACTGGAGTGTAAGAGGTTGAGAGGTGACCTTAACAGAAGTTTATAAAATCATTAGGGGTATAGACAGGGTTGATGTTAGGTGTTTTTTCCTAGGATTGGAGATTTCAAGGCTAGGGGGCATATTTTTAAGGTGAGAGGAGAGAGATTTAGAGAACAACATGAGGGGCAAATTTTTTACAGAGAAGGTGGTTTGCGTGTGGAATGAACATCCTGAGGAAGTGATGGGTGCGGGCACAGTTACGTTTAAAAGACACTTAGATAAGTGCTTGAATAGGGAAAGTTTTGAGGGGTATGGGCCAGGAGCAGGCAGGTAGGACTAGTTTAGTTTGGGATTATGTTCAGCATGGACTCGTTGGATTGGAGGGCCTGTTTCTGTGCTGTATGACTCTGTTTAAAAATGATGTGGCTTGCACATAAACATTATAGTTTCTTGCTTGATGATTGTTATGAGCAAATGAACCAAAACTTTTAAAGAATTTGCGAGATAAGCTACTATCTGCATTGTTTCTCATTGGTCACTCCACTGCTGTGGGATTTGTCATCTGTAAGGAACAGGCTGATTGTCCAACATTGGCATCTTTGTCCTGTAGTGCACAGCTACTGTTCAACTCTGGTGTATTTACAAGCAATTCATACTCATGATATGTTTTCACAGTGCTCGATCATGAGTTTACACAGAGCTTATCAAGCTCTTTCATGAACCAAGACTTTTCTTTGCTCATGAAGAGGTTCCTAGTTTTTAATGTTCATTCTATTCCATTTGCAGTTGAACTCAGTGCTGTCCAAGGCTTTCAGACTGCCAGATTCCTTGAAATAAACACACCTTTTATTTCAATAATACCTTTCATGTAAGAAAGTGTTCCAAGGCATCTGATATGAGTCCTATGAAAGTAAATTTGAAACTAAAATATTCAGGCAGGAGGACCTTAGGAATGAGAGATAGAGAGCTACAGAGCGTTTGAAGGGAATTCCAGAACTGGGCCTTGACAGCTAAAGGCATGGCCACCTGTCATGGAGCAATTAAAATGAAGTTAAACTGTTTAAGTCTGGAGCCTGGAAAGCTGGAGAATGTTCTTTGGCAGGTTGTGACCAGCAATCAGCATTTACCAGCTTGGCAGGCGAACAAATATTTATCAACAGAAGCATTTTCTGACATTACCCGTGTTCCGAAGAAATCGCCTTTACAAGGGAGAGTTATTTCAAAAAGGGAAGTGCAACGTAAATTAACAGTCACCAAAAATAGGACAAGGTCTTGAGACCCCTTTCTGGCTGATCCTCCCTCATTCTTCTGTCGTTCCTGAAATGGTCTTGCTGATTAATGTTTATATATCTTCTTTATCAATCGGGTTTGTACTTCAGTGTATGAAGGTGTATGTTGTTGTTTAATCATGTGTATCCCAGTGACTGACTTGGACATTGGTAACCAGCCCCTTTCCACTTGCTTGAGTTCAAATGGTCATGGACTTTTACATTCATTTGTTTATTGCAGGCATTAATCAATGACAGCTAACTTACTAACAAAGGATGCTCTTTAAGTATATTGTATTCATTCCTAGTATATCCTTTGTTCCCGTTTCCTTGCTACCTTGATATCCTTTGATTTGGAAGCTGATCAGTAAGGAAACTTTTTTACAAGTTGTCTCGATCGTCATTTTTAAGAATGTTTGAAAAGGACTTTTAGAAGTTTGCAATGATTGTGAAGGGACCAAATGTAATTTTCTTGAAGAATAACAAATACTGATCCATCATGTGACTGGGCGACCCTTGACCTGAAAGCAGTACTAACGGGAATGATGCAAAGATATGAACATTGCATGGCCAGATACACAGGGGAGCTGCAGGCAAAACAAAGCTGAAGAAGAAGGCGGCACTATAGGGGCTCGGTTAGCTCCGATAGCTGGACGGCTGGTTTGTGATACAATGTGACGGGTTCAGTCCCCACACTGGCTGAAGTTACCATGAAGTACGCTGCTTCTCAGTCTCTCCCCTTGCCTGAGGTGTGGTGAGCCTCAGGGTAAACCACCACATTTCTGCCTGTAATAAGAGAGCAGCCATATGATTTGGCAAGACTATGGGGACTTTATCTTTAGAGTCTCAGTGAGTCTGCGTCTGGAATATTATTCACAGTTTTTGTATCCTTTCCTCAGGAAGGACATACTTCATGTTATGACATGCAGTGGGGTTTTGCTAGATTAATCCCTCGGATGGTGAGACTAGACCATTATGCCATAAGATACAGGAGCAGAATGAGGCCATTTGGCCCATCAGGTCTGCTCCAGCATTCAGTCATGGCTAGTATGTTTCTCAACCTCATTCTCCTGACTTCTGCCTGCAACCCTTCAACTGATCAAGGTCTTAACTATCGCTTCTTAAATACACACAATGATTTGGCCTCTACATGGCAATGAGTTTCACAGATTCACTGCCGTCTGGCTGAAGAAATTACTCCTTATCTCAGTTCTAAAGAATTGTCCTTTCAGTTTGAGGCTGTGCCTTTGGGTCCTGGTCTCTCCTATTAGTGGAAGCATCTTTTCCATGTACAGTCTAGCCAGGCCTCTCAGTATTTGTAAGGTTCAATGAGATCTTCTTCCCGCCATCCTTCTAAACTCCATCGAGCACAGACCCGGAGTCTTCAACTGCTCCTCATATGACATACCCTTAATCCCTGGGATCATTCTTGTAAGCTTCCTCTGGATACCCTCGAAGACCAGCTTCCTTCGATACGGGGCCCAAAACTACTCACAGCATTTCAAATGCAGTCTGACCAGAGCTTTATACAGCCTCAGCGGCACATCCCTGCTCTTGTGTTCTAGCCCTGTCAAAATGAATGCTGATTTTGAATTTGCCTTCCTAACTGCCGACTGAACCTGCATGTTAACCTTGACATTGAGGAAATTGAGCCCGTATTCTCCGTATTTCCAAAGAACGAGGTGACCTCATCGAAAAGTACAAAAGTCTTGCAGGATGTGACAGGGTTGTTGAAGGTAGGATGTTTCCCCCCGACTGGTGAGTCTAAAACCAGGAGACGTGGCCTACCCCTTGTTCCGAGTCTGAGATAGGAGGTATTTTTTCATTGAATTTGGTGAATCTTTGAAATCCTCCATGTCAGCGGGCTGTGATATGCAACCGTTGAACATGTTCAGGACAGAAATCGCTAGATTTCTGGAGACTAAAGACGTCAGTGATATAATACAGGAGAGTTGCATTGAGGTAGATGATCAGCTATGATTTAATTGAATGGCAAAGCAGGTTCTGTGGGCTGAAAAGGCAGCCCTGGAGAATTTGTCATCAGTTTTGTCCTAAACATAGCCAAGGAGATTCTACATGGGGGAGGGGGGGGTGGTGTGCTGTTTGGGTAACACTAATCTTCAAGGAATTCTGGACGAGGGGAACTACTGTTGTAGACGACGTGGGGACCAAATCCACTGAGCGAGACTGAAGGCCTAGTTGGAAAGAATGTAGGTGTTGCCACATTTGTTTGGGGATATGAGATCATCTCTGCAATTCCATGTGTTAAAACTGGCTGTAATTTGTCTATTAATTCATGCTTATGTTGATTCTGACTTGCTTTATATGTACAAAATGATCATTTAGTTTGTGTGCTTAGTACTAGTGAATTATTTTGAAGGATTTGAAATAGTCCTTGAAAGCCGATGTTTTTTTTCCAGATTTTAATTTTATTGTAATTTTATTAAAATAAAATCAATCCTTCCTACTTGAATTAATATTGAGTGTGATGATTGTGCTCTTCAGACATTAGTTCATGGATTAAACCAGCGACCAGTAGTTTGAATGAAGCTCTATATGTCTCAATCACTTGCAGTGACCTTGATTAAAGTTGGATTTGAGGCATTAGTGTAACTTTCCTTGCTTTTCCAGGTCTTCTTGGCTGTCTCGGAGTTGGAGACTTGAGAAGGACAGAGCAATGCATATAAGTAATTGTCTCCTTCCATAAAATCTATCTTTGCAATAAGAAGTATTTCATACAGTTGTACTGAAATATGATTGTTTCCCATACAGCCTGTTTGCGGATGGAAGTTAGTTTATAACATGCTGTTATATTTCAGTTTACTCTCAGTGACAAGATTTGTTCTGACTTCCTCCAGAACAGATCGTTGGTTTGAGCTTTTCAAAGCAGACACTAGTGACAGTCACATGTGATCTGCGGACTTTTCTTTCATTTATATGATGCGATTTTGTACATATTTTATGATAAACGCAAGCCTTTTGTGGTTTTTGACAACCGTGCGTAGCTTCCTGTGAATCATTCAACCATCCAAAAGCTTCTCAAACAGCGTACCTCTTTATCTGGCTAATTTCAACACTTTCCCACCATCTTTGTTACTGAGAGATTAGTTTTTGTCTTTTCTCCTTATTAGTCATTCATCTCAAGTCGTATTTTGGGATCACCCAGATCTATAGAATGCTGACATGATGGTTACTGACTGTTACAGTTTGCAGCGCAGTTCACAGATGGATGCTGCAATGTAGTGAAATTGTCCTTAGTTGATTTGATGTGACAATGTTCTGCTTCTTTTGAATTCCTTTTATTAGAATGCTGGACAATGTATTTTGGGAAAAAAAGTATGAGCAGGTCTTAAATCTTCTAAGATTTGGTGCTTCAGCCTTCTGGGGTGGCATGGTGGCTCAGTGGTTAGCACTGCTGACTCACAGCGCCAGGGACCCACGTTCAATTCCCCTTGGGCAACTGTCTGTGTGGAGTTTGCACATTCTCCCCAGGTCTGTGTGGGTTTCCACCGGGTGCTCTGGTTTCCTCCTACAGTCCAAAGATGTGCAGGTTAGGTGGATTGGCCATGCTAAATTTCCCGTAGTGTTCAGGGAGGTGTAGATTAGGTGGGTTATAGGGGGATGGGTCTGGGTGGGATGCTCTGAGGTTCAGTGTGGACTTGTTGGGCCAAAGGGCCTGTTTCCACACTGTAGGGATTCTATGATTCTACAAAATACTTTCTTTCAGTGAGAGCTTAGACCAGATTATTTAGACAGGAGCAATATAAAACATGTACAATACCACAGAAAATATTTTATACTTTTGCTGGCCACGTTATGAAGAGATAAAGGAGAGGAAAGACAAGTACAGGATTTACACAATGGTCGAAATTCATATTTTATTGTAAGATCTTACAAGACCTGTTTTGAGTAGTTAAAAAAAAAGCAAAGGTCGGATCTTTCTGAAAACTGATTCCATTAGTTGTGATTGATCCTTGTTATTTCTTTTTATGTTTCTATCAGGGACTTGCGATTCAATAAAATCAAAGATATCCCATCTGGAGCTTTCAGACGTTTGAAGCACCTCAATACACTGTAAGTGCCCTTTTCGACTCATTCTTCCATGTCAGTTATTGGCAGCAGAGCACTGCTAGACTTGTGTTTTTCTGTGTCACTTCCAGTTGCCTGTCAGCAGCGACAAAATAGAAATATTAGAGAATGATTATAAAATGAGTTGGGAAGCCAATCCAATGTAATATTCTTCAGCCAAAATGTAAATAAAAGCCGTCACCACTTGCAGCACTGTCTGCCTGTGTGTGTTTAAATGTTTAAAGCAATATCTTTTCCAGTTCTTTAGTTTGTAGCCCAAACAAATGTAGTTTTTACACCACACAATGGAATGGAAGTACAACTCACTTATTTTTGGCTGAATTTGGTCTCTAATTTTATTTTGTGAAACTATTGTTGATTCTTCAGTGAGTTGGTAAAACTCTTACTTGATGCCAAAAGATAGTGAACTCATTGCCACTTATCTTGAACACATATGTCCAAACTGATACTTCAATGCAGTTCTGAAAGAGTGTTGTCGGTGCTGTATTTTGGCTGAGAAATTATGTTGCCTGTTTGGCTTTCACTAGCAAAACAGGTTTCTTTGTTCTTTCACGAAATATGGATACGGTTGGAAAGATCAGCATCTGTCCCCATTTGCCTTTGTGCCATGCCAGGCCGTTTCAGAGGGTAGTCAAGAACTAACCGCATTGCTGTGCATTTCGAGTCTCATGTAGACTGGAGAAGTAAAAATGGCAGATTTCCTTCCCCCGAGAACATCACTGAACTAGATGGGTTTCTGTGACAATTGACGATGACAGATTTGAAAAACAGTTAATTGGTTATGAAGTACTAGGACATATTCAAAGATGTGAAAGGTACAGTACAATTATAAGTTTTTTTTTTGGTTCGTGGCGCAAGGTGTGATTAATTATATCCAGAGGTCCACAGGATATATCTGCCCAATAGACTGGGGCTGGATTTTCATGGTAGAGTTTCTGGGTGGTAAATGTCCCAGGCAGAGAGTAGAAACCTTCCGTCAGTTGGGTGACGGAAGGTGTCAGTTGGTTTGTGGTCACATCTCTTGACCCTGGTGGGGAGTGGGAAGAGATCCAGGTCACTGGAAATGCAGACCATTTTCTGACTGGCTTCGGTGGCCATTTCTGTTGCTGCTGGTTGGACAGTGACTTTTTTTTAAAGTGAGAAGAATGGAAAGTGCTGGCTCTGTATATTTCAGAGGGCAGATGGATGCTGGGGATAGGGCAGGAATGGGAGAACCCTCTAAACGTTCTTCACAAATTTCATGTGATGGGTTAAGTCCTCTTCGCCTCTTCACAAAGACTTCCTTCCAAGTTGATCTGCATTCAAAATACAACTGATGCAACCCCTACACTGAGCTGGTCTGCACAGGACAAATCCTGAAGGTAGCTGTGGAAATTTGCAAAGAATCAGAGGTGACTTGCTTGACATCCTTAATTGGCACTATCATCATTGAGAGTTTACGGGCCAGAAAGCATTACCCCGTTTCCCCCTTTTGTTAAAGTTGCCACAGCTGGGAATAGAGACAACAGGATGTCAACACCATTTTCTCAGTCTTACTCCTCTGCTCTGACTTGATTTGGTTTATGCAACTTCTCCCCCTGATTTCTGTATGACTACTGATCTTGATTGTTTCCTTTTCATTATCTTCTTATTGTTTTCCTCCTAAGTTGTTGCTCCCTTCCAATATCATCATTCAAACTCTCTTGCACCTGATTCATTTTCATTCTCCTCAGGATTTCTTCACCTTCATGCAGTTCCCAGAAAAGAGTCGGCCAAACAAACAGCCAGTTTATGTTCAAATTCACCAATTTCCACAACATTTTGACCAAATCCTTAACTCATTTTCTACATCATTCTTGTCTTTGTCATTTTTTGGAAAGAAAATCAATTTTCTTATGCTGTCTCTTTCTTCTTTTGTGTCAACTGTGACTGAGTTCATGGCACATTTGCCTCTGAATCGCCAAGGTGCCAGATTCAGATCCCACTGCAGACCTTGGATGCAGAAGTCAAAGCTGAGGGAACATTACATTGTTGGAGGTGCCATATTTTAATGAAATACTAAACCAAAGGCCTGACCAGCTGCTCAACTGATAAAAGACTCTATGGCATGATTTTGGAAAAGAGCTGAGGAGATATTTAACTGGCTGACATTTACCCCTCGATCATTCAGACTCAGAAAACCCAGATTATATATCTGATCATTATTTTTATTTTCTTTATTCGTTCACGGGATGAGGGCGTTACTGGCTAGGCAGCATTTATTGCCCATCCCTAATTGCCCAGAGGGCAGTTAAGAGTCAACCACATTGCTGTGGGTCTGAAGTCACATGTAGGCCAGACAAGGTAAGGATAGCAGTTTCCTTCCCTGAAGGACATTAGTGACCCAGATGGGTTTTTCCTGACAATCAGTAATGGATTCATGGTCATAATTAAACTCTTAATTCCAGATATTTATTGAATTCAAACTCCACCATCTGCCGTGGTGGGATTTGAACCCAGGTCCCCAGAACATTATCTGGGTCTCGGGATTAATTGTCCAGAGATAATACCATTAGGCCATCACCTCTCACTAGCCCCCTTTATTACATTACTATTTGTGGGAGTTTGTTGAAGATCAATCACATTCCCTATTGCTTAATATGGCAATTACATTCAACCGAAAAAAATGCTTTACCGGCTACAAAGCACTTTGAGTTGTCCTGTGGTCATGAAAAGTGTTATATAAATGCAAGATGTATTACCTCTTTATTTTTCAGCCATTCACAGGATATTGATAGAGCTCATTTAGGAGTGAACTGATACCTTTCCTTGCTCCACTCCAATGATCACAAGAAAGGTCATGTTCAAAAAGGGAAGTTATATTGCCAATTTAGCAGACTGTGAATGACTCACTATCAAAAACACATTAACAGGTTCTTGAAGGAACAAAATGTTGTTTATTGCAGACAAAATATCCCCAAGCAAAGATGTAAAGATTATTAACATTTACTTTAAACTGCACCAGTATCTCCAACTGCTCTTCTTGAGATGTAGCGCGTGCGCGCGTGCACACACACATGTACACACAAGCACACACGCGCACATGCATATACACACGCGCACACACAGATGCACATACATATGCACAAATACATAGAGAATCAGCAGTATGTTATGAAAAGTAATTTGACCAAATAACAGTTAATTTCAGAAATAAAATATTCACACATTATTCAAATTAGTCAAAGCTTCTTTTTACCCAAGCAGAGGTGCCTTCCTGAATCCATTATTGCTGGCTGAATTCGATATTTTGGCTCAGTGGTTTAGTACTGCTGCCTGACAGCACCAGGGACCCGTGTTTGCTTCTAGTCCTGGGTGACTGTCTATGTGGAGTTTGCATGTCCTCCCCGTGTCTGAACGGGTTCCTGCTGGAAGCTCCGGTTTTCTCCCACAGTCCAAAGACTTTTCTGGCTTCAAACCATTGTAAATTCTTTCATCTCTAATGAATGCCTAGTGAAAGTCTGTGCAGAACTCAAGAATTGCAAGAATTGTTTGCAATAATTAACCCATGCCTTTCTCAATGAGGGTTATTTCTTGCACATTGTAGGACAGAGCCTATTGGCCTGTAGCCCCATCTTGGTAGACTAACGTTTTTAGGAGATTTACTGATACTTGGGAAAGGATGCAAGCCAATCCTTCAGTGATTTCCCATGAATATACTCATTCTCAGATCTCATCTCAATGACAACCTGAATGACATGATTCTTGTTATCAGGGAGAATCACTGATTAGCTATTCCTTATACCTCAATCCTACTCAAACTTGTAACTAAGTTAACAGTTCAAAAAGTAGCCACTTAAAATCTAACAGTCTTCCTGGGACTTCAGAGGCTAACAGATCGTCTGCTATCAGTATAGGCAGTTCTGCCATTGTATGCAAGTATGAACACCTTGCACCTGCTTTACAGCAAAATAACCTGGTGTCCCTCTCATCTTTTAGCAATTAAAATGCACAGGTTTCGTGTTAGCAAAACTCCGAACTAGTGACGTGACCTGCTTTATTCCTCCATTTTACTTTAACGTACAGTTCCAAAGTGTAATAAACTTATAAGCATTCCGTTTGTAACCCACTGTACAGTCTTCTCTCTGGAAATCTTGCCTAAATTGCCGTTAAACACATCAACCATTTCAACCACTCTTCATGGTAGCAATTTTCACTTTTCCACTACCCTTGTGATAAGGAACTTCTTTCTGAATTACCTGTTGCATGTCTTGGTCACTGTCTCTTATTGATGACATCTATTTATGCTCTTTCCCACAGGAGGAAATCTCTTGGTACTCACGCTATCCACATTCTTCATAATTTTAAAGATTTCTAGTAGACCACCCACCTCTCAACCTTTTATTTCCTCAAAATGAGAAATTTCCAGTCTTTGATCTATTCCTGGTATCATGCTTGTAAATTCCTCTCTGTACCGTCTCTGCTGCCACTATCTCCTTTTTGTAGTATGGAAACCAGAGCTGCAAACAGCACTATGCAGTGTGGGAAAGGGTTTGATACAGGTTCAACATAATTTCCTTGCTTTTTAATTCTGTTTCACTGTAGAAACAAGCGTAGCGTTTGGTTTGCCTTCTTTATGGCCTTGATACCTGTGCTGCTAATTTTACTGATTGATATATTCGCACTGTGACATTGTAGCTAACATAGATCTGCACCTTCCAAGTAATATAACTTTTTTATTTGTGGCAAAATGCACTCATATTTGTGTGTTGAACTTCACATCCCAATTTTTTGATCTTGATCAGATGGGCCAGTGGCCGAGCAGTGGCACATTGAGTTTAGTTTAGATAAACGTAAGATGTTGCATTTTGCAAGGCAAAGCAAGACGCCGACTTATACAGGTAATGGTTGGGCCCTGGGGAATGTTGCTGAGCAAAGAGACCTAGGGGTGCAGAAGCATAATATCCTTGAAAGTGGAGTCGCAGGTAGACAGGGTAGTAAAGAAGGCATTTGGCATGATTGTCTTCCTCGGTCAGTGGATTGAGCGTAGGATTTGGAATGTCTTGTTGTGGCTGTGCTGCACATTGGTGAGGTCACTTTTAGAATACTGCATTCAATTCTTGTCTTCCCTGTTATAGGAAAGATGTTGTTAAACTTGAAAGGGTTCAGAAATGATGTACAAGGATGTTGCCGGCATTGGAGGGTTTGAACTATAGGGAGTTACTGAATAGGCTGGGACTGTTTTCCCTGGAGCATTAGAGGCTGAGGGGTGACTTTATAGATGTTTATAAAATTGTAGAATCTTTACAGTGTGGAAACAGGCCCTTTGGCCCAACAAGTCCACACTGAACCTCAGGGCATCCCACCCAGACCCATCCCCCTATGATCCACACATCCCTGAACACTACAGGCAATTTAGCATGGCCAGTCCACCTAGCCTGCACATCTTTGGACTGTGGGAGGAAACCAGAGCACCCGGTAGAAACCCACACAGACAACAGACACGGGGAGAATGTGCAAACTCCACACAGACAGTCACCCAAGGGTGGAATTGAACCCAGGTCCCTGGTTCTGGGAGGTAGCAGTGCTAACCACTGAGCCACCATGCCATCCTAATGATGAGGAGCATGGATAGGGTGAATAGTCAAGGTTTTTTTTTCCAGGGTAGGAGAGTTCAAAACTAGAGGTTTAATGTGAGAGGTGAAAGATTTAAAAGGAACCTGAGGGGAAACTTTTTCATGCAGAGTGTGGTGCACATGTGGAACGAGCTTCAGAGGAAGTGGTGGAGCCTGGTACAATTACAGTGTTTGAAAGGCATCTGGATGGGTACATGAATAGGAAGGGTTTAGAGGGATGTGGGCCGAATACTGGCAAATGGGACTAAGTCAGTTTAGGATATCTGGTCAGCATGAATGAGTTGGACCGAAGGGTCTGTTTCTGTGCCATGCAGCTCCATGATTCTATAACTGTACATCCTATGGTATGTTGCAGTCGTCCTTCGTATTCACCATTGCTCCGAAAACAAATTCAGAAATTGTGTTTTTGATTCCAAACTCTAAATCATCTATACAGATGTGTATATAACGGTAGTGGTTCCAACACTGTTCCTCGTGCAGCACAGTTTGCCACTTCTGCCACTTTCTCATTCTTAACATTTAGATTTTGTGTGGAATATTCCTTGTTATCCAGCACATTTGTATACATTTTGATGCAGCCCTTAATTTGGAAAACACATGATTCTTAGAGTAATATAATTAAAATTGATAGTCATTTGCACATTTCAGTATTATTCTTTTAAGTTTTAAGTTTAGATAATATACGTCGCAATATTTAGCAATTGTTCAACAAACCACCTTAGCAAATCATTTGCCATTTCTGAGGAATTGGATAAGCATGTTTTTGCCACTTGTATCTCCAACCATCTCTCTATTGGTATGGCCATCTTTCTGTTTGTGGCTAGTTGTTAACAGCGCCAATAAAAAATAACCAAAGGGCAGTGAAAGCTCTTAATTGTTTCCCTAGTAATTGGTCTTTGTGACTTAAGAATTGCAAATGGAAAAATGTAATAATTTTATCGAACAGGTGAAGGTTGAAAGCTTCATAATTTGAAGCTGCTACAGTTGATTATTTTGCAATGCATGAGCAAGATATGCAACATTTTGCGTCTGCTGCATACTTGTTGGACCCCTATTTTTTACAATTGAAAATGTTTTGTCCTGAAGCACTTACATGAGGGACAATTTTTTTCATACACAGAGCGGTTCGTGTGTCGAATGAACTTCCAGAGGAAGTGGTGGATGAGGGTTCAGTTACAATGTTTAAAAGATATTTGGAAAAATACATGATTTGGGTGGGTTTGCAGGGATATGGGCCAAGTGCAGGGAGGTGGGACTAGTTTACTTTGGGCTTATGGCCAGCCTGGGCTGGTTGGACCGAAGGGTCTGTTTCTGTTTGACTGTTAGGCTTGTTAGTTCAAATCACATCAGGATAAATAGAAGAGCCTTTATTGTATCGAAGGCTCGTTACATGTGAAAAGGAAGAAGCAGTTTGCATGATGGGTTAGACTGTTTTCCTGTCTCTTGCTTCCTTTGCATTTACAAAACTGATGTGAAAAGAGATGTCAGTTCAGTATTTGGCTCAGAAGTGCAAGAATACCTGTCATATTACTGCTGCAGCAAATATTCCATAACAGATATTGGTTAATGAAAGCAGCTGACTGGTTAACTTCTTGTAGAATTTCCAGTGTTAGGTAGGTGTGCAGTGCAATCTATGCAGCAGTAATAGACTTGAAAATGTTTACAATTGCACACTCTGTCAATAATAAAATCCTAATGCATCGTCTCAATTAAATCATGGCTTGACAGCTGTTCACTGCTTCTTAATTGCTGTAATGTTAGAGCTGCCTATTGATTTTACAGAAACAAAGTTTTGAGGATTTGAATGTTTTGGCGCTGTGTCTATGATTTAGACTAAAATGGAGGAATTAAGGTGTCATATGTCCTGAATTCTACTTGACAACGAGCTTTGGTGATGTGATATTTAAAAACTAAAGGGGGACCAAATTGTTTGACTGGGAAGAAAATGCAAGCTGATTATGCCTGTGGACTTTGAGAAGGATTGTCTGTTAGTCTCTTAAATTTAACAGAGTGTTGCTATGAATGTCCAGGTTAAGAATGATTTTACTTGAAAATGTCCAATTACAGGACATTGGTGAGGCCCCTTCTGGAGTACTGTGTCCGGTTCTGGTCGCCCTGTTATAGGAAGGATATTATTAAGCTGGAGGGGGTTTGGAAAGATTTATCAGGATGTTACTGTGACTGGAAGGTTTGGATTAAAAGGAGATGCTGGATATCCTAGGACTTTACTTCACTGGAGCTTAGGACGTTGAGGGGTGACGTTAGAGGTTTACAAAATGATGAGGGGTACAGATAAGGTGAATGGCAGGTGTCTTTCCCTGGGGTGGGGGTTTTCAAGACTAGGATGCATATTTTTAAGGTCAGAGGAGAAAGATTTAAAAAAGACGTGAGGGGCAACTGAGAGAGTAGCTCGTGTGTGGAGTGAGCTTCCAGAGGAAGTGGCGGATGCAGGTACAGTTACAATGTTTAAAAGATATTCATATAAGTACATGAATAAGAAATGTTTGAAAGGATATGGGCCGAGTGCAAACAGATGGGACCAGTTTAGTTTGGGACTATGGTCAACATTGACTGGTTGACCGAACAGTCTGTTTCTGTGCTGTGTGAATCTGTGACTATGACTCTAATTATTTTTGAGATAAAATGCCATTGGATGTTTGGAGGGTAGTTAGTCAGAATGCTACATGACTACAAGGCCCATTTGTTTCACATTACAATGGAGATGGATTTTCAGAAAGGAACAGGTCATGGAAAACAAGGGTTACTTTTTATGAAGGGTCAAAAGATTTCCCAAGTGCAAATTTTTGGTCTTTTGGGTGTATCATGTTGTTTTCAGGGGCTACTTTCTCATTCTTATCAACTCCTTCAGATGAGACACAGTCACAGTAATATTATGTTTGTGTTTGCGATGACTTATTTGATATTTAGACCTAAAGAAGCAGAATCAGAACGATTTATCGATAACTACCACATCTCCATTAAACTTGAAATCACAACACACGAGGAAAGCTTAAACTTACTGGATATCATATAAGATATTTAAATCGGCAGAAGGTAACAAACATGAGCTTCAACTGTTGTACATACTAATAGCCTGTTGGTACGTTGTCAAACTTGACATTAGAATGATAATTTCAGTTCTAAAATTATGGAGAACACCAATGAATGCTTGTGTTCCCCATTAATATATGACAATGAAAATGGGATAAATGATTTTAAAAAAAAATAGACACTGCATCCAACAGTTTTGAGTGAAAAAGACAAATGAACATTGAATGCAGTTTAAAAGAAATAAAGTTATCTTCTTTTGGCTTATAATACATTTTTCTTAATTTTTTCAGACTGTTAAACAACAACCAAATTAGGAGAATACCCAGGGGTGCATTTGAAGATCTGGAGAACTTAAAATATCTGTGAGTAAATCACTTTGTGTTTGAATGTTGGAATGGCCAATTGAACTGCTCTTAAACTTTGAACAAGCATGTTTTCAGTTCTTGTTTCCTTTCTCTTTTGTCAAATTTTCATTAATGCCTGAAGTTAAAGGTTCAAAAATGATTAAAGATGATTGCTTAGAAATGCCATGCAGGCCAGTTGGATTTTAGAATCTGTATGTGTCTACTATGAAAATACACTAGAAGTTTTTTTTTATAGAAGTGAACATGTGTATTTAACCTTTGCTTTTTGTGTTCCTGGTGAGCACCAGCAATTGAACAAACTGTACACAACTTAAAGAGTTTGTTTTGCAGCTGTTGCTGCTGGAGAGGCCAGCCTTGATCCAGTTCCTTGACATTCTGTTTTCTCTCTGTGTGAAGATTCCTCTGAATACAGCCCATTTTAAAACTGTTTATTAGACATTTTTATATGTGAGAAACCAAACTTACTGAAGACTTTTGGTGCTGCAGACAAGGAAGCAAATAAAGGAATTGTCTGTGTAAGTTTAATATAAAATTGGTTATTTGCCTTATTAAAAAATCTTCATAATTTACTGCAGATGACTATTACTCCTGGTTTCTCTATCCTGGAGATTGCCAGTGAGTATACTATCTGAATGGCATCTGCTTTTGTAGTTACGTAAGAGTATGTTGAAAGTTTAAACCATTCTAAGCTTTTAATTAAGAACCAAAAAGGATCTCTTAATACATTACTTCCAAACTAACCAGGTTGTTTAATCTCCAAAATGCAAGTAGCAAGTGTCAAAGCTGAAGGAGAAAAGAAAAAGGAAAATACATTCCATTCTAAACTTTTTAAAGTCTAGAGTGGGGAAGAATCTGTGTAAAGAAATACTAAAATTAAGTTGTAACTAAAAATACAAAGGAAGACTAAAATAATTCTGGGGTGAGCACAAGTGAAACGTGTGCAATTTTTAATTTATATTCTATTGTGTTTTTGTTGCAAGGTGATAAGACAGTAACATTTACTCATTTTATTTCTCATTTTGGAGTGGTGAATTGCTGCAATAAATTTTTCAGTGCCTTCATTAAAACTCCCAATCCTTCCAACATCAGGAGAGGGGATTTTCTCGAGATTAAAACTTCTTGTTGTTCCGACGAGCGAAGTGGACCTTTTCATTGTGCTGTATAAAAATCTGACAAGTATACGGTTAATACGGATAGATAACATTACCAACTTCCTTCCTGCCCCTATTAAAGGGGATGACTCATGTTATGTTGTCTCCAGGGTGCAGACAATCCTCCTGGGGCACTGCTCAAATAGCCTATCACCATATTCAGTCAAAATGGTGAGAGCAGGGCATCACAGTTCGCATCAAGATCCATCTTCATGATTTCCAGGAGGAGTGAATTTCCTGCAATCTAGGGTTGTAATTTGGTATTATTTTTGTCCACTATCTTCCCCCAACTCCCAACCTCTCCTGCATCTTAGGCTTTTTCAGTGCTCCAGTAATGCAGCTAAGGAGTTCAATCTAGCATTTTTCTTGCATGGCTTGGTTGTACATCACTGGGGAACGTTTTGTGTGATTTATAGCAATTTTAAAAGACAGAGCACGCATCGGTTTGGATTCAGCGTTGAGATGAGCAGAGGTCAAGTGATGTTGTTGTGCAGCAGATAATGCACTTACTGCATACAAGATTTTAGCATGTGAACAATTGTCTAATTCAGTGACAAAACTGTCGAGCTTGAATCGAAACAAAGATCAACAGCATTAGGATTGTATTAACTTGTGAAGTATGTTTATTTCGTTTATGCAAGTTTTACATGTGAGGATTGTAGTTGTGTTTGGATATCTTTGTACTTTGATTTCTTGTTTTTAATGTTTTGCATAATGAATTTTGCAGCATTTTCAAAGAGAGTCTGATGAATTTTGCGTTCAGTTTTTTGAAAGGCCATTTTTAATTTTTTTGTTCTTGCTTACATTAGACTTACTATCACCATACACAGGCAGAATTAAAGATTCAGCTATGAATCTTGTTCTTTCATGCATTTTGTTAAATGAGTAGCGTTGTTCTAAGTTGATGGTCTAATTAATGCAGACTGTTTAGACTTGATGAAAGAGCAATGGAGTATCAAGAATGTGGAAAGCATCAATGAGAATTTTTTTCCCTCTGTGCAGCTTCATTGGAAGCCTTTGTTTCTGGCATATTGACAGCAAAGGGATACATTATTGGCATATATTAATTCAAACTGCTTTTAAAACCACCACTTCATATTGATCAATGGCTTTGGGCACTGTTTCCATTACTTATGATAGTCCCGAGTTTATAGTCACTGGTGAAGCAAGTCTGTTGTCACTAGAGTTAAAAGCCTCTCTTAAAAGTAGTATCTCAATGCCAAGAACTTTATCGACCTTTAGTGTAACTAATTGTCGGAGTTCCTTTTCACTTGGAGTTCCCAACTGGAGCTACAGTGTTGCTACTGTCTGTTCGAGCAATCAATCATATCCAAGAATTCTGGACCAACCAAACAGGAATAAAAAATGCCAAGTTCAAATTGTGTTCCTTTCTATGTTTAAGAAAAGACTGGATGAGCTTGAGATTAAGTAGAAACAGAGAAAACATATTTATAAAACATCTTTTAAAAAATTACAATTAGTTACAGTGGAGACATTTGACTTGTTGTTTAGCAGTAGTTATTACTAGAATACCATCAAAAATCTAGTTGTCCCTTTTAATGACATTTCAAACTCTGAGGTGAGGATTGAAAGGATGAAGTTCTCGCTACTTCGGCTGATTCCAGTGATTTTTGGCTCTGCTGGGGTGATCCACAGTGCAGCTGATGGTGAGCGGTCAGTGATGGATGCCAACGTCAGAATTTCTACATTTATCTGCTAAACATGAAGTTTGAAAGTTGCTGTACATTTCAGAAGAGAAATGACAACCAACTTTATCAGATTGTTGTCAGAATCCAAGCCATATCTGGCAGTTTTAAATGCAGCACGCAATACCACATCTGCGCACAGTGGAACACATTTCCCTCCCCCTTGCATATTTTATTAGAAACATTCTCATGCAATAAATTCACCAGTTTACTGCCAAATTTCATTATACAGAAAAAAAATGGTTGCATAACACGAGGTGTTTTTCTCTTCATGTGGATCAGTTTGAATTTGAGATTGATTAAATAATATGAGCTACCAAGACTTAAACAGACTATTAATATATGGAGCGGTTAGTAATCATGACCAAAACATAGCTTTCTGTTCAAAATGTACACATTTAAGCCCTCTAAATATACTATTGGCATAACAATATATAATAAACTTGCCTGGAATAGCATTCATGAGAACTATTTAGTGGATTCAGCTCTTGTTCTTTTCTAAGTATTTAAGCATGTTTGTTCAGATTTACTAAGACATGCATTATGTGTATTAGTTATGAACCAAATCTAGCTTTTGAGAAGTAGGTCTGGAAAAACTTCACAACAGAATGTTTAGAACATGTCGTTCATTCCTGTTCTCCATTACATGGTGTTCATCTCTCAGGTTTTCCTCCTCCTGTAATTTTCCAGTGATCTCCTATTTCCAAACAATTTTGTCAGTCACATAACTGTGCATATGTGACCTGAGTGTGTTATCAGAACGTATATCCTAATGTGAATACTGATAGCTGGTTCCTGGTGTGCTTTGTTTAGGCCTGTTCAAATTCTGGTTGAATTTCAGGAAGGCCAATGAATTATCTTTGAAGAACTCTAATTGGATAATTGAAGCCACAGTCATCCAAGTATCACTTTATACTTTTTTAAAGTTAGGAGAGAATGAGTAGTGTCAGACTTTAGTTTCTGAGCAGTCTTTATTTAATAATCAGCAACAGATGGGGTAGGAATTGACCACAGATCAGAGTTAAGTTTTCTGATCAGTGACCTCCCCGTATCTTTCCATATCCATAGTGAGGAAATCAGGCTGTTAATTGATGGAAATGGACACTTTGGAGAGGAAACTGTAATCTTGTGTGAGAAATCGACTGGAAGAATAGAGGAGATAGTGTTGCTGTCCATAAAACAAAGGAGGTGAAGATGATCTCTGATATCTTTTTGTATACTTCTTCTTAAATCAGTCTGTTCAGAGATGTTATTACACACTTCTGGAGCAGGTGGGACTTGAACCACTGGGCCTCCTGCTCCAGAGGTAGGGACATTACCACTGTGCCACAAGACAGCTGTAACAGATGATCTCTGATGATCAGTTGTATAAAGGGTTTTGATCGAGAAAATAAGGACAAACTGTTTGTGGTGGCTGAATGATCAGTAATCATAGGCCACATATTTAAGCTGATTGACAAAAGAACTGAGCAACACAGGAACACATTTTGATGCTGTGACCTGTAGTGGACTGCCAGAAAGTGTAATGGAAACTGATTCATCTATAACTTTCAAAAGGCAATTGGATAAACACATGAAGATTTGAGAACATGGAAAGACCAAGGGAGGGGAATTAATTGAATAGCTCCACTGAAGAATAGGCACAGACACAGACACAATAGGCTGAGGGGTAAAAATTGTATCAGAGATAAAAGGTACTGCAGATGCTGGAGAATCTGAGATAACAAGGCGTGGGGCTGGATGAACACAGCAGGCCAAGCAGCATCATAGGAGCAGGACAACTTGACGTTTCGGGCCTAGACCATTCATCAGAAGTCCTTTCTTCAGTGCTCTATCATTCTATGATACTATACTCAGAACAAAAACAAGAATGTAGTAGAAGCAGGTGTAGAGCATTTGGCCCCACAAGCCTAGTCCACAGTAAAAAAAGTCCACGATTGATCTGACTGTGACTTTGAATCCACTTTGCTGCTAGTCCCCACCCTAAAAAGATTGCCTCTCATTTCCAATGGGTATAGGCTCAACCAAGTCAACCATTCTTCATAAGACAGCCCCTTCACTGAGGAATCAACCAAGTGAACCTTCTCTGAGATAAAAGGTACTGCAGATGCTGGAGAATCCGAGATAACAAGCATGGGGCTGGATGAATTGCTTCCAGTGCAAGTACTGTATATCTCTCCTTAAGTAGGGAGACGGAAACCATATGCAGTAATCCAGCTATGTTCTCACCAATGTACCGTATGGTTGGAGCAAGGCTTACCCATTTTTATATTCCAGCCCCCTTACTTCAAAGAGTAACATTCCATTTGCATTCCTACATAACTGTTGTACCTGCATGGTAATTTCTTATTGTTTATGCATGACAGAACACCCAAATTTTTTTATACTCGAGCACTTTGCAGTCCCTGTTTTTAAATAATACTCTGCTTTTCTACTCTTCCTGCCAAAGTTGATAACCTCATATTTTCACACCTTATGGTCCATCTATAAACACTTTGCCCATTCGGTTCCCCTTATGTATATCCCTTTTCAGACTCATCATACTCTCTTTTCAAGTTGTCGTCTGTTTGTATCATCAGAAGGTTTAGCTACAACACAGATGGTTCTTTCATCCAACCATTAATATAGATTGTAAATAGCTGAGGTACCAGCACTGATCCCTATGACATCTCACTAGTTGCGGAATACTGACCTGAAAATTACATATTTATCCCAACTCAGTTACCTGTTAGTTTGTCAGTTCTCAACAACACCCCTTCCAAATTCAGTAACTCACCACAATGCCCTCAGAAACATGGCACGGAATTCCAAAAACTTTGCAAGAATGGAAGTAATTCCATTTACCTTGACCTGCAAGTTGGGTGTTTGGTCCTTTATTTCAGCAGCATTGGTGCAAGGTTCGTTTTGCAGCTGAAAATGTTTTGTTTATTTTAACAGTAACGAGTGAACTTGTTCAATGGATATTGCTTGTCCTGTGGAAGCCTGGTGTCACATCAGATTCAGATATGTGACATCAGGATAGTGTTGGTTCATTTAGTTCCAATGCATGTGGGGCATTCCCTGTGGATGCCCTTTGCAAAGGGTAAACTGTGTGGGCTGCATCAGAATATCTGGCAGTGCAGCACGACACAACACATGCCCATGGGAGGGCATAAGGTTTGTGTAGCGCCACCTAATGTTCAGTGGAATAAACCATTCTTGTTCCCAGATTTTCTTCTGAAAGTACTGGTACACTTTTTTATATACTATCTATTGTTTAATATTTTTCTTTCATATCCAGTAAGTTGATATGGCTGATGTTTTGTCAAGGGTAGCAGTGGATTAATTGCTAGCACATCCAGTTCTATTTGTTTTCTTTGGTCAGTGCATTAGGTTTTAATTTTGGTAGCAGCATACGAAAGTTAGTGTCTTGTTACTGATTAAACAGTATACGATACTTTTTAAATAGAATGAACCCTACAATATGCATTTCTATGCTCCCGTGCTCCCAGCTGTGAAGCTGCATTTGGTGGGTGCACCAGCTGGAGAAGAAGCTGTACCATTATAGCTTTGATCCGCTAATTTTTGGGGTACCACCCTCCACTGTCATCACAGGAATCACAGAATATGTCCTCAAATTTGCCTGCAGTCATTCTACATGTTTTTTCGCGCTTAACTCAAAATCTGTTCTTGCTCATCCTTTCTCCCCCTCGAAGCCTATTCATCTCGCATCTTCAGCCATTCCTCAACAATGAGTTCTTCAGTTAGACTCTCATCTGCTTTAGAAGGTTACACTTGGTCTGAGCTGTCTTTTGATCAGATGGCTGAAAGCTCAGAATCCATTCGTTCATTTCCTTGTTGAGGAATTATTCTGTTTACGAGCCATTTTCTTATCTTTGCCCCCATGGTAGAGTTGCAGTGCTGGCTCAACAACAAACAGTTAGCAAAACACCACTGAGAAAGGTTTTACTTGCTTTTGCCTTTCCATGTCAAACTTTAACATTATAGGAATGCAGCCAGTGCTTTAGTCAGACCACTGTTAATGTTGCTGACTGGAAATGCTTGTCTAAAATACTGCTGCATGTGAATTGATACATACCATGAGTTTGATGATTCTAATCTCTGAAACCTGGTCTCATTTCAACCATGACGATGGGATGTGATTTTAACTACCAGTGGAAAATACAGGCTATTGGATTACCAAAAACTTGAGTTCACAGCTTCTTCACATTAATGTTTAATAATGTTATTGAGACCTCCATAGTGAAGGCATAGCTTGATCAGAAAGGGAAAGGCTTTCACAATTTAGAAATAATCAGGTCTCCAGCCTTAGTCCCTTGTCGCTTTAATGTAACTCCTTTTATTGGGGTATTGAAGGAGACTCAAGAAAGTCAGGTCACGTGTCAGAAAGAGTAATTTGTAAACTAGTTAAAATGTGTGTAAGAAGATTGACTTTACGTTAAATATTTGGAATTATTGTGGTGAAATGAACGTTTTTCTAGCTTAAAATTGAATTATACGGCATTCCGAATGAAGCAATGTAATTAAAATCACAAAGTCACAACTTTTGCTGTAAGATGCCTAAATGACCAGAAGCCGTTTTGAATAAAGAGAGGTCGTCTTTGCTTGTTCTCCCTTTCTTGTTGTCTCTTTCTGCTCTTCCATTATTAGTTTTTAAGGTCATGTGAATAAATAGCCTTTTGAAACCGTCTTTTCCAGATAGAATGTGAGCACATACTTTTCCCATCTGTTCTGTGGTGATCGATGACTGCAGGTTAACAGTCTCATCTAGGCATGAAACTATACCTGGTGTTTATAAAGGCACAGGCTTAGGATCATGGGAGACTCAAGCAGTTAATGAAATGGGTTGACTTGATAAATGAATATTTTTGACTTGATAAATGAATATTTTATGTCAGTTTTCTCAGTGGAGGAAGGAAATGAGGGTAAAAAAAATTATGGGAGCACTTGGTGGATTCAGTATACATTTTTTTATAAACAGTATCAGACAAAATAATGGAGCTGAAGGCCAACAAATCTCCAGAATCTGATTGTTTCAGTTGCTGAGTGAAATTTGGGGAAATTTATCGATTATTTACATTGGATGCATTAACCAAAATATTAGAAAACTCTGAGGGAAATCGTGTAGTGGATTGGAAAAATTGGAATCCTTCATTATTTAAAAAGGGAGAGAGAAACCCGTACACAGAAACACCATTTTTACATCAGTTTCAATGGCTTAGCACCTAGGCAAGTATGGTCTGATCAAGGAGAGTATATACACATTTGTGAAGGTTAGGTCATATCTGTCCTATTGAGTTAAGTTGTTTAGATCAGTCTCTAGCATGGTGGACAGGGAACTGTGTGGAATACGGTTTCATGAGAATGATATTGGAGCTCAAAAATATAAGCTATGAAGATGGCTGAACTAATCAAGTTCTTTAAACTGATGAACCAAATCAATAGGTCAGAGAAATTCATTGTGTCCAGTGGAGAATTCAGAACTAGGGTGCTTAATCTTAAATGACTCATCTTTGCTTTTTTTGAGACTGCTATCAGGAAGTACTTTTTCACAGAATAGTAAAAATCTGAAACTGTCTTTGCAAAAAGCCGTGGATTCTGGATCAGTTGAAAGTTCAAGATAGAGGTGAAATGATTCCTGTTACAGGTAAGGATACCAACATTGTGGAGAATGGGATTGAGGTACAGATTTTCTTTTCTCACTCCTCGTGGTGTATGAGGCAAACAAGACCTTTCATGGTACAGATCAGACATAAATAAATAACGGATTAGTCTTGAATGGCCTTGTTCCTAACACCTTCAGTCATTTCCAGAAGAATGCGTTGAGGGTTGGACCAAACTTGCAAGATTTGTAGCTGCCAAGGTGATTGGGTAAATATCACTAGTATAACAAATAGCGTGCTAAAACAAATCATCAGAGGCAAACAATATAGCAATTATCTACATCACCTTAAAGTTTCAATGAGTTGTGTAGAACATTTTAATGAGAAAGACAAGTTGGCGTGATTCTGACCAGATCATGAGCAGGGTAACAGGTTTTCACAAGTGCTGTAGGCCAGATACCAACAGGCAACTGGTTTCGCTTGGGGCAGAGGAGTGATGTGACAAATAAGAGAAATTTCTGATGTCCAGTTTTTAAACTATCACAAATTCAGTTATGAGTTGCTTCACCCAGATCAAAATTCAGCAGGATCACAGGTATTATGGGTGTAGTCTTCACCGTCCAATGAAGACAGACAAGGAGGCAAAATAGGTCAGAAACTAAGGAATCAGCACATCAGGCCAGGACCCTTATGCATTCCATCTCCAAGCAATCTTGTCAGAGGTGGAGATGAGTGGCTGGGGTTTTTTTTGGCCTTACCTAGAGAAAACAATTCTAGTAAGAACACAGAAGCACTGTGAAAATGTGAACAGTAAATTCTCTTGTTGGTGATGTGTTTCAGTTGTACAATAGTTACAAATAGTTAGAAAGCGTGTTTAGGACCTGACTGTTACGCGTTGTTCATCCAGTCAAAGTGACCTTCAGTGATTTCAGTTTAAGATTTTCTTCTCCGTTTGTGGAAACAGAGACAAACAGCAATAAAATTTCACAGTGCATATGCTCCTAAACATAACATATGGAAACAAATTGAAGGTGCCATCTTGTACTGAATAGCTAAACAATCATCATTGTGGTATAACAATAATGCAAAACTAAACAGGGACTGTATGGATGCTGCTTGGCCTGCTGTGTTCATCCAGCTCCACACGTTGTTGTCTTGGATTCTCCAGCATCTGCAGTACCTATTATCTCTGTATTCCTCTAGATGTAGTTTCTTTCTCCATTCCTTTCACCAAACTATTGACATCTGAGCCATCAGCAATGTAGAGCTTAAGCTTTGCAATTGCTTGCCTAGACAATTTCACTTTTCCACCTCTGTATCCTACTTTAAGATCCCCTCTGCCCCACAAGCAATTGACCCAAATCCTTCATATCACTTCTTGCACACAGCTTTTAGTCAGCCCTCTTTATAGCTTCTATTTTGCCTCAGTGTTGATTATTGTCTACTATGCTTCCGTGGAACATCTTGGGACCTTTTTCTGTTTTCAAAAACACCGCAAGTATAAGCTATTGTGAATGATTGGACTAATGCAGTAGATTTACAATATAAACTAATTAAAAGAGGCATAAAAACATGCTAAAAATGATAGAAATAGCAAATAAACAGATCTGCAATTAGTCAAATTATGTGACTGAGAAGATCAGTTTTTCGGTTGTTCGCCACTAATGCTAGAATAGGTAAATTTTTTTTTCTGATTTAAAAACAGGATGAGGTCAAATAATGGCGGATCCTAAATTCTGCTGCAACTTGCTTGATATCTGAGATAGAACAACCACATTCTTCATGGAATTGAGAATGAGTATTTTGCTTCAAGGCTATTCAGGATTTGCAGATCTATTAACATCCGCATAATATATAAACCCACAGGTATTTAAAAATAATATATATAGTTATGAAGGCACTCCCATTATTTATTTTGTTTTTGGGGAATTATTGTTATTGTAAATTATTGTTACAGTTGTTTTATAAAGGATCAAAAGATTAAGGGTAAATAGACTTTGTTCTGAAAAGCCAACTTAGACTTTTATATTCTAAAAATGCATACTAGAAGAAACAATTAAGTGACCAGCTAGTGCATTATAAACTATAGAACTGCTTGGATCTGTTTACGGTGAAGTTACATGTCTGGGCAGGAGTTTTTGGATTTTTTTGCATATTGTTTCAAAATAGATAGTTGGTAACTTATTGTGTAACCTACTGAGACAAGTCACACAACTCCTCCACTTTCACCTGAATAGAAGAATCTTATGAGAAACCAATTTTGAGAAGTGCAAAACCAGAGGCAGCTATTCTCTTTTCATACCTCTTGAATAAACTGCCTCTGAAAATATCCCAGTGACAAGCACATTTGTCTAATGATACGTATCTACATATGCCAGGGCCCCAGATCAAAGCCACCTGGAAGATTTCACCTTATCTTTTTTTTCCCTTCATGAACTAACTATTTGTTTGTCAAAGTCTTTTTTTTTGTACAATTCATCTCTGCTGAGAAATTCTGTCTGCTTTTATCTTTAACTGGCATTTGTACATATGATGGGGTATTTGGAAGGCTATCTGTTTAAATTGTTATATTTCAAACTGTTAATTTACTTTGCAGCTTTATGAATAAGTTGTTTTTTTAATAATTTTGATAATTTCATTGCTTAGTAAAGGAAGTTGGATGGCTGATTTATGTTCTGAAATTGATAGATTTACCCACATAAATGGCAACATCAAAAGCTGGGTCAGACATTTTCTTTACATATATGTTGAGACTAGTCGAATAGTAGGACCATAGAGAAACCCTACACTCCTCCCACCTCGGTCATAATGTATGAATGCTAATTTTTGAGGGATTTGAAATCAACTTACAAATATGAGTGCTGGTACTTTCTGAGGCTAAGCCTGGTTATGGTACAGCTCTAAGGATCTGGCATACCCAAGCACGTACAAGTTGATATTTTCACTGACCAGGCCTTCACAAGGAGGTGATAGCATTTTATAAAATGTTCCATGAATTCCAGATGATGGGAAAGCTGCAACCTGCAAACAAACTGGTTTTGCTATTTCTCATACCAGATTTTAAAAAAAGACATTTATTAAGGTGTCAGTAGATTGTGTGGGGCCTTGACTGAAAGTAAAAGCAGGACACCAGTATATCCTCACTTTTATGGATTTAGCTACTCATATCCCAGCGACTATTCCTTTGAGAAGAACTTCTGCTAAGGTACTGGTAGACAAGTTAACCCACTTCTTCACTGTATGGTTGACTGATGCACATTCAGTCGCATCAGTGTTCTAATTTTGCATCTAAGGTTTGCAGGAAATAAGTTATGAGTAGTTTACTTGTAATGCAATTAAAGTCCTGAGTATAACACTCTCAAACCCAATGAGCTTTTGAGTGGTACCATCAAACCCTCAAAATAATGGTCAGGATTTACCTTGATATGAACAGACACTGGGGAGGACCACTTGGAACAGCTAGAAATTCTGTTTGGCCAAGTGCAGTCAGCTGACCCGATGAAAAAGCCTTGTCCAAATAAGTTTGCAAAAGCCTGAGTAACCTATTTAGGGCATATAGTAGGGCAAGGACCAGTGTTGCCAAGATGAGCAACAGTACCAGCATTGGAGGAGTTCCCTGTCCTAAGATTCAACTTGTGTCATTTCTGTTGTAAGTTTGAAGCAAATTTCAGTGTAATACCTTCTCTATCGAAGGATTTCCTCCAAAAGGAAGCTAAAGTTGTATGGCCAAGGGATGCTAAACACCTTTCAAGAGGCCATGAGCAATTTTGTTCAAAAAACCAGCATTCACTGCTCAAGATTTTACTGAGCCTTTGAAGAAAGCAATGGCTACTGACCGGATGGTAGCTATTGTCTCGGTACAGAAAGTTTCCAAAGGAGCTAAATCAACATCAGAAGAGATACTCTACAGTGGAAAAACTAACTCCAAGATTACCACACACTTCGAAGCATTTTGAATTGTATGTCTGCAATGTCGATAGGGTGACACTGATCACAATCCCTTACATTTTGTGGAAAAATGGAAAGGAACAATGGCATTCTATTTTCATGAAGTTGACTATTGCAGTGCTGTAACTTAAAGATTATCCACATTGCAAGGGAAAAAAGTAACTAATTGCTAGTGCTATGTTTAGAGTTTAATGTTGAATTCTCTGAATACTAAGGTGGTTCCTGGCATAATAATAGTTACATATACTGAATGATTGAAAATGAGTGTTTAAATATGGCTTTTTATATTTTGCTTTTATGTCCACACTTCCTAATGAAACAGTGTTTAAAAATAGTGCTTCATTCCTCCAAAGTTAGAGGTGTTAGGAAGATGCTAGCATTACTCCTGTTGAAGTTTTTTTCAAAAAAAATGTTCATTATTCAAAGCTGAGGAGGTACATTTTGTTTTAAAGAAATCCTGGAAAGACACTGAATTTTTATAAACTTACTGGAAGGGACAATTAAGCTATGTAAACATCTCGAGCCTTGTAGACGATGGAACTGCTTGAAATTGTTTCCAGAAAATTTACATCTGGGTTATGGCTGTGGGAGTTTTGGTCTTTTTTTAAGATATTGTCTGGAAGAGGCAGTTGGTGTGTAGCCTGCTAGGTAAAGTCATCAATTCATTTCACCTGTTTTGAAAAAAAAAAATCATTGGAAAAGCTAGTGCAGGGGCTGAAAAAACCTGATGCAGGTATTCTCTTGAGAAGCATTGTTTTTGGTATCTCCTAAACGAGCAGCTTTTGAAACGATTCCAGTGACAATCTCATGTGTCTAGTGACAAGTGTCTTTGTGTACCAGAAGGCCAGACTGAAAGCCATGTGAAAGCCATTTCACATTTTATCCTTTCTTCACAAATCAATAGTCATTTAGCCAACTTTTTTTTTGTCACGTTAATATCTGTAGAGAAAGTTTTTTTTTACTGATGCGTGTATGTGTGTTAGGTTATTTAGAAGGGTGACTGTTTAGTTATACTGTTTTATTTCAATCCGTGTTAATAAGCTTTGCCTCCTTTTGAAAAGTAAAAAAAAAATGAAATATAATAACTAAACAGTTTATCAGAGAAAAGATAACAAGGTGTGGAGCTGGATGAACACAGCAGGCTAAGCAGCATCATAGGAGCAGGAAAGCTTGACGTTTCGGGCCTAGACCCTTCATCAGAAAGTTTATCAGAGAAGCCTGAATGTCATATTTATATTTAAAATTGATAGATTTACACATATGATTAACATTTGAATATTGGGTCAAAGCCATTTTTAATAAATGATGGAGTTACAGAAAGACCATGCCCTTTACCTCGGTTATAACAATATCTTGTTGTTTTTGATTTCAGTACTTACGCCAATCATGCCAATGAGATTTTCAAAATTTCGTGTCCACCTTAAGTCATAAAATAACACTATGGACTGCAATTCCATTCTCTGGCCACAAATGGGAAGGCTGAGTTGACCGATTCCTAGTTTTTCAAACTCCCCTGTCTGTAATCTTACATAAGGTCTGTATTATAACATATTGCCATTTTAATTGTTCTAGTGTAGATGTTTTTAGAGCCCCCATCCTTGTTTTCAGTCCCCTCACGACCTTGCTTCGAACTATCTGTGCACCTTCCTCCTTCAACTCTGCAACTCTGTAAGTTAACTGCTTCTTCAGTCTGGCACAGCCTCAATTTCTATGTTCAGCAGGAAATGGGCATGTTTAGACACAAATGCTCAAACCATTCAGAGGTATGGGAGCACTCTTGTTGGGCCAGCTGGTCTGTTTCTGCCATTCAGTTCTATACACTTGTGTGTTCTGCCATTTACAATTGTTTCACCATTTGATACATTTCTTGTGTCTAGACTTTAGATCGCATTTTTCTATGTAATCATAAGCATTTATATTTCGTGCAGGGATTTTATCGTTATTGTAATTTATGTTCATTATGTGCACTTCTATGAACTCTTACTATGGAATGACACTCGAGATGATCAGTAGAATAAATACTTTTGAAGTATAAAATTGTGAAGTATTTGTTTGCAGAAGTATTTGAACCAACTTAAAAGTGGCACACTGTGCTCAGTCTGAGTTCCCTCGTGCACAGCTCAACTTTAGAAATGTGAGAAATCCCTAAAAACTACTTTCTTTACTCAGTAAGAAAAGACAGCAAGCTAACTAAATAGCAGCTACCTAAGCTGGTGGCTTTATTAATTGTTATGCATGTTGACATTTTCTATGAGTCAGACTATGTTGAAATGCACACTGTTCATTAGACTTCTTCTTGAACTCTTCAACTGTATTCTTTGCACTGAGAGTTGGTGGAAACATGAACTAATATGGTTGTGGGAACGGTACCTGAGCATCTGGGAGCTTGGTGAATAACAGGGCCACTAATATTTATCACTAATCGTGAAACTTCAAGGATTGCCGAAAAAAATGTCACCACAGAGGGAAATAATGAATTAGAGTAGAACAGGTATTAACTGAATGAAAGAAACGTTGAATAAAGTAAAAAAAAGGAGAAAAGTGACCAAAGTTAAAATATGTAGATACCTAGAAGGACAAATTATAATAATATTTTTAAATTAACCTGTCAGACATATTATGATGCACTTCTTGAACATGCGGGATTTGAAATTGTTCCTCCTGGCCCAGAGGTGGTGACACTACCATTTTGTTACAGAAGCCATTTGAGCAGTTCATACTGTTACTTTCTGTGCCAGAGAAGTTGACTGAGCAACTTCTGAGTATTAAGCAATATTGCATTGAATAAAGGATACCTATTCTAATTACCAGACTTCAGTCAGCATAGACACGGTGGGCCAAAGGGCCAGTTTGTATGCTGTAAGACTCTATGACTTTATCTTCTGATGTAAGTTTATTAGGCAGTTAAAATGTAAATACAGCAAACTCCTAAAATCAACATGGTAAGGTACTTATGGTGTAAAGCAAATGGCATTTCAATTTGAATGAAAAAGCAAGTTCCAAGATTCACAGCTTGTGATTTTCTTTTAATCCTTGAAGTTGCAGGCTGATTTGCACATTAATAACAGCACATTCAATGAACATACTCAGTTTACTGAATTGAACTGATTATATATTTGCATATGGTGACTAGACTTAAGATTTAGGATATGTCTTTCCATTCTTAGATTTTCCTATTTCTTAACATTTTACATTGACAAGCAGATCTGTTACGTTCAACACTTACTGGAATGTTGCATATTTTTCTTAGAGTTCCTCATTGTGCCCAATACTTCTAAAAAGAAAAATTCAAACTTCCAGTTGGCAGCTGAAAGGATAGCACAGCAAGTTTTCACATTTCAATACTTTTACTCTAACAGAGTAAAAGCACTTAGACTAAACACAACCTTTGTAGACAGCTTATGCTTTAAAGAATAGAGCAGAACATTCCTCTTTTTACTTATAACAAATAAGTATTCTTTATGCTGTCCCTAAACTAGTCTTCCAATGTTTTGGACCCAGTCCAAAGTGATTCTTGACGTTGAGCGTATACTTCCATTGCTTTCCTTTCACAGCATGATCATTGTAATCCCAAAACAGCCTTGCACGGTGAGGGATTTTCTTCCTGATTCTTCTTCTAGTGGAAACTAGGAAAGTTTTGATCAGATCTTCATGAATTTGGTCTTTCCAGTCAAGGGCAAACCTCCCACTCTCATTCCTGCACAGTAAACCATAGAGACTTTGAGCCCCTTGCTTCTCCCTTCTCTTTTGTATCTTCTCATACTGCCTGTGTCTGACTAGCTGTTCTTTAGTCCTGAATTCTATTCTGCTATGAATATAGTTTGATAGATAACCATTTAGACAGTGTCAGTATCCTTCTGGGACTTTGGAGACTAGTAGTCTAGTGGCTGTAAGCACAAAGAACTGGTGCAAGACTCTCCATTTGTGAACCTTTCACACACTCTTTCCAGCAAACAACTTGGGGCTCATTTTATTGTCTGACATCCACCATCACCCAGGGTTAGGCAGGCTTCAGAACAATCATGTGACCCCCCTCATTTTTACTTCAATTTAAAGAGACAGTCCCAATATATCAAGAGGGTCTGATGTTACTATTGAGATTACAGTTACCATCAGCAAAAGATTGTGAAAAGGATAGTACTGGTCAACTATTTCCAAAGCTGTCAAATTATGCAGCAGTGAGATGGTATCAGTTTGAGCAATTTAACCCTTAACTTGACAACTACTCATTTGCGAACATGACATCAGATAATTAAATCAAGCAAAAGTTCTGTATGCTCCAAATGTGTCCATTCTTCAACAGCACTTAAAAATTAATGTGTTTTTCACTCCCCAGTATGATTTAAATATTCTGTTTGAGTACCTAAATTATTGATCAGAAATTATTGATCAGTTTCTTTGGCCCAACTGATCATTTATCCGATAGGTAACCATTACTTTTTGATCGTGCTGAGAAAACTTCCCAGTCTTGTTTTAACCCCAGTGCCCATTACTTTTAGTCTTGCTTTGTGTCTGCATTCTCTGCATTATTACTTGTTTGTCTATCAAGTCATTCAACCTCCTTTATGATTTCCCTCAATCTGTGTTCCGTTATCTTGTCTGCATACTTTATCATTTTTCCTTAGGCACTGAACTTAATTTCTTACTTTTCTTGCTACAAGCGGTTCCATCAGGCAGAAGATATAGAAGTTTGAACACACACACCAGCAGGTTCAAGAACAGCTTCTTCCCTGCTGTTATTAGACTGCTGAATGGACTGTCTACCTTCAAATAGTGTTGATCTTGCTTTGTGCACCTCCTGTGCAGTGTAACCTGTATGCTTCACTCTGTTTAAGCACCCGATGATCTGTATGTCCTTGCTTGCCCTGATCTGCCAGTACTGCCCACAAAACAAAACTTTCCACTGTATTTAAGTCCACATGTCTACAATAAATCAAATCAAATTAAATGTTGCTCACACTAACAATAGACTATATATATAGGGGCAAGATGACAGATGAGAAATAAGCATGCTTCACAGCCACCTAACACTGAGGGTGGGCTAAATTGGTTAGGAGTGGGTCCTCTGCTGCCTCACTGGGGACGAAGTCCACCCTCAGGAGCTGCTGGTCAAACTGATTGACTGGCAGCACCCAGCTACATAATGGGCACTGATGGGACTGCAGGCAGGCCCAGGATAAAAGTCTAATGAATCTCCGTCTAGGTAAAATGCAGGGGCTTTAAGGTGGGGTGCTTTATTTGCAGCTAAGGGAGGGGGAGGGGTGTGTGATGGAGGTGGAAGGGGTGGGTTTTAAAGACAGTGCAGGTAGAAAGGGAGATGGATGTATGTCTTTTAGGGAGCTGATTTGAAGCAAGCAGGGCAAGAGTACTATCCATAGATAGCAGAACCTACCTGCCATTTCAAAAGGTTTTGAATAAAAAGGGCTGCTGACAACAACCATATTATGATGTGTGCAGGGTAATGTTAGTGCTGGGGGAGGTGGATGGTCAGTTGAGCTTTGAACATGGTCAGTTGACCGTTAATTATTTAATTACCTGTGGTAAGGAAGAGCGGATTTTAGCACCCGCCCATACCCTGTAGTGTGTGGGTGATATCGGGAAAGGGTGGGAGGCAACTGACAAGTCACTTGACCTATTTTACATGGTCTCCCCTAATGAAAACAGACCAGGTGGACACATGTAACATCCAGCCCTTCGATTCTTTGTCTTTCTCAGTTTCACTATTTCTTTATACTTCGTTGTTACTCCTTCGATTGACATTCATTCCCAATACTCTGCCATTTCTCTCGTACAGTTCTGCTTCTCCCACCATCTTTTGGCTCTTTCTGTTCCCCTTCTCAAACCTATTTAATGCGATCACTGAATTTCAGCGCAGTGTTTCCTGAAATACAACATTTCGGATCCATAATCCCGTGCGTTCTTCCAAAAGGAACTCTGGCAATAACAGCACAAACTTCAAACAATGTCCAGACCTAGAACACAACGGGACACTTGACTCTCTGGTAAAGAATTCAACAGCTCCATCATGTCAGGTTCAATCCGATGTGAAGAGAATGTATTAGAAGCCGTGATTCAAATAAACTAACAACATAGAACCAGAATTACCTCCCTGAGGACATTATGGGTTAACCCACAGCAGGTGGACTGCAGTGGTTCAAGAGGCAGCTCACCACCACCTTCTCAAGGGCAACTAGGGATGGGCAAGAAATGCTGGCCAGCCTGTGACATCCACATCCCACAAATTAATTAAAAAAAGGAGTTTGTTGTAACCGTTATATACATGGGAGATGTTTGTGCTTAGTAGGATGGCAGTCTTGGGGTGTGGATAAAAGATTCAGTATGAAAGTGATTACGTAATCAAACCAAAGCATCGTCAAGGAGAAAGGTCATGGGTATTTTTGATGATCTAGGTGGGAGGTGTGGCGGAATACAAGATGTAAGAATGGGTTTTATGCTCCCCTGCCGATGAGGTAGAAGTTGCACTGAAGCCAGCAGTGGGCCTGCCCATTATTGGTCCAATTGAGACTATTAAGTGGGCAATTAAGGTCATTATAAGGAGCATCATTCAGCCACTGATGTCATTTAACCAGCAGCGTGAGAGGCCGACTGCAGGAGCAACCCCCAGCAGATTTTACTGTCCAAGGTGGCATTAGGTGAGATCCGTCCTTTACTACCTTGTGTGTCCACGCGAGGTCCTCCCGCCATGACTCCTCGAACCTCAGCTCCTTCCTGGTTGCTGACCCCTGAGTATTTAAGAAATGCCACTCTCCTGCAGGCCACCTCTTCATTGCCCTGGAATGGAACTGCAGCTTCTGCTCCCACTGGCAGGCCTGCTACATCAAGAGCTGCTGGTTTCTGATTGGCTGATAGTTCTCTGAGGTGGGTCTTCAGATGCCTGTGGGAAGAAATCCTGCTTCCAGACTACGAATGACCATTTTAACTGCAAAATGACTTTTGAGTCAGTCAGTCTTCCCCTGGCCGAGCTCCTACCCCTCTCTACTTAACCCCTCTCCTGTGTGAGGACCACATCACCTCATAAATGTAAAAAGGTGGTGTCCCAGAGAATGGAGGCTAGGTTGCTGTAGGAACAGCTGTGAATGATGGAATGCTAAACAAGAAGTGGGTTGGTGTCGGAGAAAGGGTTGATGTGTTTTGGAGGAAACCACAGAGGCAAGGATCAGCAAGGCTGTGAGGTGAGTTAAGGAGGAGGTAAATTCCTGCAAAGCAACAAGTCAGCTGAGTTTCATGAGTGACGGGTGTTCAGAAAACACATGCCTTAGGCTGTGACGTTCCGGCATTTCAGCACGTTATGAACTGTAGAAATGAGAAGGCAGGAACATGAAATTAGTTCATTTGGAAAGTGCCAAATCCCTGCAGTCGCTTTTCACCCACAGTGGCAGACAGATTTGTGCACTGCTAAAAACAAAATGTCGCAGAAATCAAAGTAAGTCATTGCAGTCAACAATTGGATATCAAGCAATTGTTAAAACTCCATACATGGGACAAAAAACCTAAGGTGGAAACATATAAAGATGGAGGTGCGACTAGAGGCAAATGCATGTGAGCAGAAGCCGAAGAGGATTGCTGACATTAAACTGAAGGAGATTCTGATTAATCCAGAGTTTAATGTCACATAGAAAGTCAGAGACATCTGTCAGAGCAACGTGGTTAATGGAAGACGCAGTGAGGTGTCGAATATCTGTTGTCATCAAGCCAAGTGACAGCTTCTGGATAACATCTCCCTCTCTGGAATGCAAATAACCTTGTGGTGCACTAGTCTGAGCAAAATGAACGTTTTCCAAAACAGTTTGATTGGTTACTATTACCATGGTCCAATCTCATCCCCAGCTGTCCTAATTATTTCTCAGATAGTTCTAACCGATTACACATTTTATCAGACTCGGGTTTTCGTGGAGATCTGGGTTTTCAGTATGAAATACAGTTACAGCTTGATGTACTGTGATAAAATGCAGATGATTACAAGAAGTGTTTGAATTAAGCTCGATCTCTACTCGATTTTATGCTTCAGAAGAGCAACCTTATTGTATCTTAATGCTGAATTTTTCTTTATTATAAAATAGCATTACCTTTTTAAAACCCAATTCAAGCTCTTGATCACAGTGTGTCCTTGACTTCGTTGGAATGTTATGTTCCCTTGAATGATATAGGCAAAAGTGAAAAAGTTGGAAAAAATTGGCAAAAATAGAAAATGGAAAAATGAGACGACATCAAATATAAAGTTTCCAATTTTTTTTCTCCTTGGAATTTAAACAAGCTCTGAATCTCGCTAACGAGCGGTGATCTTTTAATTTCCATGCGTTTGTATCTTATTGTCAGCTAACTCGCCTCATTTCTAGCTCCCAATTCTCCCCTTGAGTGAGAAACTAGATGACGCCAGTTTCTGACATGAAAGACAGAGCAGTTACCGGACAACTGCAGCTCACCACTTGCTTCTGCAGACTATACCGTGTTCCGTTATTTCTCTGAATGCTCCGTGGACACCATCCTCTTCCATCCTTCCTTCATGCAATTAAACATGAACTAACCACCAACCGCGCCACATTATCATGACTGCTTTCGGTACAACCCACACTGCACTTCAGCCCTCTGCATTGGACCTCCAGGACAATTATGCCTTACATGTTTCTGCCAGGTCCTGTTACCCACAAGTACACGTACACATTTCATGCATTTACACAGAACACATTTGATGGTTCTGAACTTCATTCCTTAGCGCTTGCTGACTTTGTACATATTTGGATGCTGCTAGCCTTTGTACCTTATATGTCTTTTTGGCACTGAGCTAAAAGCAGGCATCTCGTCACGGTTTGGAGCACTGAATGGTCGTGGGGGTGGGGGGGTGTGTGGGGGGAACATGTTGCTGAATGGCAGTGTACTGTATGAATATCACACAGACAGCGTGTATCAGCAGCTTATGCGGCAAACACGCTGTAAGGAAGTGGTCATACCGGAGAGGTAAAAGAACTAGTCCTTAGCGGGGTTAAGGGTCATTCTGGTCAGTCAGGGACTCAGCTGGTTACAGTCTGAATGGTCAGCCATACTCAGTGCTACAGGCCAGGACAATAGATACAGTGCTAGGAGACATCAGCCAGGGAGTGGGTCAGTTTTTCTTGCGGTGACACTAAGGGACTATTTTAGTGTGATGGAAGCAGAAGGAAGACCCATCTGTGGTGACACAGGAGAAGCAGATAAGGTGCCCTCAGTGAGTGAACAGGAAATGCAGAGAGCGAAAAGGGTTTGTACTTTGGGAGGATAAGGGAGTGGGAGCCCTTATTTGATCTTGATACATGGAATGATGAGGGTTATTGTACAGGATCTCCTGTGAGATTAGTGTGCAAAGGCAGAATTAGAGTCACTGGTGCCCACATGAGTGTGAGTTAGCTGAGAGATGATGGTGACCCTTACCTTGCGGACAACAGACAATTGTGAATGTCTTCCTTGCATTGCTGTGTATTGTGTTTCACCTGGGACACTGCACTGACCTGGGCCTCTATCACACACCAGCATGGCCTGTTTTAACACATTCAACTTGTGGGACAGGGGCGTCACTGGCAGGCCAGCATTTATTAACCATTTGTTGCCCTAGAGTAGGTGGTGATGAGCTCCCTTCTTGAAATGCAACAGTCCACATGCCTTTATGCTCTAAGAGAGGCAATTCCAGGTTTTTGACCCAGTGACAGTGAAGGAATGGCAATATATTTCCAAGTCGGTATGGTGAGTGGATGGAGGGGAACTTGCAAGTAGTGGGGTTGTTTTGTGTATCTGCTGCTCTTGTCCTTATTGATGGAGTGGTCAAGGGTTTGGAAGGTGCTGTCGCAGGATCTTTGGTGAATTCCTGCAGTGCATCTTATAGATAGTATGCACTGCTGCAAATGAGCATTGGTGATGGAGGGAATGGATGCTGGTGGATTTGGTGCCACTCAAGCAGGCTGCTTTGTCCCTGAATGGTGTCTGGCTTCTTGAGTGTTATTGGAGCTGGATCCATCCAAGTAAGTAGGGAGTAATCTGTCACACTGCTGACTTGTGCCTTGATGGTGGCCAGGCTTTGGGGAATCAGTAGGTTGCCTGCTGCAGTATTCCTAACCTCTGACCTCATCTTATGGCACTGTGGCGAGTCCAGTTGAGTTTTCGGTCAATAGTAATCCACAGGAGAGATAGTGGGGCATTCAGTGATGCCAACACCATTGAATGGGAAGTGGTGATGGTTAAATTATCTGTTATTAGAGATGGTCATTGTCTGGCATTTGTGAAGTGTGCCGTTTATTTGTCACTTATCACCCCAAAGCTGGATAGTGTCCAGATCTTAGGTTTGTCCGGAGGGAGGAGGGTAACTTCTCCAAAATAGGCATCCTTAGAAGAGGCTTTGCAGTGGGGTTAAAATTGTATCAGAGATAATAGGAACTGCAGATGCTGGAGAATCCGAGATAACAAGATGTAGAGCTGGATGAACACAGCAGGCCATGCAGCATCATAAGAGCAGGAAAGCTTGATGTTTCAGGCCTCTGATGAAGGGTCAAGCTGAAACGTCAAGCTTTCCTTTTCTTATGATGCTGCTTGGCCTGCTGTGTTCATCCAGCTCTACACCTTATTATCACGGATTCTCCAGTATCCGCAGTTCCTGTTATCTCTAGTGTCCAGATCTTGTCGTATTTGAACATGGACTGGTTTGGCATGTGAAGAGTCGCAATTGGTGCTGAACATTGCACAGACATTGGCGAACATCCTCACTTCTGACCTTATGATGAAGAATGGTCATTGATGAATCAGCTGAATGTGCTTGGGCCAAGCACACTACCCGGAGGAACTCCTACAGAGATGCCCTGGAGCTGAGATGAATGACCTCCAACAAGCACAGCCTCTTTCCTATGTGCAGAGTCTATGGAGTGGGCTCCTTTGCCATTCAGCAAGAGAAAGCAATGGTCTCCTTTCCATCACTGCAAACACCAGCAACTCCATGTCTCTATGGGGTGAACCGTGGACATAACTAATTTCTTTCAGGACAACTGTGCAGAATCACAGAGCGAAGAGCAGCTCCTGTTTGCAGCTTTAGAAATGTTCTGGAGCCAGGGTTTTAAAAATGGTGTCAACTTCACAAGTTCCCAGTTGTGGTGAACATGTCCACTGTTTTGGCCACACAATTCCATGACCCCAGGACTGAAAGGGTTAGTTGCCTAATTAATGAGCTGAAGAGCAGAAAGTTGCTTGAGAAAAGTCAACATGGACCATGGCAGGCCATGAATCTCACCAAAACTAAAATTGCTGAAAAAAATCGGAAAGTTCACCCCTTTGTCGACATGTGATTGTTTACTGTTGATTCAGCCTGGGATACGTGAAGGCTTGTTTGGGATAAACTTATTGCTGTCCCCTGCTCTGAGTCTAACATCCAACTTTCTTTGCTGATTATTACCTTGTGTTGCGCATTGATTTGTTATTCAACATACACACCCCAAGTTTTGCCGAACTTTCCCTGTCTCTCCTCTGCCAGTTCGGCCAGTCAATGGATACACTCTGTCGATATTAGCATGGCTCATCTCTCACTTTGTGACACCTCCCAGCACTGTTCAGTCTTCTTCTCAATGCCACCCAACCTATCAGCTCTCCATTGGTGAGGATTGGAGAAAAAAGGTTTTTACCCTGTCTGACTCTAATTGTCTCCCAGTGCGAGCATGGGCCCATAACTCAGTGAAAAACACTAGCCCTGGCAAAATTTCATGAAATGACTTGGACTGTGGTAATCAAAAGAGGTGTTAGTGCTGCCTGCTTCCTCTGAAGAGATGTGCACAAAGCAGATGTCAGAGTCCAGTACAATAGTCCTGAATTCCATTCTCCTTTTGGGATAGTGTGAAAGTGAATTTGTGAGATAATTATCATCCAGGAAGGGAAGAGAATTATTGTCAGCATGGGTATCTCTTAATGAGAACCAGTAACATTGCGTAATAGTATTGTTTCCCACCGAAATATTGTTCGTGAAACTTGTCTTTCTCACCTTGTGGCTATGCTACCAGCTGGGGCGTTGGCTGCTTTGAAAATTTAGCATTGCCAGTCAACGAGAGTGGTTCATATATGGAATGAACTTCCAGAGGAAGTGGTAGATGCAGGTATAGTTACAGCATTTAAAAGACATTTGGACGTGGCCATGAATAAAAAAGGTTCAGAAGGATTTGGGCCAAATGCAGGCGAGTGGGACGAGTTTAGTTTGGGGTGGACGGCATGTATGAGTTGGACAACAAAGTCTGTTTCCATGTTTGTATGGCACTATGACTCTGTGAATTTCCAGCTCTTAAAATACTCAAAGGATCACTGAACTTTGATATGTCATTAATATTCATTGCAACACCAAGAAGGTGTTCGCAGACCTTGTCATCTCCAGTGAAGAGCAGCAGTACCTCTGCTTTTCCTACCATTTGCTATATACAGTAACCATTAATGTTTATGTCCTGGCTTCTGTGCTCCATATCTCAATACTCATTCTTCTGACATACCTTCCTGGCTGAGTTATAATGGTTCATTAAGGAAAGGAACAGAGTTTAAGATTTAAAGGGAGCAAAATGCCAAATAGAATGGAGAATTAGAAATGGAGAGAGAGAGAGAGCGAGAAGTCAAAGGGAATGGGGTAAGATGTAACTCATTTAAAAGTGGGGATGAAGCAAGTTCAGGAAGGGGAGGGAAAAGATTTGGCCAGAGGTGAACTGGAGATTGAAAGCACTGTTGAAGGATTAAGGGAGAGTAGAGCTAAAGGATAGCAGTTCAGCAAGAGAATGAGAGAATGAGAGAAACAATGGTTGGGTTGCAAAAGATGGGAGAAGCAAGGAACCTGGGAGCCCAACTGCTGTGGCAATTTGGAAGATTCTATACCTTAGTTTCTTTCTGTTCCAAGTATGTTAGACTTGTTTAATGTTGTTGACACCTCATCACACTCCAAATCGCTGTATATTAGAAAGTTAATCAAACTATCAGATTTAAAAAGAAAAGTCTCATTTCCCCACTGTTAGGGTATGAAGGAGTGTTAAATAGCTTCGTTGGCCTTCATTGGCCTGCAAAGACTTGTTATTCAGCCTGTCACTGTACTCTCACAATTTCTACTTATCTGTTGACACTCTTAATTACCTAGAATTATCCTGCCATTATCTCTCTGCCTGTATATTCTGTGCCTGTATGCCTCCATCCACCTCACTTGACAAAGGGGCAGCACTTCAAGCGCTTGTGATTTTAAATAAACTTGTTGGACTATAACCTGGTGTCGTGTGACTTCTGACTTTGTCTACCCCAGTCCAATATAGCATCTCCACATCATTGGCCTTCTGTTCATTTTGTTTTAATTTATTGCCTTCATTTGCTGTTCTCCCTGACCCTCCTTCATTTTGACATTCCACACAGAAATAATTTTTTTCCCCATTTCTGCCGTTGTATGGCTTTTCTGTCAGTTGCCTGGTAAAAAGAAGGGAATTACACAAGAAGCTGTACTGGTCCAGAATTTTTCTTCCCTGTCTATTGCTTTGCTGATGTTTGAGAACTACAGGAAAGATGACAGTACCTGCTATATTATTTCTTTCAGTGCATTTTAATGTTAAACATGTATGCTATAAACCTCACCGGCAGATTGCCCTCTCTTGATCAAAGATTTAAGACAGCGATGTTATCAGCTTGTGTTGAAAAACAATCTTGTTTTAAGAAAAGTACATCAGCCCATTGATCTGAAAGTAAAACATAAAATTCTGGAAAAACCCACTGAATGGTGCATACCTGAGTATTTTAACTGGGGTAAAATGGGAAACGTTGGTATTCAGAGGGATTTGGGTGTCACTGTCTAAGAATCCAAAAGTTAGCATGCAGGCCCAAGAAGCAATTCGGGAAGAAAGCTGACATTTATCGAAAAGAGAAAGCAGTGTCACTATGATTGTGCATGGCTTTGCTGGGACCATACCTGCAGTAATGTGTACAGTTCTGTTAATCTTACCTGAAGAAGGATATACTTCCTTTTGAGTGGCACAAAAAAAAGCACTAGATTGCTTCCTGAGATGTGAGGAAGAATGGAGTTTAAAAACATAACGCACAATCTCATTCAAATGCATAAAAGTTTCTGAGGACTTGACAAGGGAGATGTTCCTTTTCATGGCTGGAGAGTTTAGAAAGTAGTGCTGTGAGTCTCAGGATAAAGGGTTGATCATTTAGAAATGTGCTGCAGAGCAATTTCTTTACTGAGTGTTGTGATTCGGATGTCAAGGTCCCATAGAGATGTGGCTGCTCTCTCAATGAGGAATTTTAAAGCTGAGATTGATCATTGTTGGGGTACCAAGCAATATCAAGACAGGGAAGTTAGATTGATGTATAAGATCAGCCGTGATCTTGAACAGTAGAGCAGATTTGATGGTCAGCATGGTCTACCCCTGCTCCCGATTAATACGTTTCCCATCGGAGATGCTGACTGGCCTGTGTGTATTTTCTATACTTATTTTAAGATTTCCAGCTTTTGCAGTTCTTCCTTTTTTATCTCAGTGGTCCGTTAATACCAGATTGGAAGGCTACTGTCCAAGCTGGATTAAAGTTCTTTTAAAGGTTAGTGTTTCGGTATAAATTGCAGCACCTGTTTAAGTGGCGATTAAAAATATTATCTTTTGCATACCCACCAACAGACAACATCTGCTTGGATGGCCAGAATGCCTTTTGAGTGCTGTAGGTGGTCAGGTCACTAATACCAATGATTATTTCTTGTTTCAGCTATTTGTACAAGAATGAAATCCAATCACTTGACAGGCAAGCATTTAAGGGACTTGTCTCTCTAGAACAACTGTAAGTGCCTTTGCTATTCGTGTTCCATTGCCATTTTATTGTCTTTATCTTTGTAGTATCTTATGCTTGGATTTTTTTTATATCAATCTACCAGTAAAGTTTCTTCGGCCAGTTGTATTGTCAGCACCTGCATGCTTTGCATGGCCTGTTTGCACAACATAACTGAAAATTGGAAAGATAGTTTTGGGGCTTTGGTTTGTAAGGCCTGTGCATCTAGTACTTTTATAGAGTATGTTCGGCAGCACTGCCCATGTGTAATCGACTTATTTTGATCGATGTTTGCAAATGAGTTAAGAATACCTTGCATTCTTCATATATTAAACACCTGTCAGCACCTTGGGATCATCAATTGACTGTGCATATAGGTATTTTATCGAAACAAATTACTATATTGTGGCTGGTTGGCTCGCCGAGCTGGCTCGTTGTATCGCAGACGTTTCATTACCCTGCTGGGTAACATCATCAGTGCAGCCTCCGATGAAGAGCCATTGTGTTTTCCCGCCTGGGGAAAAAAAGCCAACTCAGCGAGCCAACCAACCACAACATCCACAACCCCAGCTACAAATCTACTCTAAAACCTTAGACAAATTACTATAATTCACGTGGACAACCGAGTGGAATATAAATCAATTTCTAGAAAGCAAGCATGCTAAAATTTTTGTTAACATCTCAAACAACTTGGATTTTTTTGCATATAAACTCTTTAATACATACATTATTATTCACACACTCACTTGCAATTCTTTTTTATATGGTCCACGTTAATGATGTTAAATTTTTTGGTCACTTTGACATTCTTTACATTCACCAAAAAATTAACACTATCTGGACTAATATGTTAAATTTGTTAAGCAACCTGCACCTTATACATTATCCTGTTTCCTGTAACTTCTTTAAAATCTTGATGCTAATGCATTTTATTAGAAACAGTTTGATTTTAATTAACATTTCTGTTTGCTGATTTAACAACTTTCAGACAGCTAAATCACAGTCTTCTGTTTGCAAATTTGCATCAAATTGCTACATTTTAATGCTGAATTCAACTTAGAAGCCTCTCCCGAATGTATACGGAGTTCCACTTAAGCAGTTTGATTATTATTTATTTGTGATCAAACTTGCCTTTGACTGAGGAAACCAACGTACACATATGTCTGGTGCAACCCCTCAGATAAATAAAAACTTTCACAGCTCATGTTCACTAAATAAAAATATGCAGATTTTAATTTTTTTGCGAACTTTACAAGGAGAAAATAAGGTGCTAAAAGACATCAGTATTGCAGCTCTACACACATTTTTGCTTTATTTCTGGTACATGGTGATTAAACTGGCATCACGTATCTCTGAGACAGTTTAAGTTACAGAAGTAATAATTTGCTAATTTTTACAAGACCATGTTTCAGATAAATCTAGTGTAATTTTAGACTAATCCACAATATAAAAGGTACGGACTGATTTTTTTTTGATCTGACAAAAATTTATAAAAGCATAAATGATAAATATGGTGTGTTCTTTTAATAGTTTGTTTTTAATTAAAAGAAGGCTGAATGACTCATGTGAGTGACTTTTGATCTGAAGTCAACTGCAACATTAGTTTCAGGTGCACTTCTCTCCTCCATTGAGCAGTTCCTCCCGAACATTTTCACCTCCGAGATTTGATTTTGATGCTTTAAAATTGTCGCAAACCAACAGTGAGAACAGCTCCAACCCGAAGACAGCTGTATGGCTGTTGTAACGTGGTCAGATCTCCATAACAGCCGTCGCTCCCTCAGAGTTCGTAACCCCAAAAATCCAGCTTGTGGCCCCACCTGGGGTCCTGACCCTGCTTGCATGCTCTGCCTTAGAATTCACAACTGGAAAAAGGCTGTTGCATCTCAACTCAATGTTATTTTTTCCCCCCCTCTTCTGCTCTAGCTGCAGCCTATATTAGCACAGCTGCTGAGTAATAGTGATTACGATCCTGCTGCAATTGGTGCAGTACATATTTCAAAAAAGATACTGCTTCATGCAACCTCATTTGGGTGACAGCATTACGTTATAATCATGTTCCTGCTGTGGTGTGAAGATGTATCTGAAAGCTTTTTTCCTCTTTGCTAGCTGGAGGCAAATCACCACTGGCAGCAGATGTAAATAGTTATTCCGTTCTTCTGGTCACAAGCACACGGGTTTTACGTGAGCCTGCTGTAGGTTATTTATTCTTGCTCGGCTAGCCTGCCTTGCTGCTTTCTAGCAGGGAAAGACTGTGACTGCAAATCTGAGGCGTGAACCTAAAGTGAAAGTTGCTGGGCACATATGATCTTCAGCTTGTGTAATTGCTCCGATGTTGTTATTGGCACACTGTACGCCGTCCAGCACATTACACAGAATGTCAGCAGCCTTAACCCGCTGTTAAAGATAAATATACCACCGGACTATGCCGCCAGCTTGTAAATCTGTCGGTCTCTCGGCATATTCTGATTGCAACTCCGCTGAAAAGTGGAGTGGGATCAGGATAGTTGGGATTTTGAAAGGTCCTTTCTAGAATGGAAAACCTGGTCTCCCTTCAGGAGATTTGTTGGATATTCCTGCTTCCCTGACCTCAGTGGAATGTGGTGGGAAAACTGAGTCATGTCCACTCTGACACCTCTTTGAAAGAAGGGGATCTGGACCTTGGAACAAATGGTAACTTTTAAGAAGGAAATTTACATTTCCCCACCCCAATTTCCATGTTCCTGTGCTCCATCTTATCATAAAGATGCTGTTTTCTTTATATTATGGTTTTATTTTCCTGTGCTTGCATTTTTGGGAAGCCACATGTTTGAGAAAGCTGGACTCCTTGTCCTTTCAGCATCTTTCTGGTGAATATCTCATGCCATTCCTTACTCATCTTCCTTATTGCTGAATACTGTCAAAATTAAAATAACACACGCTGCTAGACTGGCCATGCTGTTAGCTTATTGATTTTCCATAGAAGACGCCTGTCTGTTCCTTGCTGTCCTTGTTTTAGTGTTGTTAGCAAATCTAAAAATTCTGCTCCAGTTCCCTGCATACTGAGAAGAGCTCTTAACCCAGGGTGTACCACTTTTAATCCTTTTGCACTTAGAGCCAATCCCATGGGGAAACAGAATGACTGGATTGCCCCATTGAAATTCGCCATAGACTAGACATGCTAAAATGGCCCCCTTCTATGCCTGTGTGACTCTTATGACCAGCGACACTTTTGAAATGTCTTAAGTGATAAAAATATTTGCCAGAACTTGCATCTCGGTAGCTGCAGCATTGTGGCTTTTAGACAGTGATTTTTGTTTTCGATGCTTTAATGTGTTGCAGCCAAAGAACAGAAGGAAAGTAACTTGTGAATTGTTTAACACATTCTTATCAAAGATCCTGGAGGGTAACTTGCTGTCCCAACCAAAAAAAAAAGTCAGGTCACAGCTGATCACTTAACTCATTTGACTGCAAAACATTTGGCCTGTGTTTTGAAACAATCATTTCCTTACAAGCATGTATCGCTTTGTAGCCAAGAGACATCCTTGGGACTGTTAATTATGTTTTATGCTTGCATCAGACGTGGCGGCCAAATTGGAATGAACCACGTCTGATCATCTAGAGTAGATGGTTTTGAGAATCTTGTCCGCACAAAAAATGGTATAGCATTCCAGGTCAAGAATCAATCAAATTATACCAGTAAAGCCACAATGGTGTAGCAGATTGCATCTCAAAAAGTCTGCACGTGCAGTGTTGGTCAAAATAAATGTCAGAATTCCTTGTGTTAGAAACGTGTTGGCCGTAAAGTTGTAAAAAGCTGTTCTTGCACTATTCAGATTGCATGAAGTGATTGTATCAAGCAGAGAGGATAATCTGGTAGTGGTATTATTTGCCATATAACTGATGGTATCATCACCACACAGATAATCTGCTTCAAAACTTTTGTTTTTGTTTCTCCCTCCCTTTGGTAAATTGGGACTCGATTCCTTAATGAAGATTGTTTATCGATTCAAAATTTACTGCCAAGTGAAAATCTATGGTTCACTCTAAGAAGATTTATAGTTTGAGCCATAAGATTGAGGCTATCTTTTAGATATGTATATATGGACAAACCTGAAAGAGCTGCTGGCTCTAACACAATGCATCATTGAAAAACAACAATGACAAAAGGTATTACAATGCAGACTGCTCCTTGAAGTTGACTGAATTGCAATCAAATTCCAAAAGTCACCGGAAGAAAAGAAGTTAAACTGACAAATTAATAAAAACAGACTTCCTTGCAAAATTGGAACCATAAGGCCATCTTTCCCCATGAAATCTTGGTTTCTGATATTTTTGGTACATCTTAAATATGCACTGAGATTATTTGCTGACCGTTTTTTTGTGGTACTTATTCTCCTGGAAATACGTTCAATTGTGATGGCCTCTAAGGTCAACTGAACTGCTGACTAGCTTCCACTTTGCCACTATTTTTGGTGTGAAGGAGATGATCATCTGTTAGATTTCTGCTACCATTGTTCTGTGTATGTTTGTTGAGCTTGGCTTGTGTATCTTTTCTTTTTTATAAGCAAGTATCAGCACAGTATATGGCAATCTGGGCATTTATGCCTTTGCTTTCAATCCAAATCACATTTTGCTGAAGTGGTGAAATGCTTATTAATACTTTGGCTGCTTTCATTGTACAAATTGTTGGATTAATGCAAATTGCATCAGCTCTAAATCAACAATGTTGTATCATATTTGGGAGTTTATTTGCATGTTGTGGGGAGATGTGTTGGTGGTTGTGTTTAACCTTGCTCACTCACTCAGAAAACAATTAGTTAGGACCTAGAGATGGCAAGAACTGCAGATGCTGGAGTCAGAGATAACACAGTGTGGAGCTGGAGGAACACAGCAGGCCAGGCAGGATCAGAGGAACGGGAAAGTCGACATTTTGGGTTGGGACGTCCCCATCCGAAACGTTGACTTTCCTGTTGCTATGATGCTGCCTGCTGTTTTCCTCCAGCTCCACACTGTGTTATCTCTGGTCAGGACCCGTGTATATTCCAAATCTATTATGTCAGGGCTAAGTAATCTTTGGCATGAAATTTAGTCCAGGAGTCCGATCGACCAATTTGAAAGACACAGGTCAGATGCTGTCTGCAGTCCTAGAATGGGATCCAATTAGACTGACAGGGACTGGCTGACCATAATCAATTGGCAGTCCAAATACATGGTGAAGGTGGGCCACTTCCTGCTGTCTCTGAAAATGGCGCCTCCGGTAATTGCAGACAACTCTAAGTATTGCTTCAATCGTGTACTTAATTTGATACCACCATTATCAATGAAGAACACAGAGGTGTTCCTTTTTGTAGAAAGACCAACATTAATCTTGTACATAAACAGAAATTGCTGGAGAAACTTAGCAGATCTGGCAGCATCAATGAAGAAAAAGTAGAGTTAACATTTTGGGTCCAGTGACTCTTCTTCAGAACTAATTAATCTTGTTCCATATCAAGGTGCTGTAAGATTGCTCTTAATTAAAACAAAGAGGATGATTATACTGTAATGTGAAGTTGTCTTGCACTTGGATCATATTTGGGGATATCACATATTTGTCACAATCCAGGCTCCAATTGCAAAGCGATTATGTTGCACTGACAAAACTGGCAAACAATGTCTTTGGCACTGTGTCAGGTTTGACCTGTACTTGTATCCGTTTAGACCCTTGCATTGGTTTCAGCCCCTCAGCTCCCTGCCCCTTCCAGGCAATGACTTTGCGAACTTCTTGCATTGTGCAGTGGAAAGGAGAGTTAAAATGGCTGCCTATCTCCCGTGAAAGATCTGATGGCCCTTGCTCACCCCTTACCTAATCACAGAAGAGACATGAAATACCATTTAAGGAGCATGCAAATGAATGGGAACAGCCTTCTTAATAGATAAAATTGGTTTGCCGTCTCACTGATACACATTTGTTGTATTCACACTGGCCATGTAATTCTGTCATCCATTTGTGCCCTTGTGATTCCTACTCACCCACTTCTGACTGATCCTCTGGCTCTCACCACCACCACAGAACCTGCATGGGCAGGTTGCAGTAAATGCAACCTCTAATTTTTGCTGACTGACTGCTCCCCTGCATTCTTTATTACTGTGGGGCCACTTTTAAGAAGTTGAGCCATGCATGCTTTCAACCTCTCTCTTCAAATTTCTGACTGACGGAGAGAATAATCCCTGCCAGTAGTTTTGCCAGGCCCAAGTTTCAAAGTATTCATTAAGGCTAGATTTCCAGGTTGTCTTACTCCAGTATCATCCAGCTACTGTAATGCATCAATATCAGAAAAAAACAGCAGCCACAAAAGCTAACCTTTTTGGGTAACTGAGATGGAGTGAATGTGATGAAAAATAGAAAATGAGGATTGCATAGAGGTGGGTCATTGCATCACTGAAAAAGTAAATGGTAAGCTGTATACAGAACTGCTTCTAAAGTCATCAGGATTCTAATTTGTGTTTACTTTGTTTTCTAAACTGTTTTCATCTCATGCAATTGGATTTCAGTCTAGTCCAGGTGGATCTGACGAAAATCATTTATTGGCCATAAAAGTCCAATATATTTTTTTTTGAAAATGGGCGATTGAAGTTGTAATGATCACTAAATCACAGCACTACACTACCCTTAATTTGTTCCAGGTTAGGGCTACATTCACTCTCGCCCGTTTGGCAATTGTAGATTACATTCTAGTGGAAGATATTTTGTGGACAATGTAGAAGGAGGAGACATGGGTACAAGACTTAGGAATGTTGGATTGTTACAGGATGTCTGAAAGATAGAGATATTTGATTTGCCGGTGCTTGCAGCCAATATGATGAAGGTCAAATGGCCAAAAGAGTTGTTCATTTTTATGATTATTTTTGGCAAACTGTGAAGTTCAGGTCACAGCTTATAAACCGTGATGTAAATCGCTGTCTTTGTTTGGAAGTGCCTAAAACTTAGTGTCTCCCAGCAGATGATGAAGGTGCAGTTGTATGTAGTATGCCCAGGACCTGACCTCATGTATGATTGACCAACGTTAATGAAATCTGCACTCACACAACATGATGTGTGCACTGTCTTTACGATGATTAACCTGTAACACTCTAGATAGTATGTTTCATGTCAAAAGTACCTCACTTTTCTAGTTTATCTTGTGAAGCATGGTTTATGTTTGAAAGTAATACCAGTAATAAGAAATGCTTGCAGTTATATTTGATTGTCTTTGAGATGTAGAGTTAGCAAAGCTCCGAAGAATAAATTATTTGATCAAGAATGTGGAATAAAAAGAGTCTTCTTTTGCAGTTCCATTCAACAAAAACTTTAATCAACACAACTTTGTTCAGTAGAAATTATGAATGGTAATGAGCTGCCATTGATCATTGTGCGGTTTCACTTGTGAACTCTGATATGTTATGTTGATCCATTGATTTGTATGAAAAGTGTAAACTCACTTGTTTATATATCTTAGTCTGGAAAAACACTGGTTTGTTTTCAACAGTGTGCTAATTTGGAGAGAGTGCAGCAGAATCCTACACCAATTATAGTGTACATAGGACTTCAAAGAGGGCCTTGCTAAGCCTACAGGTCATGTTTCTGCAAGGCAAGATATGAGAAAGGTGCAGAATGAGATCGATGATGAAGTCATCTTGGGGCTTTGTTGCAATTTCAGAGCCTGAGGAGGAAAATTAGCCTCATAGAAAATTGTAGCATTGTTTGGTGAGTCTGTTCAAAGATAAAGTCACAGAATCCTGTTAACATGAACTCTGACGTTTCATATCCGTGAATCGTATCTGTAATAATTATTTAACAAAAGTATGTGTCACAGCTTTCAGTGAAAAACAAATTCGTATCCTGTAGGTGACGAGATGAGGTCAGTGGCTTGTAAATGGGTCACATGTTTGAAGAACTTGTCTAAGTGCCTTAACTAATGAATGTGGTTTTCAATTTATTGTGCACAGCTGTTTTACTGATCTGATCGAGTCCACACTTGTTTTGCGCTGAGCAGGATTTTTATATTACAGAGCATCCAGTTAACACTGACAATGACTTCTGCTTGTCTGGAAAAAGACTGGAAGTCTGGGAAATTGAAATGTCACAGCTTTTAGTGTAAAACAAAATTGTGTGCTCTAGGTGATCAGCATGATATTTTTGGACTAGGATTTAGCAAGATAATGTCAACTTTAGTTATTTAGTTTTGTTCAGTAGCAAATTATGGCTTATACAAAGTGAATAACCATGTTAAAGCAGTTAATTATGACTGATTAAGGCTGTACTAATAAGAGTTTAGGTGGATGGTATAGACTGTGCATGTTTTGAAAGTACTATCAAAGAATTGAAATTTATATCACTTTGTGTTTTTTGCGGTTTTTTTTTGCAGTGATCATGCCTTTGACGTACAGTCCAGATATAGCTAGTCTGTTGATGATTAAAAGTCACTTCTTGTGCTAAGAACCATCTGAATTATCCAGTAATTTGATGTAAATAATGAGGATAAAAAAATCTTTGTACTTGATGGTAAGAGACAGTGAGGGGTAAGAGGGCACATTTTCCAGTGGGAACTGCTAACTGGTGCTGCCCATTGATCTGCAGTAGGAGACTCAGGTTTTCACCAAAATCGTCAGTGACTGGAACTCATTCCTCCAAAAGTGGTTGAGGCAAAGACAGTTGAGTGTCTCAAAGCTGAGATTGTGAAGCAACTGACAAAATAGACGTCATCATCTCCGAATAAGGCGTTGCACATTTATGACAGAGATGAGGAGAAACTTCTTCTCTCAGAGTGTTGTGAATCTGTGGAATTTGTTTTCACCACAGTTGAGACTGCCTCACTAAGCCTATTGAAGACCAAGATCGATCATTAACCAATAAGGGAATTGAGAGTTATAGGGAAAAGACAGGAAAGTGAAGTTGAGTATTATCAGATCAGCATGATCACATTGAACGACAGAAGATGTAAGATTCAGCCTGTAGAGGTGTCTGTAAGGCAGGTTTATACGCAGCAGATGAGCAGCTTGATGAGGGCCAACAGAGTTGATTGACTGTGTCAAGAATTCAAAAGGAAAATATCACGTTTGATGCCTGTTCACAGATCAATATGCCCATGCCATCTTTTTCACCAGCTTAACCCAGGAACTGTGGGAACAACTCTGAGGTAGCAATAAAGAAGGAGAAAGAGGAGAAGAAGGAATGATAGTTCCAACAGAACCAGAGAGACAAGGCTCTGAAGCTCCAAATATGGATGAGCAAGCAGCTCATGGAGTGGGGGACAAAAGTATTCGGCACAGTTAAGCAGTGTACCAAGAAAGGGTGTACAAAAGACATTTCTTCTTGCTGCAGATAAGTGAACAACCATATGGTGTGGTGAATGGTGTCAACCTAGAGAAACTGTCATCGGCATCTGCCATCTTCTGCAGGAAGATTTGGAGCTGTGTGATTTGGGAGCTGGCACTGTGCCTGTGGCATTGAAATCACAGCTGCACTAAACATGGTAGCCATTGGCACCATTCAAAGCTCAACTAAGAATCTGTGGCATCTCCAAACTGGCAACCCACAAGTGCATTCCTAAATACACCAACCCCCTTCACAGGAAAGCAATATATTTTTGTCAAGTTCACCATGGATGCAGAGACATAAGGTGCAGTGATTGCTGGATTCCCTTTGGTCCCAAAAGGCCTTTGACCGCACACATGTAGCACTCAGTTCTTCCTGACACCATCCTGGCAGATTCTGGAATGGGAAGGGATTTCTTTCCCTCAATGTCCAGCTGATCTGTGACTAGAGGCACCCACAGTCCAGGGAGCTGTTGCAACGTTTTACATTCTGCACAACACCTGTGTTCCACTAATATTCAGTTTCGCATGTCATCTCCAGGGCTACATCATGGGTGACCAGGGGTATTAATGGCCCCAGTGAGAAACCCACAGGCTGGTGCTGAATAGCACTACAGTGCTGCTGAATGCCTCTGCTAGGTCCACCATTGAATGCACAGTTGGTCTTCTGAAGTTATACATCTGTTTGCTGGGACCACTCAGGAGGTGCACTCCAGTATACTTCACACTGGGGCTCCGGAATTGTATGTACTGTGCTGCACAATCTAGCTTAACAAGGGTAAGTTAGATGGAGAAGCCAGTAGTCTGATGGAAATCCTGCGGATGCCAGTGCTAATGTTAAGGATACTGTGGTAGTCAAGGCAGTGAGACTGAGGGTGGGTAGATCCAAGAGAACCTGATAACACCTAGACTTGAGATGATTGAGTTCACATCAGAACCAGGAGCCAATTCTGGCTTAAAGCCATTCCTCCCTTCGAGGGAATGTTTGGTTTCTAACTTTAAAACATTAAGCTACTTTGTTTGGCATATATTTTGTTCCATTTGCATCAATAACGTCATGTTCTGTTTCCATGCCAGTACATCAGTAAGTTATACAGCATTACATGGGGGCTGCACTCAGACCACTCGAAACTTCATTTCCCAGGAGCATCGCAGGCTGAGGGGTGACCTTATAGAAGTTTATAAAAACATCAGGGGCATGGATATGGTGAATAGCCATGGTCTTTTCCTCAGGGTGGGGGTGTCCAAAACTAGAGGGTATGGGTTTAAAGTGAGGGGAAAAATATGAAAGGAACCTAAGGGGCACCTTTTTCACACAGAGGGTGGAGTGTGTATGGAATTAGCTTCCAGAGGGAGTGGTGGAGGCTGGTACAATTACTGCATTTAAAAGGCACCTGGATGTATTCATGAATAGGAGAGGTTTAGATGGATATGGGCCAAATTTTGGCAATGGGACGAGATTAATTTAGGATATCTGATCAGCATGGATGAGTTGGACTGAAGGGTCTGTTTCTGTGCTGTACAGCTCTATGACTGCATTTGCAAGGAGCTTCCACCTAACACTGAGAGTTAGAGGAACTGAACTAAGAGTGATTCCCAGAGCCCAAATATCCAGCTGAAATGCCACTTCCCAGATGATATGCTCCCCCCCAGAGGACAGCAGAAAATGAGAGAGCCTGAGCAGTTCCCACATTGCTGCACAATGAGGTAATTATTTGGGGTAATTATCACCCGTTAAAAGTAGTTTACAAGGAAAACTTATGTTGTCAGAAGCCTTAATGGATTGGAAGAGACCACAGAACTGTTGTTCAAAATGGTGTAATTATTTCTAGCACGGCACAAAACATTGACCCCCCATGCACCCAAAGTGTGTTCCCTGTTTTTGAGTCTTTCCTTTTCTGTGACTACTGTCTGGTGTCACCGTGGCAGCCAGAACCGAGCATGAGGGAGCCAGCTGTCTGCTTTGCTGCCTTGCCTCCTGTGGTCTTTTGACAGGAGGGCTCTCTGTTGAGCTTAGATCTCGGGGGCTCCAGCCTGCAGTGGTATGCTGCATGGGTGCAAGCTGTAAACCCGTTGGTGTGACGGGTTTCGACGGAGGCATTTGATAGAGGGAATGCGGTGCATAGGGCATTTCCGGAATGCCCTGAGATCACAATCCTTGGGTGCCTGTCTGTCGCCCAGCCTCTAGGTCAGTAGTGGCACCTCCCTCACCCATTGAGGAGGGCAGTCAACATACCATGGTCTCCGTGGCACAAGCGAGGGAGTGAATTTCCCTGTGCAAATCCAGCAGGTACTGATTGTTCTGCTGGAGCTGATGGTTGCCCACCTCTTCCATGCCAGAGCCATAATATCAGACAGAGCGTGGACAGGCTTCTCCACCCTTTGCTTCACATTTGAGTCTGGCACCTCAACCAGGTCCTTCCCTCGATACCTCTGTCAGGTCTCATCTCATTCAGAGGGTCATCAGCAGGATTGGGTTCAGCAGTGGTCTCTCTTCTGGCAATGCTCCATGCATTAGAGACCTCGGCCATAGCTGTGGACTGCATAAGGAACCTACTCTAGATACATTGCCCACCAAGATGAATGGCTCTGCGCTGCTGGAGGCTGAGGAGAAAGACCTTGACGGTGCAGTCTCTTAATGCCGGTCCTCCTCCAGAAGTATGCAGTGAGGTGCTGGTAGAGAGATGTGGAGCACCTCTATTGGTACCAGTCTTGAAGCTGATACCTAGAGGCTGCAGAGAAAAACAAAGATTTGTCACTGTTGCAAGCAATCACCCTTAACCAAGGGCTATTTTTTAAGACAATGTTGCTTGATATGCAGCTGGGAGGAACAGGTTGGAGGCTTTCTCAACAGATGGCTGTAGATATCCAATCTCCCCTAAAGCAAGGGCATGTTCTCCTTGCTCTCCTGTCAGCTGCTGGCCTGGTCCTCAAACTAAGTGAGGAGCATTATGTCAGGCATCCCCTACCCATTATTTGTGCGTATACTCTTCTGTAAGAAGGAGAGGGGCATTAAGTGACATTTGCATTAGTATGTGAGCACTTTATCTGTATCATTGAATGCACAGGGAGATGTGAATCCCCAGAGCTGTGATCGTCTATGTGCTGCTAGTAAGTAGAATGTAGTTTGGGGAATTTGGGAGTTAAAGGATTCTGATCGAAAAGTGTCTCAAGTGTCAGCAAGGGGCTAGAGCTAATGAAAACCAGTAAAGCAGTAAGTGATGGATGTGCCTGAAATACCTATGAGGTGTTCATCCCAAAGCCAATTTCTTTTGTGATAGGAGAAAATTATTGCAAATATCGGAATCTGTACTGAAAACAAAAAGCACTGGTAATCCCAGCAAGTCAGGCAACATCCGTGGCGAGAGTGCAAGCTAATGTTTCGAGTCTAGATAACTCTTCATTAGAGTATTTTTTGTGATTATGTCCATGTTCCAGGTAATGGTTTGCTGAAATGCTGTTAGATGCTGCACATTCTCCTCATGGTATGAAAGGCCACCGAGCTGGTGATGTTTGAATTTCTGAGTGTACTGTAGCTCCTTTTTTGTTATAAGTGTAAGCTCTGGTAGTGGTGTGAAACGGAGCATCACTGTGGTATCAATGGTTCTAAACCGATAAGTGAAATGAAGTGACAGACATTGATTGCATCTGATAGAGTTGCCTGGTACAGGACCTTGATTAGATGGAGTTTAATTTAGATAAGTGTGAGGTGTTACATTTTGGGAAGGCAAATCAGGAAAGGACTTACACAGTTAATGGTAGGGCCCTGGGGAGAGTTGCAGAACAAAGAGACCTAGGAGTGCAGATGCATAGTTCCTTGAAAGTGGAGTTGCGGGTAAACAGGGTGGTGAAGAAGGTATTTGACACACTTGACTTCATTGGTCAGTGAATTGAATATAGGAGTTCTGACATCATGTTGCAGCTGTACAGGACATTGGTGAGGCTACTTTTAAAATACAGTGTTCAGTTCTTGTCTCTCTGCTTTAGGAAAGATGTTGTTAAACTTGAAAGAGTGTAGAAAAGATTTACAAGGATATTGCTGGGGTTGGAGGCTTTGAGCTATAGGGAGAGACTGAATAGGCTGCGGCGTTCTTCCCTGGAGCATCGGAGGCTGAGGGGTGACCTTACAGAGATTTATAAAATCACGAGCGGCATGGATAAGTTGAAAGCCGAGGTCTTTTTCTGAGGGTAAGGACGTCCAAAATTAGAAAGCATGGGTTTAAGGTGAGAGCAGAATGATTTAAAAGGGGAAACTTTTTCACGCAGAGGGAGATACAAGTATAAAATGAGCTGCCAGAAGAGGTGATGGAAGTGGATACAATTACAACATTTAAGAGATATCTGGAGGGGTATATGAATAGGAAGGGGCTAGAGGGATATGGGCCAAATACTGGCAAATAGGACTAGATCAGTTTAGGATGTCTGGTCAGCACAGATGAGCTGAACCAAAAGGATCTGTTTCCGTGCTGTACTATCTGACTCTGTGACTCAGTGTTGTCGTTGACAGTTTTGTGCAATGTGCCAACTTATTGTGCCAACTCTGACCCACTGGGGCATGAAACATTGAGTAGAGAGGTACATACCCTGCTGGAGTGCAGCAGATTATTCATCGTCTTTGTGGCATTTGAACCAGGTTCTCTTGAGCCTACCTTCGGGCACTGATGTCCAAAACCTTTCTGTAGGCTTCCTTCATTAGTTTGAATGGTTACTTGTTGCCAACTCCTAAGGAAAAATAAACTTACTCTCTCTCCTGGACAGCCTTCAGTAGAACTTCTCAGGAGGCATCGCTGAACAGTGGTACTGGGGTCTTGCCTGGTCTCTCACATCTCCAGGGAGTGATGAGTGTATGTTGGCTGATGCTGCAGAGTTGCAGAGGGAGTATTGCACATAAAATGAAGAAGAACTCAATTGCACAAGAAGCTGTGTTCATCCCTAAACAGAAACACTCCCTGTTTTCAAGTCTGCCTCCACACGTGGTCTCAAAGAATTATGATTCCCATCCTGAGAGTTATTTGCCCAAAATGGCCTTTGTTTGTAGCTGGCCAAATCCACATGTCTGCTTAAGGATTTGTGTTCATTTTGTGTGGTTGCAGAAATCGTAATTTCTCTGGAGTGGCCCAAATATAAGCAATTTTACAAAGTGTTCTATCGTGTATCATAAAGACTTTTTCAACAAATTACCCACAGCCTCTCTTGTGTAGTCTGTGTATGCATTCCAAAATAATTATTTCCCATAACTGATAATTAACCTTCTTACACTGGTTAACAGTATAAATGTCTAGGTACCTTTTTAATAAGTGGGGTCACTAACCTTCTGTGGAGAATCCGTCTTCAGACGAGGTCTGAGGATAAGGAGGGGGGAGGGAACTGTTCTTTTCCTTGGACTACTTGACTGTTGAGCAAGATTCTTGGAGGAATTTGTTTGGTTTTACTATGTGAACTAAGGATCGTTTAGGCTGATCTGAAGTGTGTCCCTATTAAAATAGTTTGATTTATTAAGCATTGAGTATTTTCTCAGCCCAATGTAAGAAGTACTCTTGCAGAGTAAAGTTATGTCTACCCTGCCCCTTTAGAAGAACATGACCCGTTGCAGCAGTAGAGTATTTCCGTTTCTCTCTCATGCTGCCTTTATGATCTTCGCCTGAATGAGATTGCAATTACTGTTGGATTTTGCATTGCACAACAGAGAAAGGCTGGCGCAGCTCATTTTCATAAAACTCGCTAACTGAACCGCTCCTGCTGCCTCAGCTAAAGTCAGATCAGGGATCAGATCTGAAAACCTTCTCCCATGTAACTCAGTAACTCGCTGTTTTAAGGGGTAATGCTGCACCTCCTTCATTGATGATCCCGAATTGAGACAAAAAAATGAGTTCACAATTCCACACTTCCACTGTGGAATGATGCTTCCTGAAATGCATCACTCAAGAAATTTCAGTTATGTTGACTCTCTAAATTTAATGTTAGTGGACAGGACTGACTGGTTAGGTATAGGCATGATGTCCTGAGATCTGTTCCATGCTAGCTTGTTGCCTGCTGGAAACAGCAGATCATGCAATCTCTACTTTTGGTACATATCTCCAGTGACGTTAAAAGGCTCACTAATAAAATTAGACATTGAGTTTATTGAAGTATTCATGTGCAGCCCTTCTTCAAAGTGAAGCACTTTGTTTTGAGTGTAAGTTTTTTTTCTTTATAATGAACCAGTTTGTGTTTCAGAAGTGGTGGTTTGAAATTTTATATTGAAAGCACAAGCAAAATAAATACTGTTTTTGTACAGTGTACCACCGGTGAGAGCGTTGTTGAGATTTCTTTTTATGCTTAGTTTAATTTAAATGTGGAGAAATCATGCAATCTTGCATCATGTGACTAAGGGAAGCGATTGTCTTGACTGTTGCTTGTGGTTAATTTAAGCTTATTCAGTTTTACAGAGACTACTGTACATGAATTTAACAGAACTTTTTCTTGGTGTTATATAGCTTTATTGGATGTTAAAATTAAACCTAAATTACATATAAGTAAGTCATTGGCTATTAATCGTTCACTTTGGTAAAATAAGCCATGCGAGAATACCTACTTTCTCAATTGGTTGAAAGTCTCAATGTTACCTGGATTTTCTATTTATTTTTAAATAGGTATCTCCACTTCAATCAAATAGAATCTTTAGAACCTGAATCCTTCAGTGACCTTCCAAAGCTTGAAAGGCTGTAAGTGTCGCGATTTCCTAATACATTTAATATATTACCACTTGAGAAAAACTTTAAAGGGTATTGACAGCCAAACCTGGTTGTAAAATGAGGCCAATTCAGAGGTATTGGAAATGACAGACTTGCTGGGTTACTGTTAAAGATGAAAGAGATTTGTTTTAAGAGTATGTGGAGCGGCCGCAACAATATTCACTCCCAAGTAACTCCAGTTCATTCGAACTCGTGACCGATATTCTGTCTTGGGCTTACCAAGTTGTACAGCTGTCTCAGGCATGCAGCTGCCTGTAAGGTAGAACTGTGGTCTCTGGAGCTGTAACAGCATTAGTGTTGATGAATAAATGGAAGTAACAAAAATAGAAGGTAAAATACGTTGTGCTACTATTAATGCCTCAAACCTCTCTTTAAACTGTAGGCATGTCATCTAATTTGTGTTTAAGCCCGTAAACATTCATCTTTTACTGTATTTTTGACAGGCAAGAACTAACCTTGATGTATAAAAGCTGCTCTCTTACTGCAGTTTACGATACAATGTTTATTAGAATACTAACAAAATCATTTTGCTTTCAAAGGAATGAGAGTTTTACAGCAAGTTAGTGTGAAAGTCCTGTGAATGTCTTTGATATAGCTAAACAGCTGTGTTGTCAATGGAATTCATCAGTCACAACACTGATTACTAGTTGGGGATTACTAGTTGGGGATTACTAGTTGGGGATTGACTTTACAGGCTGAGGAATGAACAATGTTATTCCAACCTCAACTGCCTGAAATCTACAGTGTGACTTGTCTTCTGTTTTTTTTAAAAAAAGTAGCAGTAACTCCTTTGGGACACCAATGCCTTTAGTTTCAGGTTGATATCAACTTTAGCTTGGCACCATTCTTCTGATGGCACACCAGAAAAGTATTCAGGTATTTCTTGTTGCAGTGACAGACATGTCTTAATACAGATTAAATTCCTATTGTGTAAGGTGTATTCAAATAAACTCAATTTAGTAGTTCAGTCCGCCTCAAAGGACTTTCACTTGGCCTATGTATCAATCTAAAGACAAGCTATGAATTCATTTGGTTAGCTTCTCATTAGGTTGATCATGGGATGGTGACAACGCTCTGAAGCATTTTTGGCAAATTTTGCTTTTCATCATAATCCCCCAGAAGGCAATGGAAGTAGGGTCATTAAGTCCTTCTGAGGCAGTGGCAGATGGATTATTACTAATCTGGAGAATCAAGGTTATTGGAGGAAGTTGGGAATGTCGAACTTTAACCGCAAACAGATCATTCATGATCTTTTTAAATGGGGAGCAGGCTCAAGGGGCCGAATTATTTATTTCTCCTATTTTGGATGCTTGGATGGCATTTTTGACATATAGTGCCCATGTGGTGAAATGTTCAAACCATGTTCTGCCAGGAGGAGTGGAGACACATGTCTATCCGTTTAGTACTGAGTTCCCCAAAGATGGAACTGGAAGATTGGAACTAGGTTGCTGCTGGTTAGTTAGTCTACTGCCTGCTTCATAATGGAACTTGAAGGAGTAGTCCTGTAATTGACCATTTTAATTTTTCCCATTTGTCTATGGAAACCTGGTGCCCGAATGGGTATAGAGACCAATGGACAGTGGGAAGCTAGACTCCCAACAATAATTTTTGCACATTTGCTAAACCCTGAATCTGGACTTTTAGCTGAGATTTGAGCACCACACCAACATAAAACAACATGACTCTTCAATCGGAACAGTATTTACATGAATTTCTTTGCAGTTTGTGTTGGTAAATATTGAGCACTTCCCACAACCGGTGCAGACATCACGGGCCAATTAACATTCATGTTTGCCTTATATTTTCTGTGTTTCTATGATCTGTTCAGGCAGATGTCTTACATCTGGCTGACCACAAAATCATTCAATGATTACACAAAATGGTTACCTATCAATATGAATGCCAATATTAAGTTTAGAATTGGTTAAAATTTGGAACTGTCCATTCACTGTTATATACCCTGTGTTATGAACTGAAGGAAGTGCTGATGATGCAGCAAATTATGTACATCAAATTCTTATGAAGATTTTTCAAGGAGTTTTTAAATGTTGGTAATTTATTGGTGCAAACAAATTGCTTATTTACTGAAAATCTGTTTTATTTTTGACCCATGAAGAAGTTATTTGTGTACAATGTATTGCACCTGTTTTTTCTCTTTATTTACTTGAATTTTGAGAAGGAACCAAGGTATCTGCTTTGGCTAAATGCCTATTGCTCAATTCACAACTGCTGAACAGTGACTTCATTCCTGTAAAACGAGCAAATACGTTTTGTGCACTAGGTCTACAGAGAAACAATATTTTGATGTTATATTTTCTTTTACAGATTCTTGCACAACAATAGATTGTCGCAGATTTTACCAAGAACATTCAGTCAGTTAGAATCATTGAAAAGACTGTAAGTAAGAGAAACTAACTTTGTGTATGGGGATGTGGGAGCGGGAAGAATTATAATTAATGGATCAATTTGGTACAAGCAAACTTTGTGACTAATCGGTGGTCACCGCTTGCATAAGGTGTGGAGTGCCGGTCTAGTTGCTTTATTATTGAAGAGGGAACAGGATGATTGAAGGTATTCACATAAATCGCATGCGCATTGTATCAAATCAAAAGATACTAGGGCAGATCTCCCTGTGCCTGCTCCTGGTCATGCTGAACTTCTTGAGATGCAGCACAGCGTAGAAATCCTAATCTTTCACATTGCATGTTCATAAATGCGATCCCACAATTGTTTTGTAGATTACATTGAAATGAATGAAATATCAGTTGGATTCCTCTACATTCCTGGGGCCTTCTCCATCATAGATTCCTATAGTTGTTGCATCCTGGCAGCCAGGAACATGAAACAGCACCCCTGTGTATTTACCTCGTAACTGAAAATAAAGCAGATGGTTTGCGGGTATCTTAGTGAGTCATACTAATGGAGTGTTTCTCAGATACTAGATTACGTTGAAGAAAAAAAAACAAACAATTGTGGAAACTGGAAAACGGTTCCTGTTCTGAAAACGGGTCATAGAGTCATACAGCACTGAAACAGACCCTTCGGTCCAACCAGTCCATTCTGACTGTGCTGCCAATCTAAACTAGTCCCACCTGCCTGTTCTTGGCCAATATCCCTCCATTCTGAATTGCCTTTAATGTCTAGGGATATGCAGGCTAGATGGATTAACCATGGGCAATGCAGGGTTACATGAAGGATGGGTCCGGGTGGGATGCTTATTCGAGGGTTGGTGTGGAGTCAATGGACCAAATGGCCTGCTTCCACACTATTGGGATTCTATGATATGCCTCCTAGTCTTAGAATCCCCCACCCTAGGGAAAAGACACCTGTCATTCACTTTATCTATACCCCACATTATTTTATGAACCTCTATAAGGTCAACCCTCAACCTCCTGCACTTCGGTGAATAAAGTCCTAGCCTCTCCTTATAAATAAAATCCTCCACTCCCGGCAACATCCTGGTAAATCTCTTCTGAATCCTCTCCAAAATAGTAATATCTTTACTACAAAAGGAAGACTAGAACTGGACACAGTCCTCCAGAAGAGGCTTACCTAATGCCTGGACAATCTGAACATAACATCCCAATTCCTATACTCAGAGTTCTGAGTAATGAAAGCAGCCGTGCTAAACTGAACCCGAAACGTTAACTCAGCTTTTTCTCCACAGATGCTGCTAGACCTGCTTCATCTTTACTGCAATTTTGGAGTTTATATCGATTTTAATTTAGCTGAGACGTCAGTTTTGTTTTTGAAAGTACATTCCAAGTTGTTTCTTAAGCTTTATATTGTTATGTTCATATTGAAGACATATATACATCGAGTGATGAAGTAAAATGGTCTTTTATCACATTGTGTGTATGTCTTTGTTTGACTTAGGAACAATACTTTTCAAGAACTCATGCCTTTATAAACCAGTCTTTTAAGTTATTCATACAAAGCAATATAACAGTTTGTCTTCACTTGAAGATACTTCTTTTTAATAGGAGATTAGACTCAAATAGCCTGAATTGTAACTGCGATCTAATGTGGTTGGCGGAGATGTTGCAGCAATATGCGGAATCTGGTAACACACAAGCAGCAGCGACCTGTGAGTATCCCAAAAGGCTACAGGGAAGGTCCGTTGCCACAGTTACTCCAGAGGAATTTAACTGTGGTGAGTTTCACCTTGGTCAAATCAATATAAACCACATCGCTGTACAAATGTTATACTACCGAACATCAGTTTACCATCAGCTTCCCATTTTGAATTGTATGGTTTTTTAATATCTTGTAATACTTAGAAATAGTGCAACCAAAATTCCCCATATAATGAACTTTTTGCCAATAAGCTGGTGTCTGATAGTTTATAGTCACCACGTAGCAACCTCTGACTTTATTAGCTTTAAAGCAGTTTGACAGACACTTGTTCGACTCGTATTGATATGCCATCTTTGCTTTAGGAACACACAAAGACACTTCAGAGACAGGCATAAAGAAAATGGAAACCGAAAGAACTGCGGATGCTGTAAATCAGAAACAAAAACAGAAGTTGCTAGAAAAGCTTAGCAGGTCTGGAAGCATCTGTGAAGAGAAATCAGTGTTAACGTTTCGGGTCCTTCAGTTCTGATTTCTCTTCCCAGATGCTGCCAGACCTGCTGAGCTTTTCCAGCAACTTCTGTTTCTGTTTCTGATAAGGAAAATGGATATTGAGTCAGGAAGGCCAAGGTGAGGAGCAGTGTCCAAAGGGTCGGTGAAAAAGATGGGTTCTGAGACAGTTTTTGGAAAAATAGGAGAGACATTTAGGGATAAAAGGTACTGCAGATGCTGGAGAATCCGAGATAACAAGCATGGGGCTGGATGAACACAGCAGGTCAAGCAGCATCATAGGAGCAGGAAAACTTGACGTTTCGGTGCAATATGACATTTTCAGGGACCTGAGTGTTCAGTAGGAGCATGAAGAGAAGGAGACAAAAGACCAGGATGAGGAAAAAAAGGAAAGTTTGGGCATAATTGTGTGTTTCAGTTTGATGTAGTGGCTTCTTAAGTATCTTCTTTTGTGAACTTGTTGCGAATAAGCAGCTCATCATCTTCCTGGCTACTTGTCTATACCGTGGAGTGTACAGTGACCTGTGAAGTACCTTGAGATATTTTCTTCTATGTCAAAGGCCTGATGTACATGCAAGGAATTGTTATTAGATTTCTTGTGGATTTTGCCTCATTACCTCCCTTCTGAAGAATTGGCCACTGGCTTGCCCTACAATAATGCAAACAAGATGACAAATCACTGGTACTGAGAATCATAAGCTTTGATCACATCCCACTATCCTTTGCTTTTGAAGCAGCTGTTCTCCCACATGTTGCACCATTCCCCAATATTTTACTTGCTGTGCTAATGACACAGAGCTTGGTTGACCATTTTCAATGTGTTCATCATCGTAAAATGTCTTGCTTATGTTCAACCGTTCTTTTCAAAACTTAGGCTGCTTTGACTTCAGTCCTTGCATTGTCCTTTTTCCTAAAAAGAAAGCTGGGTAAAGTTGGTATTGTAGCATAATTAACTGACAAAGCTGTAATCCTTGAACACTTTAATAATGCTGAGATTTTTCATGGCCCATGGATACACTGTGGCTTTAAATTTATAAAGCTTCGCTTTACGTTTGCTGTTGACTTTTGTTACGCTGAATAACCAAAGTTTGTCAAATCAAATTCGAAAGAACTGCGGATGCTGTAAATCAGGTACAAAGTTTTTCATCCAGTTGTGTAAAAAGGTGATGGAACTGTGATCAGACGTAACCTATATTGGAATGCGTAGTAATATGTAAAATGTGATTTTTAGTCCTCTTGATTTTGGGAGCAGTTTTAAAATAAATTTTCAATTTGTGTAGAAAAGCCACGAATAACGACACAGCCACAGGATGCAGATGTGACATCCGGGAACACTGTGTACTTTACCTGCAGAGCTGAGGGAAATCCAAAACCTGAAATAATATGGCTGCGGAACAAGTAAGTAGATGTGCTGCTCTCAGCTTGCAAGGTTATTGAATTAAATGGAAGTTTTATTTTAACGTTTTCAAACAGCTCAATCATAAACCCACTCTCATACACTGTGCTTGCAGCCCAAGTTTCAGAGGTTGGCTTGGGACAACTGTCTAGATGTTTGCCCCATTATGAGGCCTGGCAAAACAGTAAGAGTCAGTGTACTTTTGTGAGATACTGCTGCTATTTCAGTGGAAACAGCTGCCAGTTACAATAGGGACAATCACTAGGAAAAACAGCCCATTTATGATCATTACCTCATGATAACAATGTAATCCTCACTCCTCAAATGGTATAGTGTAAAAATGGGTTATTTGCATACAAAATATAGAGCATTTAGTAGTTGATTGAGCATGTGATGTCAATCACTGCCAAAGTAGAGGTGGACAGATAGCTGTCCGTATCCCCTGTTCTGAGTCCACAAGGTTTACTTTGTTTAAAGTGGTAGGGGAAACCCCAAGGTAGCCTAGACTAATGAGAAGAGGCCCTTTTTCTAAACAAAATGTATTTTATTCCAAGATAACAATCAGATCCATGTTGCATTAGTAAGATAGACATTGTTATTTAGACAATGAGAAGACCTAGATGGTCTGTCTTCCATGACATCCAGAGCTGTTCTACCTTTTCCCAACCAAGTCCTTATGACATAATCAGATTGAGTGAGGCTTAATGCAGTCTTCAGGAAAAAAAAGTAACCTGATTGCTGTTTTCTCAGTCCAAAATGGATAACCTCGCGCTTGCTTGAACTCCATTTCCTACAGTTTTACCCATTTAGTCTATCTCACCTAGCCTGTCAAGAGCCCTTTGTAATTTTATGCCATCGCCTACTGTCTACAATGCCTCCTATATTTCTGTCATCAGCAAATTTTGATGTATGACTATCGATGCCATTTTCCAAGTCATTAATAAATAATATGAATAATTAGGCCCTAACCCAGATCCTTATGAGACACCACTGGTCACATCCTGCCAATTCGAGTACCTATCCATTATTCCTACTTCCTGTTGCCTGCCAATCAATCAATTTCCCAGTCATGGCAGTAATTTGCCTTCAATTCCATGGACTTCAATCTTGATTATAGTCTCCACCAACTTCCCCAAACTAACTGGTATGTAATTCCATGATTTCCCTCTTTTGCCCTCCTTAAAAAGTGCAGTGACATGAAATTTTCCAATCCGGAGGAATGACTTCTGAACCTACGGAATTCTGCAAGGTTATATTTAGGCCATTTACAATGTGTTCCCCAACTTCCTTTAACTCCCTTGGATAAAAACTATCAGGTCCCAGGAATTTGTCAGTCTGTAATTCCATTTATTTCCTCATTACTGATGTTTTACTTACATTAATTATATTCAGTCACTGCTCCCGATCCACTATCAATTTTCTTGGGACTTTGGCAAGCTGTCCTGGTTTTCTTTTGTAAGTACTGAGACAAAGTAATTATTCAAAATATCTGCCATTTCCCCACAGTATTTGACAATGTCCCCATCAATGGTCAGATACTTCTGACCACCCTTTTTCTCTTTATGTAACTATAAAATTTATTCTTATTCATTTCGATGTCCCTGACAAGTTTCCTTTCATAATCCCTTTTGGTAGATCTTTTAAGCTGAATTTTGGCCTTTTGCTGGTCTTTGCACCTTTCCCATTCAGGAGTTGTGCTGTTTCTTGCATTTTTGTAAGCCCTGTCTTTTAGTTTTATGCTGTCCCTTATTTCTTTAATTGCCCGTGGCTGATTTTATCTGTGAATTGGAACTTTCCCTCCTGGGGGTATAAACTGGTTTTGTATTGTGTTAAATGTTTCTTTAAACATCCTCCCCTGTTCCTCGGTTGTTTTACCCATTAGTACATTTTACTGTGGACAGTCTCTGTCTCATCTCGTTAAAGTCAACCTAACCTAAATCTAAAACTCTCGTAGCTGATTCATGCTTTTTGCTTTCAAGCGCTACATTGAACTTGGTCATGTTATGGTCACTTTGTGGGGGGAGCTATTTGACCTCCTGTTACTTTATGTCCTACTTCAGTGAATCTTCTGGAAGTGACCTATTGTCCTACAATACTGCATTGTCTTTTTAAGCGTTGGGCACTGCTTGCGCGTACAAGGCTTTCTTCTTCCATGGTACTGATATTGATTCTCAATAACTTCTCTGTGACTTTCTCTTTGTGTTGGCTTGTCACATGTGTCTTCAGTGATTTAATACTATATAAACTAAATGGTGTATGCAAAACTCCTATGATAAGGTTGATCTTCTCCTGTCAGGATTCTCTGCGACCCTTTCTGCTTTCTCGCTATGACATACCACAAACAGCTGCATGCTGTTTGCGCAAATTTCTATTAAGGCTCATAAATCAGTAACTGAAATTTCTCCTGGATTTATATTTATTCTGTACAACTAAATCAAACTTCAGTCTGCACTGCTGTGTACAGTGTCGTGATGTCAACTATGCTTTTGATCAGAAACTCAACTGGACTCACCACATAAACACAGTGGTTGCAAGAGCAGGTCAGAGGCTGGGAATACTTTGGTAAGTAACTCAACTCCTGACTCCCCAAAGCCTGTCCACTGTTTACAAGGCACAAGCCAGGAGTGTGATGGAATTCTCCCCACTTGCCTGGATGAGTGCAGTCCCAACAACACTCAATAAGCTTGGCTCCAGGACAAAGCAGCCCACTTAATTTGCACTACATCCACAAACATTCACTCCCTCCACCACCAACGTTCAGTAGCAGCAGTGTGTACTATCTACAAGATGCACTACAGAAATTCACTCAATATTATCAATCTTCTAAACTGACAGCCACTTCTGTCCAGAAGGACAAAGGCAGCAGAAATATGGGAACACCACCACCTTCAAGTTCCCCTCCAAGCCACTTACATCCTGACTTGGAAATATATGTCATTTGTTCAGTATTGCTGGACAAAATCCTGGAATTCTCTACCTAATGGCACTGTGGGTCAACCCGCAGCAAGTGGACTACAGCAGTTCAAGAAGGCAGCTCACCACCACCTTTTAAAGGACAGCTAGGGACAGACAATAAATGCTGGCCAGCCATCAACACCCACATCCCACAAATGAATAAATAATAAAAAAGACCTACCTGATCTAATGCGGTAGAAGAAAACAAGTTAATTTCACAGAAAAAGATCCTTTTCACAAACAACATGCATTTTTATTGCATAACAGCAATCAGATACAAGGTAGAAATTGTTTCTAAAGCTTCGTGACCTAGATGGTAAATCTGTCTTCATTGAGATCCAGAGTTCAACTGCCTTTACTGTCTTAAGTCTTCATAACATCATTAAATTGGGTCATCAGCATTAACCCAGTCATCGCAATTACAAGATTGACAAGTCTTTGCAATGCATTTTGTTTCAAAGGAATTGTAGTTTCATCCCCAGTTCAAGTGCAGGAAATTAAAGCAGTGCCAACTTTGCCCAGTTGAGAACACTCTTATGTCAGAGAGTGCAATCATTGGGTTAGGTCCTGAATTAGATTTCAGCACAAAATCTTACCCAACAGTTCAGTGTAGCACTGAGGAGCTTCTACATTGTAAAGATTGCTGCCTCCAGCAATCTGTTGATCATCAAGACACCATCTGCTGCTTTCAGGTGTTTGTGAGAGATCCCTAAGCACTTTTCAAAGTGCAAGCTCTGCTAGTACTTTGGCTAGCTTTTTCAACCAATAGAAAAATTGGCACCCGTGAATCATTGAAAGCCTTATTTTTCAGCATCCACCTCCCGACTCTGATTGTTTTGCTTTGCATGTTCTGAATCCCGTACAGATAATTGACTGATGATCCCATAAATACTTTCTATGGAATGCAAAATTGTACCAAACAAGATAATCTTCTGAGTAGTTGAGGTTATTGGTTGACCAAAAAACGGTGCAAGTTTAAAGTGCATGTGTGAAGCTACAAATTCACAATATATTTCAAAGAAAACAATTCCCTTGAAATATTTCATTTTGACTTTGGAAAGTCGTGGATTTATTTTTACTACAGGTTCAGCAATCCGGTGCACTCCGTTCTGTGGCAAATAGAAACCTAGAAGTTGATTTCCTCTCTTTCCACATGGTCCTTTTTTTTGCATTGATAGAAAACTCGAACATGAGCTCAGAAGTCACATGACACCAGGTTATAGCCCAATAGGTTTATTTGAAATCACAAGCATTCAGAGCGCTGCACCTTTAAGGAGCAGCACACCAAAAGCTTGAGATTTCAAATAAACCTTTTGGACCACAACCTGGTGTCGTATGACTTCTGACCTTGTCTGCCCCAGTCTAACACTGGCACCTCCACATCATGACAAACAAATGAAATATGGTATAGTTTTATGTCTGTGTATATGACAGTTATTCACCTTTTAATCATGTATTAATTTTAATTCTACTTTATCTGCTTCATCCATTAATTCTGTGATATTTATCATGTGTTTGAGGTAATTTCAAAATACACCAACATTAAACCCGATGTCTTGAATGTGGATCAAAATGCCTACAAAGCAATGCTTGTAATTCCTTGCAATTTTGAAACAGGGAAATGTCACTAATTCAAAGGAATGGAAAATATTTGAGTAAATTGTTTCCCTCTGATAGTTAAATGTTAAAATATTATTGCTGACCTTTCCTGAATTTGTTTATTGTGGATAACTCAATTAACATCTGATTGTGATCAGCCAGTGCACTTAGTGTAGATGTAGCTACTACTGAGATTCAACTGAGATTCAACATCTTGTTTTTCTTGAGAGGGATTTAAAGAATTATAAATACTTTAAGTTTACAGTTGTTTGGTGATAGATGCTTTTGGTTCTTTGTAGTAATGCTTTAGATATGAAATACAACCCACGTTTAAACCTACTGGATGATGGCACTTTAATGATTCAGAATACTCAGGAGGATGACCAAGGAGTTTATCAATGCATGGCCAAAAATGTAGCAGGAGAAGTGAAAACTCCTGAAGTTATTCTTCGGTACTTTGAGATACCAGGTAAGCTTTCTTGTTGTAAATCTTGCTGCTTTATGATAGTTGTGTGTGGGCTTATGAAGTGGATGAGTGTCGCTGAGGAGAGGTGACGGAAGGTGATTGAAAAACTACATTGGTGCTTCTTTCTTAACAGATGTAAGTACCTAACTGGAGAGATAAGATTGTTTTCACGCAATACTGTCTCTTTACTCTCTTCCTCAGTCACTTTCTACTCATTCACCCAAGTGGGGACTCGAATTAAACAGCAGAGCTACTTCTAAAGTTCTTCCTTTATAGAAAGGAATGAGTTAAAATTTATCCTCGTGTGACAACACTATGACTTTAATGGGTGTATTTTGTTTTTTTTAATAAAGAAAGGTTGAGACAGAAGTGTGAGCAGTCTGCTCAAAGCTAATAAAGTAAAAAGCTTGTGAGGCTTTTGATTTTTTTCCTGAAGTTTGAACAATAGATGTAGCTTAAATAGGTGGGTCAAGTTCAAATGAACCAGAAGTTTTAGTTTCAGCTTTCAACAGTTGCTGGGATCTTGAACCTGGATGTGGAAGATCTTATTCCCCTTTCTTTTACAGCAAAATGCTAAGGTTCTCTTCCTGCTGCTAGAATTGCACAATCTATTGAGACAACCTATTTTACCGAATTTGCCTTTGCCAAGGATGTGTTTATGGGATGTCACTACATTGGAGCAGCTAATTAGCAGAAGTTTATATATATATATTGTTAAGCATTTTGATATAGAGATACAGTTAAGCCAATTCTTCTGGTTTTATTTTGTCTGTATTTTAACTGCAGTGTAAAAATAAAATGTGTCTTGCTTAAAGTCGAATAGTTTGACCAGTCAAGTTGAATCTGGAACACAATGCCTTACACTTACTTTTCAAGTAAGAAAAAGTTAAGGTCTAGGCTATCTTAATATATTTTGAGAGGATTTGGTCTGATCCATAACAAAGGTGGGGCTCATCCAGGATCAACTCTCGAATTCCAGATTGTGTTTAGGATTATTGGATTCAAAGTGGTAAATGTTGTTATTTTTATTTAATTTCAGATTGTTGCATTTGGTTGGTTTAAATAGCTTGTGCCTTGTGGGATAATGGCTCTTTCAGTCGATGAGAGTTTCCTGGGGATGGAAGAAGTCAATTCTGGAGTTTTACAAAAAGCAAGCAAGGCAAAGCTTTTGGAATTAGCAGACAAGCTGGCGCGGGGTTGCCTTTGTCTGTGCTAAAAGGGGAGGTAATTGTAGCAATAGCTTGACATTTACAGTTGCTGGAAATGCCATAGGAATCATTGGAAATGGTGAAAATTCAATTGCAAATGATGCAGTTTGACCATGAAAAGGAAATGAAACAGTTTGAATTATGATTGAAAGCAAAAAAAAAAAAAAAATAAAATAGTTCTAGCATAGGACAAAGAAAATGAAAGGAAGGTCCTAGCAGAAGAAGGGGAAAAAGAGAGAGTTTTTGAACTTCAGAGGTTGGAACTGAAAACTCGAAGTCGACTTAAAATGGCGGCGCTACAGGTGAAAGATAGGAGTAGTGATGAGGACAGTGATGGAGAGCAATTCCATCGTAGCCAAAGGCCTTGTGGTGATCAGTTTAAATATATTCAAGCATTGCCTAAGTTTGACGAGAAGGATGTAGAAGCCTTTTTCATTTCATTTGAGAAAGTGGCTAAACAAATGAAATGGCCAGTGTCCATGTGAGTATTGTTCATCAAAGCGAAGTCAGTAGGTAGAGCTAGTGAGATATTTGTATCACTATCAGAGGAGGTATCTGGGGAGTATGATTCAGTGAAAAATCCCATCTTAAATGCATTTGAGCTAGTACTCAGAGCCTACAGACAACGTTTTAGGAATCTGAGGGGGGAGCCTGGTCAGACGTACAAAGAGTTTGAGGGGATCAAACAAAGTAATTTTGATAGGTGGATAAGGACAGTGAAAACAGATGAAATATATGACACTCTTCAGGAAATGATTATTTTGGAGAAGTTCATAAATTCACTCTCTGAAGTAGTGAGATCTAATGTGGAAGCACGGAGAGTTAAGACTGCAAGATTAACAGCGGAAATGGCTGATGATTAGGAGTTGGTTCACTGACCAAAATTTGGCTTCCAACATCAGTTTCAATCTGTGACCGTTAGAAATTGGGAAAAGGAAATCTCATTGAAGATAGTAAAGATAGTTTACCATAGGGTAAAAAGGAAACCCATGAGGTGCAAAGAGAAGTAAAAAAGCTCAGGTGTTTTCATCGTAATAAAGTAGGCCACATGAAGTCATAGTATCGGTGGTTTAGGAAAAACACCGGGAAGGTGGATGCGGGAAAACAGGATAAGCACAGCAGAAGCTAAAAAGCTACACCAGAGTGTACAACCTGATCAGGAGTCAGTTGAGAAGAAAGTACCAGAACTCTTTAAACAATTTACTTGTGTGGGTAAGCTTTACTCATGAATGTCAAGAGGACGTGGTAAAGAAATCAAGATTTTAAGAGATACGGGGGTCAAGTCAATCTTTGATGTTGAGAGATGAGGAGACATGTAATTAGAAGGAGTGTCGCCGGAAAAAGTGGTAATATGTGGAATTCATGGTGCGGAGATCAGTGGTTCCGTTATATAAAGTGAGGTGGGAGAGTCCGGTAAAATGTGATGACATGGTGCTACGAGTAATAGAGAATTCTCGGTTTCAGCAATAGAGTTCATCCTTGGTCATGATATAGCTGGATCACAGATGGATTGATGTCTATTGTGGTTGAAAAGCCAGCGGAAAGTCAGGCAACTGAGGTATTACATGATGTATATCCAGGGATTTTTCCTACCTGTGTGGTAACAAGGTCACAAAGCCACAGGTGGAAATAGGAAGAGAAGTCAAAGAATCCAGATAAGGGCTGTGACAACATGGTATGGAGCTGGAGGAACACAGCGGGCCAGGCAGCATCAGAGGAGCTGGAAAGTTGACATTTCGGATTGGGACCCTTCTTCAGAAATGGGGAAGGGGAAGGGAGCTCAGAAATAAATAGAGAGAGGGGTGGGGCTGGAGAAGATAGGTGGGATGGTGATAGGTGAGTGCAGGCAGGGAGTTGTGGGATTGGTCAGTGGGATTGGAAGGGCAGCTAGGTGGGAGAGAAGATGGACAAGTTGAATGGCGATGTAAAAGTGGAAATGTTGCAACGCCAACACCTAAGTCAAGATCTCCTTCTCAATGGTGGAATATTTCTGTTGATGATTATTCATCAAGGAACGTGTCAATCAAAACTGACATCTATTTCAAGCCCACCGACACCCACGGCTACCTGGACTGCCACATTGGGAGCAGTGGATGCAATGGACTAAGTTAACGATGTGCAGGTGAACCTCTGTCTGAAATGGAAGGTTTGTTTGGTGCCTTGAATGGAGGTGAGGGGGGAGGTGTAGGGCAGGTGTAGCACTTCCTGTGGTTGCAGGGAAAGGTGCCGAGATGGTGGGGTTAGTGGGAAGTGTGGAGCGGACAAGGGAATCGCGGAGAAAGCGGTCCATACGGAAGGCAGATAGGGGTGGGAAGGGAAATATCTCTCTGGTTTTGGGTTCGGATTGTAGGTGGCGAAAGTAGCGGAGAATGATACGTTGGATACGGAGGTTGGTAGGGTGATATGTGAGGACAAGGGAGATTCTGTCTTTGTTTTTGTTGGAGGGGAGGGGATGTGAGGGCAGAGATGCAGGAAATGCAAGAGATGTGGTTGACAGCATTTTCAATCACCAGAGGGGGGGATGTTACAGTCCCTGAAATAGGAGGACATCTGGGATGTGCGTGAGTGGAACACCCGATCTTGGGAGCAGATGTGCCGGAGGCAGAGGAATTGGGAGTAGGCGGTTCCATTATGGCAGGAAGGTGGGTGAGAGGAGGTGTAGTCCAGGTAGCCGTGGGTGTCGGTGGGCTTGAAATAGACGTCAGTTTTGATTGACACGTTTGTTGATGAATAATCATCAACAGAAATATTCCACCATTGAGAAGGAGATCTTGAGTTAGGTGTTGGCGTTGCAACATTTCCACTTTTACATTGCCAGTAAAGTGTCTGAGACAATAGTATGTACTGATCATAACCTCTTCATGGTTTCGGAGGAATTTAAGGATAAAAATTCCAGGCTGTTTAGATAGAGCTTATTATTGCAGCCATTCAATTTGAAAATTGTACATGTGGCAGGATGAGACAACATAGTTGCTGACGTGTTCTTGTGGCTTTGATGAATGAAGACAAAGACATATGGTGGCTGGAGAAGACAGACTGAAATGGACTGTAATATTGAGTGTTTGAATGCTCTGGTTCAATGTAATGTATATGTATTATAGGGTACTATTAGTGTAAGGCTAAAGTTTTTAAAAATGAAATGATGTTTGTGTACTTATGGGTTTTTTAACATGTGGCAGGTGTGACGATACTATGGCTTCAAGAGGTGTGTTTTGTCTTGGATTTTTATTTAATGAAGAAAGTTTGAGACAGAGGTAATGAGCATTGTGCTCAAAGGCAACAAAATGAACAGCTTGGGAGGCCTTTTTTTTTAAAGTTGGCAAATAAAAGCAGCCTGAATGTGTGGAGTCGTCTTCTACAGAATCAGGATTTCTAGTTTTAGCTTTCACCAGTCGCTGGGGTCTTGAAGCCTGATGTGAAAACTGTTATTCCTCTCGCTGTTACAGCTAAAAGCTGGGGTTCTCTTCCTGCTGCTAGAATTGAATGTGAGTCAATCTGTTTTACTCAATTTGCCTTTGCCAAGGGTGTGTTTATGGGATATTACAATACTGGAGCAGTTAATTAGTAGTCGTTAATATTTATTATTTTGTTAAGCATTTTGATAGTTATATTTAAGCTAATGTTTTAATTTTCATTTTGTCTGTATTTTAACTGTAGTGTAAAAATAAGGTGTGTTATGCTTGAAGTTGAATAGTTTGACCAATTGAATTGCATTTGGAATGTAACACGTTACGCTTACCTTTCAAGTAACAAAAAGTTTGGGTCTAGGCCCTCTTCCGAATGTATTTTGAGCAGGTTTAGCCTGGTCCATAACACTAGTATTGGTGCCATCTGAAATGCATCTGTAAGGAGTTGTGCGTGATTCCAAAGCTGCAAAGTGGTGATGTAATTTACAAGCATCTGCAAATCTTTTCATTTTTGCTCTTTCAGCTCATTTGTTCTCAGTGCAGTTCTATACTGAATTGGCTCAACAGTTTATATGGAGTTTGAACACTTGTGATGAAAGTCTCCCATTTCCCATTCTTTGAATGTAGCTCAACTTCAGCTTACGTGCAGGCCCTCAGTTTTATTTCGGAGCTACAACATTTGTAGTTTTTCATTTGTATGAATTTCAAGACATAAAAAGGTGATTAATTGTGTCTTTTGACCACCTTTGTGACACTTGAGCTTCATGCGAACCTTGTAAATGCAAATATTATCTTCTATTAATTCCTCATATTAGCTAGTATCTCCCCTGCAGTCTGATGAAAAGACTTGAAATACATTCAATAAGACATGATATTGGAAAGGTCCACTGGACCAACAGACTTGAAAATAAGTGCAAATTCAGCCCACTGGATATTTTGACAGAACCACAATTTCTTTGACACCATACTGCATACTTGGGCTCTGATAAACAACATAGGCATGCAGTTACAAAGCTTTTGGCACAGCTGTTTACTCCATTCCAGAGCATAGTTGGCTGATGGTTAATTTGTTTTAGAGCAAAGGGCTTATAAACAATTGGATGTTTGTACATCACAGAAAGGTTAGTGAGGCCAAGTGCTTAACTCTGGGCGATTCATCACTGAGGGACATTGGTACAATGAGGGAGAAGATGCTGTTCTCAGTGAGGGACGAAGTGTTAGCCCAAGAGATGGAGCCAAAGACAGCAAGACCTTAGACCTGAAGCCTACAGGCATTAATTAGATGGACAGGTAAATAATTGGTATTTTTTTTTCTCTAAACTAGCGCAGTTGTAGGATATGTAAGCAGAGATGTTTGCTATTGGTAAACGTCTGTATCTAAACTTATTTTTGTTTGTCTAATTATCGAATCTTATGAGCTGCACATATTTGACAATAAATTTCCTGCTACCTGAAATGTTTAAACAACAGCAAATTTCTTAGTTTTTAAAACTGGCTGCTGAGCTTCTGGTCAGGAATCAACCAGATCTCAATACAAGTACTGGTGTATGAAGCTGTGGGACTTAGTGCCTATAGTGAAGCTGCCGCTCTAAACATCAGATATAGGTGGTTGAAATGCGTTTCCTTTATGGGAAAATGTAAATTTTGGAAGTTTCTGAGAAAAGACTCAAAGGAAATGTTCTGAAATGTTATTTCAGCAAAAGGAAGTGGAATCAAGAGATTAACCAAGAGATTTGATTTTAATTGATTTGATTTACAGTAGAGGGCTGAGTATGCAGTCTTGCGGGGCACCAATGTTGAGCATTATGGTGGAGGAGGTGTTGTTGTCTATCCTTACTGATTGTGGTCTGTTGGTCAGGAAGTTGAGAATCCAGTTAGAGAGTGGAACAGAGACTTGGGTTCCGGAGTTTAGGAATAAGTTTGTTTGGAATTATAATGTTGAAGGCAGAGCTGTAGTCAATAATTAGGAATCTGATGTAGGTGTCCTTTTTGTCCACATGTTCCAGGGATGAGTGTAGTCCCAAGGAGATGGTGAGGTTCTACTGTATTTGTGAGATGCTGCACATCCAGTAAAATTTTTTGCCTGTTTCTGACGATAAGTAATTCTGGACATTAATAATTGGGCATCCTCATTTTGTACACATTTGTTTTTGAAATCCATATTCTCTTCACGTGAGATGACATTAGTATTAACGTTGTGAATTTCTGCGGCTGTTAACTCTTTTGGGAGATTGCATTTTACACACTCCGACATTCTGTTGTAGAATGTCAAATATTCAAAATAAATTGCAATAGTTGCAGATGCCAGGATCATCATAGAGACTGATCGCGTTTTGCCAACAAAGAAAGGAAATCTTGCACAGACAACGGAAAGAGATCCGATAAACAAGCTTTCACTTTTTAAAACTTTTGCTGTAATAGACCAACTCAAATCAATGTAATTTTAAAATTAATGTCATGAATATTTTGCACTCAAAGATAAATTTCACTTTAATTAGTCTAATCAACAAAGATATACCTCACATGGTTATAAGCATGCTGTTGTCACTTGCCACACAAGTATGGGATCCCATGCAATTTCAGAACCTCTCCGAATTGGCCTCTGCTATGTAGGATCTCTCATTTCCCATGTGACCATTCAGCCTTTTGAGTCATATTCACTAACAGCTATCATCTATCCAAAACCCCTGGACGTGATTTAAGTTAACAATATGTCTACAAACTCTCTCTTACTTGGGTCTCAACAGTCCCAACAGCACATAGTTCTCAGTGACTCCCTTCCTGACCCCTTCACATGATCTGTTAAGTTCTGGCAGCACTGAAGCTGCAACAGTTGTTTTGTCCAGTACACAACATCTTATACTTTGTGTTGGCAGTGTTCTGCCCTTTTCAACTATGTAACAGATGCATTAGCATAGCTGCTGCTGTATTCTTAGAGCTGTACTTCAACACCAGGATTTGTTCTAAAACTGCCAAAGAGAAAATTACTCTATTACCCAGTCTATTACCCACTGGAGATGTTTTTCTGTTTCCCCTTTGCTCCTTAGTTAATTATCCCCATGGCAACCCCAGGTCACATGGGCATTTATTGGAACCTAATGATGTCATAATCAGGAAACCAATTTACCCCCTTCCAGAATATTCTGTTGCCCTGACATGCTTCCCACAGCACATGGTTTCAAAATCGCAAACTTACCTTCAAGTAAAACATACATTATTGTGCAGCGTGAGTTTAGAAGCTTGATGATATTATCAATAATATGGTTCATGGAATCCTAACAGTGCAGCAAGAGGCCGTTCAGCACACTAAGTCTGCACTGACCCTCTGAAGAGCATCCCACCCAACCCACTATCCTAACCCCGTAACCTCACATTTTCCGTGGCTAACCCACCTAGCCTGCACATCCCTGGATGCTACGGAGCAGGTTAGCACGGCCAATCCACCTAACCTGCACATCTTTGGATTCTGGGAGGAAACCAGAGCACCCAGAGGAAACCCGCACAGACAAGGGGAGAATGTGCAGACTCCACACAGGCAGTCGCCTGAGGCTGGAATCAAACCTGGGTCCCTGGTGTTGTGAGGCAACAGTGCTAACCACTGTGCTACCATGCTGCTCTTAATGATGGACTGCCCAAATATCTAGCATCTGAGTAGATGTGAAGTATTACAGATGTGAGAATGGTTAACCTCACAGTTATGGTAATGCAAATCAGATATCAATGCGACATGAAAAGTTGGTCATCTTTGTTACCAGCTGAAGGAATCATAGCGTTAAGCTCAGAATATAGATATTGATTAGACTATGTAGAAATATTGACTTGCTACTACAATCATTTGAAATGAATTTAGTTCTTCTTCTGTAAAATAGCTCGGCCTGCCTTTGTAATTCAACCGCAAAATACTGAAGTGTTGGTCGGTGAGAGTGTCACGTTGGAATGCAGTGCAACTGGAAACCCACAGCCACGGATCACCTGGATGAGAAGTGATGGGTCATCCTTACCCCATGATCCTCGTTATACCATAACTTCCTCAGGAGGACTCTATATACAGAATGTAGTCCAAGCAGACGGTGGGCAATATACATGTCATGCAAACAACAACCAGGACTCCATTCAAGCAAATGCATTCATTATAATTAAAGGTATATTCGAAAGTGCTGTAATGAAATTCATATTGCAGATTTGTATTCCTCTGTGTGATAGACTGGGATTATTTACCTGGGAGCAGAAGAAATTGAGAATAACATATCTGAGATGTATAAAACTAGGAGGGGCACAGACAGGGAAGAAATATTTTCCCTTGGTGGAAGAATCATTGTCTCGGGGCATAGATTTACGAGAAGGGGCAGGATGTTTAAGAGGGATGTGAGAACACTTTCTTTTCCCCCACAGGGTGGTGGGAATCTGAAATTCACTGCCGGTAAGGGTGGTAGAGGCATGAATCCTTATAACATGTTATTTAGAGTTTAGATGTGTTCATGTGATGCAAAAACATACAGGGACATGGGCCAAGTGCTGGAAAATGGGATTAGAATAGCCAAGTGGTTGTTTTTGATTAGTGGAGACCTGATGGGCCGAAGGGTCCTTTTGTGTACTGTAGACCTCCATATTCTATGTGGGCATTTCTGTCAGGGCTGGCAGTTGTTGCCCCTGAAACTGATTGGTTCTCTAGGCCATTTCAGAGGGCAAATAAGAGGCAGTCACGGTGGCTCTGGAGTCTCATGTCGGTGAGATTTCTTCCCTTAAAGGACAATAGTAGAACAGATGGGTTTCTACAACAATCAGCAGTGGTGACATAGTTGCCATTCGTGTAACTTTGATTCCAGATTCTGTTGACTTCAGACTTCACCGTGTGCCATGTTCTCCAGAACATTAGATTACTACTTCAATGAAATTACCATGATGCCACAGCCTCCCCTATTTAGTTTAGAACAAATTCAGAACCATTTAACCTGTTAACTGTTTTAATGTATTTGCCTTTTGTTTAGTCTGAACACATCAATATATCCTTATATTCTTTTGTCCCTGATGTATTTATCTCATTTCATCTTAAGTGTGTCAGTACTGTCGACCTCAACTGCTTCTCATGGTAGAGAGCCACGTTCTAAGCACACTGTGTACCAGGTGCTCCCCCTGAATTCTTATGTAGACACACACACAGGCACACATTCTCATCTCGCCAGCAAATGAAAACATGTCCTCTATGTCCACTGTAACAAATAATCGCATTATTTTATATATCTTTATTAGATCAGTCCTCTTTTCTGCAGAAAATAATTCCATCTTGAAATTACTCCAGGGAGGCCAGTATCCCATTGCCAAGTCATCCTTTATTTTCATGTGGAGAGGCCTTGACACTGGTCCAATTCCCTCAAGGACAGCTCTCAGAGAGACAGCATGTCTGACACTCCTGATTATATATCTGCCAGCCAGGGCTCCCTGATTAGACTATATTAACAGCCCCAATCAGGGAACTCATAATCTATGAAGTCTACCTGGCTGACATTGTTATAATCCCTACTCATCTTTTCAATTTTTCTTAATGGTTATAATACCTCAGTTCAGATGTGCTTCGAATAAATCTTTGTTCACATTCTCCGGAACATATATGTCCTTATTAATAGTGAGATCCAGAACTGCTCATAGAACTCCCAAGTGTGACCCAGTTGAGGTTTTGTAACTTGAAGATAATTTTCCAAATTTTCAGCGCTGTCCCTCTCAAAATGAACCTCTGTGCATTGCTTTGCTTGTTGAATTTCTTTCTGAAATTTAAACCACTTTATTTCACTTAAGTTGTATTTATGTTTGAATTTAAAAAGTGTTTCTTTGAAAAAATAACTTCTCCTCCGTTCCTTTTATCCGTAGCTCCACCTCAGTTTACGGTCTTGCCACAAGATCAAACCATTATCGAGGGACATACCGTGGATTTTCATTGTGAGGCTGAGGGTAATCCAGCACCAACGCTAACATGGACTAAAGGAGGTATGATATACAGTCTACTGTCAGAAATGAATTCGGGCTAAGCACCTCCATATCCCAACAAAGACTGAACAAATTGACATTATCTGTGTTATCTATTGGGTTGTGGAAAGATCTTATTTTAATTTGAGTTCTGAAGCAGAGCCATATTGGACTCAACTACTTCTGTCTTCACAGATGCTGCCATACCTACTGAATTTTTCCATCATTTTCTAGTTTCATCTCTTTCTCTTGATTGCTTTGTAGAGTAAAGTCTGTATCCAGTTCCACCGAGTTGTGTTTCATGTAGATAACCAAAAAATCTCAGACTTGTTGTTACTAACAAGAGGATTTTTTTTTTCTGTTTCTATAAGATAAATGAACATTGAATGTGGCTGGTGATTTGAGAATTTATTGTAATCTGTTGGTTGTGACTTCACAGTTTGGCCAAGTTTCATCTTTTTATCATGGGTAGAGTATTAAAATAACTTCCTGCGTTATTCCAATTTACAATGTTTGTTACATGGAGACCACATCAGTAAAACGTTGGCATTTTCATACATAACTCACTTTCACTTCATCCAGTAGATAGATTAGGGAATAATTTGCATGTATGCTTGTTGTTTCAGACACTGCTCATTATCCCAAAAAGAGGTATTTATCTCATGAACAGACTTGTTTGAAAGATTTGCACATTTTCCTGTAGAATCATTTTGGCCTTGGCCAAATGATTTGGTTACCAACCAGATTCCATGAATGTCAGCATTGCTGATATTGTTGAGACATATCTCAGCAAGTGAGAGTGAGCTGGCAGTGTGTGCTACTTTAATATCATGTGGAAACAGTGTTGCTGCAATACTGTCAGAAATCTGATCAATTCTTGAAGTGTAATAGAAATTCTCTTTGGTTTATAGGCAGTCCACTTCCCGGGGACAGGCGACATTTAATCCTGTCCACTGGGACACTGAGGATTTCCAACGTTGCGCTTCATGACGAAGGGCAGTACGAATGTCAAGCTGATAATATTGTGGGTGCTCTCCGTGTTCCAGTCCAGCTGACTGTACAGCGCAGAGGTAGTCTTCGGATCGAGAGTTATGAAATAAGCCTGAAATGAGTGTAAAGAAATCTTTCAAATCTTTTATTTTGAAAATCATCATGACAACTTAATAAGAAGTGGAATGTTGCTCTGTTTTGTTGGCCAGTCAGCTTACTCTTTTATCTTTATTGGTGCTCCAACAAAAAAACACCAGAGGTAGTACCATAAACATCAAGATGAAATTAATTCTTGACTTAAATCTGTTGTTAGAATTTGTGTTATTGTCACATGTACTCTGATGAGTACAGTCAAAAGTTTAGAAGTAACCACTCACAGCACCATCTTAGGAGCCTAGGTACAGATTCTTAAGTGCAGTTTCTTAGGGGAAAACGCTAGCAAAATAAGGAAATAAGAATCCACCAATAAATTAGGAAAACTAGAGAAATAACACTTAAGAATAACAGTCCTTCCAACCCAGAGCATGCCAGGCTTCACCTCGAGGCTGGGAGTGCCTCTGGAATCGAGACCACACTCAGAACGGGCCTTCGAGATCACACTGAGACAGGGACTTCGAGTCTGCACTCAGGCCGTGACTTTGAGACCGCGCTCAGGCCGGGACTTCGAGACCACACTGAGGCCAAGACTCTGAGTCCACGCTGAGGCTGGGGCCTTGAGTCCACACTGAGGCATATCCTCATCCTTTGTAGAATTAGTTGGAACATACAAATGGTGATGCCGAGGAAAAGACCCACTGGCCATTGACTGTTCCACACGGTTATGATTTCTTGTGCATGTCTGTGTATACACTCTCCACCCCACCAAAACTGAGAACACAATTAAAGCCATGACCATCTAAATGAGGAACACATTTGCACAGTTGGTTTGGGGAGTTTTGTTTTATTTTTAACCTTGTTTGGCAGAGCCTTGGAAACAAAATATCACACAGTAACATTACCAAATTCATGTTTCTAACATAACCAAGTTTTATCTTCCTTTTTTCTATTGGTGCATCTAGTATCACTGGTCATTACGAACACCCCAGCTGATCTGACCGTTGCTGCTGGGTCAGACGTGCAGATACCCTGTGGTTCTCAAGGGGAACCTGAGCCAACTGTAACATGGAGTAAGGTAGGTGAGAACTTTGGTAGAAAATGCTTTGAAAGATAAACCAAGTGATAGTTTATCAGAAAAAAATCTTTTAAAAAGGAACTAATTTTGCTAGTGAGAGATAGCCTTACAAAAAGGGAATTAAAAGCATCGGTACACAGCATGTTTACTCTGAAAACTATATGTGGACATTGTATCTGACAGACAAACTTTCGTAGTTTCTAGACTTTACAGGGATGTTTACAAAGTAGAATTAGAAAATTAACTGTAAAATTGATCTCCAATTTTGCCTTGTTTGCTCGCACCTGGAAAGATATAATAAAATTAACGAAAGGAGTAAGTATAATTATCACTCGTAAGCACATTCAATGCAGATAAGAGCTCAGCAACAATGAAAGCATTGGCTTGAAAAAGTTGTGATTGCCATTTTTTTATTTTATGTCGATAATGCATCAAATGTTATCTGCTACCATTTTTGGTTAACAATTTGACACTTTGACACTTACTGTCAGCAGAGTGTGTTGAAGAGAATTATTTTCAAGAGATTATGCTCCAGGTGAACTAGAGAGAGTGTAGGGCCCCTTGAAGATCAAGGAAGTTGTCTTTGTGTTGAAACCCAGGAGATGGGAAAGATACTAAATCAATATATTGCATCAGTTTTTACTGTGGAGAATGAAATGGAGTCGAGAGAATACAGAGAAATAAATTTTGATGTTTTTGAAGCAATTTACGTTACAGAAGAGGAAATTCCGGAGGTCTTAGAGAATATAGAGGTAGACAAATCTCCGAGATCCAACCCAGAACAGTTGTATCCCAGAAAGTTGTGGGAAATAAGGGAGGAAATTGTGAGACCCCTTGCAGAAATATTTGCATCATCTATAACAATGGGTGAGGTGCCTGATGACTGGAGGGTGGCTAAAATTGTACCTTTGTTAAAAGGTTGTAAGGAGAAACAGGGGAACTATAGACCTGTGAGCCTGACTTTAGTTGTGGCTAAATTGTTGGAGGTGATTATAAAAGGTAGGTCTTATGGACATTTAGAGAGGCAAAATTGATTAGGGATAGTCAACATGGTTTTGTGCGAGGAAAATCGTGTCTCACAAAGTTGATTGAGTTTTTTGAGCAAGTTACCAAAAAGATTAATGTAAACGTTGTTTACTTGGACTTTAGTAAAGCCTTCAACAAGGTTCCACATGGTACAATAATTAGTAAAGTTAGGTGACATGGGATTCAGCGTAAGCTTAACAATTGGATACATAATTGACTTAACGGCAAGAGACAGAGACTGGTGGTGGAGGGTTGCTTTTCGGACTGGAGGCCTGAGACCAGCAGTGTTCCACAGGGTTTGGTGCTGGGTCCTCTTTCGTTCGTCATTTATAGAAATGATTTGGATAAGTATTAAGAAGGCATAGTTCGTAAGTTTGCGGATGACACCAAAATTGGTGGCATAGTAGACAGCGATGAAGGTTTTCTAAGATTACGAAGGGATCTTGATCAAATGGGTCAATAGGCTGAAAAATGGCAGATGGAGTTCAATCTGGATAAGGTATTGCACTTTGGCACAATAAACAAGTGTCGGGCTTATACAGTCAATGGTAGGGCCTTGGGTAGCGATGTAGAACAGAGGAACACAGGGGTGCAGGTTCCTAATTCTTTGAAGTTTGCATCACATATTGACATATAAAAAGGTGTTTGGCACACTTACCTTCGTTGCTAAATCCTTTGAGTATAGCGGTTGGGAAGTCATGTTGAGTTGTACAGGATATTGATGAGGCCTCTACTGAAATATTGTGTCTAGTTCTGATCGCCCAGTCATAGGAAGGATGTCATTAAGTTGGAGAGGGTCAGAAGAGATTTACCAGGATGTTACTGAGTATGGAAGGTTTAAGTTATAAAGAAAGGCTGGATAGGCTGGGACTTTTTTCACTGGAACGTAGGAGGTTGTGAGGCAACTTTACAGAAGTTTATGAAATAACAAGGGGTATAGATAGAATTAATGGTAGTTGCCTTATCCCTAGGATAGGGATTTTCAAGTCTAGGGGATACGTTTTTAAAGTGAGAGGAGAAAGGTTTTAAAAAGATCTGAGGGGCAATTTTTTTATACAGAGGCAGTTTGCATGTGGAATGAACTTCCTGAAGAAGTGGTGGATTTGGGTACAATTACAGCGTTTATAAGATAGTTGGATAAGTACATGAATAGGGAAGGTTTGGAGAGATATGGGCCAGGAGCAGGCAGGTGGGATTAGTTCGTTTGGGATCATGTTCGGCATGGACTGATTGGACTGAAGGGTCTGTTTCCATGTTGTATGACTCTATGATTCTATGAGTAGATGTTTTGCATCAGGTTTTACAGTGGAGAAAGAAGTGGAGGCTAGGGAATTCATGGAAATAAATATTGGTATCTTGAAACTAGTCCACATTATAGAAGAGGAAGTGCTGGAGGTCTTCAAAAAAAATAAAGGTGGATAAATCTCTGGGACCTGATCATGTGTTACCCAGACTTTGTGTGAGGTTAGGGGAGAAATTGCAGGGCCCCTAGCACAGATATTTGTATCATCTACTGCCATAGATGAGGTGTGCTGGAGGGTGGCTAATGTTGTGCCTTTATTTAAGAACGTCTGTAAGGAGAAGCCTGGGAGCTATAGACCTATGAATTTGACATCAGTGGTAGGTAAGTTGTTGGAGGGTATTCTGAGAGATAGGATTTACATGCCTTGAGAGAGGCAGGGACTGATTAGGCATAGTCAACAAGGCTTTGTGTGCAAGGAATCATGTCTCACAAAGTTGATTGAGTTTTTTTGAAGACGTAACCAAAAAGATCGGTGAGGGCAGAGTGGTAGACATTGTCTGCATGGACTTGAATAGAACCTTTGACAAAGTTGTGCATGGTAGACTAATTAGTAAAATTAGATCACATGGGATTCAAGGAGAAGTTGCCAATTGGATACAAAACTGGCTTTATGGTAGGACACAGGTTGGTGGTGGACGGTTGTTTTTTGCACTTGAGGTCTGTGACCAGCAGCATTCCAGAGGGATTCCACTTATGTTTGTCATTTATATGAACTATTTGGATGAGAACTTAGGAGGCATGTTTGGTAATTTTGCAGACAACACTAAAATTGGTGGTATAGCCAACAGTGAAAATCGTTATCTAAGATCAATTGGTCAATGGGTTGAGGAGTGGCAGATTGAGTTTAATTTGGATAAATGCGAGATATGGCATTTTGGCATACAAACAATGGCAGGACTTAATGCATTGATGGTAGAACCTTGGGTAGTGTTGTTGAACAGAGAAACCTAGGGGTTCAGGTGCATAGTTCTTCGAAAGTCGCATCACAGATAGACAGGGTGGTTAAGAAAGTTGTTTAGCACACTTGCCTTCATTGCTCAGACCATTAAGTATAGGAGTTGGGATGTCAAGTTGACGTTGTACAGGACGTTGGTGAGGTTACCTTTGGAGTACTGTGTACAATTCTAGTCACCCTGCTATAGGAAGACTACTAATGGATGGGGCAGGACTCAGAATGTTGCTGGGACTGGAGGGTTTGAGTTATAAGGCTCGGCTGGGACTTTTTTCACTGAAGCATAGGAGGTTGAGGGGTGACCTTATAGATGTTTATAAAATCATGAGGGGCAAAGATTAGGTGAATAGCAAAGATCTTTTCTCTAGGGTAGGGAGTCCAAAACAAGGGGGCATATTTTTAAGGTAGAGGAGAAGGCTTTAAAAGGGACCTGAGAGGCAACGTTTGCACACGCAGGGTGATTCGTATGTGGACTGAACCGCTAGAGGAAGTCGTACATGCAGGTACAGTCACAACATTTAAAAGACATTTAAATGTTGAAGGTTGTTTCTTGGCCTGGAGGCCTATGACTAGTGGTGTGCCACAGGGGTCGGTGCTGGGATCTTTGTCATTTGTTATTTACACAAATGATCTGGATGTGAATGTACAAGGCATCATTAGTAAGTTTGCAGATGATACAAAATTAGGAGGTTTTGTTGATAGCGAGGAAGATTATCAAAAATTACAGAGGGATCTTGTTCAGATGGGGAAGTGGGCTGAAGATTGGCAAATGCAATTCAATCCTGATAACTATGTAATATTGTATTTTGGAAAGTCAAACCAAAGGAGGACTTATACAGCAAATGGTAAGGTCCTGAGGAGTGTTGTGGAACAGAGGGACCTAGGAGAACAAGTACATAGTTCATTGAAAGTGGCATCACAGGTAGACGAGGTGGTGAAGAAGGCATTTAGCATGCTGGCCATCGTTGGTCAAGGCACTGAGTTGGGTCTTTATGTTACAGTTGTATAAGTCGTTGGTGAGGCAGCACGTGGAGTATTGGGTGCAGCTTTGGTCACCCTTTTATAGGATAGACATAGTTAAACTGCAAAGTGTACAAAGAAGATTTACGGTGGTGCTGCCAGGATTAGTAGGCCTGGGTTATAGAGAGAGGTTGGCCATGATAGGACTGTATTCCTTGGAACATAGGACAATGAGGGGTGACCGTATTGAAGTGTGTGAAATCATGAGGAGCATACATAGGATGAATGCATTTACCTTTTTTTCCGAGGGATGGGGAATTGAAAACTGAAGGGCATAGGTTTAAGGTGAGAGGGGAAATATTTAAGAAGGACCTGAGGGGCAACTTCTTCACATAGGGAGTGTTGCATATATAGAATGGGCTGCCAGACAAAGTGGTTGAGGCAGGTACAGTAGCAACATTTAAAAAAAATGTTTGGATAGGTACATGGATGGGAAGGGATTAGAGGATTATGGACCAAACGCAGGGAATTGGACCTAGCTGAGTGGCAACATGGTCAGCATGTACCAGATTGGGTCTGAGGACTTGTTTCCATGCTGTAGGCCTGTATGATGTATGACATTTGGATAGGTATGTGAATAGGAAAGATTTAGAGGGATATGGACCAAATGCAAGTAGGGCTAGTTTAGTTTGGGAAATTTGGTCGGCATGGACAAGTTGGATGAAAGCATCTGTTTCCCCGCTGTGTGACTCTAAGATCCTATGTTGATAATTTAATGATAAATATAAGCTCCTTTAACCTGGATGGATGCTTTTTTAAAACTTCAGTCAATTTTTTTAAAAATAAAAATGCACATGCCAAGCGTGTTTTTTTTTTACATTAAGCTTGGTGATCAAGTTCATTGGAAGATTGACTGAATTTGAAATTAATCGAATATGCATAATATTTATTTCAAATGCAATACAATATATATCTCACTTGCTTTGCAATCTTTTTCAACCTGACTGTATAGATATTACCAGACAGCCATTTGTGTTTAATCTCATATCAGGTAGCTTGACAATCTTTGTACCTGAATACTTTTGAAGTATTAAAGTCAGTGGTATGCATCTATTTCAAGCAGCCAAATGCTGTGACAGGCATAAAACCTTCAAACTCTGGACTTGGATTCTAATTTTATCAAAGCCATCAACATATTTAATCCACCTTCTCTAATGTCCTCAGCCATAGTTTAAGAAGTTTTTAGTCTGTTATCTTGAGCATTGCCTTAACTCCTTAGTTTGAATGGACTGTGTTTCTTTATCAGATCATACTGGTGCTTAATTAGGCATGAATGTTCATGTTGGACTGGAGATTTGCACCTCTCTATCTTGCCAAATTGAATTTCTGTGTAGGATTCTAGAGTATCTTTGAAAACTAAATGCATCTGGTGGATTACACTCGCACTAAAACTAGAATGAAGTTGAAGGGGAGATTTCAAAAATAAACAAGTTGGTGCTGTCTTCCCCCTGAAAGTCCTATAGTTGAGGTAGCATATAACTGCAAACGTGCAGGCATCTGAGAGCTGCAAAGTGGATACACACAAGCTATTAGTTTCATTGTACTTCTGAGGTTTTCGTTCTGGAAAGATGTTATATGTAGGGGATCTCCATCTCCATTGGATGGGTGATGAAGTCGGAAATAGAGCACTTTGAACTGTTCTCACATGTGTCCAAGCAGTAGACATTTGAGCAGTTAAAGCTGCTTTGGGTGAGACCTGGGAACATGTGATATTCAGTCACATGATTTTAGAGAAGACTGAGGAAGAAGACAGAAACATCTATGGAATTTTTTGTCATGGGAAAAAATGAAAGAAAAGTTTCACAGTGATCTTAATTATAAACCTCTGAAACTGTGGACCACAATGTGGTTAGACAGAGACAGTTGTTCATATTTACAGAGATTATCTTCATGGGAGAGGGAATGTCAAAGATTTGTTGGGATCATTGTAGAGAAGAAAAGGTAGGCAAGTGTTGGAAATATGTGACACTGGGGAGAAAAAGCACTTTTATGAAGGTTTCAATATGTACATTAGCCCCAAATTTTTAACACAATACAAATACCTTGATTTCATATGATCCATCTAAAACTTCTGATTTCAAAACTGAGAGGCATCCGCACTTTTTATGAAATTAACTGTGGTCCAAAGGTGAGATAAGCTTTGAATTGTACTAGGGTTAACTACTAAATAAAAACCAAAAGAACTGCAGATGCTGTAAATCAAGAACAAAAACAAAGTTGCTGGAAAAGCTCAGCACGTCTGGCAGCATCTGTGAAGGAGAAAACAGAGTTAACGTTTCGGGTCCGGTGACCCTTCCTCAGAACTGATGGTGGCTGGGAAAACGTCAGTTTATATGCAGAACATAGGGACATGGGTGGGGTAGGGAGTAAACGATAGGATAGAGCCCAACAAAGAGAAAGACAGTTGGACAGACAAAGGAGTTGCTAACGATCAGGCTGGGAGGGTGAGTAGTTGCTAATGGGGACTGTTAATGACTAACAACAGTGGGTGTGTAGTGGCAGGCTATGTGGTAACAAGGTCTGGTGTGTGGGGTGGGGGGCTGGGACATAGGAGAGTTTAGGCCCTAAAATTATTGAACTCAATATTGAGTCCGGAGGACTCCCATTAACAACTACTCACCCTCCTCCAGCCTGATCGTTAGAAACTCCTTTGTGTCTAACTGTCTTTCTCTCCCTTTGGGCTCTATCCTATCGTTTACTCCCTACCCACTCCCACCACCCCCACCCCACCTCCCTATTTTCGGCATTTAAACATTTCCCAGCCACCATCAGTTGTGAGGAAGGGTCACCAGACCCGAAACGTTAACTCTGTTTTCTCCTTCACAGATGCTGCCAGACCTGCTGAGCTTTTCCAGCAACTTTGTTTTTGTTCTAGGGTTAATTACATTTTATTGACCCTTAAGGAGTTACGCAATGTTTATATATGTATTGTAACATTACCACATTGTTTTCATGGAGAGACAATTCTGATGGATTATCATGATTTCCTCATCGATCTTTGATCTGTAGTAGATCCCAACAATATCATAGATTCTGCCATTTAAGAGTAGCGTGAGTGGGAAGGACCAGTCAGTGTAGGAAGTGTGAAGTCATTCATTTTGTACTAAAGAAAAATATAAGTTTGAAATAATGCACGAACAGATTAAAGAACAGTTTCTATCCCACTGATATCAGACTGATGAACGGATCTGTCATATATGAGAGTTGATCTTTCTCTGTGCCTTCTCTGTACCTGTACCACTGTGTTCTGCATTCCGTCCTATTACGCTGATATACTTACGTAAGGTACGGTTTGCCTGGATAGCACACAAAGCAATATTTTTCGCTGTATCTCATTACATGTGACAATAATAAATTTTAAAAAAGCATTTTAAAAATGATTCAAGGCCAGGAGCTGTGGCAAAGCAAAGAGACTTGGAGGTTCCAGATAACAAAAGCCAAAACCTAGTGAATAGGTAGAGAAAAAAATTAAAATGTTAGTAAATTGAATCTTTATCTCAAAAGGACTTACATCGAAAAGATTGTTACAATTTCATATAGGTCTTGACAGATTACGCCTGGAGTACTGCTGCATGCTTCAGAAAGGGTGCATTGTCTTGGGAGTGGATTTAAAGTGAAGATTTACAAAAGTGATGCTAGTTTGATATGGTTAATTTATAAGAACAGGTTGCATACACTAGGATATTATTCCCTTCAGTAATGAAGATTAAATTATGATGTAGTTGAGCTATTTTGATAAAAAAAAATGTTCTGTAGGGGAGAAGAAGGTTTAGGTATCAAGGAAATGGATGTGATATACTTCAACAAATTAGTTTTGAGAAGGAGCCAGTATTAGCAATTTAGCGGGCTCAAAAGCGGATAAATCCCTAGGCCCAAACGAAATGTATCCGAGGCCGCTGTGGGAGGTGACAAAGGAAACTGCAAAGGCTCTGACACTTGTTTTGTCATATTAGTTAGGCTGCACCTGGAGTAGTGTGTGTAGTTCTGGTTGACACACAGTGGGAAGGATGTGATTGGTTTAGAAAGTGTGCAAAGCGATTCACCAAGGTGTTGCCTGGGATGGAGCATCTCAGCTTTGTGGAGAGGCTGAATACGATGATGTTGTTCTCCTTTAAACAGAGAAGGCTGATGGGGGAATCTGTTCGAAGTGTACAAAGTTCTCCTTTCTTTCTTTCTTTTGTTTTTCTTTCACAGTTCTTTCACTTTCTTTCTTTCACTCTTTTGTTCATTTTTTTCTTTTCTTCACACTTTCTTTATTTCATTCATTATTTCTTCTTTCCTTGCTCTTTTTTTCTTCACTCTTCTGCTCTTTGTATTCACTCTTTTTCTTCCTTGTTTCATTTTATCACTGTTACTCTCTCTCGCTGTTTCTCTTGCTCTTTTTATTTCTGTATGAAATGGAGCAGCACTGCTAATCCACATGAATGTTTTAGATTGCAGTCAAGAGAACTTAAAAAAAATAGTTAAACTGTTGGTTGCACCCTCACAAAGTTGTGGCCTCAAGCCCCACTCTAAGAGGAGGTGGGATGCTGTAAAGCCCCATACCCACTTCCTGACTGCCTTCCCCTTTCCCCCCAGTATATTTTTACCAGCAGTGGGGAGGTATTGGGGAGACTATGGACTAATTGAACTCCTTCGATGCTCATTTGACAGTCACGTAATGGTCTCCTTCTCCAATAGTAGCCTGTGGTGGGAGAACTGCTTACCAAGTGTCCATTCCGGAAACTTTCACTGTGTGGGCTGATAGTAGACATTTAAGGGCATCTTGTCTTGAAACAATAATTATCACTTTTTAATTAAGAGCTGTGGGCTTGAAACTGATTACACCATTAGGAGTGATGGGTTTGGGGGCACGTGCAGGGACACCAGTGTCCTGTGACATCTGACCCCAGGACTTAACAACAAAAATTAAGGCTGATACTGCAATGCAGTACTGAGGGAGTGTTGTCTTTTGGATAAGATGTTAAAACAGAGCCTGTCCGTTCTGTCAAATGGATGCAAAAGATCCCACAGCACTGTGTTGGGGAAGATGCTGGAATTATGTTGATGGCGTGGCTAATATTGATCTTCAATTAAATTCAGTAAAACAGATTTTCTGACATTGAAGTTTCTTAGAACTTACTTTGAGTGAATTGGCTGGCACGTTTTTCACATTATGGCAATTTAAAAATATTTTGCTGACTATAGAGCCCATTGAGATATCCTGTGATCAGAAAAGGCACTCTATAGATGCAAGCTTCTTCTGGTAGCACATTTTTTTTGTTGTTAATGACTTTTTCCAGAATTATGCAAGTTATTTGAAGATAATTTTGGGTATATCTTGGGAAGCTGCATTGTACTGGAAAATTACTGTCTGGAATACTTTTTCACACTTGCAGCCAGAATGCTGAAATGGTATTTAATCTAATATTATATATTTAGTAAGCCTTGGTTCAGGCATGATACAAATCTATAACTGCTGCAATGAGTGTCTTTTAATCTACTTAAACTATTAATTGATAATCTACAAAATAATATCAGAGCATTATCTGAAAGAGTGCCGGCATTGTCTGTACAAATATACAACAATGACACAATGTTTTCAATATAGGATGGAATTCAGATTACAGAGAGTGGAAAGTTCCACATTAGCCCTGAAGGATTCCTTTCAATTCATGATGTTGGACCTGCAGATCAGGGACGATATCAGTGTGTTGCCAGGAACAGCATTGATCATTCTGCAGCTAGTATGGTGCTGACTGTGGTTGGTAAGTCTATAACATGAGCTTGTACTGGGTCTAATGGATCTGCTGTCATTAACTTTGGTTGTGAAATTCATGCAGATTAATTTATGAATTTGGTTTAGAATGGATGTGGACATATGGTCAATCTTGCCAATCCATGTCCTTTTCGTCTTGTTGCCTCACCTTCACTAAGCTTTATGTATTTTCCATTTAAATACTTAGCATTCGCCAAATAAGGGCCCAGATCATCCTACCCAGTACTGCTGCTAATCATCACTTTAACTACTATGAAAGTTAGATGTTTCTGTTGTAACAAATAATGCAAAATATGCAGCAATCAGAATTCATAGCATGAACGCATAGATACTTTGGTTTTCCTTTATGTCAGCTGTTGATGTAAAGTTTAAAATGTTATGTAAAATTATCTCTGCTTCAGTCGTGTCTAACTTCCCTATCACCTCATCAGTCCCAGATATTGTTCGAAGTGGAGACACTTTTGTCGAGTCCTCAATCAAAGAAGCCATTCAAAGTGTTGACAGTGCCATCAATTCCACTCGTAGAGATTTATTTGAAAGGTAAAATTAAATTCTACTGGTATGTCCTGCTAGTGTATGGAGTGTACCTCTGGAATGGTTTTTTTTCCTCTATTAACCTGCTTTTTGAATAGCGCTTTTTGACTGGTGCAAAGAAATATCTAAAGATGTTTCATACATTTGACATTTTCAGAAGAGCTTCTATTCATCTCCTGCTCCAAAAGAAAACAGCTGAAAAGTTATTAGGTATCATTTATACCAAGTATCGCAGCAGTTATTACTTATTCCAAAAGCACTTATGTAAATTCCAAATCCTTTTGTACAAATACCTGGGATAGTACTTAGTTACAGTGTTTACTTGTTCTGTATTCCTGAAAGGCTCTCTGATATATCCAAAGAGTACTTATGTGAGGCTAGCTCCTAATATCTAAGTTGCAAAATAATTGTTGGGTAAGGTTCAACTGTAAAAAATACTGCAAGTATGGTGGCCATTTTTTTTTGGATTTAGGCATTTTTAGGTGGATGTTGCTAAATCAATTATGTCCAGAAAATATACATAACCTGTTGAATTGGGCTGAGGAAGAAATGCTACAAAAGCTTGTGTTATAAGTGGTGGGCAATAGAGAACATAATTAAGTAACCGCTGTAAAGAAATGAGGTACTGCTGAGTAATAGAGTATAGTGTGTTAGATTGGGTGGCCTAAGTATAATCTTGTTTTCATTATTACATTACTGACCCAGTCTTCATCATATTTACAAGAGATTTGTCTGTTAATGTGAAAATGTGACATTTCTCAATTAAAATTCTCAGGGGTGGAGGGCTTTATCTGTACTTCCATGTTGAGATGTGGCAGATGGAGCTTTTTGTTTGCCAGAGGGGGCTAATGCATCTGCAACTTGTTCAATTAGTCTGCTGCTTCCATTGAGGCAGCCCAGGGTACTGTAGATCACGAAGGGAAAAAAGCTTTGTGAGAAGCAACTGGGGAGAGAGCCAAAGGCAAGATGAGGAATGAGAGAGAATCGGCAAGATGAAATATGTTTTTAGAGCTTTCCATTCATCATTGCTTCCACATTGTGTGGCTTGTTCCATTTGTTTTATCTTCCATGAAATGCATTCTTCACATTTCATTACTTGTGATTAACAGTATAGAGTATTTAGTTACAGTGGATCAGTTTTATTTTCTTAAAGTTGTTCTTGACTTCTAGATTCAGTTTGGATAGAGAAACGATGTTATGCAGATCAGCAAAAGCATCAGAAATTAAGACTTTTGACACTTTCTGTGTTTACACTTGTTTATCTTGTTTTCTTATTTAACAGTGTCTTCTTTTTTGTTCTTACCTTTCTAACCATCTTGGACGATATAGCGCAGGTATAGTATCAGTCGTATTAGCATTTTATATATTCTGTGAGCTACCGTTTTCTCAACTACTTTTGATGGAGCATGATTTGTTGCTATTCGTCTGTTAATTTCCTCCTTTAAAATACACTTGAATCTTTTTGCCAGAAAGCATTGTATCACTTGATGCCATAAGTTTGAGGCCTTTCTATGCACTCAGCTATGTTTTGCACTCAGTATTATTGGTCAATGTACTTTGGATTTTATGGATTTTATTACGTTAAACATAAAGACATCTTCCTGCTTAACATATCTACCTTCTTCAAAGTGATTTATTGATGAATGTAACTGGAACAAATGAAGCTTCTAAAAATGCATTAGAACAAGTTGCCGAACGAGCTGGAATAGTTTCAAGACTTTCTTTTTCAAGAAAGCTAGACTATATTGAACTGAATTACATTTCAAAGGATCTCAGTTTTATCGTCGCATAAATAACGACTGAATGGTTTTGGATCGGAACACTAACGAGGTTTTCTTTGTCTGAACATTATCCTCTAACAGAAGGCCTCAAACCCCAAATGAACTGCTTGCCTTGTTTCGATATCCACGACTTCCAATTGTTTTTGATCTTGCAAGAGCAGGGGAAATTTTTGAGCGAACTCTCCAGCTCATTCAAGAACATGTCAACAATGGACTGATGGTCGATCTGAATGGAACAGGTCAGTAAGGGTGGACATCACCGTTCACTTCAGTGTGAAGCAACTTTAATAAGAAAATCTTTCCATGACCAAACAAATTGAATTGTACCTTTTTTGATGCACATGTGAATTTATTGATTTATGCAACACAGCTTAATTAAAGCAGCTGGAGGAGTGCCATTTTTCGTTTCCTTAGGGATTGTCAACATACATCCACCAAACAACCCCTAAAACAATTATGTGGTCAAAAGGTAGCTACTCTTGATTGAATGTTGATATAAAAGAAAGTTGTCTGTCTTATATACCAGATTTCAGTAGTGACCACTTTTTAAATATGGTTGAAAGAAAAAAACTTTCATTTCATAGTGAGCAATGGTCTGAATTGGATAGCCATGGTGTGCTGAATGTTGCCGGGAATGGAAGGTTTGAGTTATAAGGAGAGGCTGGATAGGTTGGGACTTTTTTTCCCCTGGAGTGTAGGAGGTTGAGAGGTGATCTTATAGAGGTTTATGGAATCATGAGGGGTATACATGAGGTGAAAGCCAGGTGTCTTTTCCTGAAGGTAGTGGATTCTAAGACTGGGGACATATTTTTATGCTGAGAGGAGAAAAATTTAAAAAGGACATAAGGGGCAAATGTTTTACACAGACAGTGGTTTGCATTTACAATGAACTTGGAATAAGTGGTGAAAGCGGGTACAGTTACAACATTTATAAGACAATTGGACAAGTACATGAATAAGAAATATTTGGAGGGAAATGGGTCACATAAAGGCAGGTGGGACTAGTTTAGTTTAGGATGATGATGAACATGGACGAATTGGACTGAACAGTCTGTTTCCATGCTGTATGAATTTATGACTCTATTAGTGTTAGTGCGTTCAATTTCTGCATCAAGCTCGCAAAGTGAACAAATGGCTAGGGTGTTAGTTACAAGTTTCCTGATGAGGCCTATCTTACAGCATGTGGAGCTATATGAATGCTAGTAGGTGTATTGACCAATGATGGCTTGCAGAAGCCATTGTAGATAATCCAGCACTGGGGTACCCAATTTACAGACTTCCGAATGCAATTCCATACTGCGTTTAATTTTAAAAGTATACTATATGAACATTTCCTGTACTTATCAACAGCGGTTTTACATTGTCCTGCTCTGTGTTCTGACTTGCGTACAAATCAGCTTGTGAACAGACTCCAGAATGGAACCCATCCATAACTCAGGGATTCAACAGATTTCTCAATTGGAACATTGAGGGAAGTGACTGGTCTGTCTCAAACTTGAATTTAAGATTGTTATGAAGTGTATTGAGGTGTGCACAGAAATCTATACCCATGGTAGCAGATTTATAAATCAGAAACATATTGTCTAACTATCAGAAATATGCAAGGAGTCGAACGTTATTTACATAAGCTGTATGTCTAATAGGTGGCTGATCGAATCACCCAGCATGTCCCTTCGCTTGTCTGTAATAGGCAGAGTCATGACTGGACTCATCAGCCTATGCTTGCAAAACCCAAAGCAAAACACCTACTTTAAGATGCTATTCTATGATAGGGCAGCACTTACTAAACAAACCTGAGACTGCTAATAGTTACAACACCTTTTAAATTGCTTAGCCAAGCTTGTAACATAGCTCATATATGCTTGTTGGAGTTGACATGTATTCTTATGCAACGACTTGTTCTTTGTAAACAACAGAAATATGTTCAAATTAAGTAAAGAAGATCTGAAACAACAACAGAAATTGCTGGTGAAACTCAGCAGGTCTGGCAGCATCTGAGGGAAGAAAGCAGAGCTAATGTTTTGAGTCCAGTGACTCTTGCTCAGAAATATGTTCAAGCTTAGCACACCTTTTGAACAACACTGGAGGTAGCCTATACCTCAGCCAATGAAAGGCGACTTTCAGTTAATCCTCCAAAGCCCTTTCCTCTTGCAGCATAAATTGTTGTGGCAGTTTAAAAGTTTGACATTCTTATGTTTGTCCTGATGTGTACAAGATAAAGACCTTCAGCAACATGCCATTATTTGCAGCAGTGTTCAAGCTGTGCACTACTTAGTGACTGAGAGATAAATAAGTTTGTAATAGTGTGTAATAGCAATCACTGGGTTCTATTAATTACCTGTGTGGAACGGTTATGCTTCTGATTTTGAAACTGATTAGAATACCATCGGACTGTTGAGCTTCCTAATGCACATTCAACAAGTTAGATGAAATATTTACCTTTTCTGAGTTTGAACACAAAAAATGCCTAAATATTTTTCAACAGACTACTGGTTTCAACATTTTTGCCTATTTAAACAAAGGAGTCACAAAGCCTATGACTGAGATAGGGCAAGTGTGCTTCCTTAATTTTACACAACATGCAGCTCCCTGCAGGTTAAGTAATATCACTAAAACAGATGTGGTTTTAACTGGAACATCCAGAAGCTATGTTTACTTGCCCTCCCCTTTATTTTGTTTGGTCGCTCAAGTGAGCACGTCTTTGTCCCAACTCTAATTACGTGTATGTTGCCATAAGCCACTATTGTTTATATTATTATGGAATAAAGGCAATCATATTACAAATGTCTAACTATGAAACTGTGTACCCAGTCCCTTCCACTCAGTGGTAATGACAACATATTTTTCCATTTTAGTTTTACATTGTGTGAATTTCTCCAAATTGGAGAGCTGTCATCCTAACTCCCAGTGATCTCCCATGAGTGCAGGAGCTCCTCAGAGCATACCTTTGGCCCAACAGTCTTCAGCTGCATATCACTGATCATTCCTGTATTGTGAGGTCAAAGATGGGAAGGTTTGTTGATGATTGCACAATGTCCTGCACCATTTGTGATGTCTCATTCTGAAACAGTTTGTGTCCAAATGTGGAGATGGATGGCATTAAGTCTTGGACTGATAAATGGAAAGTAAAAACTGTATCATAGAAGTGCCAAGTAATGACTGTCACCAACAAGAGACAATCCAGCCATCACCCCTTCACATTTAATAGCATTAACACCACTGAATCCTATGCAGATTAATTGAGTCATAGGGGAAGCAAACAAAATGTTGGCCTTCATTTCAAAAGGAATGGAATTTTAAAATAGGGAGGTCTTACTAAAAGGAATGGAATACTGCAAGAAGTTTAGGTCCCTTTATCTAAGAAAGATGTACTGGCATTGGAGACAGTCCAGAACAGGTTCATCAGGCTGATCCTGAGTGTGGAGGGACTGTTTTATGCACAGATTTTCAGTAGCTTGAGCCAGTGCTCATTGGAGTTTAGAAGATTGAGAGGCTACCTTATTAAAACAGGATTCTCAGGGGGCTTGATAAGGTAGATGCTGAGAGGTTGTTTTGCCTTGTGGCAGAACCTAGGGCCCAAGTGCAGAATCTCAGAAAAAGGTTATCTCCCATTCAAAACAGAGATGAGGAGGAATTTCTTCTCTCAGACAAAAGTGAATCTGTGGAATTCTTTACCACAGAGGCCTGTACGTTTGGGTTGTTAAGCATATTCAAGATGTGGATAGAAACAATTTTAATCAGTAAGGGAAACAAGGGTTATGAGGAAATTGGAGTTGACATTTATCGGTTCAGACATGATCTCAATGAATGGTGGAGCAGACTCAATGGGCTGAATGGTCTGTTTCAGCTCCTACATATCATACAATCATCAAGCAAAATCATTTTGCTGCGTAGTCTGATTGGATTTTTCTCTACAGCTAACAGTGGATATTTCATTCCACTTGCAGGCAGAGTTTGAATACATGCACAAAAGTGATTTCAATTTGTTTTTTTCCCTCCTTCTAATAGGTTTTCGCTATAATGAACTTTTGTCTCCGAGGTTCTTGAACTTGGTGGCCAATCTGTCTGGCTGCACTGCCCACCGCCGAATCAATAACTGCTCCGACATTTGTTTTCATCAGAAGTACCGATCACATGACGGAACGTGCAACAATCTCCAGCACCCCATGTGGGGAGCTTCTCTTACTGCCTTTGAGCGCCTCTTGAAACCAGTCTATGAGAACGGGTTCAATCTGCCAAGAGGCATTAATCGTAACCAGTTTTACAATGGATTTCCTCTCCCTCTACCTCGTCTCATTTCAACCTCTCTAGTCGGCACTGAGACCATTACACCCGACGACCAGTACACACACATGTTAATGCAGTGGGGTCAGTTCCTTGACCATGACATAGATCTCACTGTTGCAGCACTCAGCCTCTCCAGGTTTTCAGACGGTCAGCACTGCAGTTCCGTCTGCACAAATGATCCACCGTGCTTTCCCATCCTGGTTCCTCAAAATGACCCTAGAGTGCGAAATGGAGCACGATGCATGTTCTTCGTGCGCTCTAGCCCCGTCTGTGGAAGTGGGATGACATCTTTGTTAATGGAGTCTGTGTATCCACGTGAACAGATCAATCAGTTGACTTCGTACATCGATGCATCCAATGTCTACGGGAGTTCAGATCAGGAAGCTGAAGAAATACGTGACTTGGCCAGTCAACGAGGCCTGTTAAAGCAAGGGATAGCGCATCGATTAGGGAAACCACTTTTGCCATTTGCTACTGGTCCGCCAACTGAATGTATGAGGGATGAAAATGAAAGTCCCATTCCTTGTTTCTTGGCAGGGGATCAGCGTTCCAATGAACACATGGGTTTAACGAGTATGCACACAGTCTGGTTCAGGGAACACAATCGAATCGCCACCGAGCTCCTTAAATTAAATCCGCATTGGGACGGTGAAACAATCTATCATGAATCACGTAAAATAGTGGGTGCCCAGATGCAGCACATAACCTACAACCATTGGCTACCTAAAATCCTTGGTGATATTGGAATGAAGAAGATTGGGGATTACAAAGGCTATGATCCGAATGTTAATTCAGGAATAGTGAATGTATTTGCCACTGCAGCTTTTCGGTTTGGACACTCATTGATCAACCCTATCCTTTACCGCTTGGACGATACATTTCAACCCATTCCTCAAGGACACCTTCCTCTTCACAAAGCGTTCTTCTCTCCCTTCAGGATAGTGAACGAGGGTGGCATTGACCCTTTACTGCGAGGTTTGTTTGCTGTCCCAGGGAAAATGCGAATCCCAACAGAACTGGTCAATACAGAACTGACTGAGCGCCTGTTTTCCATGGCACATGCAGTGGCACTGGATCTAGCATCTATGAACATTCAGAGGGGCAGAGATCATGGAATACCTCCTTACAATGATTACAGAGTGTACTGCAATCTAAGTTCAGCTCATGAATTTGAGGATCTGAAAAATGAAATTAAGAACCCACGAATTAGGGAGAAACTCATGAAGTAAGTGTTATCTATAGGGAACCTTATCCTGTAAATACACAGATTGTTAAAATATTGGGGAACTACTTTCTTGCACTAACAGGTAGTCCTGTAGCCTTTAATGGTGGCACTTCATTTGCATCTTAATGATTTATTTTTGTTCATTCATGAGATGTGGGTGTCACCAGCTGGGCCAGCATTTATTGCCCATCCCTAGCTGCCAAGGGGGCTGTTGAGAGCCACCTACATTGCCCCTCTTGGCAACTAGGGATGGGTAATAAATGCTGACCCAGCTGGTGACACCCACATTTCATGAATGAATAAAAATAAATCATAAAGATGCAAATGAAGTGCCACCATTAAAGGCTACAGGACTTCCTGGAGTCACATGTTGGCCAGACCAGGTAAGGATGGCAGTTTCCTTCCCTCAAGGACATTAATGAGCCAGATGGGTGTTTCCAAAAATCAACAATGGGTGGTTCACGGTCATCATTAGACTCTTAATTGGCAATTTTCATGGAATTCAAATTCCACCATCTGCAATGGCAGGATTCTAACTCAGTCCTCAGAACATTGTCTGGGTCCATGGATTAAGAGTCCAGTGATAGTACCGTAGGCTGTCACCTCAAGAGGCTGTCTAAATGGACAGTCTGACAAGACAACTGGGAGGGAGAAGGCCTGTCGATCCAAATAGAGAGCAATCTAGGCTCTGTGGAGCTGGCATGAAACTGAAGGCTTCGCTGAGAGACACGCTGGAATAATGCTGGCCTGTAACAAGGTCAAAAAGCCACTTGTCTTCGGAGCCAGCAACGCCCACCTCCATTCTACTGGGAAGGTTTCCAATCCCTCGCTCATCCCTGTCAGTTCCAAATTGGGCTCATCATTGCATTGCAGGAACCCAACTTAAATAGGTAAGCAAGTGTGCAGATTTCAGATTTTAATGCTACAGTGGGGCCTCAAATATGTGAAAATCGATGAAGAATTTTCAATTAGATTAATCCAGCACATAAACTGAATGTAGAATTAACTGATAAACTGATGTACAGGTGACACTCGTGACCACCATACAAACTATGACTAGGACATTCTACCTACCCCTAGTTGTCCTGGGTGGCTTACTAAGCTTTGTGTGGGCCACCAAGATGAACTTCAGAAAACTTTTCTTGTTGTATCTTCACATACTTTCGCGCCTTTTGGTTAAAAATAGTTAATGATGGTCTGGCATCACTCACAGGTCAAGCTGGATAACGATGGCAGGTTTTCTTCCTTTAGCACCATCCTGGTTACTTTCTTCAAACTGCCTTGGAAGAAGTTGGACACAAATCCCCATGTTTTTAGTCCATGCATGTAGATGACCGTCACCAATGAAATAACGACTATTATCATACCCCCTAAAAGTGAACTGAATAGGCTACTTTAAAACTTGTTATATATACAAGAGCAAAACCTTCTGATATTAGAAATCTGAAGCAGATAATTTTGAAAACACTAACTGGTCGGTTAAATATCTGTGTAAAGTGCAAATGAATTCGTATTTCAAGTATATAACTTTTATCAAAACTCCATGTCATGTTGCTCTTCTGTCATTGATTCTTACAGCTTATATGGTACACCATTGAACATAGATCTGTTTCCTGCATTACTGGTGGAGGACTTGATACCTGGAACAAGATTAGGACCAACACTTTTGTGCTTGTTGGTTACGCAATTTAAACGTCTGAGAGATGGCGATAGGTAAGCAGCAACCAGTGTAATGTAGGTTTGTTTTGTTTATTTCAGCCATACCTTCAGTTTCATGCTTATGATCTCCGTGATATGTAACTGCATCTAGAAGACCATTGTCCCTGAGTAGCTTCATTTCCAAACTGTTTGTATTCCTAATAAGTCACTGGGTTATGAAAGCCTGGTAGAATACTAGTAATTCAGCACAAAGGATGCCAGCTTTGACTGCTGTTGAAGGACTATAAGTCAGACACAGTGCTCTGAAGTTGAAAAGGGAGAAAATGGCTTAGGTTCCCACTCCAGATCTGTATCCAGTGCCCTGTGCTGTGCTGAGGACATGTGTAAGACAGACTTGTCCTTGTGTCAAGCCTTAATCTCACGCTAAGATCTGCAATCTGCCATCTAAGATGAAGATCCATGACCCCATGACCTTCTCACTCGAGTTGAAAATCCTTTCAATTGAGCCAAGCTGATGCATTTGGAGATAGCCTTATCTCATTTCTCTGAAATTCCTCAACGTGCTTCACAGCTACCAAATCACTTTCAGTTCCAATCCCTCTTATGTAGGCAAGTACATTCAATATTTTACACACACCAAGGTCCCAGAAGTGAGACGAATGATTTGGCTTGTGATGAGAAAGGAATTTTGGGCCATAGAACTGTAATCATTTGAAAAGTGCTATGAGATCTTTCCATGTTACTTGTCCCAGTGTCAAAATGAAATGAGGCCCTAATTTAACACCACATCTGAAAATTGCACTTTTTAGCCATTGTATTCCCAGAGTACCATGCTACAGGGTGCATTTGATGCCAAAGATCCAGAGTGCGGAATGATCCCGTGACCTTCTCATTCAAGGTGAAAATCCTCACAGTTGAGCCACGATGATGTAGGTGGATCTGCACTTTTACATTGGGGGAGAACATGATCACAATTAGTTGTGATGCTATGTAACCTCCTGACACTCCATGTCTGAGCAGAGAGAGCATGAACTCTTGGACAGGTACTGAAGAGATGCCAGAATCTGTGGAACTGTGCTTTGAAACAATAACTTTCAGAAGATGGCCAGTGGAAAAAATTGATAACTGGAAGATTGCAAGTTAGCTGCACAGTTGCCCCTCAATTATGTGCATGTTCTAAAGCGTGCTTAGATTTCAGTGCAGTTTGTAAATGAACGTTATAGTGTGGGGCAAATAGGACAGTGGAGCTGAGATTGCAACTAGATCACCAAGATCTTACTGATTGGTGAAGCAGGGCCGAGTGGCCTGATCCAGCACGTATTTTCTTAAGTTACTCTCCTGGCCTTCCCATCTACCACTCTTGAACCTTCTTGTTTCATGGTCCCGACCCTCTCTCGCTCCAGACCCTTCCTTCTCCACTTCCCCCTTCCCTCTTCTGACTCTCCCTGTCTCACTTGCCTCTCCTGACTGTCCCTCTCACTCGCTTCCCTCTCCCAACTCTCCTGCCCTCCTTCCTTTTTCCATTTCCCTCTCACAATCCTCCCGCTCGCTGCTTCATTCCAGGTCCTAAAAATAAGCGGCTGCTGAGTTAGTAGATGCATTAGTTTTAAATTTCCAGAATTGCCTAGATTCCATAAAGGTTGCGTCGATTTGCAAGATAACAAATACAGCTCTTCTGTTCAATAAAGGAGTGAGATAGAAAGCCAAAACCTGCAGGGCAGTTCGCCTGAATTCTATCACAGAGAAAATTGTTGAAAATGTTATTGAGGAGGTTGAAGCAGGATGCTTAGAAAATCTGAATGCAGTCTGCCAAATTGTATTGTGGTTTGGTGCAAGGGAAATTGTGTTTGACAGTTTATTAGTGTTCTACAAAGAAGTAGCAAGCAGCACGGATAAAGAGAAACTTTAGGTTTGGTGTATTTAAATTTCCAAAAAACTTCTTGGCAAGCTGCCATATCAAAAGACTATTGCATAATATGAGGGCTCGTAATGTATGAGCAACATATTATCATGGGTAAAAGGATTGGTTAACCAACAGGAAGCAGAGGTGCAGGGATAAATAGTTCATTTCGGGTTGGCACACTATAACCACCAGAGCACCACAGGGATCAGAGCTGTGGCCTCAACTATTTACAATGTATATTGATGACTTGTATGAAAGGATCACATATGTAGTTGTTAGATTTGCTGACAACACAAAGATAGGTGGAAGAATAAGTTGTGAAGAGGACATGAGGGGTGGAATTTTGTTGAAGCATGGATCTCCCATCAGCTGGTTGGTGAAAGACCAGTGCTGCTGCTTCTCGGGAAGACCTGATGAGCCACCTGTCAATCAGTCATTGATGAGGCCACCAGCTGGCCTCTGGGGTCAGAGGTCCTCCTCAGGGAGAGCTTTCGGAAGCTGAGAAACCTGGTGTTGAGCAGTGACTGCTGGCAGAAGAGCAACCCAGAGTCCCGGAATAGCATAGGACCCAGGACAAAATTAAGAGATGTCATCTGAGGGTCTCAGATGGTGAGAGCGCAGCAAGCTTCACCATGTACTTTATGCCCAGAACATAATCCTGAGAAATGTGGAATGGCAGTGGGGCTTTGATACACCACCACTCTGTCTGATTAGTTCCTGTCCCCACCTCTAAGATGGCCTCTTCTGTGAGCAGGGGATTCCACCCAAGAGGTCTGCAAGGGGACACAGATAGGTTAAGTGACTGGGCAAAGATATAATTGATGGAATATAATGTGGGAAAATGTGAACTTGTCCACTTGGCAGGAAAAGTAGAAAAGTGGCATATCATTTAAATGGAGAAAGATTACATTACTCTGTGGTCAGAGGGATCTGGGTGTTCTGGTACATAAAGCATATAAGGTATGAGTAAGAAGGTACAAAGATTAAGAAGGCAAGTGGGATGTTGTTTGTTTATTGCAAGGGAATGGAATACAAGAGTAGGGATGTTTTGTTACAGTTGTATATGCTGTTGCTGAGATTGCATCTGGCCTTGCCTCGCTAGACTACTGCAGCAGGCCCAAGACAGTGAAATAGCCAGGGAACATGACGGTGTGTTAAAGTGGCATGCCACTGGAAGCTTGGAGTCACCTTTACAGAGAGAACATTGGTATTCAGTAAAGCGGTCACCCTGTCTGTGTTTTATTTCCCCACTGGAGAGGAGACTCCATCGTGAGCAGCAAATACAATAGACTAGAGTGAGTGAAATGCAGGAAAATCATTGGGTGGTGTGTTTGGGGCCTTGGATAATGAGGTAATGGACAATAGTTGCTCCTTTTGCAATTGCAGGGGAAGGTGTCTTGGGAGTGCGCTGTGGGGAGGTGGTGGGAGTGCAGGAGAAGTGGACCAGGATGTCCCTGAAGGAACAGACCCTGCAGACTGCTGATGGGGGAGGGGAGGGGAATATGTGTGTGGCAGTGGCATCCCACTGGAGGTGGGGGAAATGGCAGCTTATAATCCTTTTGGATGTGGATGCTGATGGGATGGTAAATGAGGACAAGGGGGATGCTATCTAGGTTGTGGGAAGGAAGAGAAGGGCTGAGGGCAGAAGTGTGAGAAATAAGTCAGGCATGGCTGAGGGCCCTATCAGCCGTGGTTCTGGGGAATCCTTAGTTAAGGAGAAAGGTGGACATTTCAGAGGCCACATTTGCCCTCCCATCCACCACCACCACCAGCACGGAAGGTAGCGTCATCGGAACAGGTGTGACATAGATGGAGAAACCGGGAGAATGGAATCGAGTACCTACAACTAGGGCACATAGTTTCAAAATAAGGAGTTTTAAGTTGCAGGTGAGGAGAATTTTGACTGTTACAGGATTGTTAGTCTGCAGAGTGCCTTTCTCAGAATGCAATGGAGGCAGGTTCTTTGAATATTTTTAAGGCAGTGTTAGATTCTTGATTGGAACAAAAACAAAGTTGCTGGAGAAGCTCAGCAAGTCTGGCAGCATCTGTGAAGGATAAAACAGAGTTAATGTTTCGGGTCCGGTGACCCTTCCTCAGAACTGATGGTGGCCATCAGTACAAGCCACTCCTAATACAGGTTTCCTTCTGGGCAAGTAGTTTTACCATGAGCAAGATTTTTTCTTTGTTCTTTCATTCACGAGATGAGGGCATCAGGTTTTCATTTAACATGCAATATTGTTGGAGTACGTTAGAAGTGCTATGTGAGGACAGTTTTTTTTAGTGTCTTCCAATACTGTCTCACTTACTCACGTAATTTTCACTCCCAATTAATAATTCAGTATTTCCATTCAACACGAGCATCGTTTGATTGTTTAACCCCTAAGGGAGAAGAAACAGATTGCAGGTATCGCAGTCACCTTCGGGTAACTGCCGAGATGAAAACACTTCACCTTCCTCGTGCAACGTTTTGTGTAAGGTTGTGTTTTGGAGTTTTTTTGTACACAATGTGTTTTGGAGCTTGGTGAAATTAATCTCCTTCAGCATAATGAAGATGATGGGTTTCAAATACTTCCACTTTGTCCCAAACTCACTGCTGGTGCATGTCCAGTCCTCTAAAAATTTTGAGCTGTCATCTCATTGTTTTGAGATTTTAATGCTCTCCATCAATCTGTTCTGTGTCCACCTCCACTGGTAATTCAGAATTCCATGGCATGTATTTACACATGCCCAAGTCCCAGATATAAATAACCCACTCTTTCCAAGTCTTGGTGATGAACTTTTCTGCAGTAAATTGATCTTTAAATTCTTATCCTTTCTTCCAAATCTCTCCATGGCCCCGATCCACCTTGACTAGGCAATCTATTGAAGTTATAATTCATTCTTTCTGTTGCCTACCATTCTTCAGCTTGCGGCTTACTGCTTGGTCTCTATCACTCTGCTATACCTTTGGCTCTTTCCTTAACCACCCTCTAAGGCAAGCCTTTCTAATCCTTTCCCTGTGTTGCTTTCAAAAGTCTCCCACAAAGTCTTATATTTATTCCGGCTTTAATCCCCTCACACAACTTCGTTTCCCTTTCTACTGCTTAAAGATTACTTTCTGTATTAGCGCTGTGCAATGTGTTTGGAGATGTTTTCTTTATGTAGGAGAGCTGTAACAATATAAATCATGATTGAACCCATGTGTGCAAATAAGTTGTTCAATTATTTTACAATAATTTGGTAAACTAGTATACGTGAACATTGCAATTAAATTTATTTATTAAATGCTTCTGAATTGTTTATATTTGTTTCATTTTTGTCAGATGTCTTGTCAAAGAGGAATTGGTTAAATATAAATTGCACTTTTTGAAATTTTGCCCATTTAAGTAGTGACACTAAATCAAAAGAAACAAATCTTGGAAAGACCAAGGAATGTAAAATTAAGATTAAGAGACACTCGACGTGTCATTAATGAAACAATTAACTGAAGTAGTTTTGAAGGACAATGATGGATTTAAAATGATTCTTTTTCCTATGTGCAAACAGGTTCTGGTATGAGAGTCCTTGGGTGTTCACTCCAGCCCAGCTGACTCAAATCAAGCAGACTTCTTTTGCCCGTGTCCTTTGTGACAATGGAGATAACATCACCAGGATACAGCCTGATGTGTTCAGAGTGGCAGAATACCCTCATGGTTATCAGAGCTGTGATGATATACCAAAAATGGATTTGAGGATGTGGCAAGATTGTTGTGAAGGTTTGTAATTATTTAATGGATGATGTCTGAGTGTTGGATGGACAGTGAACATTATAATGCCATTTGGTGCTTCATCAATTGTTGATAAGGAATATGATACAGAATTCCTGGTCATCATGAGAATTCCCACTGGTAAATACAAATAATTCTTCCCATCTGTTATTAAAAGTTCTGGCTATTTAGCCAGAGTCATCATTTGAGGCAACGCTGCATGGACTGGGGCTAATTTTAATGGGCTGTTGGGGAAGTTCTATATACTTGACAATTTGTTCTGACCTCCATGCTTCCCAGGACAACCAGTTCAGTGATAAGGGACTTTTAAAATTGAATGCCAGGAAAAGAGTTTAGATTACACAATCATATGGAACTTTGAGTTTTTTACATGTTTCTATTTTTCATTTTGTGGGACAGTGCTAGTTTTCTCTATAACACCTTGCCATATATATTTGGTTATTGTATTATAATGTTGCTGTGCGGGGTTTGGGTTGAGGGGGCATCAGTTGGCTCTACTGAGTATGGTGCAGTTTTTGTCCATGTTGTGGCTGTGTTAGTTTGCCTCCTCACTTAATTTCACTCTTGAGGACTCAAGCTGTACATAACCAATTGCCTCTTGTCTAATGGAGAGGAAAATGCCTATGGTTCTTTGTGGATTATGCCTCCTTACTATGGTATGGGCTACATTTTAAATGAGGTAAATGGAGGGGGTCATGTGACCTGCAGTGCGCCTGATGGGTAATGTCGGGTATTTTGATTGCAGTCACCTTGGAGTCCTTCCTGCCTCCTCCTCAAATAACCCATAACTTTGTCAGAATGCCTTGGCGTGTATCTACACATTCGCACAGTCCCATATACAAGCACCCCCACTCTTTTCAATTTCTAGTGGTGTACCTTTTTTTCCAGTGAATTCATATTTAAATTATGACTTTGCATCAAATCCTTTGCTGACCTCATTCTTGTAGTTCTTTCTTTGCATTACCCTTAATTCCCTGACAGAGGGTTTAATACTTTTTCACTGTAATCAAAGAGAACCTCAGCTTGTTTTAGTGAGAACATAGTTCATGATATTTTGCACTTGGAAACAGTGGTAGCAATCTCTGATTTTGCAACAAGTAGACTGGGTCTCCCAAAGTCCTAAAAACGTGTCATAGTTAACAGGTTGGAAACAGCTGTGCGATAAATTATTCACTTGCATCTAGCCTGAAAGGGAGTTGGAACACACAAAACCTATTAACGTTTTTATCTGTATGTAAGGTTAATTTGTCACATGTTACCACAGGAACAGGACAAAGCAAGATACTCTTGAGCTCAGATTACAGATTTCCCTCCAAAATATGAATAGCTTAGATAGACATGCTGTACTTCTGTGGGTTTCTGGAACACAGATGCTGGTTGGCTTTGTGAGCGACCACACCTAGATGTAGAATGAAGATGGTCAGAAATTACACAACACCAGGTTAGAATCCAACAGGTTTATTTGAAAACACAAGCTTTCGGCTCTGGAAGCTCGTGTTTTCAAATTAACCCGTTGGACTATAACCTGGTGTAATGCGATTTCTGACCTTGTCCACCCCAGTCCAACACCTGTACCTCCACATCATAGAATGAAGATTGTCTCTAGTAAAGGGGACACATCCCACAGTCATCTTAAGAATCCTGGGAGGTTTGCCCTGACAAGAGAAGGAGAACAGCTGCAACAGGATTTACTACTGCTAGTGGATTGAGAAATTCTCCAAAAACTGAAGAAGGCACCTGAAGGTAGTCTCTCAAACTTACCATACAGAGCGAAGAGAATACTGAAACCTACTTGGGGCAAGTTTGGACTGTTTGCTGTAAGGATCATAATTCTGTGGAGACTGTGACGCGTGATAAGTATAGTAGGGAAGCATTCCTCTGTGTAGTTTGAAGTATAATTTGCCTGCAAACAGAAAATGGTCAGTTGTGCTTTTAGATTTAAAACGTCAAATCTTTTGTCATCCTTCAGCTATCAACTGGAAGTCTGAATCTCCTTTTGAATATTATGGGTCTCTGCAGGGATTATAACTAAATAACAAAGATTTCAGCAATGGTGCAAGTGAAATGAGAGTGGAAACAGGTCATGTTTCATTTCAAACAAGTGGTCTTGGTGATACAATATATGGTACAAGGCTTGGTTCTGAAATAAAAACTTTAGATTGCCCATTATTTGACTCAACTTGAGCAAGCCACTGACTAATTTGGTCCTGATAATGTGTGTATGCAGTTTCTGATGGAGTCAGAAAATATTTAGTATTTTTTTCTTGCTTATTGCTCATTTTAGTGGCCAAGTATTGGATAGGAAATGGTTTGAAGGGGAAAATTTTGAGCCGAGAGAAGATATTCCTAGTATTAGTGCAGGGGGAAATAGAGGTGAAGTTACAGGCTCAAGGGACCAGTGCTGAGTGTGGATACATTGTTTGGAGATGATATTGGTCTGGATACATAGAGATCTACTTTTCACAAGAACTTCAAATTGAACAACTGCAACTCACAATTCAGCAACATCAACTTACCTTTAAATACTGCTTTGAATGAATTTTAGAAAATCTTTCCAAGGCACCCCAAAGCTGTACGTAGCAAAAAAATCAAACACTTGAACCAAAGGAATAACAACACCTCATACTAATGAGGCACCATTAACATAGTAAATAGAAAACAGGACATGCACAGAGAACTGAGAAGGGTTTAATACTGAAGGAGGTTACAGACATATGGAAGGATGAAACCACAGAGGGATTTCAAAACAAAAATTTTAAATTGAGGCATTGCTGCACCACACGCCAGGAGAGAGTTAATGAGTGAACCAGACTTTTGCATTGGGAAATGGAATTTGAGATGAGCTGTAAAGAGGAAATATTAAAGGCAAATTTTCTATCTCTGATTTTTGACATTTCTTTGTCCCCTCCTCCTTCCACTTCATGTTCTGCGTACAGAAAATCCTGATTTCTTTGTTCCATCTTGGTTTGGCATTGTTTGACATACATCCTTTTTATTTCTGGCCAACTGAAAACTTTTCCAACTGCAAAGTGGTTTAACTATTTACCAAATCCAAGCGCGTTCTTGTCTGTGATTTAGTCAAGAGGAGTGTGACTGTGTGTGCAGCTGCATTTTTTAAAATGAAATATTCAGTGTACGAAGTGTTAAATAACCATAATGTGCTACTCTGGGTAGGTGGTGGTAGAGTGGTAATGTTCCTGGAGTAGCCAGCTAGAGGCCCAGAATAGTGTTCTGGAGATAGTTGCATCAATTGATTTACCATGGCAGCTAGTGAAATTTACATTGGCTAATAAAACTGGAATCTAAAGATGAAACTATTGTCGATTTTTTTTTTGACAATCTGGATTACTTTTGTCCCTTAGGGAATGAAAGCTGCCATGTTTACCCAGTCTGGACGACGTGTGACTCCAGGCATGTGATTGTCTCTTAACCGTCCTCCGAAATGCCCTAAAAAGTCATTCAATTTACAGGAAAATAGGGATGAGTAACAAATGCTGGCTTTGTCAGTGTAGCCCACATTCCACGAAAGAATTAATAGAAAGATAAATGGCAGGTTATAATGTTCAGTTTCAAAACAATTTTCAGAACTACTTGTCCATCAAAGATTAGCTTTTACATGTTCGTTTGTTAATGCATCTGAGGGATGAACCACAGTATTATCAGAAAGGTCTTAATATAGCTTCAGGGACAAACAAAGCCTGTTTTTTCTAAGCTACTTTTGCTACTAATCTGATTTTCAGTGGAATCATTTGATTGAACATTTCCTGTTTTTCGGTAAAGTTGTGACATTTTCCTGACAGGCAGTTGTATAACTGTTCATTCTTAATGCAATTTGTCATCTTGTAGTAATCTAGTCAGGTTTCTAATAGTGAACTGAAAAAAAAATGGAGGTGAGAAAGCGCTATGTTCTTTTGTTTGAAGTTGCTGGCGAAATGGAATGATCTCCATTCATTCAGCCTTGGCTGGACCTTGTCTAGACGAACAAACTGTAGAGAATATAGCTGTTACTTCTGTTTATATTTGCTACTTCAGAGAGAGCCAGTGTTCTTGTCTGAAGTTGCACATGTCTTTAATTAAAGGCACAGCCAAAAACGATATAGTTTCTTTGAATCTTGCACAAATTTCAATTACTACTGGAATTCTTGTTTATATCTCAGTATTAATAGTGTCATCGAGTTATACAGCATGGAAAGAGACCCCTCAGTCCAACCTGTCTGCGCCGATCAGATATCCTAAACGGATCTAGTCCTATTTGCCTGCATTTGACCCATATCCTCTAAACCCTTCCTATACATGCACTCATCCAGATATCTTTGAAATGTTGTCATTGTATCTGCCTCCACCACCTCTTCTGGCAGCTCGTTCCATACACATACCACCCTCTGTGTAAAAAAGTTGCACCTTGGGTCCCTTTTAAATCTTTGCCCTCTCACCTTAAACTTATGCCCTCTAGTTTTGGACTCCCCTACCCTAGGAAAAAGACCTTGGCTGTTCACCCTATCCATGCCCCTCATGATTTTATAAACCTCTGTAAGATCATCATTCCATCCCCTCCCCCAACAGCCTCTGACGTTCCAGGGAAAATAGCTCCAGCCTATTTAGTCTCTCCCTATAGATCAAACCCTCCAGTCCTGGCAACATCCTTGTAAATCTTTTCTGAACCCTTTCAAGTTTAACAACGTTTTTTTCTACAGCAGGGATATCAGAATTGAGCACAGAATTCTAAAAGAGGCCTAACCAATGTCCTGTAAAACCACAACATGACGTCCCATTTCCTATACTCAATGCACTGACCAATGAAGACAAGTGTGCCAAACGCTGCCTTCACTACCCTGTTTACCTGCGACTCCACTTGCAAGGAATTATGCACTTGCACTCCTCAGTCTCTCTATTCGGCAACACTCACCAAGATCCTACCATTAAGTGTATAAGTCCTGCCCTGGTTTGCCTTACCAAATGAAACATCTCACATTTACCTTAATTAAACTCCATCTGATCAAGGTCCTTTGCCAGGCAGTTCCACCATTTGCAGTCAATGTCTGTCATTTCATCTCATTTATCGGTTTAGAAACATTGATACCAAAGTGATGCCCCCTTTCACACCACTACCAGAGCTTACACTTAAGATGAAAAAGGAGCTACAACATGCTCAGAAACTCAAACATCACTAGCTCACTGGCCTTTCATACCATGAGGAGAACATGCAGCATCTGACGGCATTTCACCAAAACATTGCCTGGGGCATGGACATAATCACAAAAAATACTCTGATGAAGAGTCATCTAAACTTGAAACATTAGCTTGCTCTCTCTCCGTAGATGCTGCCTGACCCAGTGTGGTTTTCAGCATTTTTTGTTTTCAGTATAGATTCCAACATCTGCAGTGATTTGCTGCTATCACAGAAAATGGCTTTGGGATGAACACCTCATAGGTATTTCAGGCACACCCATCACTTAATGCTTTACTGATTTTCATTAGCTCTAGCTTGTTGCTGACACTGAGATACTTTTCGGTCAGAATCCTTTAACTCCCAAATTCCCCAAACTACATTCTCACAGCTCTGGTAATTCACATCTCCCTGTCCATTGAATGAGGCAGATAAAGTGCTCACATACTAATGTAAATGTCTCTTAATGCACACACCCGGGATGGGGGGTGTCCAGCATAATCTCCTCACTTAGTTTGAGGACCAGGCCAGCAGCTGGCAGGAGAGCAAGGAGAACATGCCTTTGCTGTACGATATCTACAGCCATCTGTTGAGAAAGCCTCCAATCTGTCCCTCCCAGCTGCATAGCAAGCAGCAATGTTTTTAAAAAGAAACCCTTAGTTAAAGGCGACAGCTCGCAACCTGACAGATCTTTGTTGTGTTGAAAATAATTCTCCTAAAGTTCTTGGATTTTTGTTTTGCCTCCAATACCCTTCATTTCACTGTGAGGATTTGAAATGTGAACTATTGCCCCTGTGACAACTCAGCAGCAAACTGTGCCGTAGGAAATGTCAACCAAAAGGAAAGCTGAGTTTGGCAATCAGCAGTGTTCCACAAAAGAGCAGCAATATCGTCAACAAAGTTCCTTACTTATGTGACTCTGGCCACAGAATGAAGGAACTGAAATATCACTTCACTCTGGAGTAATACCATACTTCAACAACTGCGTTTATATGGCCCCTTTAACATGATAAACTTCTGAGGAAAAGTTGGTAAACAAAGCTTGGCACCACGGAGATATTGAGGCAGGTGACAAAGGCTTTTCCAAAGAAAGAAGTTTTGAGAAACATCTTAAAAGAGAGATTACGAGGTTAAGAGGAAGACATTTCAAGTTTACAGCACTGGCAACCAAGATTTCCAATGAGAAGCATTTGTTCATATGATTACATGCTTTATGATTTTTTGACCTGTCTAAACAAAAGGTAATTTTGACCTTGCTGAATATTATCCCTGACAATTTTTTCTAGTTCATCCATGGGGTGTGAGCATTGGAGGCAAGGGCAGCATTTATTAACCACTGCAACCCAGGTATGAGTTTTGGTAGTTACCTTCAAAGGAGGCTTGTCCAGTAGCTGCATTGAATCTTGCAGACAGTATGCAGTTGCCACAGTGTGTTGTTGGTGGAGAGAGTGAATGCTTAAGATGTTGGATTGGGTGACAAACTATCATGCTATTGTGCAATGTTGAACTTAGTTTTAAGGCAAGTGGAGAGTAAACTTTCAATAAACCTCACCTCTTGGATAGGAGACAGGCTCTGGGGAATTGTTTGAGTTGTTTGCCGCAGAATTCCCAGCATCTGATTTGCTCTAGTACCCATCGATATAATATGGCTGCTTTAGCTAACTTCTTCATCAAATGACGCCCCCAGATGTTGATTATAGGGAATTCAATCATGGTAATGCCACTGGACGTAAAGGTGAGCTGGTGTGACGCTCCATTAAAGAATGTCCTGGCTTTGCAGTTATGTGGTACAAGCATTACTTGTAACTTAACAGCCCAGTGCTGATTGCTGTCCAGGTCTTTTGAGTTGCTTCACTGTCTGAGGAGCTGAACATGGACTTGACATGGTGCAATCAGCATAAACATGCCCACTTCTGAAGGGGGAGTGTCATTGATAAAGAAGCTAAAATGATTCATTTATCCTGACTCTCCGTTTCCTGTTAGTTAACCAATCCTCTATCCATGCTAATATACCACCCCAACGGCATGAGCTCTCATGTTGTGCACTGACCGTTTTACATGGAACCTTCTTGAATGTCTCTAAATGCACTACACCTGCTGCGTCATCACCACACACAAGACATTTCCTCCAAGTGTTCCCATGAGCTAAGAATTTGTGGGTGTGTATAAAACCCCTTTTTTGTTTGCAGCTGATTAAAACCAGCAGCAGGGCTTTCGTCTTAAACAAGTAATAGGTTAATTTATTACAATCTGCCGCTGTAAGTTACTTAAATAAAAGTTACTTGAGTATGTAACTAAATAAAAGATCCTTAAAAAGATGAAAGTCATTTCAGCCTTTAGAATATCTTTGCAGGCCCACAGCTTGTAGTTGACATGCTGTTTGTCTGGAAAGAAGAGATGAAGTTGAAGAGTTGTCTTTAGCAAATGTAATAGTTTCTATAGTTGACTAGTCTTAGTCTGCCATTGTGAGCAAACTCAGTAGGCGGAGCAACATCAGGGAGCCAATGATGGTCTCTTTTCCTTTCTAGTTCAGCCAGCAAGACGCTTAAAATTATTGGATTCCTTTTTAGCAGAATAGAGGTGATTTCAAGGCATCTTCCTCTGTAGCACCTGATTGCAAAATCCAAACTCTTGCATGTTGTTCACAAATAGTTCAGTGGAGACAAGTATCTGGAACCATTTTCACAGGATCTTCTGGCATCTCTGCATAAGATAACTCTTCCCAGCTAGACTTTATGTTAGAACTAAACCCAAGATGGCTGTTGCCCAAATAGTAGGTGGCATGGTGACTGAGTGGTTAGCATTGCTGCCTCACAGTGCCAGGGACCCGGGTTTGTTTCCACCTTCGGGCAACTGTCTGTTTGGTGTTTAGTTGTGTGGGTTTCCTCCGGGTGCTCCAGTTTCCTCCCACAGTCCGAAGATGTGCAGGTTCATTGGATTGACCAATCTAAATTGTCCAGGGGTGTGCAGGCTAGGTGGGTTAGCCGGGTGGTGGTTTTGGGTGGGATGTTCTTCAGGCAGTTGGTGTAGACTTGATGGGCTGAATAGCCTGCTTCCATACTGTAGGGATTCTATTCTAGTGGAATCATGCTTCCCTATTAGTAATTGGACTAATCCAAGATTGGTGCAGAGTCTCAACCATGGTCTTTTACCTAAAGTAAGCCTTTTAGCTGAAGTAATTGGCTTTTAGTTGTGTCAACCATTAACTTGAATGGCTTCCATTCTTCCAAGCTTAATGAGAAAAGAAATAATTATTCAAATCTCGTGGAAGCCATTGTCATGTGTTCTTCTGATCCTTCCTGAAAAAAGTGTAGGCTGGTTCTTCTGGCCTGCTAGTCACAGTTACGACTGCAAGTGAAGTCAAGTGACTTTTGGGAACCATGTTTAAAAAGCTGTATTGTGACTATTTTTAGTAAGATTACAGTTTGTTGCGAAACCTATAATGTTACAACTACACATTCATAACAACTGTTACCCCGTTATTAATGCTTCGTGCTTACGTCCTGAAAAAAAAATCTAGTATATCTGTCAAACTTGATCTCCCTTTCACAAAATCAATAATGGTTGTGAAATAACTCCACTTAGGCAGAATGCCGTCACCAAGTCACCCTTTATTTACAGATGAAGAGTCCTTGACACTGATCCAATTCCTTCATAGACAGCTTTCCTCCTGTTTATATCTGTCAGCAAGGGCTCTGTGATTGGACCAGATTAACAGCCCCTGTCAGGGAACTCATGTTCTGTGAGGTCCACCTGGTTGGCCTCGTTCTAAACACATCAGATCATATTATGGTTTTCTAAATGCCCTATTACTACCCCCTTAATAATTCATTCTAGCATTTCCAAATGACACATTCTGCCTAACTGACCTGTAATTTTCCTGCTTCCTCTCTCCCTTTTTGAATGAAGGGCTTCTGTTGCGGTTCTCAAATCTGCTAAGGCCTTTCTAGAATCAGGAGGATTTTGGAAGTTTACAACCATTGCATCAACTGTCTCAGCCGCCACTTCCTGTCAGATCCTGAGCCCTCAGGTCAAGGGCATGTGTCAGCATTTAGTCCCATTAATTTTCCCTGGACTCTCCTTATTTCTCTTGTAATTGTTTATAAAGTCCTTGCCCTCTTTAGCCCGCTGCTTTTCTACTATTCTTGGTATAATTTTTTTTGTGTCTTCCACTGTCAGGATAGAGACAAAGTACTTTGTGATACTGTGGTTTTGCTGATCGTGACGAGATTTGAATTCCTGGGATCTGCTTTGTACACAGGTGTGAGGTTGCAGCTAATACAATGTAACCGCACAGCCAGGCTACAACTTTGGAAAGATTGGAGTGCAGTTTGTTTCTGACACTTTTATAATGAAATTTTGTGCACTGTTACTACATATAACGATAGGGTTTAACAGTGACTATATGGACTCTATTAAGTTAGTTCAGTCAGGTACTTAAGTCCCTCAGTTTGTCAGTTTGTAGCGCAGTCACCACATATAGCTTTATATTGTTGCTTACAGCTTTTAGTCTAAACTTAAATAATTACTGTTTTGAATCCAAAAGGAACATGACTTTTCATTGAAAAAGAAAGCTATTACATTTGACATTTTAAAAAGAGGTAGCTTTGCTTTCTTCATAATTTCTTGTTTCATAAATTAGAACGGAATTTATTGTGGATTTGCTATTTTTGGGTGAGAACTTCTAATTCCCCAAGGGACGCTGCTGCGGAACAGCCTTGTTGATCAGAACGGTCTGGAAAATACCACAATCTGGACCAGATACTAATATCTGCGAGGCTGTTATTAAAGTCATGCTGATGACTGTTTGGAGGAAATTAGTATTCCCGAAATGGGTGTTTCTAACTAATGCTGAAATAACGATGAACATCACATTTGATAAAGCCACTGGGATTTCAACTTTATCTTTAAAGAAAGGAGAGCACCTTTTGCAGCCCCAGGATTTTCTAAAGCCCTTCAATGCATTTTTGAAGTCGAGCCAGTGTTGAAATGTAAGGACTTGTGTGTACGTGTGTACGTGTGTGTGTGTGTGTGTGTGTGTGTGTGTGTGTGTACGTGTGTGTGTGTGTGTGTGTGTGTGTGTGTGTATATAATCATACACACACATATATATATATCATATATCCTAAACATATATCAAATTTATATCATATATACATATAAATCACAATATATTAATATGTGTAAATCAACAGGTAGATAAATCATAAATTGTCACAACTTGTAATTAATACAATGTGGAATACATGGCTGCTAAGTGTGATGGAAGCTGATTCAGTAATAACATAATTATTTTTCTCGTTTCTTTTATGAGGTAGTGCTGGCCAGGCTGGTATTTATTACCATCCGTAATTGTCCTTGAAGGTGATGGTGAATCACTTTGTTATATCAGTGTACTCCTTGTGGTGCAGGTACACCCACAGTGCTGTTAAGGAGGCAGACCCAGAATAGTTGACCCAGAGAAAGTGATATAGTTCCAAGTTAGTCTGGTTTGTGACTTGGCGAACTTGCAGGTATTAGTATTCCCATATGTACTGTTGATGGAGCCTTGATGCGTTTCTGCAGTACATCCCCTAGATTGTGAACACAGCCGCCACTCCACCAGTATTTAAATGAATTTTTAATAAGGCGGGTCAAAATTCCAGTTACGTGGGCTGCTTTGTCCTGAGTGATATTGAGCTGCTTAAACAATGTTGGAGTTGCACCTCCAGGCAAGTGGGGAGTATTGCGTGACACTGTTGGTGTGTGCTTTGTCGATGGAAAAAAAAGTTTTGAGGAATCAGGTGATGAGCTACTTGCTTCAGATTCCCCTGTGCTCCTGCAGCCATGACATTTATGTGCCTGGTCCAGCCTCTGGTCAATGGTAACCTCCCCAATGATGTTAGGAGGGAATTTAACAATAGAAATGCCAGGAATGATAGATGTTGTTGCTGAAATATACAAGACCCGGAAAGGACTTTGCAAGGTAAATGTTGAGAAGATATTTCCAATATGGATGGAATCGTGAATTAGGAGTATACTTGCAGAGTAAGGGTCAGTCATTTAGAACTGGGATGCAAAGGAATTTCTTCACTGAGGGTAGTAAATGTCTGGAATTCTCTACCCAAAAGAGATGACTGGAAGTATTTAAAGAGGAGGCAGGTAGATTTTTGAGATATTGAGTGGAGGCCAATGAGGAGTTGGCATGAAAGAGGATTTGATTCCTGGGGCAGATCAGCCATGAGCTTATAGAATGACAGGTCAGGCTTGAGGGGTTGAATGCTCTACTTTGTGTGTCCTTTAAGTGCCCAGTTTATGTTTAACAAGATCCTACAAAAGGCTTTGATGATAAGTGGCTAGATAATCTGCATCAGTCTTTGGCTGAGATTGTAAATGTTGTTAACTCTATTGCCCTTCTTCTGATAATAGTTGGCATCATTTGCATTCACCCGAGAGAGAGAACGAGGCCATTCTGAAACCAATTTATTCACATGAAAAATGACACCTCCAGTCGTGCAGCTTTCCCTCGGTTCTGTGCTGAAGTGTCAGCCCAGTCTCTCATTCTCGCTAGTGGGGATTGTGCCTTGATGGGCCAAAGACTTCTGTTCAGTGATGTTATAATCCTGTGTTGGTGTATGTTCAAACTTGAGAAGCGGCAATATTCTTGGTGACTTACCTGGCATTTTGCGATGACAAGATTAATCCTGTAGAACTAAATGTACTAGTTTCAAAGGCATCTTTTTAATGATTTTGTAATTTTAATGTTTCAATTTGCTTGGCCTACACCAAAGGTATGATATGTGCAATTCTGAAATAATTTTACTTCATTAAAAGGCAGAAGCACAGTGCTAATATTTGATTTAATTGTGTTCCTGGAGGTTGAGGGCACCAAAACGCAAAAGTAGTGCATTGTGCTGAAAAGTTGACATTGGACATTTTGTTAAACAGTTCTTCCATCACATATGGCTAAAATGCAATTGAGGCCAGTATTCCATGACTTCCCATGGCCCTACACATCCCCTGTTCAAATTTGAACTTTGGAGTACATAGTGGATTGGGCAAAGAACTACCAATCTTTAGTTTGACAAAAGATTGATCTAACATCATTAAAGATTACTGATCATAATATTTTGACATTTCCAATGACCTTGCCACAGCAAAACATTGATGTAAATAGTTTACAAGATGTTAAATCACAGGCAATCTCTTCTGGAGATATGGATCAGAATTCAAATGAAGCATTTAGTAACTATTTTTGACAAAGTTAATGGGCTGAATTTTCCATTGTTTTTGGCTTGTGTAATTTCAGGAAAGTATCTTGGAGAGTTTCCTACTATAGCCCACGGTGACTTCTCTCATGCAGTCTTCTGCTGCTCGCCTCATTAATTATACGCATGGGCATTCCAACTCCCTTCTTGCTCACTTACTGAGGAGCAGAAGGGCATTTGCTTGTCGCTGCCTGAACCTTGTGTATTTCACAGCACTGGCCCAAATTGAAAATCCAGCTGCCCATCAGTGCAAATACTTAAGACTACAAGCTGCCATTCATTTTTTTTATTCACTCATGGGATGTGGTATCACTGACTGGACAGCATTTATTGCCTGTCCCTTGTTGCCCCTTGAGAAGGTGGTGGTGAGCTGCCTTCTTGAATCATTGCAACCCATGTGCTGTAGGTTGACCAACACTGCCCTTAGGGAGGGCATTGAGGATTTTGACCCAGCAACAGCGAAAGAACGTCAATATATTTCCAAGTCAGGATGGTGAGTGACATGGAGGGGAACTTGAAGGTGGTGGTCTTTCCATGTATCTCCTGCCCTTGTCCTTCTAGATGAAAGTGCTCACGTGTTTGGAACGTGCTATCTGAGGATCTTCAGTGAATTTCTGTTACTGAGCATCTGTGGTGGAGAGAGTAGATGCTTATGGATGTAGTGCCAGTCAAGAAGTTGCCTTGTCCTGAATGGAGTCAAGCTTCTTGAGCGTTGTTGGGACTGCACCATCCAGGCAAGTGGGGAGTATTCCATCACACTCCTGATTTGTGCCTAGTAGATGCTGGACTGGCTTTAGGGAGTCAGAGTTAAGTTACTTGCCCCAGTATTCCTAACCTTTGACCTGCTGTTATCGTCACAATATTCAAATAAAGAGTCCTGTTGAGTTTCTGGTCAATCATAACACTGTGGATTTTGATAGTGGGGGATTCAGTGATGGTAACAGCATTGAATATCAAGTGGCAGTGATTAGAGTGTCTCTTATTGGAGATGGTCATTGCCTGGCATTTGTATGCACAACCATCTTCCTATGTGCCAGGTGTGACTCCAACCAGCAGAAAGTTTGCCCCATGATTTCCAATGATTTCAGTTTTGCTCGGGCCCCTTGGTGCCACAGTCAGTTGAATGCAGCCTTGATGTCAAGGACTGGCATTGTCATCTCATTTCTGGAATTTAACTCTTTTGTCAATGTTTGAGCCAAGACTGTAATGAGGTCAGGAACTTGATTGGTCATGGTGAAACCCAAACTGAGCATTAGTGAGTAGGTTTTTGTTGAAAAAGCTTCAGACTTATCTTTTGCACTGATATGCTGGGCTGTTCTATCATTGAGGGTGGGGATATTTGTGGAGCCTCCTCCTCCAGAATGTGTCAAATCTGCGTTTTCTGAAATCATCCTTTTAATGTCTGCCACTGAATCTTGAATGACCTGTCCCTTAAACCAATTTGCCAGTTCATTTTAGCTAACTCTGCTTACATTTACACATAATTGCCCTTCTTCAAGTTTAAGATGCTAATCATGGACCCTTTCTTCTCTCCCTCAAACTGAATGTAAAATTTAAAAATATTATGACCATTTCGACCTAGGGATGCCTTAAATATTAATTAATTGTATCTTGGATCCAATCCAATTTGCCCTGCTGTTGTCTTAGCTGGCTGTAGGGTATGCTCTTCTCAGAACCTGCCCTGAAAACAATTTATAAACTCCTCATCTGGACTAACTTTAACTTTTTCCAATATTAATGTAGATTAAAATAGCCTGTGATTATATTTTCTGACAAACTCAAGCTATTTCTTTCTTTCTATTTCATCCCCCTGTGGTTATTGTTATGGAGGCCTATACCTCCCTCCCCCAAGTGACTTTTTGTGTTTATTATATCTCATCTCTACACAGTCACTTCTGCATCCTGTTTTCCTGAACTTAGATCACCCCCCCTCAATTGTTCTAATACCACCATTAATTAACCAACATACTCTTCCAGCTTTTCCTGGCTTTCTGTCCCTCCTAAATCTCCTGAAGTGTTTAATGTGCAGGTTCAACCCAGTATCATCCTGCAGCCATGTCCCTGTGATGGCTATAAAATTGTATTTATTTATTTCTTTTTGCCCAGTCAGTTTAATTCCGAGACTGCGCATTTCGATATCGAGCCTTTAGTTTTACATGCTATTATTTGTCAACTCTATTACATTCTATTATTTGTCAACTCTCGCCTGATTTACTGATTTATTCTTGGATTTGTACTCTCTATCCCTTCCTGTCACGCTCTGTTAAACTTTCCCCATTCTAATACATTTCTGTTCTTATACATTGCCTCATCCCTTTTCTTTGATTTACCACTTCTTCCTGAGTTTGATCCCTTGCCCACACTGTTTAGTTTAATACCCTGTCTAGTTCCCTTGTCACAAGGCTAGGTGGAAGACTGGTCCCAGTACGGTTCAGGTGCAGGCCCAGGTTCAGACAGTTGGGTCCCAGTTTCCCCAGTGGCTAATGTCAGTGCCCCCCGAACCAGAAACCATTTCTCTCTCACCATCTTTGAAGCACACATTCATTTCTCCAGTCTTACTTGCAACATGTCAGTTTGCACATGACTCAGGTAACCAGCCATTATTACCGTTTCAGGTTCTGCCTCTTAATTTTGTACGTAGCTCTTCCTACTGATTATTCAGGACTTCATTCCTTGTCCTGCCATTTCTATGCAAAGATGTCACAGTCAGTTAATTCATGCACCATGCAACACTCATTCTCATTGAGACAAGCTGAAAAAACTCGAAACACGTCGGACAGCTGCACAGACCGATGCTTCTGCACTGTAGCCCACTGGGTCCCCTTGGCTGCCTCATTTGCAGTCACTCCATCCATTCCCTGGCCATTGACTAAATCAGTAAACTTTATCTTTAGGGGCATAAAACAGACTCATGGAATAATGTCTCGAGGTAAGTTACCCTCTCCCTCTGTTCTGCAATTTCTCCAGTTGGACCTTCAGTTCACTGACTTCGAAGCTGAAATTCCCGCAGCCTCAGATCTTTACTGCAGATGTGTTTGCCCTGAATCACACTGGAGTGTAGAGGCACCCTTATCCTGCAAGCACAGTATATCAACTACCCTGCCATCTTTTTCATATGTTCATTAATTAATAACTTCTACTTAATTTTTAATTAATTAAAAAACTCTTCACTTCCCAATAAGGTTTATCACTGCCAATAAAGGTACTTATTCCAATGTATATGTGCAATTACTCATAACTGTAGGGACTTAAGGATCTAAAATATGTTGCTTTTTTTTTTCAAATACCAGCAACATACATGAATGGCACCATTTTCCCAGCATTTGAGTGGCATGGGAAATAGTGAGAATGAAAATGAGAGGTTCATGAGACTCTCAACATCAAGAATAAATGGTCCGATTTTTCCCTTTTCACCAGCTGGATTGAAATCTGACTTGTACGCAGCGAACACTGAACCCTCAAGGGGCTGGATATGTTGTTGTATGGTACCCCATTGTCTACTTAGCTTTCTCACCACAAGCTCCTTTATATTAATGGTTGAACCATTGACTTTGAATGGCAGTCCCTGGTTTGCAACAGGTGAAGACGTGAGCAGCTCGGCTTTAAATACAGTAGTCTGCATCAATAGTGTAAGATCACAGGAGTGGTAAGCAATTCCACCTTTGCCGCTTAACTATTGATCGAGAAGGGCACTGTGGAGCCTGGATGCATAACTAGTGAGGTGAGCAGTGAATAATTGTGAGGTTTCAATGTCCTTGATGTACAGTAGGGTGACTAGTGTGTCTGGTTGCGTTGTGTCTTCCTGTTGTGGTCTGTCTTGGAGGTAACGGCGGATTGTGTCTTTCGAGTATCCATTTCTTTTGAAGACTCCATATAGGTGCTCCTATTCTGCTTTGTGTAGTTTCAGGTGGCTGCAATGTGTTGTGGCTTGTTTGAATAGTGTCCTGATGCAGTTCCGTTTGTGGGCATTGGGGTGGTTGCTGATGTAATTGAGTATCTGGTCTGTATGTGTGGTCTTTCTATATATGCTATTCTGGAGTTCCCCATTGGTTTTGCGTTCTACCATTATGTCCGGGAAGGGTGATCAGTTGTTGTTCTCTTCTCCTTTTGTGAAATTTATCCTGGTAAAGATTTTGTTTATGTGTCGGTGGATTTCTTCTAGTTTTGTACGTTTAGTAATCACAACGGTGTCGTCTACATATCAAACCCACCAATAATGTTAGATACTCAATTACACTAGCAACCCCCTAACACCCACAAACGGAGCTGCATCAGGACACTATTCAAACAAGCCACAACACATTGCAGCCACCTGAAACTACACAAAGCAGAATAGGAGCACCTATATGGAGTCTTCAAAAGAAATGGATACTCGAAAGACACAATCCGCCGTTACCTCCAAGACAGACCACAACAGGAAGACACAACGCAACCAGACACACTAGTCACCCTACTGTACATCAAGGACATTGAAACCTCACAATTATTCACTGCTCACCTCACTAGTTATGCATCCAGGCTCCACAGTGCCCTTCTCGATCAATAGTTAAGCGGCAAAGGTGGAATTGCTTACCACTCCTGTGATCTTACACTATTGATGCAGACTACTGTATTTAAAGCCGAGCTGCTCACGTCTTCACCTGTTGCAAACCAGGGACTGCCATTCAAAGTCAGTGGTTCAACCATTAATATAAAGGAGCTTGTGGTGAGAAAGCTAAGTAGACAATGGGGTACCATACAACAACATATCCAGCCCCTTGAGGGTTCAGTGTTCGCTGCGTACAAGTCAGATTTCAATCCAGCTGGTGAAAAGGGAAAAATCGGACCATTTATTCTTGATGTTGAGAATCTCATGAACTTCTCATTTTCATTCTCACTATTTCCCACTATTTCCCACTATTCAAACAAGCCACAACACATTGCAGCCACCTGGAACTGCACAAAGCAGAACAGGAGCACCTATAAGGAGTCTTCAAAAGAAGTGGATACCTGAAAGGCACAATCTGTCATTACCTCCGAGACAGACTACAACGGGAAGACACAACACGAACCAGACTCACTAATGACCCTTCCGTACATCAAGGATATTTCAGAGATGACCACAAGACTGTTCAGACCCCTAGGTATCACAGTACCCCACAAACCAACAACCACCCTACGGCAGCTACTTACGAACGTTAAGGATCTCAAATCCAAAATCAGTGTAATATACAAAATACCATGCAAGGACTGTGAGAAACACTACATAGGCCAAACCGGAAAAAACTGACAATACGGATACACAAACACCAACTAGCCACCAAGAGACACAACCAATCCTCACTTGTCTCATTATACACGGACAATGAGGGATACAAATTCAACTAGGACAACAGATCCATAGTGGCACAAGCCAAACAGAGACATGCCAGGGAACTCCTGGTACTCCAACCGGAACTCCATCAACAAACACATTGAACTAGATCCTGTGTACAAACCACTGAGAAGCAGAACTGGAAGTAATACCATCCACCCCAGCAAACCAAGGCATATAAATAACAAGCAGGACAGAACACTGACGCTTCACAGGAGGCGAACTGACGATGTTACCTAGCAGGGTGATGAAACATTTGCAACCAAACCCACTGGTTCAGTGAGCAAGTCTGCAACCTCATTACAACCCGAGCTACAAGCCTTCTTGAAAACTTTAATGTGGATAATTGTATCAGAGCCAGAGTCTGGGCCTCAATTGATTCTCTTCTTTTGTTTTTAGGAATTCCCTTCCAGGCCTACCTCTACCTCCTTTCTCTCTCTTCTGCCTTCTGCTCTATCATGACAGTTGTTTATCTTTGCTGTTGGCACTGTGCAGGCAGCTGATGCTGCATGGTGCCTCTAACTAGGCTAGAAGCTTGCCTCCTACCCGATCAGGGCATTACTCTTACAAATAGCATGAAAGAGTGCTCATAAGGAGTCAGAAACCCAAGAAATTATTCAGGCATTGGGTTCTCATCCTCCTTGGAGATACTTTCCAGAGACCCTAATTTGCAATAGAAGTGCTCCACCTCTGAACCAGGAGACTCAGACTCAAATCCCAGCAGCTCTAGAGATGTGTCATCTCCAAACAGGTTGATTCAAATAGATCCTGGATGCTGTGAAGATGTATATATCCCTGACGAATGGCAAGGACATGGAGACAGAGCAGTTGGAGGTAGAAAAGGTATGTAATGAAGAGTGGTTTATTTCCAGCAGAGTTAGGAACCCTAGAGAAAGTCAGATTGTGAGAACACATCGAACCATACAATCAAACAATAAAAATACTACATCACTACCAGAATACTTCGATGATTAATGTTGAGATCATCATTTGTTACAAAATCCATACCATAAAATGGAATTGTTGTCTTCCAGGGTGGCCTTAATCATATAAATTTTGCTGAAGCAGACCAAAGCTTATATCCACAATCTTTTTTAAGTTGTGTAGATATTTAAAGAATTTGCTGTTTCATGCGTAGCCTGTGTATGAATGTTACACAGAGCGTTAATTGTTTAATGCATGAGTTGTTCCTTGAGATATATTTTAAGTTTGTTTATTCAGTAGTCTAGTCATCATCTGGCACTTGCTAGGATATGGCTGACAAAAGATGTAAAGAAATATGTCTGGGTTTCCCATGGTTGCTATGGAAACTCTTTTTTTTTTCTCCAGACTTTTCTTGAGAATGGGGCTATTTATTGGAGCTGGCTTTGCAGATATGTCAGATGAATTTTGGTTGATGAAAGCACAGCTGGACACCGTGCATCTGTGTGGGTGATGAAAGGGAAACATGTTTAGAATGTGCTTTACTGAGGTGCTTGCACTGACCGGCATTGCTGTGGCTGTGGTGAAGTGTTTGTGTCAGATTCCCTCTAAAATGTACAGCTATGAATTAAACTTGCATGTGGATCCTCAAACTGCTTTGTTGTCTTTCTTGATGTCAGTGCCTAAGAATAAATGTGAATGGTGGGTGTCTGTAAATTGGAATCATTGGCTGTAATCTTTATGGGGAGGTGGGAAATGTGTAGGGTGTAAGGGGAGTGTGCTCAGTTCAGGGTTGAAAGTGGTGTCCATTGGAGATCATCATAGAATCCCTACAGTGTGGAAACAGGCCCTTTAGCCCAACAAGTTCACACTGAGCCTCAGAGCATCCCACCCAGACCCATCCTCCTATAACCCACCTAACCTACACATCCCTGAACACTATGGGCAATTTAGCATGGCCAATCCAGCCAACCTTCACATCTTAGGACAGTGGGAGGAAACTGGAGGAAACCCATGCAATCATGGGGAGAATGTGCAAACTCCATACAGACAATTGCCTGAGGGTGGAACTGAACCTGGGTCCCTGGTGCTGTGAGGCAGCAGTGCTAGCCACTGAGCCACTGTGCTGCTCCCCACTGTTGTGGTGGGAGTTAAGGAGGTCACCTATTGTGGGACAGGGTGCAGGTCATGATGAGAAAGTGCTTCAGACTTAGTGGGATTAGATTTTGGTCAACAGTGGGTTGGGGGAGGAGGCATTTTCACGACTCCTGGCCCAGAACGTTTGTAATAAAACTCATTTACCTTCCGGAGCTGTTTCACCGCCAGGTCGAGTGAACCCGAGAAAACCTGACCCTCAGCTGTTTAATAGATATCAGGCTCTTAGTCGTTCTGTGAAGATTGAGTTTAATATATTAATGAAGTAGGCAGAAATCACACTCCTAAACGAAGAGAAAAAGGAAACTTGCTTTTGCATTGTAATGTTGAAGACTCCTATTTAGGATTTAATCCCCCCTCTCCTGCTCAAAGTGTAAAAGGCTTCACGTTAATTTTATTCTCTACTTTATCTAAGAAGTAGCTTTGGTCTAGATTATCTTCCTCCTTCCTGCCAAAGCATGCCATTTCTCATTGACCGGCCTTTACTTGAGCACAAACTCCAAGTAGCAGAAATATGCTAATTATTCGATGTCTTAAATAGAAACGTAGATCAACATTCTTCACTTTCTACCTGAAGTGTTCCAAATTTCTGGATCTTATTAAATAAAATGTTCCTTTTCCTAGTATTCTCATTGTATTCTCGCTTTTGTAACAATGCAGACATCGTTAGTAAACAATTTCTGCTGCAATCAATGAACCAAGATTCACTGACCGTAAATATGCTTGTGACAAATATTCTATTTTAATGTTCTGACAAAGGCTAACTAAGTTTCTTTCTTTCCCATCGAGTATAATATTGCAATATATAGAAACAATCAGTGCCATTTTCCTTGGTAATTTCCAATGACATTGTATCTTCAGGAGCAATGTTCTATTAATTTCGGAATTCGTGAGAGTAGGATATGCTTTATTTTGAAGAGAAAGTCACACCAAACAGACCCATTTTCCGCTTGAGTCCAAACTTATTTCCTCTCTTCGTTAATGAAATTTGGAAGTGCTAGGAGTTTGAAAGTATGATGCACTTCTAAGCATTTTCACTTATTGAAAGCAAAGGGAGTTGTCAAAGAACCACTGTGTTAGGTCTGCCAGGCATTTAGTTTATTTCCAAACCTGTTTAAAAATCATATTCTATGGCTTTCCGTCTTGAGCCCCTGCAAAGTCCCGTTAGGTCTATGAAAAGCTAATGTACTGAACTCTTCATTCATCACAGAGCCCGTTGTCTCTCCATCTGTTCTACCTCATTCTAAGTCTAATGCTTCATAGTGCTTCGCTTTAACCTTCTTCAGTTTTTCTTCTTAGCAAGGTGCAGATCTGGGCTAAGATACGGTAACAGCCGGCCCTCTTGATAGTTTGTCTTGTGGTGTTCTTGTATGTGCAACCCTTCATAACAGGGAAGGAGAGCATCACAGCGAAACACAGTCAGACACTCAACTGAAGTCCATCCCGTGGATGTTTATCAAAGGTCCCTTAATGGTGATAAGGATTAGAAAACTGACTAAATATGAAGGTGGCTGATGTGAATTTGTAGAAATCCAGCACTGCTTTGTCTGAGATCTTAATTTGTAAATGAACTTGCAACTTTCCCATTTGTCTTAGTTAAACTGAGTTAACAAGAGAGCGAGAAGTCTTACTATTGCAAAATGTACTTTTATTTTATTTCTGAATTGTGTTTTTACCATTGGTAGTATATTTTGACATGAGGTCTAGGTGGGATGCTCTTTGGGGGGTCGGTGTGTACTCAGTGGGCCATGTGGCCTGTTTCCACACTGTAGGGATTCAACAATACTATGAAGTGAGGGGAGAATTCCTACTCTCCAAACAGTTGGTGGCACAGTGGCACAGTGGTTAGCACTGCTGCCTCACAGCACCAGTGACCCAGGTTCAATTCCAGCCTCAGGTGACCGTCTCTGTGGAGTTTGCTCATTCTCCCTGTGTCTGCATGGGTTTCCTCCGGGTGCTCCAGTTTCCTCCACAGTCCAAAGATGTGCAGGTTAGGTGGATTGGCTATGCTAAATTGCCTGTAGTGTTCAGGGATGTATAGCTTAAGGGATGGGTCTGGGTGGGATGCTCTGAGGGTCGGTGTGGACTTGTTGGGCTGAAAGGCCTGTTTCCACACTGTCAGGATTCTATGAAAAGTTAAGTTACAAACAAAGACCCTCAGGCACTAACTCATGTCCAGTCAATATTGTCTATAGTGTTATCTAATCATGATAAGCTTCCTCTGGCAGTGAAGTTTAAATTTACCTGACGAGTTATGCTGAATGAGCAAAGTCCAGTCCTCATTTGCCCAATACCTTTACCTAGCCATTTTCCCAAGTAGCATGAAGAATCCTTCCACGGCCTGTGCAAATGTAATTTTTGCTACTGGATCTCAAATAATGTGTCACATTCTCCACACCATGGCCTACATCTGTATTTGACGTCCGTTGCTTTAGTTGCATCATTTTAAGTTTATATTCACATTGTCTTGCTTTATTTCTCTCCTGTATATCTCTTGTATGTAAGGTGGCATAGTGTCTCAGTGGTTAGCACTGCTGCCTCACAGCGCCAGGGACTCAGGTTCAATTGCGGTCTCGGGCGACTGTCTGGAGTTTGCACATTCTCCCTGTGTCTGCGTGAGTTTCCTTTGGACGCGCTAGTTTCCTTCCAAAGTCTAAAGGTGTGCAGGTTAGGTGGATTGGCCATGCAAAATTGCCCGTAGTGTCCCGCAATGTGTAGTCTAGGTGGATTAGCCATGGGAAACGCAGTGTTACAGGGATGCAGTAGAGTGTGTGGGTCTGAATGGAATGCTCTTCGGACTCAATGGCCCGAATGGCCTGTTTCCACACTGTCAGAATCCTGTGATCTAATTCTAGGTTTCTCAATTCCATTTCTCTTTTTGATCTTTCTCTTACTCACATAGTTTCATTCTCTTCTCATGCTCCAGCAGCTTTAATTGCGCATTAAACATAATTCCAACATTTCATTTTCCAAAATATTCCTCCTCCTCTACATTTACTCTAAACCCAAGTGCTGTGCTAACATCCTAATTATTTCTGCCTTTCTGGCTTTGCCAGGAAATGCCATCTCCAGTATTTCTTTAAATTCTCTCAGGGATGTGGGTATTGCTTTCTGGCCAGCATTTTATTATTGCCCAACCTTAGTTGCCCTTGAGAAAATAGTGGTGAGCTGGCTTCTTGAATTGCTACAGTTCATGTGCTACAGGTAGACCAACAATAATAATAAGGGAATTCCACGATGCTGATCTGATGACTGTGAAGGAATGGCAATACGCTTCCAAGTCAGGATGGTGACTGGCTTGGAGAGGAACTTAATAGAACATAGAACATAACTTGTTCCCATGTATCTCCTGCACTTGTCCTTCTAGGTGGTAGTGGTCGTGGGTTTGGAAGGTAACTGTCTAATAATCTTGGGCAGGTTTCGTAGTACCTCTTGTAGATTGTACATACTGCTGGTTACGCAATCAAGTCCATCAACTTGGGATTTGATAGATCCTTTAAGACTACGAGGGACAACTCTGCCATCTGCAGGAAATCCTTCACAGTTTCCAGTGCCATGCCTTAAACAAAGGACAGAACCTGATGTTTTCCTTCCTATGTGTCACTTAGTCAAACCACATCCAAATTCTCCTCCTGTTTGTTTTAAATCGAATCTAATCCAATCCTAGAAGAGCCCCCCAGACTTCTTCATGCTCGATGGGGTAATGTGCTTCCCCATTATTCTCAGGGTTTTAACACAAATTAAAGTTTTAAAAGATAGATGGAAAAATCCCCGAACTACCTGATTTTCAGAACCATTGTCTTTTTCGTTTCAGTCCACAGTTTTTAAAAAGTGCAAAACTAAAAAGGCATGGTCTATCCACAGAACATAGCACTTTTTACCTACTGTCTGCTTCCTGTCAGCTAGCCAATCTTCTGACTGAACCAAAATATTGCTCCATCACCATCAGCTTTTGTTTTCTGCAATTTCCTTTGATTACGCACTTTATCTAGTTCGCTTTGGAAACCTAGGTATTGTACATTTATCAGTCTGCCTTTCTCCACAGCACATATTACTCCCTCAAAAAACTTAAACAGATTGATTAACCATGATTCCCCTTTAAAAATCCTTGTTGACTGCATGATTACCTTGAATTATCTAAGTGCTTTGAACACTTTCCCTATGACAGATAGCTTAGCTAACTGGCCAGGAGTTTCCTGCTTTCTGTCACCCTCACTTTTTGAACAAAGGAGTCGCATTTTCTGTCTTCCAATCTAATGGGACTTCCTCGAATCAGGTGAATTTTGGAATGTTCAAACCTAACTACCTCACCAGCCACTTCTTTTAAGTGAAATGATGAGTTTGAATGAGTTTGTAAAGTGGCCGCAGCATCTTGACTGATCCTTTGAAGCACTCAGTAAAATAGGTTATACATGTGCTGTGTGGTGTCAAATTAAAATGGGTTGAAATGGAAAAGTCACAGAGGTGCCAGGTGTAAGTAATGCTGCTGTAGTAGGAGGGTGCGCTCAATCTGTTGATGCACCTTTTTGGGGTTGATTCAAACAAATTTTATTTCCAAAAGCCTATCCTATAACAAGCAACGAATGCAGACAGCGGAACTGCATTCCCTGTTCTGTTTCATGAACACAACCTTCAACACTTTTCATTGCCTTCATTTGTTACACAGATGCTCACAAATTTCTTCAAGAAGCTCCGTTTTATTTTCAGTTACAGTTCACAAAATTTCCTATGCCAGGAATTGTTGGCCATCATTTTAAAATGTCCCTAATGTGTAAAGTCTGTGCATTGCTGAAAATATTTTACCACACCTACGTGTTCAGACATGTGCACTCCCCAGAGCCCAATTTGTAAAACCATTTGGTAGTCAGACCAGCCCTACTTCTGATTGAATCCATTTTTTTTTGCTTGACTATTCAAATACCTCATACTTCTCATGACGCAGACTGCTACAGACTCTACCCTTATAGACTTTAAAATCGGATTCAAGTTTAACTGGAATCTAACTGGAATAAGCGCTACAAGAAATGTTGTGCAAGTCAGACATTCGTTATTGAACTACAATAAAATGTTGGTGCCAAAGTTTATTTTTAAGTTATAAGTTTGAACCATGGAGCTAAGTAAATAGATAACTCATTCATGTTAAAAGACCAAGATACAAGAATGAAAAGCAGAGGAAACTCTTTCAAGTGAAGATCTAGCACAGTGAACCAGCTTTAAATAATTTTTGTGCTGTTGTATTTTAAGCACTAATGAACAAACTGCTTTTTAGTTCTGTGTTTCAAAAAAAGTACTTTTCACACCCTCGGCTCCTTTTAAACCTGACACCTTCAGGCTACCCATAACTGTATTTCATCTTGCAAGTGAAGGTGCCTGGAATATTCAGGAACATGTCGATAAATTTCCTGGTCTGATTACATTTTTGATTTTCTGATAACAATACTAAAATCAGATTAACAAATTCATTCCTTCACAAAGATTGACACAATTTTTTTGAAAGTTGTTAATCATACTTCTGATTATTGAAAGTTTTAACATGCATATAACTGCAAGCTAACATTTTGTGTAAGTGATTAGTCTAATATTTTTTTCCATAGATTAAATGTATAGGAAGCAATAAACTCAAAACATCTGAAAGTCAAGGCTGTGTGTTAAAAGGAGACTTGGAATGTTGTTTTCTTACAGCCATAGAGCCTTAGAGCCATAGAGTAATACAGCGTGGAAACAGGCCCTTCAGCCCAAATTGCTCTGTGGTGGCCATGGTGCCCATTCAGTTAATTTCAATTGCCTGCATTTGGCCCATATTCTTCTCAACCCTTCCCATTTATGTACCTATCCAGATGTTTTTTAAATGTTGCTATTGTACCTGCTTCAATCACTTTCTCTGGCAGTCCATTCCATATACGCACCACTGTCCGTGTGAACAAGTTGCCCCTCAGGTCCTTGTTAAATCTTTGCCCTCTCACCTTAAACCCGTGTCTTCTAGTTTTCATTTCCTCATCCCTGGGAAAAAGACTTTCTACATTCATTCTATCTGATGATCTTATACAACTCAATAAGGCCATCCCTTATTCTCCTACGTTCCAAGGAGTAAGGTCCTACCCCGTCTAACCTCTCCCTATAACTCAGGCCTACTAGTCCTTGTAAATCTTCTTTGCACACTTTCCAATTTAGCTATCTCTTTCCAATAACAGGCTGACCAAAACTATACACAATATTCCAAGTGCGGCCCCACCAATGATTTATACAACTGTGACATAATGCCCCAACTCCGATACTGAATGCCTTGTCTGATGAAGAACAGCATGCTAAATGCCTTCTTCACCATCCTGTCCACCTGTGACGTCACTTTCAACAAACTATGTACTTGTTCTCCTAGGTCCCTCTGTTCCACAACACTCCTCAGGACCTTACCACTTACTGTGTAAGTCCTACCTTGGTTTGACTTTCCAAAGTGCAACAATTCACACTTACCTGGATTGAATTGCATTTGCCAACCCTCAGTCCACTTCCCCATCTGATTAAGATCCCTCTGTAATTTTTGATAACCTTCCCCACTGTCTACAATACCTCCTAATTTGCACGATCTGCAAACTTACTAAACCATGACTTGTATATTCACATCCAGATCATTTATGTACATAACAAATAACAAAGATCCCAGCATTGGCCCCTGTGGCACACCACTAGTCACAGGCTTCTGGTCCGAGAAACAGCCTTCAACCATCACCCTCTGCCTCCTACCATCGAGCCAAGTTTGAATCCAGTCAGCTAGCTCTCCCTGAATCCCACGCGACCTAACTTTCATGACTAGCCTGCCGTGCAGGACTTATCAAAGGCCTTAAAAAAAAAATCCATACAGACAACATCCACTGCCCTATCCTCATCCATCCTCTTGGTTATCTCTTCAAAAAACTCTAAAATATTTGTCACAGATGACAAATATCCAAATAGCACAAATCCATGCTGACTATCTCTAATCAGACCTTGACTATCCAAATGTTGGTTAATCATGTCCCTCAGTATCTTCTCCAACAGCTTGCCTACCATTGATGTCAGGCTTACTGGCCTGTAGTTCCCTGGCTTGGCTTTGCTACCTTTCTTAAACAATGGAACAACATTAGCCACCTTCCAGTCTTCGATATCTTCACCAGTGGCTAAAGATGAAGCAGAGGGCCTCTGCAATTTCTTCCCTAGCCTGCCACAACATCGTTTGTTGAAGGCAAATGACAAATGAACTATTATGAAGTAATTCTATTAAACTATGACCATGTTGTTACATTTGAGGCTAAAGTGCATGTTTGTTTGTCAATCTGTTTTACTATTTAAAAGATTTATAATTCAAGATTATCAGAGTTGGAACAATGTGCAACACTGTTTTTATTCAATAGAAGCTAGTGGACTTGAAAGGAGGAGGTAAATGCATAAAATTAGATCTTCTTCTGAGAAAGTGATAACATTTTTGAGAATGGGCTACGAGTATAGATTTAGAATTAGAAGTTTTAACAATCTCAGTTGTCAACCAGTGGATTAATGGAGGGTTATGATGTCTGAAACTGGCACATATTCAATGATAGTAGTGTTTTTATAAACTCTTTTTATTATTAAGACAGCACTTTAACAGAAAATTTTACTTTATTCTCCAGACTGCAGAACCAGAGGGCAATTCAATGCGCTGTCACACCACTTCCGTGGCAGACGTTCACCTGAATACAGCTTCCGGGATGAGTCACCTTTCAGGAAATTGAAAAACCTGACGCATTCCAGGTTCATTTCAGTTGACAACAGAGTTCTGTGGCATGATCTGTTAATTTGCACATGAGAAGGTTGTCAGAAACAGAGAATCAGTTATGAAGCTCTTCAAATAATGTAGCAAAAGCTGGGATTGATAAGGCAACAGCATAGACTTCTAAACTGTTCAAACCAGTGATCTTTGGCTCCTCATCCCAATTTAGTCTGAGTTAACAATCTAGAAAATCTGCTAATGATTTTTTGGAATTGGGGGGATTTTCTGTCAAAGTAGCACATTGTTATGGCTTCATGTGTTACCCACCCATACTTGCGTTGCAAAAGTGCTGGGTCTTCCTTCTTTTAAAAGATTATTTGGACATCTTATTTAAAACCTGACATGTTTTTGGAGAGTTGATTGCAGTGTGGTTTTGTGTCGTTCCATATCAATGAATGTAGACCACTCTGTTCATGCTGGGATAGCTGCAGTACCGAAGTCTGAATACTGTTATTGTGTGTTATGAAGGGAATTCTTAAAAGATTAGCACTGTTGTAATCAGTGTTAGGTAGAAGCACATGGTAAGATGGCGAGTATGAGGAATGTTGTAAGAGCTATGCCCTAGTTTAACTGTGATACTTACCTTTTAATTCATGGTAACATGGAGAGGATGCCTGGTTAGGAGACGTTACATTTGGAAGACCATTTCTCATGGCTCAGATGACAGTCATCAAATGTCTTTAGAAACTCTCAAGGGATTGAGGTTGTTTGTATTAATCTGCCTCAAACGACTCCTCATTACAAAATGAGGGTAACGCAGTACTAAATGATACCTATTTCAAGTCTGCTCTCATTTGTTTGGAAGTCACTGGTTCGGTCTCAACTGGAATAATGCATTTAATTGTGAGAACCATACTTTTGGAATGAAGTGATGAGAATACAATGGACATTTCTTAAAACGGGACTGAGGAAGTGGGACCTCAGTTATTAGAGCAACTAGAGAAATAAATTAATCTCCTTAGAGCAGGGAAGATGGAGAGATTCATTAACTGTGTTCAAAATATTGAAGGGTTTTGCTGGAGTTAGTTAGGAGAAACTGTCCACCTGCAGGAGCATTAATGACCTGATTTAAGCTCAAAAGGAGAACAACCAGTGGAGGGATAAGCGCTTCTTTTTATACAGTGGCTTAACGTAGCCTGAAATATACTTCCTGAAAAGATGATGGAAACAGTTCCAATGATAACTTTCACAAAATGAAATTGTATGAGTATAATTGAAAAATGAAAAATTAGCAGTGCTCCGGAGAAAGAGCAGGTGAAAAGGTCTAATGGGATAGCTTTTTCAAAGATTTGGCGCAGGCACGGTTGACAAAAGCACTTTGATCAAGTTATAGCTCATTTCAGGTAATCTTCCACTGCAGATTCCAGAGTAGTATCCCTGACATGAGTTTGCATATTTTCCTGCTGTTGCCCACATGATCTATTGTTAGATACTTTCACTTTGTCATCCACTGTACATCAATGGGTCCCATGATCCCTTTGTGACTAAAAATTTGAAAGATTTTGTTTAGTCTTCCCTTGTACAGGGTACAGCAAAAACCTTAATTATCAATACATGTTGAGTTATGTAGAAGGTTTGCATGGACCCTGTGCAAGGATGAAATTCAGATTTGTGACTTTTTTTTAAATTTTCCAGTAGATGCAGTAGTGTAGGAACCTTTTAAATTATTTCTGGATGAACAAACTCATATGGGTGTTGTCCTCCCCAGTGATCTTGTTTTATGAAATTGATTGGTTCATTTATGATAATGACCATTTATGGAGGTGGCACGATGGCACGGGGGGAGGTGATACGGTGGCTCAGTGGTTAGCACTGTTGCGCCAGGGACCAGGGTTCAGTCCTACCCTCAGGTCACTGTCTGTGTGGAGTTTGCACATTCTCCCCGTGTCTGCGTGGGTTTCCTCCCAGTGCTCCGGTTTCCTCCCACAGTCCAAAGATGTGCAGGTTAGGTAGGCTGGCCGTGCTAAATTGCCCATAGTGTCCAGAGATGTGTAGGCCAAGTGAATTAGCCATGGAAAATGCAGGGTTACAGGGATAGGGTAGGGGGTGTGAGTCTGGGAGGGACGTTTTCCAGAGGTTCAATGTGGACTCAATGGGCCGAATAGCCTGCTTCCACACTGTATGGATTCTGTCGTATTATTTTAAGCAGCTATGAATAGCCAGATTATTGAGGCATAGTATGTTTTCATTGACACTTAATTGTTACTAATACGATCCTGTATTTTACTATGTCCTTGTAGTTCTTTGACGAATGCACTTCGCAACGAAAATGCAACTGTGACATTACGATCTTCCTCTGCAAAGGATGAGGCTAGCTTGGACGATTTCGAGGACTTTCTGTCTGAAATACAGAAAACTATCACTGGTCTTCAGAATCAGGTGGGAATACCATCAAAGATAACAAGACTTTTAGTTTTCCTTGGTTTTCATTTCATTAACCGATGTAGAAACAGGCCCCAAAGGAAACAGGAAGCCAATATCCCAGATCGGAATTAGCAAGAATAGTAAACAGTGAGGTAAAATGCAAAGAGTGATGGGTTATGGACCAGACCAGATTCCCCCCTCAAAATATTTTAAGAAGGTAGCCTAGAGCTTGACTTTTTCTTATTTTAAAGGTAGATGTGAAGTGCATGTTCCAGATGTGATGCAACTGGTCAAGCCACTTAACATTAAGCAGAACACAATTTATTTAAACACTATAGCTAAAATACAAACAAAAGAAAGAGGAGTTTAGAATAACTTAACTGTTGGAAAACTTAACAGAATAATAGATTCAGTACCAATTACTAATTAACTGTTCCAATATAGTAACATCCCATAAATAAGCAATGTGATTGACTCTTAACTGCCCTTGGGCAGTTAGGAATGGGCAATAAATGCTGCTGAGCCAGCGACACTCTCATCCTGTAAATGAATAAAGGAAACACACCCCTTGGCAAAAAGGCAAATTCAGGCACAGATTCTTACAGGCAATTCTTCAATCCAGGAGAGAACAACATTGCGAGAGATTTCAGAGAATGTAGCAGCTAGGAATCATTTTACCGAAGCTCCAACTCTTCTGAGACCAAACGGCTTCTGACTGCTTTGACTAAAAAAAACTAGAAAGCTTGGTCTGTGTTAACTGGCCACTCCCCTTCCATTGTTACAACTGTTTTTTAAAAAAACCTAAAGGCCTCCTCTGGTTGTTGACTTAGGCCATCTTCTGCAGCCAGTTTGTACCTCTGCCTTTACAATCTCTGTTCAAAAAAAATCCAGGATAAAATAACTTTTTATTAAAATGACAGCATTGTCACAGATGAAAGGTTAGTGCAATGTGAATCGAATAAAAACTGTGTGCAGAAAAATGTGTGTTAGTATGTTTGGGTAGAAAGAAAGCAGTGAAAATATACTCCAAATAGTTAAGATTCTCAGAAGTGAAGAAGAAGCAATCTAGGAGAATACATAGATGGTGGAGAAATTGGTTTATGTCACTTCTTTTTAAGTACAAAAGTGTAACTCTAAAAATATAATGTTGGGACGCAGTTTCTGTGGCAACCAGTAAGACATTGGGTATTAGATAATCGAATGAACACAGCCTTCTTAAAGGAACAAAAACAAAGTTGCTGGAAAAGCTCAGCAGGTCTGGCAGCACCTGTGAAGGAGAAAACAGAGTTAACGTTTCGGGTCCGATGACCCTTCTTCAGAAAATTTTGTTCCTGATTTACAGCATCTGCAGTTCTTTCGGGTTTTTACAACCTTCTTAAAAACCCAGTCCCAAAAGAAGTAAAATAAGTTGGCGGATAAAGGTAAAGAAACTTGCTCCCTGCCCTCAACTCCTTCCTGCACCTTCCCAAACAGCCCTCCTTCATCAGTTGTTGCCTGTGCAGGTAGATGAATAGAAATATGTCTGGCACCATCTCAGTATTACTCCCCATCTCAGTATTACTCCCCATCTCAGTATTACTCCAATGTCCTGTAATCAATGCAGTTAAACTAAAGGACGAACTGTACTCCTTTAATAGTCCAACAAGCAGGGTGACATTGGTGACCATCATTTCTTTCCCAGTTAAACATTGTAACACCAACGCTACGACTTCTAAAGCAAGTGTGTCAAAAGCAGGCAATGATACTTAAGATCTAGACATCAAGTCAAGTGATATCAGCAGCCAGATATTTATGGATTCCATGTACGACTTCCTCCCTTCTAACCTTAAAAGGTTTTTAGCACACTTCATAATAAAAATATTAATCAATTATCCATGAAGGTGACCGACAATTGATACTTGAGTGTAATGTGTGAGCATTGTTGTCAGTTATCTCACGTATGGCTTTCTGCTGAGGTGTTATCTTTTTTCTAACAGCAATAGTGGTTTTGATGTCTAGTTTTGCAGACAAGTGGAATCAAAGTGTGGACGATTGCAAAGGAGAATAAGTAATTTTCTCTCTAGACCTCCGTGCTGTGCCATACTTCTAATATGCATGATGTTCCGATATGATGTTCCTTCGCTGCTCTAGCAAGACATTGTGTTGACCCCAATTTCTGACTCCGTTGAATGTGACCGATAAGTGGCAGATAGTGTTCACTTCACTTTATTTTCAAATGTCTCCTTGATTGCCTATTTCATATTTTCCTACAGATTAAAAAACTTGAAGGGCAACTCCATAAATCTGGATGCATTGATGGACAGGGAAGAGAACGCTCTGACAAAGAAGAGTGGAAGGAGGACTCATGCACCACCTGCAAATGCAAGGTACAATTGTTACAATTCTTCATTAAATCAGAGGAATTTGTGGTAGTGCACAGTAAATTCCAACAGATATCCTCAGGGTGCCTTTTGGTGAAATTATATCTGAAATTGCATTCGGCCCATCAAAAAGAGTCATACAAAATTATCTAGATTTATTCTGAAGTTCTCGTAAGGATCATTCTGGTGCTCTGCTTTCAGCCTGGAATATTGTCACGTAGCAGTTGATCTCCTAAATGTTGCTTGAATTGGTCCCAAGATTAAGAGAAACTAAACTGACAATAGGGCTAACAAGCATGGGGCTGGATGAACACAGCAGGTCAAGCAGCATCATAGGAGCAGGAAAACTTGACGTTTCGGGAATAGGGCTAATTCTGCAGCCTTTGCCACTTACATTTGCACTTTGCCTAACCTGTAGCTGCAGTAAGATCACCAACCTTTTTTTTAGGAGATTAGCAAAAGCAGTAGCTGCATTTCTTTCCAATGGAGCATTCTCACCCACAAGTCATTGCTGTACCGTGATTGCCAATTGTTTCACACTTGGGCTACCACCACAGCATCCCCTCTCATGACATGCGACAGCCCTTTTAGGAACTGTTGTCTTGATTTTGTGTCCCCTCCCCAAGTGTTCAACAGGGCATGCCAGGGTAGGAGAGCTGGTGTAGTCCTAATGTCACCCAAGGCAAAGTGTAATAGTGTAGGGATGTGCATTCAGATACAATAAGGCATTTACAGCTATTTCAATGGCATTTTTACAATTCTTGGAAAAGTCAACATGTTTGTTTTCAGAGATAAAAGGTACTGCAGATGCTGGAGAATCCGAGATAACAAGCATGGGGCTGGATGAGCACAGCAGGTCAAGCAGCATCATAGGAGCAGGAAAACTTGACGTTTCGGGCCTAAACCCTTCATC
>JAHRHZ010000111.1:24499843-24551913 GCA_024137785.1 Ginglymostoma cirratum | reverse complement strand
TCTGATGCTGCTTGGCCTGCTGTGTTCATCCAGCTCTACACCTTGTTGTCTAACGATTCATTGGGTGCTTCTCAGCTGTTAGCACAAAAGCCATTGCTGTCTCAAGAGCTCATGACCCAAAAACCTTGTCTCTCAAGCCTAAATTGGAAAAGTTGATAAACTGCCAGTACTTGAGAATGTGTTCAATGAAGCCCAAGGTGCCAACCCAATATGGGACCGGAAATTGGGCCCAGATAACTTTTATTCCACATCCTGAAATGTTACTTATTTTGTAAAAAAAAAGTTATTGATAATACCAGTATTTATTCCCTGTGAATTGCAGAGCTCTCCTGCTTTTGAGTGGGGCTGGCTTTAGAATTTGGATTGGCCTACATGAGTGGATTAAGTAGTGTGTCAGATTTTCTTTCACTCGGTACTTCCATTGACATGTTGAGTCTGTATCTGGTTTAAATCCGAATCTATTCTTCGTGAAGAATTGATCATGATTACACAATAAACATGTTGGCACTAGCAACAGAAATTGCTGATGTTTCTTTTTGAAATGTACCATTTGCACTGGCAACCTGCCACTGATTTGGAAAAAAACGAATTGGATTAAAGTAAAAACAGCTTTGTGAAACATTACATTTTATCTCAAAGAGGATGCAGACACCATTGGAAAAGATGAACTCAAGAAATCCAGACAAATGAGCAAAACTAACATGATTACATTGACAGTGAATGGAGATCATTCTCTGTGCCCCTTACATTTTAATCAAAAGAAGTTCCATAAATTCATCTACAGAGTAATTATTTTCTTGGCGGTACTGTACCTCTTTCAATTTTTAATAGTCAATTATTTTTCATCAAAAGATTTTAATGGCACAAATATTTAATTATCAGTATTTTGAGCTTTGTAAGGGATCACAGTGGAAACATTTCCGAAGCTATCTGACAAAGGCTGAGTTCAGACTCAAGGAGGATGAAACTTCAGTAGGATTCATACATCTTGTGAAAGAATTTAGATTAATGGACAGAAATGTCCTGAGATAATTTTAACTGTGTGAGGCCGTCTGTAAGTATGGGTAATATTAGGATTTTGCCACTCTGCAGTTGGTCTTCGCCATATCCTTGATGTTTGGCTAGCTAGACAGAAAAACGCACTTCACTTTCTCAGGTGTTACCATTTCCATTCTAACCTTTTGGAGGCTGCACTATTTATTGATGACCAGACTTTGAACCAGTTTTATAAGGCTATCATATTCACCTACTTTTAGATACTGGAGCCAATTTCCCTATCCTGATTCACTCTTGCTTTTATTAACGTGTGCTCCTCAGTATGCAATATCATCAGGGTACATAGAGTGTGCATGATGACAAGCTACATATAGTCTTGTGCTGCTACAAGCCTGACGAATGAGCATATGTTTACAAAACTGTTAAAAGTTGAAAAAATAAGAATAGAACTAAAAAAAGGCTAATGTAGAAAACAGTCATTCTCTTGGAGAAGTTTATAAAGTTGTAAATAAAGACCATCATAGATGAAGATGCTGAAAATTTGTGTCAGATCTTTGTTACTGAATAAACCAAATCAGGATGTGTTATTTCTGAAACAAAATCAGTAATTGCTAGAAAAATTGCTGTGCTTGCCAATTGGCAGGTTCTGTGGAGACAAAGCAGAATTATTGTTTTGGGACCAGTGACCCTTCTTCAGGACTGACTTGTAGCTAGGAAAAGTTGGTATATATGCTAGAGAAGGGGTGGGGGAGAGGGAAGGTGTATACAATCGGTGGAGGTGGAACCCAGAGGTAAAGAAAAACAATTGGGCAAAGAAGTGGGTAAAGTTTGAGCTAGGAGAAAGAATAGCTGCTAATGGGGACCATTAATATCTGACAATGGGCGGTTTGTGGTAACAGCTGATGTGATGACAGGGCCTGGTGTGTGGGGGTTGGGGTAAAGACATGGGAAAGGTGACTCAAGCCCTACAATTGTTGAACTCGATATTGAGTCCTGATGGCTGCAGGGTTCCCAAGTGGAAAATGAGGTGTCGTTCTTCAAGCTGGCACTGATCTTTGCTGGAGCACTGTAGCAAACCTGAGAGAGAGAGCATACCCAAGCTGGTCAGGGGTCACAGTTGTATTTGAAATAGCAGGTAACTGGAAGCTCAGGGTCATTTTTGTGGATATAATGTGGGCATTCTGCAAAGTGGTCATCCAGTCTGCACTTCATCTCCCCGTTGTGGAGGAGACCACATTGTGAGCAGCAAATATAGGAGACTGGGTTGAGTGAGCTGCAGGTAAATCTCTGCTTCACTGGACAGTATGCTTTGTGCCTTGGATAGTCAGAAGGGAGGAAGTAAACAGGCAGGTGTTACAGGTTCTGTGACTACATGGGAAAGTGCTGGGGGACTGTGGGGGATTTGGGAATGGAGGAAGAGTGGACCAAGGTGTTCCAGAGGGAATGGGTCCCTGCAGAAGGCTGACAACGGAGGAGAAGGGACCATGTTTCTGGAGGTGGCAACCCATAATCCAGAATTTTTCTGAATTAATTACTGCAGTTTTGCATGCATTTTATGATGTTTAACTGTTACAGTACAGTGAGGAGGGCCACTTTGAAAACCGATCCTAATTCTGTACATGTGCTTCAAAACCTTGAGTATTTGAAGGCAAAATATGCTTGAAGTGTGACTCAGAAAACACTGGAAATAAACAGTAAGTCAGGCAGTGTCTGCAGAAAGAGAAATGAGAGTTAATGGGTCATGTGGACACGGTTTGTTTGCTGCTGCCTGATCTGCTGAGTATTTCCAGTATTTTCTGTGCTTGCCAATTGGAGTTTACTCCTGCCGTTTTGTATCCAGTCTAGAAAAATTGTATTACACCCTTATTGATCATTTTTTGTTGCAGGGGTTTCTCAAACTGCGGCATTATTGTCGTATGTGATTTTAGTGCAATTGATATTTTGTTAACGCTTAAAGCAGAAAAGTGTATTTCAACATGATTCTATCATTATCAGACTTGTGTATTCTAATTTACATGAAGAATAAAGCTTCCTTTTATCCTGATTCACAACTGCCAGGCTTAAATGAACAGCGTGCCAAGCCTGAAGTCATACCTGGAAACAAATACCATTTCTGCTTTCTATATCTTTGCCTTTCCCCACATAATTGTGATTAAAATTTCAAATGCCAGTGGTGTGTATGAAAAGCATATTTGATTTAGCGGTTGAGGTCGCTTTTCTTTGGTGAAACCCACTAACCATGAGCAGCCTATTAGAGAACCTTGTGGTCAGACAGCAAGGCTGTGCTCCACAGTCACAACTTTGTTGCTCAACTATGACACAAGAGTTGAGAGCACCAATGTGGACAAAATTCAGTATTAAAATTGCCTTGCAAAAAATTCACGTTACACTGGTTTCACAATATACCTGTCAGGATTGTTGTACAATGTAATGGCTTTGAAAGGGTTAATGTTGGAGACGGCACTAAGCCCAACCCAATTTGATGATGTCATGAGTACTTGGATGAGTAAATGAAGAACATCTCAGGATCTTGTGGGGTGAAGCCCTATATCCACTAATTTCCCAAAAATCTTTGTAACACTATCTAACTCACTCATGTAACATGTACAAGTTTTCACTTATGCACAGCAACATAGGAACAGGAGTAGGCCATTCAGCCCCTTGACCCTGGCCCACTATTCAATGAGATCATGGCTGATCATGGCTGATCTAGCAATAAACTACCTCTTGTCTCTTTTTTGAAAGACTCACAAGTGGTTTTCCTCTGTTGCTGCACAAACATGTCAACCTTTAGACTCAGTCAAGAGAAGAGATGATGGTAGCAAGCTGCCCCAGCTGTATGCTGGTATGGATGGCATCGCAGGACATAATGCGTTCTTAATTGTTATTGTCGACACTGTTATGAAAGCTTCAGAATTAATATATTTTTAGGACTTCAGTTTTGAAGGAAAGTCAGAACAAGGACTTATTTCAAGTTCTGTAGGGATACATGGAGAGTTCTTTTTTTAAGTGTCAGTGAAAGGACAATGGAATGCCTGGAGATGTTTTGGTTTTCAGTTGGAGTAAGAAGCCTGTTGAGAAAAGGCCATTCAACTCTGTCTTGTTCCTGAAAAACCCCTGAGATACATCCAGCATGAAACCCAATTGTCCTCATGAAAAGGGTCCAAAAGGCCTCTTGGATACTGATCAAGCTGCATCTGTCAAGACCCCAGAGATAACTGCATGTATGCAGTAGGCTGTCTGTGTGCCAAAATGCCACACTGATTGACAGGCAGCTAAAAATTCCATACCTTTGACATACTTTGGCCTGAAATTGGCTAAGTATAATTTTCAACAAATTCCATTGACAGGTTCCAAATTCGCTTCGGCAACTAACTACTACATCCCAGTGATACTCTGTCATCTGATACGAGCTGGATTCGCCCATTTGCTGCTGCTGGAATATCCCAGGATCCCTGGCGCTGACATCATATTTAAAAAAGCACTGCGCACCTGGACAAGTCATGGTGGATGGAATGGTGCAGAAGAGGAATGTCCTTCACTACTGTAGAGGATGACAAGACAACAGATCCTGTCAGCCTAGTCTCAACACTGCTATGTGGGTTTGTTTTAGTGTCCATCATCTGTTGTCACATCCAGCAGTCCAAAAAGAATGTCTAAGACCTTCTCTGCTCCACAAGGGTAGGTGCTACTGTCTTCTCTCTGCTACTTCAAACTCATTCTATCTCTGCTACTTCATCCACCTCCATCAAGGTTCTTGTTCTTCTATTCTGGCTATTGGATACAACATCTTCCTCACTCACTTTTGTCCATCCAATCCACACACTACTGACCATACATGTCCTCTGTGTTGCCTATTCATTTGGCACCTCACCACCTTCCCCACTTGCACTAGTACTGTCTTCTTACTGACTTCCTTCCTTTTGTATCATTACAGGAGGAAATAACTGATAACAGAGTCAGAAGTGCCAGGAAGTGGGATACTGGAATATTGTCTGCTTGCCCCAATGAGGAGAACATGATGGCCTTCACCACTGAGTACCAGGATTGGTCATGGTGATACTGGTTATGTTGTCCCAGCAACCAAGTAAGAAGCATCATTCATTGCTAGGCTACCCTCGCAGTACATGGTGAAGATATTACTACCATGCCACAACCTCTTCCCTGTGGCTTGTAATGCATTATCTTTGTCTTCTGAAGGTGCCAGTGGGACATTCGCAGTCAAGACATTTCCTCACAAATGGAGGAGGCTAAGAGCATGGATGCCTCAAAGGAAGCACTGGCAAGTCTGCCTCCTGCACCTCCCAGAAACTCAAATACTGGCACTCAACTTCTACCCACTACTCCAAGATTATGCCATCTGGTCCTAGACTCTCCTACATGGAGTAACAACGTCTCAACGCGCACTGTGTCAAGGTTCCTAAGAATTCTGTATGTTTGAATAAGGTCCGCTCTCATTCTTTTAGACTCTAGTGAATACAGATCTAATCTAATGATCCCTGCCTCATAAGACAAGCCCTGCAAACCCAAGATCAACCCAGTGAACATTTCTTTGGACTGCCTCCAATGCCAGTACATCTTTCCTTTGATAAGGTGACCAGGACTGTTCATTGTGTTCTAGGTGTGGTCTAACTAGTACCTGGTATACTTTAAGCAAGTCCTCCTTATCTTTTATACCCCATCCCTTTGAAATAATGGTGAACATTCTATTTGTATTGAACTTGTATGCTAGTTTCTTGTATTGTGGCCAACATCGACCACAATACCACACAACCCTGCCATGGCAACTTCTGCAAGACATGCCAGATTATCGACATGGATACTACTGCTAAACAAATATTTCTCATCTGTTTTCACTTGGGAAAAGGAGAATATTGTAGAGGAGAAGACTGAGATACGGGCTATTAGACCTGAAAGGATTGAGGTTAGTAAGGAGGAGGTGTTATCAATCCTAGAAGGTGTGAAGGTAGATAAATCCCCTGGGCCGGATGGGATTTTTCCGAGGATTCTCTGGGACGCTAGGGAGGAGATGGCAGAGCCTTTGGCCTTGATCTTTGAGTCGTCGTTGGCTACAGGTTTAGTACCAGATGACTGGAGGATTGCAAATGTTGTGCCCTTGTTCAAGAAGGGCAGTAGAGATGACCCAGGTAATTATAGACCAGTGAGCCTTACATCTGTTGTAGGAAAAGTTTTGGAAAAGATTATAAGAGATAGGATTTATAATCATCTAGCAAGCAACAATTTGATTGGAGATAGTCAACATGGATTCGTCAAGGGCAGCTCGTGTCTCACAAACCTCATTGAGTTTTTTGAGAAGGTGACCAAGCATGTGGATGAGGGTAGGGCAGTTGACGTGGAGTACATGGACTTCAGTAAAGCCTTTGATAAGGTTCCACATGGTAGGCTATTGGAGAAAATGCGGAGGCATGGGATTGAGGGAGATTTAGCAGTTTGGATTAGAAACTGGCTTTCTGAAAGAAGGCAAAGAGTGGTGGTTGATGGAAAATACTCAGCCTGGAGTCCGGTTACTAGTGGTGTGCCACAAGGATCTGTTTTGGGACCACTGCTGTTTGTCATTTTCATAAATGACTTGAACGCAGACATAGGTGGATGGGTTAGTAAGTTTGCAGATGACACTAAAGTCGGTGGAGTGGTGGACAGCATGGAAGAATGTTGCAGGTTGCAGGGAGACTTGGATAAACTGCAGAATTGGGCTGAAAGGTGGCAAATGGAGTTCAATGCAGATAAATGTGAGGTGATGCACTTTGGGAAGAATAATAGGAAGGCAGAATACTGGGTCAATGGAAAGATTCTTGGTAGTGTGGATGTGCAGAGGGATCTTGGTGTCCAGGTACATAGATCCCTGAAAGTTGCCACCCAGGTTGATAGTGCTGTTAAGAAGGCATACGGTGTGTCAGGTTTCATTGGTAGAGGGATTGAGTTCCGGAGCCATGATGTCATGCTGCAACTGTACAAAACTTTAGTGCGGCCTCACTTGGAATATTGCGTACAGTTCTGGTTGCCCCATTACAGGAAGGATGTGGAAGCATTGGAAAAGGTGCAAATGGAGATTTACCAGGATGTTGCCTGGTCTGGAGCGAAGGTCTTATAAGGAAAGGCTGAGGGACTTGGGTCTGTTCTCATTGGAGAGAAGAAGGCTATGAGGGGATTTAATAGAGACCTACAAAATGATCAGAGGATTAGATAGGGTGGACAGTGAGAGTCTTTTTCCCAGGATGATGACGTTGGCTAGTACGAGGGGGCATAGCTGCAAATTGAGGGGTGATAGATTTAAGACAGATGTCAGAGGCAGGTTCTTTACTCAGAGAGTGGTAAGGGCGTGGAATGCCCTGCCTGCCAAAGTAGTTAACTCAGCCACATTAGGGGCATTTAAACAGTCCTTGGATAAGCATATGGATGATGATGGGATAGTGTAGGGGGATGGGCTTAGATTAGTTCACAGGTCGGCGCAACATCGAGGGCCGAAGGGCCTGTTCTGCGCTGTATTGTTCTATGTTCTATGTTCTATGTTCTACCATCACACGTGGGAATACCACCCACCACGTACATGGCAGACACTCATGTGACTTGGCCAATGTTGACCACCTCATACGCTGCAGGCAAGGATGCCCTGTGGCATGGTATATTGGTGAAACCATGCAGATGCAACGACACTGGATGAATGCACATCACACAACAATCGCCAAACAAGAATGTTTCCTCTCAGTTGGGGATCACTTCAACAGTCTGATCTTCGGATAAGCATCCTCCAATGTGGCCTTTAAGACACACAACAACACAGAATAGCCAAGCAGAAACTGATAGCCACGTTCCATGAAGATGGCCACAACTGTGATCTTGGGTTCATGTCATGCTACATGTAACCCCACTGCACTGATCTGTATCTGTAAAATCTTCCTTACTGTCCTGTTTTGACACCATCATCTTGATAACTTGTTATGATCTCTCTACCCTAGTTAGTTTATACAGTTTTGGATTTCTTGTTACTTTGGTTAGATCATTGGCATGCGACTCTTACGCCTATCATGTTATTCCAGGCATTTGGTTTTTCTCCAGCATCACCTTATTTTTAATTTTATTATAATTATGTCTCTGCATCATTAATCAGATTACAGGTCATCCCTTCGCTTGCTATTCAGCTATTGACACTTTGCTCACACCGTCTGACACTTTTGATCACCCGTACAGACTCATTATTCACACCATTTTTGTGATCTTTTGATCTCTCTGCCTATAAATTCTGTGTCTGTGTGCTTCTCTTCACTTCACCTAACAAAGGAGCAGCACTCTGAAAGCTTGGACTACAACCTGGCAGGCCAGCCAGCATCAGAGGAGCAGGAGAACATTTCTGCAGAAGAGTCCTGACCCAAAATGTCAACTTTCCTGCTCCTCTGATGCTGCCTGACCCGCTGTGCTCCTCCAGCTCCACGCTGTGTTATCTCTAACTCCAGCATCTGCAGTTCTTACTATCTCCGACTACAGCCTGGTGTTGTGTGACTGCTGACGTCTTTACCAGAGCACTCTTAACTTTCTCTCCATTTACATAATAAATTACCTTTTTATCCTTTTGCTCAGAATGGATAAACCTCACACTTAAACAGGTTTAAAGTGAAAACCTTAATCTGTTCTTTGGTAGCTTTTTCCTTTAAGAAGCATTGACTAGTCAATTGTATAATGGCAAACCGTAGTTGGAGTTTGTGCTCGGCAAGCTCTAACTAATTGCTTAACAAAGTTGGGAAACCTGGTGTTATGTTGATATATTATTAATAACGAGCCAGGAGCTGTTACACTGTAATCATGTGCTGAGTAACAAAACATGAGCCGACCAGTCACATGGAAAGTCTTGAGAAATACATTTGGTGAAACTCCAAAATTTTGAGCCTAAATTGATTACTTCTAACTTTTACGAACAAGATGACATAATTGATAGTGCTAAAATGGACACATGATGCTTTGAGACATATTTGAGGCACTGTTACTATATTTGTTCCATACAAACAACTGTTTGGAACACAGATTTGTAGTTCATATTGGCATCGCTGTTGACATTCAACTCTATGCATTTTGTTGAAAATCTGACAATAGTGAGTGGTGGCTTTGTTTAAAATATAAATGTGAAAGGATGAATTCATCTTCAGCTCATAAACATCGAAGTTATGATTTGGGTGACAAATCCAATGGGAATATTTCATTCATGGTTTTGAGTCAGATACAAGCTGGTTGAAATGTTTAATTTCAAGTCAACAAAACTATTTCTGATGTCGCAGGAAGCAAACTTTGCATTTTAAGCATTGTTGCCATTTCATGTCTTTTGACTCAGACTTTCAGCTCCTCTAAGTGAGGAAATTTCTTCCATTTAACCAGCACCAACACTTGGATCAGGTTATTAGCATGTGTCCCTATTATATTTCTGAATTAATCAAAGAACACATTTAGCATCAGTAAAGTAAGACGAAAATGCAACTTGTAACAATAATTTCTTTGTTCACATTCAATAGACATTAGCTTCATAATTTGCTTCACATTGACAGTGCAAAGCAAATGTGGACAAGGGGAGGAGAAATTCTATACATATCAACTCATTCATCAAGGAGGAAAATTTAGAATCAAACTTTAAGCTACCTACATGGAAGACAACTATGAGCAAGACTTGTTCTGAGAGTGTGCTTGTATTGCATTGCAAATGATTCCAACATTTTGAATGTCAGTTCACCTCACCAGAATTTCTCTCCTGATAACCTTTTCAACAGCATTGGGGTGACTTATGCAGCTTGGATCTCTGATGAAGATCAGAGAGAAAAACAACACCAAGAGCAGCAGCATGAACATTACGACCATCATCCATTGCCTTCTCGTCAGCTATACAATATCTGAGGTGTCCGGAATGATTCAGTTTTGGTCTACTTATTTCAGAAAGGATGTAAATCCATTGGACAAAATTCAGAGGAGGTTTACTAGATTGAGCTGGTTGTCTTATGAGGAGACATTGAATAGGCTAGGCTGGCTGCCACTAGAGTTTAAAAGATCCAGGGTAATTTGCTTGAAATTTATAAGATCCAAAACGATCTTGATAAACTGGACGTGGAAAGGGTAAAACAAAGCAGAGAAAGCAGTGTTAACATTTCAATTCCAGTGAAACTTCTTCAGAACTCATCCATCCCTTGTGCTAGAGTTCAGAAATAGGGCACAGCTTTCCAAACAAGGATTGCCCTTTCTGGACAGAGATGAATGGATTTTTATTCTCTCAGAGGATTGTGTGACTTTAGGATTCTCTCCCTCAGAAGGCAGTGGTACAAGGGTCATTGAATATATTTTAAGTTGGGAGTGGATAGATTCTTGTCAGTCATGGGAATCAAAAGTTTTTGGAGTAGCTGGGAAACGCAAACAGACCAGCTGTGATCTTACTGAATGGTTCAGGCACGCTTGAAAGGACAAAGGCCATCTGTTGCTATTTCTCACATTTGTACACGACACTCAACAGGACAGAGGGAGCTGCATTCTTGAAGTACTGCTGTTGATGTTGTGTAAATACACCATGGTGCTGTTAGAGAAGTTCTAAGATTTTGAGTCAGCAACTGTAATGTTGATGCACTTCCAAGTTAGGATGGTGTGTAGCTTAGACATGGTGTTGCAGGTGGTGATATTTCCATTGCATCTGATCTTGTCCTTCTAGGTGGTAGGAACAGTGGCTTTGGAAGGTATTGTCAAAGGAACCTCAGTGAATTCCAAGTGGTATGCAATGCTACTACTGTGGTTTGTTAGTGGAGGGACTGAATGCTTAAGGAGGATGGGCTGTCTATCCAGTGAGCTGCTTTGTCCGCAATAGTGTTGAGTATTATTGGAGCTGCACCAATCCAGGTGAGTGGAGAGTATTCCATCATATTCCTAAGTTGTGCCTTGTATATAGGGGCAGGGTCTAGGGAGTCGAGAGGTGAGTCAGCCTCTGCAAACCTCCCAGCTACTACCTGATGTTGTGGGTACAGTGCTTATTTGGTTAGTTCAGTTAAGTTTCTGATCGATGAGAAGCCTCAGAGAGAAATCAGTGAGAGTAATGTCTTTTAATGTCGAGGGGAGATGACGAGATTCTCTTTATTTTTAACATGGTCATTGCCTGGCAATGGTATGGTGCAAAGGATACCTACCACTCAGCAGCTGAAGCCTGAATATTATTCAGGTCTTCTGGCATGTAGACAGGAACTGTTTCTGTGGTGTCATAAATGGTGTTCAACATTGTGTAATCATTAGTGAACATCCTCACTTCCGACGTTATCATGGGGGAAAAGTCGTAGATGAAGCATTTGAAGATGGTTGAGTCAACGACACTGTATAGTGGAACTCCTGGAGATATGTCCTGGACCTGTGATGATTGACATCCAACTACCACAATCATCTGAATTTGTGTTAGGTAGGACGCTAATCAGTATACAGCTCCCCACCAATCCCCATTGGCTGCAGTTTTGCTGGGATTCTTTGACGCCATGCTGGGACAAACGCTGCCTTCATGGCAGTGTCAACCACTGTCCTCTCAACTCTGGAAGTCAGTAACTTTGTCCATGTTTTGACTAAAAGCGTGATGGGGCCAAAAGCCTGATGACTCTTTTGGAACCCAAATTAAGCATCAATGACCAAGCTTTTGCTCAACGGCTGCTGCTTCAGATAACACTGTTGAAGACACCTCCTGACACTTTGATGTTTGAACGTAAACTGATGGGGCAGTCATTGGCCAGATTGGAATTGTCCTGGTTTTTATGGACGGGATATGTCTGGGTAATGTTCCACATTGTCAAGTGGATGCCACTATTGTGATCTTTACTGAAACAGCTTGACTAGGGACAGGTTAGTGAGAGTCATACATAGAGTCATACAGCACAGAGACAGACCCTTCCACCCTTTCATCCATGCTGACCAGGTTTCCAAAACTGAACTAGTCCCAGTTGCTTGCATTCCATCCCTGTCCTCTAAACCTTTCCTATCCTGGGAAAAACACCTGGACTATTCACCTTTTCTCTTCCCCTCATGATTTCATAAACCTCTATAAGGTCACCCCTTGTCTTTCTACATTCTAGGGAAAAAAGGTCCTAGCCTATCCAGCCTCTCCTTACCACTCAAACCTGCCAGCCTCAGCTGCGTCCTGGTAAATCTTGTGTTCTGGAGAATGAGCCTTTGCAGTGCAACTGAGATATTGCGGGGGTCCATAAGCAAATCCACATCCAGTGTCTTCAGATGTTTCTTTATATCAAATGGACTGAACCTAACTCTTTGAAGGCCAGTGTGTAAACACAGTGTGCTGGAAAAACTCAGCAAGTCTGAAAAGAATCTAGCGTTAATGATGTTTAAAATGCATCCCTCTCCACAGATGTGGCCAGACCAGCTGATTACCAGATTGAATTTAACTTCAGGTTTCCAGCATCTGCAGTATTTTGCTTTTCTTTGAAGAGTGATGTCAGTTCTAATGGGGAAGGAGGAGGAATAGGAATCGGACAGAGCTCACTCAAAGCGATGGAGCAATGATTGCTCAGGAGGCCCACAAACTTTCATGGCAGCTTTGTGGGACAAATCGTGCTTCTGTGTGGATTGGCCGAGCACACATTATCAACGACCTTCAAGGTCACTGCCATGGGCATTCTGCCTCCTTCCCGGGACCTTCTGGTAAAATCTGCAGGATTTCACAATTCAACTACTCACAAATGCACCATTTTCTTATTTGCCAAAGATGCCACTTGCCTCTTTTCTGTGCCATTGAGGCCAATCAAAACCAGAGGGTTTCAGGAAAGATGTTGTGAAACTTGAGATGGTTGAGAAAAGATTTACAAGGATGCTGCCGGAGTTAAAGGATTTGAACTATTGGGTGAGGCTGAATAAGCTGGGGCTATTTTCCGTGGAGCGTTGGGTGACATTATAGATGTGTATAAAATTATGAGGGGCATGGATAGTGTGGATAGCCAAGGACTTTTCCCTAGAGTAGGGGAGTCCAAAACTAGAGGGCATAGGTTTAAGGTGAGAGGGGGAAGATTTAAAAGGGACTTAAGGTGCAATGTTTTTGCACAGTTAGTGGTGCTGAATGAGCTGTCAGTGAAAATGGTGGAGGCTAGTACAATTACAACATTTAAAAGGCATCTGAATGGGTACATGAATAGGAAGGGTTTAGAGCGATATGGGCCAAATTGGGACTGGATTGATTTGGGATATCTTGTTGTCGTGGATAAATTGGACTGAAGGGTCTGTTTCCATGCTGTACAGCTGTATGTCTCTATTTGCTACGGATTCTGGATTCCCACCAGTACAGGCAGTTATACATAGCAAACATATCACAGTCAAGGCATTCTCAGGTCAACTAGCTCTCTGTGTCAATCAGAAAGGAATCCACTTCCTCATTGTTCAGTTGGTATACGTTCACTGGAAGGTGAAGTTTGTGGTGACAACAAGTTGGTGATTGGTATGCGTTGCAGGTATCTCATTGTGTTATTGAATATCAGTGCGATCCCCATCACTAATGTCCGTGCATCCTGCTATCTTGATGCTTTTCTTGGCAATTTCTTCCACAGTGGTCAGGGTAACTATAACCAGAGGGCAGCTCTCTGGATTTTTGTGTGTCCTTCCCCTTCAAGGAGAGGGATAAGTGAGAGTTGAGCTTGAGAACAGATTGTGTTGGGTCAGAGATCACTGCTTGGAACGATAGAACTGGTGCTTGTTTCAGAAAATAGTAAGGCTTGCTTCTCTGAGTATTGCCAGCAGTGGATCAGGGCTGCTTCAGTCCAATCCAATCATGCAGAAAGTTGCCTTAAACAAATATTGATCCCTTAATTTGCCAGTGCAAAGGCTTTTTCACAACTAAGTAAGTGATACATTGTGTTTGTCCTTACCCAATATGGCAGATGGAAAACTTCTAGACACAAAATTTCATTACAATAGCGTCATGGTAAAGAACCCCAAAAATGCCACTCTGTCAGTTTTTAGGCCAATGGGTTTGGATTTGGATTTTTTTTCTTCATAGTGAAGTTGATCTTTTCATAACTGAATGAAAACTATATCAAATTAATCTTCATAATTAAGAAGACTAGTATAATTTATAACTTGGTGACTAGTGCATACTCTATTGCTATATATGTTTTCAATCAAAGTGTTTCCGAAACAAAGCAGCCACTAGATTGTAATCACATCCACTCCCTCCACCCGCAACGCTCAGTAGCAACTGTCTGTACTATCTACAAAATGCACTGAAGGAATTTGCCAAAGATCCTTAGGCAGCACCGTACAAACCCATAACCACTTCCATTTAGAAAGGCAACAGCAGCAGATACATGGGAAGACCACCACTTGCAAGTTCCCCTCCAAGCTTAAAAATAATAACAGGACTAATGCAGGAAGGATGTCCCCAGAGATAGGGGATCACCATTTAACAACATAGGGAAGGCCATTTAGAACTGAGATGAGGAGAAATTTCTTCCCCCGGGAGTTGTGATACTGGAATTTTCTGCTACAGAAAGTGGTTGAGGCCAACACATTGAATATTTTCATGGATTTCAGTATAGTTCTTAGAGCTAACGTGATTAAAGGGTTTGGGGAGAAAGTGGGAATAGGGCACTAATAGGATGATAAACCATGGTCTAATTGAATGGCAGAGAAGGTTCAAAGGGTTGAATGACCTCCTCCTGCTTGTATTTTCTACATTTTTTTAAGCCACTCATCACCCTGACTTGGAATTATATCATCATTCCTTCACTGTAACTGGGTCCAAAACCTGGAATTCCCGAATGACATTGTGGTCAAACAATAACGCATGGACTGCACTGATTCATGAAGGCAGTTTCCCACCTTTTCAAAGAGAACGAGGGACGGACAATAAATTCTGGGCTTGCCAATGACACCCACATCCCATGAGTGAATTTTTGAAAAAGATTGATGCATAGGATATGAGCAATTGGCAAGTCAACATGTAAGTAGACAATATTGATTATTTTAGCTACAGGAGGAAAAAAGTACAATTGTTTGAAATTAATCTTTGTTTTTTTGAAAATATATGGATATATTTCTAATGACGCTTAGCCATGTTTAAGATATAATATGTTTGACTGAACAGGTTCCACATTGTTCACGGTTGCATATCCTCTGCCACCAATGATAAAATCAAGGATGTCTTTTTAACAGCCCTCTCAACTTGTCCTGCCATCATCAAAAATTTGAGTTCATACATCCTAGGACATTCTGTCCCTGCATCCTCTTTAATGCTCTGTTTATATTGCCTCCCCATTCTTTCCAAAGTGAATCAGCTTGTCCATTTTTTCTCAGCTCAGTTACATCAACCATGTCTTTATTCAGTTCATTGGCCTGCCTACAGAATCCTGAAGCCAGTGAATCCGACTCACTGTTTATTACATTTAACTTGGCGCAGCTTAGGAAGAATATACTGGCCTTGGAAGGAGTACAACATACATTTACAAGAATGATATCTGAACTCCAGGGGTAATGTTCTGACGACAGATTACACAAATTAGGCCCGTTTTCTCTTGAACTTAAAAGGGTAATGGGTGATCTGATTGAAGTCATCAAGATATTAACAGGAAAGGGAAGATTTAAAAGGGACTTGAGGGGCAACATTTTCAGATAGTGGGTGTTGTGTGAATTGAATGAGCTACCAGAGACAGGTATTACAACATTTAAAAGGCATTTGGACAGGTACGTGAACAGGGAGGGTTTGGAAAGATATGGGCCAAATGCTGACAAATTGGACTTGATAAGTTTAAAATATCTTGTTAGCACGGAAGAGTTGGATCATAGGGTCTGTTTCCATGCTGTAGAACTCTGTCTGTATGAAAAGGCTGGGTGGATAAAGAGGAACAATTTCCACTGGTTGGAGGTTCTAGAAATGGGGGGCATAGTCTGTTCTATAGGGCCAGACTATTCAGATGAGGTGTTTGGAAGCAATTTTACACACAATGGGTGGTAGATATTTGGAACTCTCTTCTATGAATGGTGGTAGATGCAGGATCAGTTAATAGTTCTAAATCTGAGACAGATCATTTTTGACCAAGGAAATCTTTAAGATATGTAGGCCAAAGGCAGATATATGGAGTTTGGCCACAGATCAGCTATGACCTAACTGAATAACAGGACTCATATGATTCTATGCAATAAAAAGCAATTACTATGCATACTTATTAGAATGTAAACAAATGATTACATTGATTCCTATACATTGTTTCTGCTGGTATTGTCATTAGTGATGTGAAAGGTCAAAATTATTTGATTTTTGTGTGTGAAGGATGTCAACTGGTGATTAGACAATTAGTCAATTTTAGGCTCACATTGCAAAAATTTCATTTTCCAGCCCTGGAAAATGTCGGTGCAGAGAAGCTGTACTAACAAAATATACTTTGAAGAATATAAGGGAAGATAGAAATAAAAACAAAGGTTATTTGGCCTATTCATTCTGATGCCATCTCTTCCCCCATCGTGGTCTGAATCCCAGTCAACTTCAAAAAAGTTTATCTGTTATCTATTCATTTTCAACCTTTCAGAATGGGTGTTTAACACTGGGTGAACACATAGGTTTTGGCTTGACAAGGCTGTCTGGAAGATTTGCTATATTTGGGAATGAGATTTCAATCTGTGTTACTCCAGTGCTAGACATTCATTTCCCAAATTGTCCAACTTCCTGGAGTCTAAGTGCCATTCCCAATTTATTAAAAATTCTTGCTGAATTGTGTTTCAATTTGTTTTGTGGGCTGAAGCCGACCAGAAATCGAGATGAAGCAGTCAAAATAATTTTGTTTAGGACACAGACAGGGAAAGGAATTCTCAAGGATTTAAATTCAAAACCATTCCAGATTGGCAGAGCAAGGAGTTTTATTCCATTAATCATGCAGTTGATCAACTGCTGCCTTCATTCCATTCCTAACATATGTTTAGCTAACTTCCTATTAAGGAATTGACTGAGACCATTGAATGTTTTTTCAAGTTGTCCGATCCACTTATCAAATAATTTGTAAGGAGTCATCTAACCTGAACCTTGCTTGAAACACATTAAATTCTTGGTATCAGAGATAAAAGGTACTGCAGATGCTGGAGAATCCGAGATAACAAGCATGGGGCTGGATGAACACAGCAGGTCAAGCAGCATCATAGGAGCAGGAAAACTTGACGTTTCGGGCCTAAACCCTTCATCAGAAATGGGGGAGGGGAAGAGGGTTCTGAAATAAATAGGGAGAGAGGGGGAGGTGGATAGAGGATGGATAGAGGAGAGGATAGGTGGAGAGGAGGCAGACAAGTCGAAGAGGCGGGGATGGAGCCGGTAAAGGTGAGTGTAGGTAGGGGGGTAGGGAGGAGATAGGTCAGTCCAGGGAGGACGGACAGGTCATGGGGGCGGGATGATGTTTGTAGGTAGGATATGGGGGTGGGAATTGAGGTGGGAGGAGGGGATAGGTGAGAGGAAAAACAGGTTAGGGAGGTGGAGATGAGCTGGGCTGGTTTTGGGATGCAGTTGGGGGAGGGGAGATTTTGAAGCTTGTGAAATCCACATTGATGCCATTGGGCTGCAGGGTTCCCAGGCTGAATATGATTTGCTGTTCCTGCAGCCTTCGGGTGGCATCACTGTGGCATTGCAGGAGGCCCAGGATGGACATGTCGTCTGAGGAATGGGAGGGGGAGTTGAAATGGTTTGCGACTGGGAGGTGCAGTTGTTTGTTGCGAACTGAGCGTAGGTGTTCTGCAAAGCGGTCCCCAAGCCTCCGCTTGGTTTCCCCGATGTAGAGGAAGCCACAACGGGTACAGCGGATGCAGTATACCACATTGGCAGATTCTTGGTTATGACTGACAGTTGTGTACTGTCTAAGTTGAAAAACATGTTTACTGTTTCCATGCCTATTGTTCTAAAACCCAACATTATATCTAAGGCTGAGTCTTCTCCACCTTCCTTTGTTAAATGTTGAGGGTTACCAGTGGAAAATGAGAAAATATTTGGCGATGAAATGCATTGCTGCCTCAAGGTCCTGACCTGGATTTCATGGCACCACTAAATCTTCCACTGGCTACTGCTTCATTGCCTGTCACGTGTAAAAATGCAATTTTTCAAAATGTTTGTAGCGATTGTCATGAGTATAACCAGGTGGACCTCATACAATATGAGCTCCCTGACTGGGAGTTAAACTAGTCCAATCAGGGAACCCAGGTTGACAGATAAGAACAGGGGAGTTAGAGATTCTGATCACTCTGAGAGTTGGCACTGAGGGAGCTGGATCAGTGTCAAGGACTCTCCATGTGTAAATAAAGGGTGACTTGGTGACAGGATACCAGCCTCTGTGGAGTTATCTTAAAGTTCAAATAAAAAGAAGTAGCTTGTCACCACCTGCTTAAGGACAACTAGAATGAGTAATACATTATGGCTCAGCCAGCGATGCAAACATGACATGAATAAAAAAAAAATATTTTATTTGTTCATGAGACATGGGTATTGTTAGTTAAGCAAACACTTATTGCCTGTCCCTGCTTGCCTTGACTAGGTGGTGGTGTGTTATCTTCTTATCCTGCAGAAATGTCCTAAAGTTGAAATGACCAAACTAGAGCAACCACAGCCATCATGTGCTAGGTATGCCTCCAGCCAGCAAGGAGTTTCCCCAATTCCCATTGATTCCAGCCTTACTAGGGCTCCCTAATGCCACGTTGGGTCAAATGTAGCCTTGATGTCAAGGGCTGTCACTCTCACCTCACCTTTGGAATTCAGCTCTTTTGTTCATGTTTGAACCAAGGCTGTAATGAGGTCAGGAGCTGAGTGGCCCCGATGGAAACAAAACTGGGTGTTGCCGAGCAGGTTATTGCTGAGCAAGTGCTGCTTGATAGCACTGTTGATAACACCTTCTGTCACTTTACTGACCATTGAGAGTAGACTGATGGAGTAGTAATTGGCTGATTTGGATTTGCCCCGACGTACCTGGACAATTTTCCAAATTGTCAGGTAGATACCAATGTTGTAGCTGAACTGCAACAGTTTGGCCAAAATGTGGCAAGTTCTGGAGCACAAGTCTTCAGCAATATTACTAGAACATTGTGTCAGGGCCCATCTCCTTTACAGTATCCAGTGCCTCCAACCATTTCTTAATAGCAAATGGAGTGAATCAGATTGGCGGAAGATTGGCATCTGTGACGAGTAGAAGTTGCTGGAAAATTTTAGCAGGTCTGGCAGCATCTGTGAAGAAAAAACATCAGAAAAATGAACACCAGCTGGGACACTTCCTTCAATAAAGAGTTTCAACTGTGTGGATAAAGCTGTTGTGTATAGTGAAATCCGTAGTGGTGTCATATTTCACCAGCTTTAGATGAAGTCATGTCCAGGCTGAGGTTCGTTTTCCATCCCCAAAGAGCCTCAAATCAATTTGAGTTCTGAGCAAGGGTCACTGGACCTGAAACATTAACTCTGATTTCTTTCTTCACAGATGCTGCCAGACCTGCTGAACTTTTCCAGCAACTTCTGTTCTTCTTCCTGATGTACTGCATCTGCAGTTCTTTCAGTTTTTATAGGCAACTGTGATGCTGGGGACCTCTGGAGGACGCCAAAATGGATCATCTACTTGGTACTTCTGGCTGAGATTTGAACTAAAAATAAGTAAAAGTTGGCATATCCATTGCTACTTTGGATGCAGCTAGACACTGTTCAACACTTTCCTGCCAGCTCACATTCCAGAACATTAGTCCAGTCTTTGTTGTGAATGCTTCAATCTTATCTTTTGCACTTATGCTCTGTGCTCTTCCATAATTGAGGATGGATATATTTGTAGAGTTTTCTTTTCAGCTGAATTTTTTAATTGTCCATCGTCATTCATGTTTGGATGTGGCAGGACTGCAGAGTTTAGATCTGATCCATTGGTTGTAGGATCGCTTAGCTCTGTCTGTCACTTGCTGCTTATCCTGTTTGGTAACTTCACCAGGTTGACTCCTCATTTTCAGGTAGGCTTGGTGGCCTAGCATGCCCTTCTACAGTCTCCGTTGAACCAGGGTTGAGTGGGGATATACCGGATCATGAAGTTGCAGGCTGATTTGGAGTATGATTCTGCAGCTGTTATTGCCTATTAAAGCAAAAGTTTGCATGAACATAATAATATTGGTTCTTTTGAATTTGTAAAGACAAATATTTCTGTGCCATGACTTCTTAAGATATCTGAATTTGTTCTGTACTCTTCGCAAGCACTTTGGCAGTAAAACCACAAGCAAACTGTACCTATATAACACAGTGTGGAGCTGGAAGAGCACAGCTGGCCAGGCAGCATCAGAGGAGTAGGAAACCTGACATTTCGAGTTGGGACCCTTGTTCAGAAAATGTCTTGACCCGAAACGTCAGCTTTTCTGCTCCTCTGATGCTGCCTGGCCTGCTGTGTTCCTCCAGCTCCACACTGTGTTATTTCTGACTCCAGCATCGCCAGTTCTTACTATCTCTGAGCAATCTGTGCCTGTCACGCAGCATATATGACTTAAGTCAATATTGCTCCAAGCTTTACAATTCAGTGCAATTATAACTTTCAATAGATGTTCATTTAAAAAAACGTACTCTCAAGTGTGCTAGCTGTTCAGTTTGAAGGTCAAATTCCAATCAAGCTGGGTAATTTCCAGTTGACTGAGATTTGAACAAAACTAAGTAGAGATGACATATCCATCACTACTTTGGATGCCATTGTTCAACACTTTTCTGCCAGCTCACATTCCAGAAGATTGGTCCAGCCTTTGAATCCACTAACTCTTGAGTAGCGTTTTTGAGTAGCTTTGAGTCATTTTAATTCATAAATAACAGCATTAAGGCTTTATAAAAATGTATTTAATAAAGAAAGAAAACATTGCAAACAGCCTCACAGAAATGTAAGTAATGAAATGGATGTGAGTCAGCAGAGCAGAGGCTTTTAGGAGTGACAAAAGCTTTGTCAAAGTGATAAGTTCTTAAGCAGATTTTCAAGAAGGAGTGGTCAAAGAGTTTGAGGTGGAATTTCTGAGCATAGCACAGTAGTAAGCTAGCTGGAGGCATGCCTGACATCAGTAGAATGAAAGGGAGGAAAAATTGTGCAAGAGATCAGAGTCAAAGGAATCCTGAATGTATTGGGTGGGAGATTTAGTATTGAAGAAATAGGACAGGTCACGAGGATTAGAATATCAAACTGATTGCATTGCGAACCTGAAAGTCAACATAGTTCAGGAAAGACTGGTGATATGAGTGAAGCCTTAATTAGCTACTGTCAGAGAGCTTTATATCTGCTGAATGGAGGGGAAAGGGTGGCAGAAATTGGAGATGGTAAAGGTTTTCAGTTGCAAATGAAGTGAGGTAGGAACAGATCTGAAGATGAAGAAAGCAGAAAGAACTTAAACAAGAAATTAGGAGGGTGAGAAGAGGCCATGAAGTGTCCTTGGAAAGTAGCATTAACGAGAATTCCAAGGAACATATATATATTAAGAGCAAGAGGGTAGCTATAGAAAGGGTAGGTCAACTCAAGGACAAAAGAAGAAATTTATGTGTAGAGCCAGAGGACGTAGGTGAGTTTGGAAAAGTACAGCAGGTCAGACAGCGTCCAAGGAGTAGGAAAGTCAATGTTTTGGGCTGAAACCATTCGTCAGGACTGGGAGGGGTGGGCGGAGCCCAGAAATAAATAGAGGGGTGGGGTGGGGCTGGGGGAAGGGTCGGTGGGTTGGTGATAGGTGGATACAGGTACGGGGTTATTATTTTTGGTCAGTGGGAAGGGTGGAGTGGATTGGTGAGTACATGGACAGGTTAAGAGGGAATTTGAAGCTGGTGAAGTCAATATTTGAGACCATTGAGCTCTATGCTCCCAAGGTGAAATATCTAGTATTCATCCAGTTTATGTTTGGTCCCATTCTGACAGTGGAGGAAGCCAAAGATGGACACATGGCCAGGGAAATGGGAGGGGAATTAAAATGGATGGCAACCAGAAGGTCGGTTTGGTTGATGCATGCAGAGCACAGATGCTCTGTGAACCAATCCCCGAGTCTGCGTTTCGTCTTCCCAATATAGAGGAGTCCACATCGGGAGCAACGGATACAAGTTGAATGAAGTACAGGGGAATCTCTGCCAGACCTGGAAGGGTTGTTTGGGGCCTTGGATGGAGGTGAGAGGGGAGGTATAGGGGCAGGTGTTGCACCTCTTGCAGTTGCAGTTCTGTTCAATGAGCTATAGAAATGAGGCTTTGGCAAGGGTACAAAAGAGGTTTGCCAGAATGTTAGATAACAAGGTGTAGAGCTGGATGAACACAGCAGGCCAAGCAGCATCAGAGGAGCAGGAAGGCTGACATTTCGGGCCTAGACCCTTCTTCAGAAATGAGGGAGGGGCAGGGTGTTCTGCAATAAATAGGGAGAGGGGGGAGGCGGATAGAAGATGGATAGAGGAGAAGGTAGGTGACGAGCAGACAGACAGGTCAAAGAGGTGGGGTTGGAGCCAGTAAAGGTGAGTGTGGGTGGGGAGTTAGGGAAGAGATAGGTCAGTCCAGGGAGGACAGACATGTCAAGGGGGCGGGATGCGGTTAGTAGGCAGGAGATGGAGGTGGGGCTTGAGATGGGAGGAGGGGATAGGTGGGAGGAAGGACAGGTTAGGGAGGCGGGGACAAGCTGGGCTGGTTTTGGGATGCGGTAGCGGGAGGGGAGATTTTGAAGCTTGGCCTGCTGTGTTCATCCAGCTCTACACCTTGTTATCTCAGATTCTCCAGCATCTGCAGTTCCTACTATCTTTGCCAGAATGTTGTCTGGATTGGAATATATTAACTATAAGGAAAGATGGGGCAAACTTGGACTGTTTTCTGTAGAGAGTCGGAGACTGAGGGGTGACGTAATAAAAGAATATAAAATTATGAGAGACATGGATACAGTGGATAGTTGGAGTCTCTTTCCCAGAATGGAAATGTCAATTATTAGGGGGCATAAGGTAAGGGGGAAAAGTTGAAAGGAGATGTGCAAAGAAAGTTTTTTACACACAGGGTGGCAGGAACATGCTGCCTGGGGAAGTGGTAGAAGCTGAGACAAATAGCAATGTTTAAGGTACATTTAGACAGACGCACGAACAGGCAGGGAATAGTGGGATGTGGACCATGTGCAGGCAGGTGAAATCAGTTTAGAATGGCATCATTGTCAGCACACACATGGTGGGCCAAAGGGTCAGTTCCTGTGTTATACTGTTCTGTGTTCTGGTGAAGAAGCATAGTAATTGGGGCAGAACACTGAGACCTTTCTCTTCATCTAATGAGGAAAACATAGGTCATACATCCAAGGGAAAATGTTGAACGAGCAATTTGGCAAAAGAAAGACACTTGAAGTTGTTGAGAAAAGCAATGAAAAGGCAGAGATGGCTCTCATTACTTGTGTGTTGTGTGGGAGCTATGTAATAATCATGGTTTTAAAAGCAGAGGAAAGTGAAGTATTCCTGGCAGTCGAGAGAAGTAATGGCTGAAGTGACAGATGAGAGGTAACAGTAAATGCAAAGGGACCTGTGGATATCCTTGCCTTCCAGGATGATCTTAGAGTAATGTTCCTTTGGCAATAAAGGACAAAGAACAACAAATGTTGTTGTGATTGAATCTCTGAAAAAAGAATAAGCCACATATGGTTTGCACCCAACATATCTAAGAAAGTAAAAACAGAAGCCATGATGGGTTGCTGTTAGGGAGAAAAGGTGATCAATGTTTATTTGTACATGAAGGTGTGGAAGTGAGAAAATGGCAACAATTGCAAGTGATTCACCGTAACATGCTACCATGTAATCTGTACTTCCATTCCCTCACCAACACTGTTTCTGGCCTCCCTTCCCTCAAATAGCATGCTGGTGGTAATGTGAATATGCGACATTGGTCCCCTCAGCTTAACAAAGAAAAGGTTTGCAATTTTGACTCATTGCTGCTCTGGCTGTGGTCCTTGAGTAAGACATGGGTAAGGTGTTGACTGGAGAAGGGCCATAACAGAGACAGCACAAAGGTGACAAGGAGACAAAGAGGTAAGCTATTTAAGGGATGAGGAGGAGAATGATAATTGGAGAGGGGGGATATGGGGTGATTGTGTGTGGGAAGAGACGATTGGAGAGAGAGGCAGATGTGAAGGAATGATTGGAGAGCATTTGGAGGAATTGAGTGACTGGGAGGAACAAAGGGAGGAAAGGCATTTGGGAACGGGTCCCATGCCTTCAGAACTGTAATGTAGCCAAGAGGAACTATCTTGCTGTCTTCTATTTTTGTTTTTTCAATCTGACTTTTCTTTTTCCAGAAATCTTGCTTTTTTTTTGCCAGAATGGAAATATCGTTTCCAATTACTCTTAGCGGAAGTAATTTATCGCATGTTTATTGCATGATACTGCTCATTGAGCTAAACTACTAGGGGATTGATTGAAACATTCAAAATCATGAGAACTCTCAGCAGAATAAACAGGGAGAAAATATTTCCATTTAAGAAAGGATTTGGAGAGAGTAATTAGTCAAAGAGATTTTGATTGATTGATTTATTGTTGTCCCGTATCAAGTTACAGGGAAATGTGTTGTTTTGCATGTTATATAGGTAGATCCTACCACAAAGTGCATCAGGGTAGCAGAACAAAGCACACAATTTGGTGTTACAGCCACAGAGAAGATACAGAGAGAGAAATCAGAATTAACATTTGAGAGGTTCGTTAAAAAGTCTGATAACAATGAGGAAGAAACTGTTTGTAAACCTATTCATTCATGTATTCAAACTTTTACAACTTCTTTCTGAAGGAAAAGGTTGGAAGAAAGTATAATTGTGTTGGGAGGGGTCTTCGATTATGTCGGTTGATTTCCTGAGGCACTGACAGAGCCATTGGATGGAAACCTGGTTTGTATGACGGTCTGGACTGTGTTCCCAACTCTCTGTAGTTTCTTGCGGTCTTGGGAAGAGAAGTTGCCATGCCAAGCTGCGGTGCATCCAGACAGGATTCTATCCATGGTGCATCTATAAAAATTGGTAAGAGTTCTTGTAGACATACCGAATTTCCTTAGCCTCCTGAAGAAGTAGAGACATTGTTGAGCTTTCTTGACTGTTGCATTGATGTGAACGGACCAGGGCAGATTATTGGTGACCATCACTCCCAGGAATTTAACGCTGTCAGCCATCTCCACCTGAGCAACATTAATACAGATGGGGTATGCTCTCCACTCTGCTTCCTGAAGTTATGGGAAGAAACACTTTTATGCAGTGCGTGCACTGCTTGAAAGTGTGATGGAGGCAGGATCAATTGAGACATTCAAATGGGAATTAGATGATTTCTTTTCAAAAAGAACAAATTACTTGGTTAGGATTACAGGAAGAAGGTAGAAGAATGGCATTAGGTGAGATGCTTTTTGGAGAGCTGGCACAGTCACAATGGTCCAAATAGCCTTCTCTGGCAGTGAATCATTTCATTTTGTGTGCATTGTTCCAAATGTTGGATGAAGCAATTATGGAATAATTTTTGGAGGTATTTTGTATTTCAGATGACTGGTCAATGTATGCTATGATGATACTAAACAGAGGGATTATAGATGTGGAGTAGCCGTAATGATAGAATGATGGTTGGCTCCATGATATTCCTGGTGCCTATTTAGCTCTCCTATGTGTAGTCAAAGTGTGTTGGGACGGTGAGGAGGAATCCTGAGCCTGGTGTAAAGTGGGTAGCACTTGTCATCAGACTCTGGGTCATCATTATGGTTGAAAAAAGCAGTAAAACCTGATTGACAGAGGATAAAAGCATTGTAGCTGTCACCAGGACAGTAGGTAGACTTGATGGTCTGTGTAGAGTTGTACCCCAAATACACATTAAGGGTATGATATCCCCTCTCGTTCCAGTACATCTCCCTGTTGAGATATGGAGCACACAGAGCCACATGAGTACAGTTGATGACTTCCTGCAACATTCAAAATTCCACAACTCTGGCAAAGCCAAGAGGCTGCTCTTCATTCTTCTCTCAGTACTCAGCTTTCCCTCTCTGCTTCCAATGCTAGATAGGCATATGGATGATAGCATAAGTTAGGTGTGGAGGTTAAATAGACCTTAGGATTAGAGTAAAAGTTTGGCACCACATCGTGGGCCGAAGGGCCTGTACTGTGCTGTACTGTTCTATGTTCTAAGTTCTATGTTCTAATATTCCATCTCCCTGTCATGCTGGAGCCCAAGTGGATGGTGATCCCTTTAAGTGGTGCTTATCAGGAGTCCCATGTGCAACTGAAAGCATGTTCAGCTGATAACATTTTTAAAAATGGTTGAGCAGTGCTAGTATAGTTCAAAGTGACAGATCAGGTATTAAGTCATTGTTGGGTACAGTGTTGTTACAATCTGCATGTTGTCACATGCCGTGCTCTGTGTGCATCAACTCTGCATACCCATACTAGTGCCCTTGCAAACTGGAACTGTAGGAGTCAATCTCTTTCTATTCAGGGCTCTATGCTTCCATATTGTCTAGATCAGCCATGTCACAATGATGAATTTTCCAACCATTATGTGCCAGAGGGTAGTGATTGAAGCGCATCAAAAGTTGCTGAAATTTCATTATAGTTTAATCATATTTTGGATAAAGATTTGAGAGCACCATAGTCTGATGTTGAACAACACATCTTCCTCAGTTAAAGACGGTTAATGTGCAGACAGATTACTTTAATAGGGACAGACCTATTGCATTGTATGAAAAAATATGGCTGCATAGACAATGTATGAAGCTCTCATTAGATAGATACATACTGCCAATGCTGGTGGGTAAGTTGTTATAACTCATATGACAAATACTGTCGGCCTCATGTTTGTCTTGGACAGCGTTCCATGACAGATATTCATCATCACCAGCGATCAAAAACAATCAAAGTCAACTGTAATTGTTGCAATGTGGAACTTCAGAACAATTCAAAACAGCTAAGGAAAACATAAATGACCATGAATAAAAGAAAAACTCTTTTCTGTAAGAGAATGTGGCCTTTATAATCTACAGTTAATTGAGATCTGCTGTATAAAGAAAAAACAATGCAGCACATTTGTCAATAAGCCTGAAGTAATCTGTATGAATGCATTTTCTGTGATTGTTCTTTGCAAGTTGATTCAATGAGTTATCATTGTGTAGACAAAAGGTACAAATCATGATGATTCTGAAAGACAGCATAATTTTTGCCAAAGTCACATTATATCCACTAGCATAACTTTCATGATCAATGACCTGGACCTTCTGAACAGCAGACTGTTGAACTGCTTCTGTGTTCAGAAATTCCTCTGACTGAATGCTATTGCTCATTTCTATTGGTTTGTCTGATGTTCATCTTTCTCAGAAATGAACAGTGAAGTCCTTGTCAGGTGATACTGTCAGAGCAGTATAGGGATGGAGAAGTTGGGGGTGGAGATAGGATATGCCGTCCTTTTTAAGAATCGTTTCCTCATCAGGAGGGTTGTCAGGTCAAGTCGGTTGAAGTAGTCAGGTGGTCAGGGATGGCTGGATGGTTGAGCGGGTAGTTGGGTCAGGATTGTAGTCAGGTTGTCAGGAAAGGCTGGAAAGTCAGGGATAGGTTGTCAGAACATGATTCACATTGGGGTTGTTGGGTGGTCAAGGGTGGTGATTGAGGATCAGTTGCTGGGATTGTCAGATGTAATTCTCAAATGACTAGATTTTAATCTCACTAATATTTCCTGGAAAACTACCCATCTTAGTCCAAATTCTCCAACTCTGACTCTGCGTAGGATTCTGAGCAGCAGGGGAACTACCTACTAGAATTTGCAAATTAGTAGGTAACTCCCATATATACCTGCCCATCTGACTGAGGTTCAGATTTTGAGGTTTTGACATGCATCTTTGGTCATCTCCAATGATCCAGAGAAGATTTAACCAAATAATTTTATATGAACTTGGTGATCCATGTATGCAAATAACTGTAATGTGTGTAACGATTAGAATCTCCAAGCTATTCATATCGGAAAATGATAATTCATGATTAATCCACACCTTCAAGCAACAGACATCGAACAGTGTAGATAACTTACAGAACTTGTACGAATCTCCAATTTGCAATTTGCTTATGTTATTTCTTGTATATGTAATATAAATAAGGAGCATGAATTCTATTTACTTGAAGATCCTAATAGGTTAGTACAGAGAGTCCTGCATAATCTCTAGATGCATCTTTTGTCAAGTGTGCTACAGTACGGAGTGATCATGGCCCTTGGTTGTGTGGTGATGTTCTGGTCCTTGGCTCTCTGTTAAAGCAACTTCAATCTTACAACATTTCTTTCACACGTGCACAAAAAATGAAAGCGTATAATTATTGCATAATAGCAAGATTAATCATACAGAAATAAGAGTTGTAAAATTTATGAATATGAAAGTCTAAGAATCCATATGTTGATTCAATAGTTTGGCAAGTCCTCCATATCCTGTGGTGTAACCTTCTGGAAATGGTGGCTCACCCTTGGCTGTTCTTGATTTGAACATGTGTTGGTAGAATCCATTCAGTGTGTTGGTTGATGTTCTGATATTCCATAATACTATCATTCTCCAGGTGCCTTCTTTTGTGTCCACTGAGTACAACTGACATATTATACAGTTTACTTGACTGGCTTCCATTCTTTCTCATTGTTGGTCCATTGGGTGCTGTGACTTTGTACAACTTGGATTTACCACACAGCTTGAAAGCCTCTGGGTCCCCATTGTCAGAGGGTGACTTTTACCATGTGTCTCAGACATATTTGTGATAGTTCCACATCTGCAAAATATTCCAGCATTATTTTCCTTGCTTCTCAAGAAGTGTTTCCTCCATCTCGGAGAATTTAGATCAGTGATGACTTGACAAAATCATTCTCACTTGCTTTCTAAACATACATTTTGTCAGTGATGGTAGCCCTATATCCAGCTGTGTAACTCTGAAGGGACACGAAAATCTTTTATTGTTTATCCTTGACTTCAGGGTACGTGACTTAATAGCATAATCATTCATTCGGCAAGACAATTTATTCTGGATAAATGTAATGAGGATGTCACATGGTTATGCCCCACACAACACAAATATCCTTGACAGGTCCGCCCTTTCTCTGCTGACAATACTCGTGTGAAAGACTCAAGCACATATCGATGGCCATCCTACTATACAGATTGTGTGACTTCCTTTAGGAGCTTTGTCAGTTGATGATGCTTTGTCGGAAAAGTTTGGAATGTGTGGTGCTAACCCTGCAGGTCTTCTTTGCCTTGTGCAGTAGGAGTGTTTCATACACCTTTGACTTTGCTGGGCCAGAGTGGATTCCACAACTTGCACATTTGTGCCAAAAAGTTGATCTGACTTACATTCACTTGGCAGTTCTTGCTGTTGAACGAAAGCCTTTTGAAACAAACTAATGCTCCAATCACATTCTTTGTTGGTTTTGTCCATTGCCACAATATCATCAGCAATATTTAAGCATCAAGCAACACCTCCTGTAATTCCATCCATGTGTTACTGAAAAAGATAAAATGAAAAGTAGTCTCTGAAAGAAATATTTTCCAAATGGTATTTTGAAAGTAGTGAGTTCCTAACATTCATTGCATGTCAACCAATAAGCATGTTTGGCATCCATAGAATCCCTACAGAGTGGAAACAGGCCATGCGGCCTGACAACTCCACAGTGACCCTCTGAAGAACATTCCACCCAGACCCATCTTCCTACCCTATCACCTCTGAGGCTAAACACACCTAACCTACACATCCCTGAACACTATGGATAATTTAGCGTGGCCAATCCACCTAACTTGCACATCTTTGGACTGTGGGAGGAAACCAGGCACAGGGAGAATATGCAAACTCCACACAGGCAGTCACCCAAGGGTGAAATTGAACCTGGGTCCCTGGTGCTTTGAGGCAGCAGCGCTAACCACTGAGCCACCGTGCCATCCTTACTCCTGGGAGAAGAATTTTGCTCTTGTGCACTTGTAATTAATTTCTCGTTCTCTGGAATCCTCTTTGGCCAAAACCTTAAGGTGAAGTTTAGATGTCTTGGATCAAAACATGCCTTGATTGCGCTATGCTTCTTTTGTAAGGCCATAATTGAACTGCACTAGTTAGTGCAGTGATGCACACAGTGAACATTGCATTCATCCAGTGTCATCCAATTCACATTTAAACTTTTCTCGTACATGAACACTGCACTTTCTGTGAGGGTCGATTGATGGTATTGCATCTTCTCTGAGGGGCAAAACAAAGAAATTTCCGATGACGTTGAACATTTTCATGTACAATTGTTACACTGGACTGACTCAAAATGAGTATTCCTGGTCTGTTCTGCAATTGTGGGTGCATTGATGATCTTGTTGTTAGTTGCGATATTGAGATCCATACATGTTGATACTGCTGGAATGACTGGTACTCTCATGTCTGCCTGGTAGAACATTTGCGTCAAGTTGATGCCAAATTGCCGTAGCTACACTGCATTGTTAATGTACGAATGCAACGAGTGGGTGACCTATTATCTGCAGTCAGATTAGTGGTTCTTGGTTGTGGAATTGAGTTCTGACAATCCAAGTACCTGTACTTCAGCATTCGGACAGGGAGAATATTTGCACTCGCTCCTTGGTTTTGAGTCTGTGTTTGATGGTTTTCTTTGAGCAAATGACGTTGATTGTCACAAAAGCTTCCAGTTGCTTGATTCTGTCTGCACAATTTTGCAATTTGGAAAGCCTGTTTGCCCTCTGGTCAGATATTATTTCACTCAGGTCTTGAATCTATCTCATTGTGAAATTTGTATATTGGCTTTAGCTTACACAGGCACTCTCGCTGCTATTGCCACACTGCAGTAGCAGCCTGCTGTTTGATGGTGCACTGCTGTCACCTCTGGTTGCATCTCTGGAGTGAGTTTTCTTGCGTAAATCGGTCTAGTGTCCTTTTGTACCACACGCCTTGCAATGTATATTGGAATACAGGATGGCTTTGCAATAGGTGGGATAAACCACATTTATCAGATGCCTTGCTTATTTTTTGTATCTTATAGACAGTGGGCTGCACCTAATGCTTGCAAGTACTGTTACCTGGCCCAATAAATAAGCACTTTCTGCACTTGTTGTCCTTGTTATGGCATCTAGTGATAAATTAATCTATTGATGTCTTTCGTTATTGCCTGTAGGACACTGCTTCTAAGTGATGGATTCTTACTCGAAGTAATTTGCATATCTTTGGGAATCTTTTTTGTCCTCTCTAAAATGCCAGAATTATTGAATCTATGTAACCCTGTGTTTTCAACTGCTATCAATATTTTCACAGCTTGCTTATCTGGTTCTGCAGCTGCTTGATGTGAGAGGCATATCTGCATTCTTTATTTAAAAGGGTTGAACTTGGATAAGACATCAGTAGTCTTCCAGTAGATGCACTGGGATTTGCTATCTATCGTTCTGCTGTTCTTTTGTCTCAGGCACTATTGACATGTGGGGTTGTTTCAGTAGTTCTGTTTTGAAGTAACCACTCAGCATGTTACTTCAGCAGTGTTTCTGCTGAGCTTTCTGCTGTTTGCTTTTTCTTTTCACTTTATATTTTATTTCACTTTCTCCCTGTGTGCCTTCACCACGATATTTCGCATTACTTTTCTATTTATGGGTTTAAAACTTGCTTTAGGTTTTCTTCTATTGACACAATGTGATTGCAACCACTCTTTATTTTACTTTCCTTGAATTTATGTGCACTTTTTCTTTGTTCAGGGAAGGGTTGACTCCAAAAAGCTCTCTAAATTTGAAATTGCCTTCCAGTAGCAAGGTTTTGAATCAGCTGTTTGCCAGCCTGACTTTGTCCAGCTCAAAGATGCTCACAGTTTGAGAATCCCTATGTTAAATCAGGCCATTTGGCCCATTGAGTCCAGACCACCTCTCGAAAGAGTATTCTACCCAGACCCATTCCCCTACTCTATCTCTGTCACCCTGCATTTCCCATGGCCAACTCACCTAACCTGCACATTCCTGTACACTATGTAGGAGAGTTGATCAATAAGCTTATGGATGATACTGAAATTGGTGGGGTAGTAAATAGTGAGGAGGTTAGCCTTAGATTTCAGAAGGATATAGACTGGTTGATCAAAGATAAGCTGATCAGTGACAAATTGAATGCAATCCATATAAGTATGAGGTGATGCAGTCAGACAAGGTAAGGGAATACATGATGAATAGTAGGACCCTGAGAAGCACTGAGAATCAATGTGCACTCCCACCAGTTCCATAAGGTAGCAGGACAGGAAGGTAAAACAATAAGAAGTTGGTCTTAGACCCCTCCCATAAGGGGAAACATCGTCTCAGTATTTACCCCACCAAGCACTTAAGAATGCTATGTGTTTCAATGAGATCCCCTCTCATTCATCTAAAATCCAAAGTGTAGTGATCCAGCCTGTTTAACTTTTGCTCATAAAAAATCCCAGCATAGCAGGAATCATTCAAGTGAACGTTCTCTCAACGGTCTTGAATGAAATAATAATATTAAGGAAAGTGATTCAGAAAGGATATGGGATACTTGCCTTTAAGAGCTAAGGCATAGAGTTTAAGGTTGGGAGGTTATGTTGGAACTGTATAAATCATTGGTTAGGGCACAGCTAGAGTATTGTGTGTAGTTCTGGAATCCACATTACAGGAGGGATGTGATAACACTGGAGAGGGTGCAGAGGAGATTTACCAGGATGCTGCCTAGGCTGGAAGGTTTTAATGCTAAAAAGAGATTGAACAGACTGGGATTGTGTTCCTTGAAGCAGAGGCTACTGAGTGGGGGTATGATTGAGATTTATAAAACTATGAAGGCCATAGATAAGGTCGACAGGAAGGAAAATTTCCCCTTGGTGGAAATTATCAATAGCCGGGCGTATAGATTTACAGTAAAGGCCAGGAGGTTTAGACACAAGTTGATGAAAAATGTGTTCACTCAGAGGGTGGTGGGCATTTTTAACTCACTGCCTGTGAGGGCGATAGAGACAGAAACCCTTAAAACAATTAATCAGTGTTTGGGTATGCAGTTGTAGTGCTGTGGCACACAGGACTATGGGCGAAATGCTGGAAAATGGGATTAGAGTAGTTCAAGGGGAGGCGATGGCCTACAGGTATTATTTCTGGACTGCTAATCCAGATAATCATATAATGTTCTAGGGTCCCTGGTTCAAATACTGCCATGGCAGATGGTGGAATTTAAATTCAATTTAAAAAAAGGGGCAACTAAAAGCCTAATGATGACTATGAATCCAGTGTTGATTGTCGGGAAAAACCCATCTGGTTCACTAACGCCCTTTAGGGAAAGAAACTGCCATCCTTACCTGGTCTTGACCTACATGTGACTCCAGACCCACAGCCATGTGGTTGACTGTTAACTGACCTTTGGGTAATTAGGGATGGACAATAAATGGCCACCCCATGAGTGAATTTGGAAAAAAGTGGTTGATTCTAACCAACATAGACTTGATGGGCTGACAGGCTCTTTTCTATGCTGTAGGCCTCTATGACTCTAAGAGTGGGGATCCATTGAGCAATTTGGTCTATCAGAATTGTCCTCCATCATAATCTGCAGCCTAATGGCTCAACTCATCTCTCATTCTATCATGACCAGAATACCTAAAAAAAAAGGTGCCAACTAATTGAGTGAAACCTACAACACAGGACTACATATATGCCAAGAAGGAAGCACAAAACCACCTTCTCAAGAGTAACAAGGAGAGGATATTAAATGCTGGCTAAGCCAATAATGCCCACATCACATGGATGAAGAAAAGAACTTATAATGAATGCATGTTGCAGAAGTTGGTAACAAGAAGACAGCATTACAATAAGATAGTGATTGAAGAAATACAAATTTTCAGTGCTTAAAACAACAAATGCTGGAGATCACAGTGGGTCAGACAGCAGTCATCGAGAGAGAGGCAGCAAACTAACATTTTGAGTCTAGATGACTCTTCACCAGAGTCTTCAGCTCAGTACAGATTCCAGCATCTGGTGTAATTTGTTTCTACAAATTTCCAGAGTGCATTGAAACACTGGCCTGTATCAGTTGAAGTTATTAATCATGTTGCTATGAGCCTAATTTAACAGTAGCAGACACCATCCTTTCCAATGCCAGTCTCAGCGTGCACATTTTCCAACCATATTCTGGCTAGGGGAAGGAGAAAAATATCGGCCATTGTTTAAATCATTAATTATTACCCAGTGATTCTGGTCGCCAAATGCTGATGTGATACTCCTCATAATCAAATACTGTTAACACACATTGCCCAGCTTATTACGTGAATAATATTCTGTTGGATGAGCTCACTATCTCAATAAGTGACTTCAGGAGCAGAATTGAAAAGAAATCCTTTGCCTTCCATGCTTATGTGGTTGCTCAGCATAAAAACAGACCTGTCCGAAGATCATTTGTGGGAAGCTTTGCAGTCGGACTATGGAATACTGTAATCTTGTTTAGCTGAGTTCTGAATAGGTGTATGTGTATCAAACAGCAGTGGAGTTCCAAGTGCCTGATGAACTGTAACAAACTTCATTCACACTGTTATCCCACAAGCCATCTGAAATGTTAGTGAGGGGACTACTTTGTATTTCATCTACCTTATTGATAGTCTCTACAGCTTTTATTTGAAGGGGCTGGGAATAAATGTGAAGAAAGAAGCTCTGTGATCCATCAGTTTGGTTTCAAGCCAGATGGGAGTGAAAGCTTAATGCCTTACTCACTGCATTGCCAAATCCACTCTGCTGCAACTTCTAAGTGTTGTAACAGAAAATATGGAAGTCTGGAAGAATAATAAGTTCTTGTTTATGCGAACAGGCATGTTCTTCTGTTTTGTGATCAACATTGAATTCTAACAGTCGAACCTGGTTCATCAATTTGAAAAGTTTTTGCAATTATATAACATAGCTCGGGTTCATTCTTTGTGTTTTTTCTATGAATTTTTCACTTGTATCTACATAATTGTTTTGAGTACCAGAAATTTAGGGGTACATTAATTCTTTTCTTTGTAGCTCTAAAAATTTTTAAGATCATTAGAGCGAAGTCTATGGAACATTTGTTTTTTTAAAAAACCGTGATTTTCCAAAAAGACATATGCAAAACAATTTACATTCTACACACTACAAACTACATTGAATTATTTCTTCATTTGAAGTGATTAGAGATTGTTCTGTTATAACTTAGAACAGCATGAGGGAATATGTATTGTGACATTTGTAGGGCCAGCTGTTGTATTCATTTAGAAACATTTGGCGAAATTTGATTTTGTTTTTCTCTGTTTATGCACATGAAATGATGATCAAATTACCAGGGAGATATTGTTTTCTGTCTGGGCAGTTGTGGTTCATGGATTTGCTAACACAAATCAGCTAACTGTCCAAGCTTTGGAAAGAAGTCATTCAGTCCACTTTACAGGTACTGGCTTTTTAGCTAGAGTGGGATGCAAACTCATACGATCCCTACAGTGTGGAAGAGCATCCATTCCAGACTCACCCCCTTAGCCTATCCCTGTAACCCTGCATTTCCCCATGGCTAATCCACCTAACCTGAATATCCCTGTACAGTTTAGCATGGTCAATCCACCTAACCTGCACGTCTTTGGACTGTGGGAGGGAACCGGAGCACCTGAAGGAAACCCACACAGACACAGGGAGAATGTGCAAACTCCACACAGACACCCGAGGGTGGAATCAAACCCAGGTCCCTGGAACTGTGCAGCAACAGTGCTAACCACTGAGCCACCAGGCTGCCTTAATCCCATTTCATTGTATCTGTTTTCCTGTTTCTTAAGCAGTCACCTAATTTCATTTTGATGTAAGTTACATTCTGTGCCTCAGCAAATACCCCCTCATTCCCTCGGAACACATCAGCATCTTTTGCTCACAGACATCACTTGTGTTTCACTTTTTGGTCTCTTTGTCATTACAGGAGAAGACATCCCATGTTAGTGTGGAGCTATGTGGGACAGTTGTGGGGTATTGGATATCTGTGCCCAACATTGGCCTCTCCTATTTTCGTGCCTATTCCATCAACCCCACACATTTCACACTTCTGCCAGTCATCCCTCAAGCCAAGTATGTGTCATTTCAATTGCCTACCTCTCCCTCTCTTCCGTTTAATTCCTGCAACAATGGAGGTGATGGGACAACCACAGGCCACCCTTTCGAGAGACATAAGCTGCCAGTGTCAACCCTCACATGTTCAGACCTTTGGCTGGTGGACACACATATGTTCCCAACTGTAATAGTCCTCCCTTCCACAGTTTTCCCTCCATGAAGACAGAGGCCTGATCATGACCTACTCCCTGAAGCACTCAGGCACCCACCCCTGTCCCACACAATGTCACCCAGACCTGACCAGACACCTAACTGTAGCTGAACCTGGTATGAGAGCTGTTCTTAACTAACTGTGTTGGGCACCCCCAGAGTGCTGAGTCCACTTGTAGACTTCAGTGCAGGCTAGTCCCCTAAGATTTTAAGAAATGTCTCACTTCTTGCTGCAGATGGCATGTGTTTGGCGAGGACGCTGAAGCTACACAGTACAGGTGCTAGGTTGATTTGACACACTGATGTATGACAAAATGTATGTGTCCTCGACTGAGATATGCTGCACAGCATGGCCACCTGCCTTGTGCCAATTGCCAAAGCAAGGCAAGGCAGGGTCCCGGTAGGCACCAGATGAATGCACACTGAGAGAGCAAGGGACCAGTCCTAGTAGGCAGCCTGATCCATGATGTGCACCAACATCCTTTCCCTTTGCAAGACCTGTAACTGGTGCAACTGTACAATGCTGGTCGCTGGTGTACCCTGCTAGTCAAGTCTGCCCCTTGCAGGGTGCAGTACCAGAGCATTGGAGGATGCCTGGATGTTGGCAATAATGCCCAGGACATGGAGTGCCAATGTCCATTCAGCTGCTGCTGTTGGCTCGTGCTCTGGTTTTTAGTATATCCAAGCTGAACCTGCCAAAAACCCATTCTGGTTTCCACATCTGATGGCTAGTTTTTATGGTGACCTTGGTAAGATTGCGATCCATGGTATTTAGACTGCTAACAAGGTGTTTAACAAGCAATGATGAGTGTCAATTGAAAGCTTGCCGCAGAGTAATGAGAAATTTGCTGCACCAGTGAGATGATCTTGACATCGAGATATGCCTCACTGAACGTCTCACCCAATCCTACCATTCAAAACACCAGTGGACATGCCATTCAGAGTCTGGTAAGATTTACTGAATATTTAATTCTGTTATTTTATTGAAAATATGGATAACTACAGAAAACATGCACCAATTCTTGTTGCAAAGAACAAATTCTTCTCACACAACTGAAAATAAAATTCATGAAAACAAAATCCATGGCCAATTTTGAAGTCCACTGTAAAAAGGAGAATGTGCCAAGAGCCCACAGCTATCAACAGACAGTGTCTGATCGCCAGCTCCTGGCTGTCATCTGTTTACTTTCTACTGCTGCTCTTTCTCTTCCTGTTGACTCTTACATGCCTACTTTGCAAAGCCTCAGGATCAATGACTATACAGTACAATACTTAGTATATTAACAACAATTATCATTTTTATATGGCAATATGATAAAACTTGATTGTTCCTGCATAATTCAAGCATGGGAAACAATACTGCAGTACACTTGAGTTTTACTCTGAATGTTCCCAGTTATGTGACTTGAGGATGTGTTTGCTGAGCTTTCATAGAGGGTTTAACCAAAGGCATCATTGGAGCTCTGGAATTCCCTCCCTAAACCACACTATCTCCTGTTTGGCCTTAAAGATAGCTCTTAAAGCCCGCCTACGTTTTTGATTATCTATCCAATAACCTGATAACTTTCAGTGTCAAATTTTGTTTGACAATCCTCCTGAGAAACACCTTGGAACAATTTATTGCATCAAAGGTGCTATAAAGATACAATTTGTTATTGTTGCACTTTCAATAATGTGATGCCCTTCGCTGGATAGTCAGTGCTGAAGAGTATGTGCTGTTGTGCCTTTGTTGAGATTTTTTGTACCAATGTGTGCCATAATTTGTGATGTACAAGTTGTTGCCCTCTGCCATACTTCGGGATTTCTGATTGTTCTATCACTGAGGCCATTGGACAGGAAACAAAGAACTTACATGCATATTGTGCACCTTTAATATATGGTCTTAATATATGGTTCCACATTATTATTAAATTCTAATTCCACCATCCACCAAATTCCATCATCTGCCATGGCAGGATTCAAACCTAGGCACCCAGAACATTACCTTGGTTGCTGGATTAATAGTCTAATGATAATATCCTTGCCTACCCTAAATAAATAGGCAGGGTTGCACAATATAACTTAAAGCAACTAAAATGCACCAAAAAACTGACAGTGCGCAACAAATTTTAAAGGGAAATTTTACTCTAAATTGCATCTGAAAGGAGGGAACTCCTTCAACAGTACAGCATTCCATCAGTCCTATACTGAAGTGCTAATGGCACATGAGTGTCAGGCTTCTGACTTGAAGGTGCTTTACTGAGCTACATAGGTAAAGTTCAGTCAGTTGTTTTCATACTGCGTGATAATGGAATTCCTTCTCAGGTAAATGCATTAAAAAAAACGACTTTGCTGCAATGTTCATGCAATGCAACTATTTCACTGAAAGTTTACCTCTCGTCTTGGCACCTACAAAGTGATTGTCCTGTCAATGTGTGCAGGAAGTGGGCACCCACACATACAACAGCAAATTTCCTCTGAAGTTGAGGTTTAAGTATGAAATAAGTTTGTATTCTGTCAATCTATTGTATACTCATTCAGAATACTATAAACAGCTGCAAAGTTCAAAAATGGCCCACTTCTGAAAGCTGTCCTCATAATCTAAATAAATGCAGTCGCCGTTCAGAAAGAGATTTGCAAGATGTAATTATTTATTCACCGCTCCCTGGGGTACTAGTTAGACAGGCCTGGAAACATGGATCGGAATAACCCAAAACATTCCAGAGAGAGCCTGGAATGTCAGTTAGACAAACCTGGATGATCCATCGGAGGAAGTGTAGAATGTTGGCCAGAAGGTTCATATGTGTCTTGGGAGAGCCTAAACCACAGATTGGAGACCATCTGATGGATCAGTTTAAGACCAACTGACTGAACCTTTTTGGTTCAGTGATCACCACTGCTTAGGTAATTGCTAAATAAATATATCAGAACTGTCAAACATTTGTTTGAAGAATTTGGTTATTTTAGCTTAATTCTTGAGGAAATTGTACTGACTTTGCCCTTCTGTTTGAACAAAAAGCCTAATCATAAACAGTTGGAAAGTGAAGGCTACCACAACTATGTAAATTCACTTGTACCAAGAAAATGGCGTAAACATGTAAATCTGAAAAATAAAACTTCTTTCCAAGGCTGTCAGTGGGTTGCTGATTATTCAGCAGCACTTCCTTGTCTCGCACCTTTCTGTATGGGGAGGTCATCAGCTTCATGAAGGTCTCTGTAGCTGTGGAGACAAAGGACTTTGGTGCCAGAATCTCCATCCCACACAGGCAAGTTATGGGCCAGAAAGGACGGTTGCTGAGCAGACAATCTGCTGACATGAGCAGGCTTGGGCCTCTCATTGAGTCAGGTCACGAATCCTGCAGTAAAATTTGATACAATATTTTAAATAGATATATTCAGCCCATGTTACCGGTTTGAGCGATTGATTCAAGCTAATTCTAGCGTGCTCATCTGAGACAGTATACTTTCATACATTCACCACCTCATAATTCAACACTAAAATATTCGAGTGATCTAAATTTCATAAATTGTCCTGCCAATCTAAGCCAAGCTTCCTGTCAGTTCCTGACTCCCCAAAGCCTGTCCGTTATCAATAAAGTACAAGTCAGGAGAGCAGTGGAATACTCCCCAGTTGCCTGGATGGGTGCAGCTCTAACAACACTCAAGGAGCTTGGCACCATCCAGGACAAAATAGCCTGGTTCATTGGCATGACATCCAGAATCACTCACTACCCCCACACCATCACTAAGTAGCAGCAGTGTGTACTATCCACAAGATGCACTGCAGAAATTTACCTAAGAGCCTTAGACAGAACCTTCCAAATTCACAACCACTTCCCTCTATCAGGACAAGAACAGCAGATAATGGGAACATCACCACCTTCAAGTTCCCATCCAAGCCGCTCACCATCCTGAAAAAGGTGTTTTATTAGAAATATATTACCGTTCCTGTCATTGGTTCAAAATCCTGTGGGAGGAGTTCCCTCCTTAAGAGCATGTGGGTCAACCCACAGCAAAGTGGGCTGCTGTTCTCCACCACCTTCTCAAGGGCAACTAGGGATGGGCAACAAATGATGGCCAGCCGGTGATACCTACAACATATGAAGAAAAAGAAAAGTTAATGTTAAAATGTTAATTCAAGACTTTGTCTTTGGTTCCTAAGTGGATGCGAAAGCTCCTTTGACACTATTTTGAAAAACAGCAAGGAAGCTCTTTTCCATAGCCTGAACAGATTTCATCTCCTAACCAACATTGGGAAATGGTGTCATAGTGGTGATATCACTGGACCAGCAATCCAGGGACCCAGGGTATTGCAAGGATTCAAATGCCTGTAAGGCAACTAGTGGAATTTAAATTCAATAGATAAATCTGGAATTCAAAGCTGGAAACTACCACTAATTATCAAATCAACTCATCCAATTCAGGAAGGAAATCTGCCATCTAGAGTGTGATGTGACTTTTAAGGACAGTTGAGAGTGGAGAACAAATGATAGCCTTACCAGCCACACACACATCCCATGAAAGAATGAAGGTGTAGGTAATCTGAGATAACAAGGTGTGGAGCTGGATGAACACAGCAGGCCAAGCAGCATCATAGGAGCAGGAAAGCTTGACGTTTCGGGCCTAGACCCTTCATCAGGTAATCTGGTCATTATTACATTGTAAATCATGGGATCTTGTTGTGTATGACTAATTGCTGCTTTTCCGACATTACAACAGTGACCATGCTAAAAGAGTGCTTCATTGACTGTAAGCACTCTGGTAGGTCCTGAAAGTGTGAAAGGAGTTAAAGAAATACAAGCTCTCACTCCTCATTAGTTCCACAATCCTGTAGTCACGATCATGGCAGGGAATTGTGAATCAATTGCATGAATAGTAATACATTTCAGTTTCAATCTCAGATTAACCAGTGAACAATATGGGCACACAGCTGGAAAGAGAATTTTATTAACCCCCCTCTGCCTGCTAATTCTCCACCCTACTTAATGCCCACAGCCTTATAAATATTGGCCAGAATCCAGCACAATCTGTAAAGAATTCCAAAATGTAACATTTGTTTCTTCGCTCTCTTCCCTATATATACATGCCCACATTTGTTTTTCATAACGGGATCATCTGTCTTCTTGCCTTTCTCTAATACTTATTCCAAGCAGCAGTTGAATGATGCCATCCATAGTGTAGGTAATTAGATATATTTGTAGTCCCTTGGAACCTCCTATACAATAACCTGTTAACTTCTGTGGAAAAGTTTAAGATCCAGACCACCTGGTTATTAGGTTAGAGACTGTACCACCTAACTTAGGACTGAAGAGGTATAATTCACCAGGTCTAGATAAATCAATGTGTGCACATGTGTGCTTTAATATATTAAATTATTTGTCATTGGCTGTCATTTCATTCATTATGTGGATGAAGTGTTATGTAATTGGAGGAACATATCGGGATGTATAGAACTTTAAATTACAACATGTACATTTTTTTAGTATTAAGAAACACAATCAATTGCTGTTAAAACCTTGGAATGTCGCACCTGACAAGATGTTCAGGAAGCTGCAAATGGATGGACTTAAAAGAGGAGAAATATACTACAATTTGTATGAAATCTCCTGGGAATTTTGCAAAAGTGTGTGCGTGATGAGAAAAATGGATAACAATTTGAATGAGAAACATGTTTTGTGTCTTCCCTGTTCAAGGATTCACAACATCAAGGGTTAAAAGCCAGCTCAACCTAATTCTACTTGTCAAAGAAGATATTCTGGCAAACAGAGCTGCTCATGGACGTGTCAGTGGAGTGAGATCCCTGGGCACAGTCTGGGTTCGAGTGCCAGTGTGCTGTGAAGGGCACAGTGTCAGAAATATGTACAAGTCACCTTGTAGTGCAGGTAAAGGATAATCTTGCTCTGAATGCTAGAAGTAATCTATCCAGCAATCTATTCAACCAGATATAGTACAAAATGACTCTTTCCCTCTGAATGCTGCCAATAACCCAAAGTTGAAAGAATCTGGACAAAAGAATTTCAATCAATCTGCAAAGCCAAGGTTCTTAACATTAATTGTTAATTAAACAATTAATTAATTAAACTAACAAAATAACAATGTCTATTCTTCACAAGTGAGTCAGAGACTGACACATATATCTTTTAACTTCTTTTTTCATATTCCTAATCTGTAATTCTGTGTTTTGTTCTCACGTTTAGTAACAAATAAACTCATTTTTATTTAACTCAAGAAAGTCTGGTTAAATTGGCTGCTTCAAAAGTAGCAACTCATTTGGTCTGGGAGAAAAGGGATTTTTTGCAAATTAATCTTGTTGCAACCAACTGAGGGAGCATGTCAATAATGAAGCAGGAGCCAGTTTATCACTCTTCATAGGGAATTTGACAATTTGGGTTATCCTGTCTGGAACAGTCATAAATTTAGGAGTCGTGCCCAAGATTAACTTGTAACACGACAGCAAATGAAGTCAGAAGCAGGACTACAAACAGTCAACAGTTACTATTTGGGCTCACAATGGGTTGATCAACTTTGAATCATATCTGAAGGGCATTGAAAGAATGTAAAGAAGGGGAGATCACAGTTACGCAAGACCTGATTATGTTATTTATTTTTTCACAGCTTTTCCGAGAAGGTGCAATTACACGGCTAGTTAAATCTCGACAATTTATATATCATGGTGATTAAGATAAGGAGCCCCAGATAATAATGATTTTTCTGAAGGCAAATCATGGAATTATACACACAGCAACCAGTTCTTCTGTGGCTTGGGTGCCAATAAATCTAAAGATTTTCACTGGGAGATGCTTCATGATTTAAAATGTAGATTTGCCTGAGCAGCCGCATGACAGCTGGATCCTTTAGCTACAATCCATTATTGCAAAGTCAGTCTTACAACCCCTTGGAAAAGAAAAGATCACAATAATGAAAGTCTTAATTTGTACTCTGGCCACTGCTAATCATGCAGCCTGAATAATTTTCAACCTGAGGAAAGCTTTACGATGATGAAGATTCTGCCAAATGCCAAAGGCATAAGCTGTAACTGGATTTGTTAAAGATTAAGAAAGAAGCACTTATAGCCAGCAGAAACTTTGGCTTCTTTCAATCACTTCTGTCTATTTGGCAAACAATGTAACTGTAAATTGAAGAATAAGTGTACCTTTTTCTTTCAAACATTCAATGAGTTATTTGAAAAGAAAGCCGTTATTGGATTAAATTTGGGAAGTCTGCACTCAAACACATCGGGTTTTAATCATTGGAATATATGCATTGTTTCTTTTTGTTTGAGCATACGGAAAGGTTTTAAATTATAAATTGTACTCATTTGTTGTTTTTCTTTGTCATCAGGATTCACAAATTTTCTGAGCCTATTTCTATTCCAATCTTCCAGCAAAATGCATGAAATGGGGCTATGACTGAAGCAGAACTTATGCCTGCCCCTGACTTCTTCCCAGGTCCTGCAGTCAGGCATTTAGAGGTGCTGAGGTGTGGTTGTGTGACCCCTGACCAAATTTTGTTGCAGCAACCTATTCCTCCCACTCCAAATATTTTAACCTGTAATACAGGAGAGGCCGATATGGCATCCACTAATCTGCCTGCTCTTCTGGCTATTGAGATCCTCATTGGACAAATTAAGAGGCATTAAGGGCCTCAAAATGTCTCCACTTCCATAAAACCCTGCACTTCAGGGTTGTTGTAGTGCATTAGTAGTGTCTCTACCTCTGAGGCAGGAGGCTTGGGTACTTGCACTCAAGTCCCATTTGCTCCAGAGGTGTGCATTATCTTCCTTGAGCAGGTTGATTAGCAAATATCTAAAGCCCTGGTTAGATGGCTGTTGTGGTGCAGTTGTTGTGGTCCTACCCCTGGGCCAGGAGGCCTGAGTTGGCTTTGTACCTTCTCCAGAGGTGTGCAATAATGTCCCTGATTAGAAAATATCTAAAACGCTGGACATTGACAGGCAGACCAGAGTGCAAATGTTGTTTTTAAAACTGCTTTTTGGAAAAAGGCATGAAGGAATGGGAGACACAAGAATCAGAGGGTGTCCTGTGCACTCATCAGGAGCATTCCCCCAATCCCCAAACCCAAACATTTCACCCTCCATCCTCCCAATCCCCCAGCTTCCCTAGACAGTTTTATTGGCACAGTATTTGTAATGTCCAGTCAGTTTCTGGTCAATGGTAATACCCAGGATGTTGATAATGGCAAAATAGGGGAATTCAGAAAGGGTAATGGCAGTGAATGTCAAGGCATGTTGGTCAGATCTTCTCTTGTTGAAGATGGTTATCACCTGGTATTTGTGTGACATGAATGCTGTTTGCCACCTATCAGCATAAACCTAGATGTTTTTCAGGTTTTGTTGCATATGAATGTGGGCTGCTAGGTATATGACGAGATGTGAATGGTACTGAACATTATGCAATCATCAGCAAATATCTTCACATCTGATCTTGAAGGTCATTGAGGCTGAGGATAGTTGGGCCCAGGATATTATCCCCAAAAAACCCTGCAGAAATGTCCTGAGACAAAAATTACTGCCCTCCAGCAACCACAACCATCTTCCTTTGTGCTAGATATGACCCTAACCAACAGGGAATTCTTCCCCCTAACTCCCATTGATTCCAGTTTTGCCAGGGCTCCTTGATGCCACAGTTGGTTAAATGCTGCATTGATGTCAAGGGCTGTCGCTCTCCCTTCAACTCTTCAATATATCGACAGGAAAAGGCATTCCTCCTTCTGAGCCTGCCCTGTCATTGTAGATCATGGCTAATCAACTTCTCAATGCTATTTTCCTGCACTATCTCCATATCACAGAACAATAGAACAGTACAGAGCAAGAACAGGCCATGCAGCCCACAATGCCTGAGCCAACCATGATGCCATTCCAAACTAATCTCATTTGCCTGTTCATGGTTTATAACCCTCTATTTCCTGCCTGTTCATGAGTCTGTCTAAATGCGTCTTAAACTTTGCTGACATATCTGCCTCTATTACCTTCCCTGGCAGCACGTTCTAGGCACCTACCACTTTCTGTATAATAAAACCTTCTCCACACATCTCCATAAACACTTCCTCTCCCACCTTAAACCTATACCTGCTAGTATTTGACATAAGTTTTCAGAATGCTACTAATTGCTTTCTCGAATCTACTCAATGTTCAAGTTTCCATAGCCCCTGGGAATAAAGAATTCCAAAGATTCACCACTCTTCGAGTCCAAAAATTCCTCTTCATCTCAGTCTTAGAAGGCCTGCCCCCTTAGTATGTGATCATGATGCCTGGTTCCAGAGTTAGTATTCAGGAGAAACATCCTAATGACAGCCACCCTGTCACACCCTGTAAGAATTTGTAACTTACAATGAAATTTCCTGCCATGCTTCGAAACTCTGTGAAATACAGACCAAGTTACCTTGAAGTCCCCTCATACAGCCCTCTCACCATCTAGGTTTATGCTGATAGGTGGCAAACAGCATTCATGTCACACGAATACCAGGTGATAACCATCTTCAACAAGAGAAGAGGATCTGACCAACATGCCTTGACATTCACTGCCATTACCCTTTCTGAATTCCCCTATTTTGCCATTATCAACATCCTGGGTATTACCATTGACCAGAAACTGACTGGACATTACAAATACTGTGCCAATAAAACTGTCTAGGGATGCTGGGGGATTGGGAGGATGGAGGGTGAAATGTTTGGGTTTGGGGATTGGGGGAATGCTCCTGATGAGTGCACAGGGCACCCTCTGATTCTTGTGTCTCCCATTCCTTCATACCTTTTTCCAAAAAGCAGTTTTAAAAACATTTGCACTCTGGTCTGCCTGTCAATGTCCAGCGTTTTAGATATTTTCTAAAGATGATGTATCACCAAGAGTCTATATGTTTACAGCAAGCCATTTTCATTTCTGCGCTCAAATTCCCTTGAAATGAATGTCAACGTGTCATTTATCTTGTGAACCGCTCGCTAGCATTTGGTGACTCACAGACAAGAATCCTATAGATGCATGTACTCCCTAAATTCTCTGTTATGTCACTGTTCTTCACTATAAATTCTCTGTCCTCCTCTCACAATAAGCCTATATCTATCCTTGATCATCCTTATTATCTTTCACATGCTGATAGTCTTCTTTTATACTCCTTACTTTCATATTTTCCTTTTCCCTTTATTTATCAGTTTCTTGGCTGTTCTTTGCTGGCACACAAATTACTCCTGTTCCTCAGGCTTATCACTAATTGTGGAGTGCTTATAGGCCACTTCATTTCATCTAATGTAATCTTTAACTTTTCCTTTAACCACTGTTGGTTCACCTTTCCCTTTGGGCATTTGTGCCTTGAGTTCAGTCCTTTTATTCATGGTTGGATTAAGCCTGCACTGAAGTCAAGAGCTGAATGGCCCTGGCAGTTCCAATAGAATCCCTATGGTGTCGAAGCAGGCAGTTTGGCCCATCAAGTACCGACCCTCTAAGCAGCATCCCACCCAGACCCTACCCAATAACCTTGTATTTCCCATGGCTAATCCACCTAGGCTGCCCATCCCTGGGCACTATGTGCAATTTAGCATGGCCAATCCACCTAGCCTGCACATCTTTGGACTGTGGGAGGAAACCCAGGCACACACAGGGAGAATGTGCAAACTCCACACAGACGGTCACCTGAGGGTGGAATGGGACCCAGATCCCTGGCGCCGTGAGGCAGCAGTGCTAACCACTGAGCTACCGTGCTGCAATGGAACACCATTGTTCAAACAAGGCTGTAAAGATAAGCCCAGCAATTACAGACCAGTCAGTTTGACTTCAGTGTTCAGAAAACTTCTTGTATTGATTATTCACGATAGAACTAATAGTCACAAGCAAAATTATGGGTTGATTACAAAAACTCAAAATGGATTTTGTCATGGATTAATCATATTTAGCAATCTTCAAGTCTTTTGGAGAGGCCCCACACTGAGCATCCCTGAGCCAGTTATTATGGAATACGTTCAGCTTTATAGTATTGTCAGTGACACCCTCTATCACTTTGCTGATGGTCAATGCGGAAAATTGCCCTGAATATCCAGCCTGCAAAAGACTGGACAAAACCAATCTGGCCATTTCCTGCCCTATCAGTCTACTTGTACCCTTCAACAAGTAAAGGCATGTATTCTTGTCAGTGCTGTCAAGTGGCACCTACTCTGAAATAATCTCATCCTTGGGCACCAAAGCAAAATACTCTTGGGTGCTTGACATCTAAAATAAAAAAAAGACTAAATCCTGGAAATACTCAGTAGTACATTACACAAAACACCCTCTCTCAAAGTTAATACCACAGCCAGAAAAGAATATTTGATGGATGATCCAATGGAAACTGCTCTGACTTCAGTGTGAAACTGAGTGATTTTATTGCTTCATTGGGATCCAGATCTCCAAATGCACTCTTTTAAATTGAGCTAGTCTTTTCTATTTGTCTGATCGCTGTTGAAATGTGCTATCTTGTGAGCAGCTGAAACCATTCCAGATGTCTGGTAATTTGCAGAATATCATCATATGTCGACCAGCAGCTGCGGTGTAAGTCGACTCTTCTTCACACGGGTGCAGCTTATGAAACCCCTAAAGGAACATGCATGCGTGTGTGAGCACCAGTGGACTGCATGTTCAGCATCCAACTTGCTTGTTCAATGAATACTAACATTCACAATCTTAACAGGCAGAAATTAAATTTCTTGTGTTCCTACCTTCACTTTCACCTCTAGCCATTTTCACAAAAATGGGGAGGGAGTAAGCAAATCCTGGAATCTGTCTTTCTGATTAGGAGGCAAGAGTCAGTGGGAGACTGCCTCAAATGAGCTTTGTAACCTACATGGAAGAGTCTTGACTTCAATTGTACAGCTACGGAAGTGTGCATCATGAATGCAGGTGGAAAGAGCTAACAGATATGTGAAATAGTTTTGTCTGCTTTAGGGTTCACTTTAAATGCACTAGCAGAAATTGTATTTGTGTTCTGGAAGGGAATTTATGACAGTGCTGTGTTTGGAAGATGTAACTATCCTTTAAACAACGTGTTTGCCAAATTGTTACTTCTGCCATCCAGTGACATGTCAAGTATCAGATTAACATTTTTGTTTTTGGTAGTTAGTACCTAAAAGAGTCAACTGATATCATAAGATAGGTCCTTCCCATTAACATATAAAGGATTGTTGCTATGAGGATCTAAGGAAACGTTAATGTATCTTTGCTAATGTTTGTGGGGTCTTGCTGAGTTGGTTGTTTTGTGCAAAATCAATGTAGCTAACAATAATATGCACTTAATAAAGAGTGGGTTACTTAGCTCAGTTGACTGGATGGCTGGTTTGTGATGCAGAGAGATAACAACATGAAGGGTTCAATTCCTGAAACAGCTGAGGTCACTATGAAGGTTGTGCCTTGCACCCTTTATCAGAGGCATGATGAACCTCAGGTTAAACTTACCACCACTCTCTCTAAGTGAACCTGATGTCAGATGTAATTAATTTTTAATAAATCTATACAGTGGTCATTATGACAGAGACTGGTGACTGAGTGTCCTTTCCAACCTAGTATCAGTAGAGTATGGTGATAACAATAAAAAAGACTGGTAGCAATGAATCTATCCAAGGCTGTTCTGTCACATCATTAAATGAATTTCACAGCTTGGTGCCACAGCCTTATAATATGGTGAACAGTAATGAGGATTTAGCATTATAATAATTATCAGATAGAAAACCGTTTTGGATGAAGGAAAAACGGTCAACTTTTGAATAAAATGGTCAAGTTCTTTTCAGATCATTGAAAGAATGTCTTAGTATGATAACCAAACGCAAAAGTATAACCCTTTCCAATTCCTTTAATCTTTTCAGTCTTCACATCTGTTGAGGCAATGGCTCTGAAGACTTTTACATTACTTGGTGAGTTCTATGGGATCTTGACTGCAATCAAACTGCCTAATCATTTTACAAGCACTTGACTTCAATGCCCAGCTAGCTTGAAGAGTCTGTTTGTTTACTGAGAGAGTTTTAGTGGCTATTCAGTGATCTCCAATTGTTATAATAGGGGTTGTGAGTTCTGTTTGGAAAGTGGATAAAGAGCAAGTGCGTTGATAATGGGGTTGTGGGATTTTGTTAAAGAGGTTGAAAAGGTTAACAAAATATAGATATTCAACTGACTGCATTGGAAGCACTAGACTGAGACTTAATGAACAGATTCTGGACTAGCCTAACTCCATGTCAACTTTAATCTCGAGGGCCATTGAGGGCTTGGACCACCAGATGATCTGCCTCCTGGCAATCTTGAGATAGAAGCTGGATTAGTATGATCAGATTAGAAATCCCACCTCTGCCCTGAAAATCCAGTTCAAGGTTTCATTGTTAACTGCATAAGCTTCCCACTACTTGTTACCCTGTAGCAATATAAATAATGGAGAATTTTGGAGGTAGTTACCAAGCATCAGAGAGATCCTCAGAGGCAAGACAATTCCAAATTGAACACAGGAGAAACGTTGCCACATTTGTGAACATTAAAGGCCAATTTTTTTCGTGGAGGAGCCAGACATGTCCAAATCCTGTACACCTCTCTGCTGTATATTTATTATAGAAAAACAGTGATAGGATAAAATCAGGCCTACAGCCACTAATAGCAATTTAGAAGCAACAACAGAGATTGTCAGATGGTGAGGCAACCAGGCTGGAACATCCACCTCCATTTACTGACCCAGTAAGATTAAGTAGCATGCTATGTGTGATGCTTGTAAAATGAGCACCGAATCCTATCCAAATCCTGTCATTAATTGTAGCTCAGCTATAGACCAACTTAGCAATTACGCTTGAGGATGGAGGGCCATGTCTTTACATGCTGCTTCGTTGTTAGTGTCATTTGAAATGTAGCAATTTACTGCATGTGTGAGACTTGGAATCCAGTGCATGTTAGAATGCTGTATTGATTATACAAACAATATAACTCAATGAACTTTTGACATGATGCTGATAGTCCCAAGTTCCTTCTACCAAACAAAAGCAACTTTAATTATTGAACTGAAAGGACAAATCCCAGATGTACTGAGGAAGTGTCCACACACAGGGCCAGCAACTCTGTTCCAAAGATGTAAATGTCACACTGGGTTAATCTGTCAGATAATATCTGTGCCTTTGAACTTTACCATGATTGGCAGCTGTACCTGATTGAAATACACACCCTTTTGATCTTTTGTGGTTTTAGCTCAATCTTCAAAGTAAAATAAGTGAGTTATAACTACATTCTTGTATCAAAGCTTCTTCGGTGAATTTTTGTTTCCACAGATGCATGAGAGCCCGCAGTGATATCTGACCTCATGTGTTGATTCTACTTTGCAAATGTATTTCAAATGATAAGACATGACTAAAATGTTTTGGTGTTTGCGGTGTAGAACAAGGTCAAGGCTAATATTGAGAAACCAAATAATCTTTTAATGTGTTCGAGTGAAATTTGCTGCTAGCTCTCTTTTCTCATGGAGGAAGCTTTGTGTGTTACTTGCTGCATTGTTTTCAAATGCTTAACAACTGGGATTCCAGGATGATTTTTGCCTTACTAGTCTTTTGTTCTTTTCAGGTGATTACAAGTCTGCAAGGATGGTCGATGTTTAGGTGGTGAAAAAAGATTTGCAATTGTTGGTTCAATATGTCACAATGGACCAACTGATCTTTTCCTGCTTGACAATTTTCTCTGCTTAATAAAACGCAAAATCTGTATATGCTGGAAATCTGAAACAAAATCAGAAATTGGTGCAGGAACTCAGCAGATCTGGCAGCATCTCGTTAGGTAGAATCCCCATACTGTTGAATCAAGCCATTCAAACCATTGAGTCCACAGCAGCCCTCTGAAGAACATCCCATCCAGACCCCTACTTTAACCCTGTAACCCTGAATTTCCCACGGCTAATCCACCTACGCCGCACATCCCTGGATGCTATGGACAATTTAGCATGGCCAATCCACCTAACCTGCATATCTTTGAACAAAAACAAAGTTGCTGGGAAAACTCAGCAGGTCTGGAAGCTTCTGTGAAGGAAAATGCTAGAGTTACTGTTTTAGGTCTGGTGACCCTTCTTCAGAACTGCACATCCTTGGATTGTGGGGTGAAACTGGAGCACTTGAAGGAAAGCCACACAGTCACAGGGAGAATGTGCAAACTCCACACAGACAGTTGCCCAAGGCTGGAATTGAACCCAGGTCCCTAGTGCTGTGAGGCAGCAATACTGAACCCGAAATAACAATGTGTGGGGCTGGATGAACACAGCAGGCCAAGCAGCATCATGGGAGCAGGAAAACTTGACGTTTCGGACCTAGACCCTTCATCAGAAATGGGGGAGGGGAAGAGGGTTCTGAAATAAATAGGGAGAAAGGGGGAGGCGGATAGAAGATGAATAGAGGAGAGGATAGATGGAGAGGAGGCAGACAAGTCAAAGAGGCGGGGATGGAGCCAGTAAAGGTGAGTGCAGGTGGTGGGGTAGGGAGGAGATAGGTCAGTCCAGGGAGGACGGACAGGTCAAGGGGGCGGGATGATGTTAGTAGATAGGAGATGGGAGTGGGGCTTGAGGTGGGAGGAGGGGATAGGTGAGAGGAAGGACAGGTTAGGGAGGCGGCGATGAGCTGGGCTGGTTTTGGGATGCGGTTGGGGGAGGGGAGATTTTGAAGCTTGTGAAATCCACATTGATACCATTGGGCTGCAGGGTTCCCAGGCTAAATATGATTTGCTGTTCCTGCAGCCTTTGGGTGGCATCACTGTAGCATTGCAGGAGGCCCAGGATGGACATGTCGTCTGAGGAATGGGAGGGGGAGTTGAAATGGTTTGCGACTGGGAGGTGCAGTTGTTTGTTGCGAACAGAGCGCAGGTGTTCTGCAAAGCGGTCCCCAGGCCTCCGCTTGGTTTCCCCGATGTAGAG
>JAHRHZ010000111.1:24450526-24499443 GCA_024137785.1 Ginglymostoma cirratum | reverse complement strand
CATCCACAACCTCATCACCTCAGGCGACCTCCCACCCACCGCCTCCAACCTCATCGTTCCCCAACCCCGCACCGCCCGCTTCTATCTCCTCCCCAAAATCCACAAACCTGAATGCCCTGGTCGACCCATTGTCTCCGCCTGCTCCTGCCCCACCGAACTCATCTCCACCTACCTAGACTCCATTTTCACCCCCTTGGTCCAGGAACTCCCTACCTACGTCCGTGACACCACCCATGCCCTCCACCTCCTCCAGAACTTCCAATTCCCAGGTCCCCAACACCTCATTTTTACTATGGACGTCCAGTCCCTATATACCTGTATTCCCCATGCTGATGGCCTAAAGGCCCTCCGCTTCTTCCTGTCCCGCAGAACGGACCAATCCCCCTCCACCGACACCCTCATCCGCCTAGCCGAACTCGTCCTCACCCTCAACAACTTTTCTTTCAATTCCTCCCACTTCCTACAGACAAAGGGGGTGGCCATGGGTACCCGCATGGGCCCAAGCTATGCCTGCCTCTTTGTAGGTTATGTGGAACAATCCCTCTTCCGTACCTACACTGGCCCTAAACCCCACCTCTTCCTCCGTTACATTGATGACTGCATCGGCGCCGCCTCGTGCTCCCACGAGGAGCTCGAACAGTTCATCCAATTCACCAACACTTTCCACCCCAACCTGAAGTTCACCTGGACCATCTCTAACACTTCTCTCTCCTTCCTGGACCTCTCTGTCTCCATCTCGGGCAACCACCTAGAGACAGATGTCCATTTCAAGCCCACTGACTCCCACAGCTACCTGGAATACACCTCCTCCCACCCACCCTCCTGCAAAAATGCCATCCCCTATTCCCAATTCCTTCGCCTCCGCCGCATCTGTTCCCAGGATGAGACTTTCCAATCCCGCACATCTCAAATGTCCTCATTCTTCAAGGACCGCAACTTCCCCCCTACAGTGGTCGAGAACGCCCTCGACCGTGTCTCCCGCATTTCCCGGAACACATCCCTCACGCCCCGTCCCCGCAACAATAATCAAAAAAGAATCCCCCTCGTCCTCACATACCACCCCACCAACCTCCGGATCCAACGCATCATCCTCCGACACTTCCGCCATCTACAGTCAGACCCCACCACCAAAGACATCTTTCCCTCCCCACCCTTATCTGCCTTCCGGAGGGACCACTCCCTCCGCGACTCCCTTGTCCGCGCCACACTCCCCTCCAGCCCCACCACACCCGGCACTTTTCCTTGTAACCGCAGGAAGTGCTACACCTGCCCCCACACCTCCTCCCTCACCCCAATCCCAGGCCCCAAGAAGACATTCCACATCAGGCAGAGGTTCACCTGCACATCTGCCAATGTGGTATACTGCATCCGCTGCACCCGTTGTGGCTTCCTCTACATCGGGGAAACCAAGCGGAGGCTTGGGGACCGCTTTGCAGAACACCTGCGCTCAGTTCGCAACAAACAACTGCACCTCCCAGTCGCGAACCATTTCAACTCCCCCTCCCATTCCTCAGATGACATGTCCATCCTTGGCCTCCTACAATGCCACAGTGATGCCACCCGAAGGCTGCAGGAACAGCAAATCATATTCAGCCTGGGAACCCTGCAGCCCAATGGTATCAATGTGGATTTCACAAGCTCCAAAATCTCCCCTCCCCCAACCGCATCCCAAAACCAGCCCAGCTCGTCCCCACCTCCCTAACCTGTCCTACCTCTCACCTATCCCCTCCTCCCACCTCAAGCCGCACACCCATCTCCTATCTACTAACCTCATCCCGCCCCCTTGACCTGTCCGTCCTCCCTGGACTGACCTATCTCCTCCCTACCTCCCACCTACACTCACCTTTACTGGCTCCATCCCCGCCTCTTTGACTTGTCTGTCTCCTCTCCACCTATCCTCTCCTCTATCCATCTTCTATCCGCCTCCCCCTCTCTCCCTATTTATTTCAGAACCCTCTTCCCCTCCCCCATTTCTGATGAAGGGTCTAGGTCCGAAACGTCAAGTTTTCCTGCTCCTCTGATGCTGCTTGGCCTGCTGTGTTCATCCAGCCCCACACCTTGTTATCTCGGATTCTCCAGCATCTGCAGTACCTTTTATCACTAACCACTGAACCACTGGGTTTGCCTCCTCAGCCTACTCTGTGGAGATAAAGCAGAGTTAACATTTCCAGTCCAGTGACCCTTCTTCAGAATTATGCTTGCTTCTTTGTGAAGCTATTGGTCATTGTCTTACCACAGGGGAAACAGCTAAAGAGCCAAATAGTTTTTGTGTATTTGGAACTTATCTCTCAAGCTGTCACTGTGTGCTTAACTGCAAGAAAGAGAATGTTACAAACATAGAACTTATTCTCATTGGGTGAAGCCCAACTATTACTCTACCTTGCAGTACGCAATAGTTAGAGCCTGTCAGTTTGAAAATATCCCACTTAATCCTACTTGTTATTTCTGATTTCTGTTTATTTTCACCTGATCTTAGACTATATTCAACTTCTTTTGTTAGCCATAGCTAGTCCACTCACAATCAGTTTTTTTTTGGGCCGTAAAGGCATGTACATTTGTCACAAATAATTTATTCATTCTTTAACTACCAGGCATTGTTTACCTCATGTCATAACTTTTTACGGTTTCCCAGACTACCTTGGCCATATTACCCATCATGCTTACATAGTTTGCGTAATTTAGTTTTAAGACCCTAGAGTAGGTTTCTACATGTAGCTTAAGATCAAACAGTTTGTGTTATTTGCCATCTGTACCTATGACAGCCATGCTAATTTATTAAACCAAAGCACTTACTTTCCTTATTTTACAACTTGCATCAAGAAGATAATAAAATGCAAGTCATGTTGGACTTCAGCATGAGAGATGCCTTTATGCAATGGCTAGCCGTTTCCCTGCTAATATAACAAATGCCACCTGAGGTTACTGCAAGAGTTAAGTGCATCTTTTTGTGCAGGGAGGTAAATCCAAGTCAGCTTTCTTGGTTTGTAAATCCTGTGGCTGTTGAGTCGATGAAAACAGATGTGCTCTGAGATGCTTTATTGTAAGTTCCTCCAGTCTATCCGGTTCTGCTTCCTCGGTTTTCTCTTCATTACAACATTGGACAAAAGTGCTTCCCATTGGGGAATTTAATTTCTCCATTCTAAAATTTAAGCTTTTCCAGTCTCTCAGTAAATGACAGGAGAGCTGTTTGTGAAGTTTCAGAACTGAAGCCAAAAGGAAAGCTGCTGTCCCAAGAATTTATTTGAGAAAACTGCAGTCATTTTATGAAAAGTGGCCTGATCGATATACCATCTGCCTCAGGAGTATTTTTATATTGCCTGTATTATCACTTTTATTGTATTAGTTTTTGCCATGGTCAATAAATGCACTAATCATAGAATGCCTACATTGCAGGAAGATGACATTCAGGCCATCAAGTATGCTCAGATCCTCTGAAGTTTATCCCACCCAGATCCAGCATTACCCCCAAACCCCAAAGCCCTGCATTTACCATGGCTGACCCCCTAGCCTGCACATCCTTGGACACTATAAGGCGATTTGGCATGGCCAATCTACCTAACTTGCACATCTTTGGACTGTGGGACGAAACCAGAGCACTCAGAGGAAACCCACACAGACACAGGGAGAGTGTGCAAACTCCACACAGCCAGTCGCCTGAGAGTAGAATCGAACCCACATCCCTGGTGCTGTGAGGCAGCAGTGCCAACTACTGAGCTATTGTCCCACTCAGTTGAAGATTATTTGGCAGAACGGCAGAGGCATGGCCAACCATCCATTTACATTCAGTGGAATGGGTTCAGGAATGAGAAGTAATGTTGTTGGTGAGTTCTTCAGAAGAAAATTCCTCTTGATGACATTCTGGGGCAGAGTTGCTCCACTCACACTCTTTAAATGTTTAAAAACAGGCATGTTTACAAAAGGAAAATCATTGTCTGTATTTTGGCAAGACCTAGAAGGCAGGCCATTGACTCATATTGTTTCCATTGAGGTCATCTGCACCATTGGATATGCTCTCTTGTAAGCTGCTTTAGATATAAGAATATGTTTTGTTTTAAAAGGAATGATATCTTCCATCTTGGAGTAACCTCTCATGGTGAGCGTAGGGAAAAGCATCTGGTGAAAACTTGGACTATGATACACTATAGCACTGGGAATATTGCTTGAACATATCAGTAGTACCAATAATCATTTCCAATATATGATACTTTTCAGGTGTGAGTGATGTGGACGTTGCCTTTTATTTTGGCTGTTTCTTGTATTTCTGCTTTTCCTTTTTAATTCTGTCTTTTGTATTCTAAATGGTGCTGGAGATTATGACTTGTACACTTTTCACTGTATTCCTGTACTTGAGTACACATGACAATAAAATCTAACAAATCCAATAAATAAATAAGACATTATTTCTTAAGAAATTGCTTCTAAAAGGAAATTACAAACTCATTTAACTAGAACAGTTCTTTTGTTTTCACTGCCAGATTTTAAGAAATCTGAATGACATTTTCTCTGGCGAAATACAGATCACTTAAGATTAAAAAAAACTTTGTTTTGGATTATTCAGCTAGAGTATTGACATGTCCTTCAATCATACCCAGGATGCTGCCTGGACTGGAGGGCAGGTCGTATGAGGAAAGGTTGAGAGAGCTAGGGCTTTTTTCATTGGAGGGAAGAAGGGTGAGAGTTGACGTAATAGAGGTGTACAAGAGGATGAGAGGCATAGATAGAGTGGATAGCCAGAGACATTTTCCCAGGGTGGAAATGACTATTCCAAGTGGGCATAATTTTAAGGTGATTGAAGGAGGGTATAAGGGAGATGTCAGATGTAGGTCCTTTACACAGAGAGTGGTGGACGTGTGGAATGTGCTGCCGGCAGTGGTAGTGGAGTCAGATACTTTAGAGACTTTTAAGCGACTCTTGGATAGGCACATGAAGGATATTAAAATGTAGAGTATGCAGGTAGTTTGATCTTCGTAGGATAATAGGTCGGCACAACATTGTGGGCCAAAGGGCCTGTGCTGTGCTGTTCTGTTCTATGTTCTATATTCATAGTTAGAATTCAAGAGTAAATTAGTTTAGTATTGGTAATGAAAAGCCAGAGAATTTTTTTTTCAATTTATTTATTCTTCCTTTGCGTCAGATCCCTTTGCTTGATGAGAATGAGTAAATGAATCCCCCACTATCTTTCACTTCTTCCAGACGGCTTGGGTGACTATGGAAACTTGTTGTCACTCATGTGCTGATGTACTCTTCCTTTCAGCATACTACACGGCAGTGTGGGTTCAATTCTGAGCCTACCACAAAAGTCTCAGCCCCTTCCCTCACTTGAGGTGTGATGACCCTCAGGTAAAACTCACCACCAGTCATCTCTCTCTAGCGAGAGAGCAGCCCTAAAGTCCTCTGGAACTATGGCGACTTTATTTTTACTGTTTAGCATATTATTATCCTACTTGGTACATCACTAGCTGTCTTGGCCAATGTATTTTTAGATATGGAAATTATAATGTAATCAATACTGCAGACTTTAGATATACAATAGTAATTTTCATTATGATATTCACATCATCTTGGAGTCAAAAGTAAAGATAACAGACACATTAACATTAGAAAACCCGTACGCACACACCAAGTGCTCAGGAGACAAAAACAAAAATGAACTAAAAACCAAAATCCAGCATTTGCAGTTCCTACTATCTCTATCCAAAAAAACCAGAAGAACTGCTTATGCTGTACGTCAGGAACAAGAACAGAAGTTGCTGGAAAAGCTCAGTAGGTCTGGCAGCATCTGTGAAGAAAAATCAGAGTTAATGTTTCGGGGCTGGTTACCCTTCCTCAGAACTCAAGTTCATTTGAGGCTGTTAGGGAATGGAAAATGAACCTTAGACTGGACATGACTTCATCTAAAGCTGGTGAAATATGACACCACTATGGATTCCATAATACACACCAGCTTTAGCCACACAGTTGAAATTCTTTATTGAAGAAAGTGCCCCAGCTGGGGTTCATTTTTCTTTCTAGGGATTAAGGTAAAATTATTTTTTTATATATCATGGACCTTTACAATGCAACGCTGACATTCCTGTGAGGTTTCCTTGTTAACCTAGCCAGTACAGCTGGAAGACTCATGTCTCCAGAGATGCTACAACCAGACCTGCAGCTGCTGCAATACAAAGTGCTATATACATGCAAGCAGATGGTTGAAATGAGTTGCAAGACTATAATTCAGTTCACATGATACCACAAACCATCAGAGCGTTCATTAAGTGATTTACAAACATCAGCAGAACTTTTAAGGCTCAACTTATTCCCCCAATGTATGTGGCAGCTATTTTATGTAAACTGATTTTTCTTCACATTTGCTTTTCACCTGTGTTTCATATCATGCATCGTGCACAATGTTGACAGCGTGACAATGCATGAAAATCTGTCCCTTACTCCTTAATTAACTGTACTGTGGCATGTTAAACAAGGGCTAGGGAAACAGGATATCACTTGAAGTTTGTATTAAGGAAACTTGTGTTTAAAATGCACATGTAGAACTGCATTTTGTCGACAATGCCAAATTAATTAAATGGGTCTACTCTTTTTTTCTGCACTTAGTGATATTTGGAAAATACGTATTCTATAGTCTGTGCAAATTAGGATATCAAAATTAACAATGGTACATTATAATTAAATGTCTGTTAAGTAATACTTCTGAAAAATTTCAGGAAAATATGTTAAATTGTCCATTCCTTGTGTCTCATTCAACTAGACTCAATTAGGCCATTATTCTAGGAAACATGAGTACACATTATAAGTAATACTACCACAAAAATGAACATACTACTGTATCAAATTCCTTTCATCATTATTTTACCCATGACACTAACCCACTTGTTTTTTTGAGCAGATTATTAATATCATTGAAATAATGGAGAGAAGAATTTTATCGAGGTGCATTATGAGTGTTTATGAAGCCAACAGTAAATTCTAGCCTTTGGTGGTTAATTAAAAATAATTAATTCAATTATTTATCACTCTCTGATTTCAGAAAGATCAGTTTATATTTGACTGGAAGCTCAAATTTCAGGGGTGTCTGGCAATCAGTGGAATTAAAGCTTCAATTTTGCAGAGAACAGCAAAGCCAAGCTGAGCATGTTTAACAGATTCAATTTTCACAGTCACTTTAGTTCTTGCCCCAGCTGCATAACTTGTTATTATCTAGATGTCTAGTTTTTGGCGGATGTGCTATCCAAGCAGCTGTGGCCTTTACCCTAATGGGGCTTGACCCTCCCAATTCTGGAAAACCAGCAGAAATCAGCATTTTGGTCAGATACACTGGCAGGAGCTACCCTGTAACTTGTAAGAAAATCTCACCTTTTAGATCATGTCAATTATTTGGTGATTATACTGCTCTCCTGCTGAAACTTTGCTGGGTACAACATGGTAATGTTGGAGAACTACAGATTGGGATCTGTCAATTATTACATATTCCTACAACAGTTGGAACATAAGAGAATGTGGAGATAAACAGGAAGGGTTAGAGGAACAACATTACCTCACACTGGAGGAACCTGAGTGTGTTTACATTTAGTGGCTTAATTTACATTTAGTGGTAAGCACATTAAATCCCATATCACCACTCAGGTGGTGAGCATGAGTAATTCCTGAGTGGTTACTGCTCAAATCAATTTAATAGCTGCAATCCAGCATACTGCCAGTGTGTTGGACCGGTCTCCCATCTTTGATGACAAGTAATTAAGGTTGTATATAATTCTGCTTTTGAAGTGACATTTTCCCAAATGTTTACACTATCTGTAAAGTGAGACCTTGTCAAAGAAACGTGGAATCCCTAAGCAGGCCATTTGGCCCATTGAGTCCACACCAACCCTTCAGATGCCACCCAGACCCACCCCATCCCTGTAGCCCTACATTTCTCACTGCTAAGCTACCTAGCCTGCACATCACTGGGCACTATGGTCAATTTAGCATGGCCAATCCACCTAACCTGCACATCTTTGGCCTGTAGGAGGAAACCCACGCAGACACAGGGAGAATATGCAAACTCCACACAGACAGTCACATAAGAGTGGAATTGAACCCAGGTTCCTGGCACTGTGAGACAGCAGTGCTAACCACTAAGCCAACATTATATGTGTAATGAGCTAGAAAATAGACAATCAGTAAAGGGAATCGTGTGTTTCAGGCAACCAAATCATGTTTGCCTCTAAATTCTGTTTGTATTCTTTAGCTTGAATTCTTCAGTAAACTGTCAGGGTGGTATCTTCCCAGCCCTTGAATGACATTGGCATCAGTGATAGTTTGAAGAAGCGTGTTCAAGTGGCAGTTGAAGCAGATTGGAAGCAAAAGAAAACATTTAAACCAAGTTGTTTCTCACTAGTGAGCAGTGAGAAGCTTATTTGTATACATTAGCCCACTCTTTGTTATCTCACCTCCCCGTATTTTCCCATTCTCCTCCTGCCAGATGGGAATTAGATACCAACAATTGCAAATCAGTGTGGTAACCTGGCGACTCCTGGTCACTGAGATAACAAGGTGTAGAGCTGGATGAACACAGCAGGCCAAGCAGCATCAGAGGAGCAGGAAAGCTGACGTTTCGGGTCTAGGCCCAAAACATCAGCTTTCCTGCTCCTCTGATGCTGCTTGGCCTGCTGTGATCATCCAGCTCTACACCTTGTTATCTCAGATTCTCCAGCATCTGCAGTTCCTACTATTTCTGACTCCAGGTCACTGCTTGCTGGGCCTCCATCAGTCACCAATATCTCAGAGAATTCTCCATTCGAAGCAATTGCACATACTTCCTGTCCAACAGGACCAGCCCCCTTTAGTAAACTGGGGCACCAGTTGCCCTCTGTCTGACATGTATGGAGTGAACAAAATGAACAATGCAAGGCACCTGTGGGCTGCCAGTGCTTGACCAAATGGACTTGGAAAATGGTGCTAAAGGATCACAGAAATGCTGGCAGTGGCTGTGGTGTGTCGTAGGATAGGACAAGTGGAGCACTGTAAGGGAATGATCCATAGGAAATGAGGTGAGTTTGGATAGGTAATGTGAGAGATCTTGTTGGAGCTCATCGAGAGAAACCCTCCATGTGGCTCACCAAAACTGACACAGCCAATTCCTATTAAGATTCAGCCCTCAGAATTGCCTTTTAGTTTAACATGTAAATTTATCCCAACGCATGGGATTAGTAATAGATCATCTGAACCTACTTCTGCCTATCCCAATGCACCCCTTTCCTATTGTCTGTGAAGCCAAAATTCCTCCCAGTCCCCAGGTTCCGACTTATAACTGTTCAAATTTCGGAAACCAGAATCTAGCCATTGGATGCCAGATTTAATATCCAGCCTCAAAAACAGAACAGAAGAAAGGTTACTGGAGTCAAAGCATTGGCTCTGATTTCTCTCTACAGATGCTGCCGAACATGTTGAGTTTTTCTAGCAATTTAAGTTGTTGTTTCTGATTTCCAGCATCTGATGTTCTTTCAGTTTTTATTTAAATTTAATATCCAGTGTGTTAGTGAAACTTACTGTTTTTGACATTGAAGCATGCCTCAGCCAAAAAGTGAGACCAGACCATGATGGGGATATCACATCCCTGTATTACTAGAGAACCCCCTCTCTCTGTAAGAAAAAAGTAGATTTTTTTTGTAATTCTGCCAACTAACCTTGAAGATCATGCGTTTGTACCCCAGAGTCATCTGTCACACGAGCCAATCTATCTCACATTGGGTTCATTTGCTGTTCAGTGTCTGACTGCCACAGAGGAAACCTATTCTCTTGTGGCGGGGAAGGAAACAACTCATTTCTTTCCAATTGTCTCTTGCCAGATGATCATTTAATAACGTTGAATACTCACATGCAGAGGAATGTGTTGGCAAGCAGCCCTTAACAGTAGGAAAATGAGAGAACATGGAGATAAACAGGAAGGGTTAGTGAAATATCATTACCTCACACTGGATGAACCTGAGCATGTTTCCATTTAGTAGCTTAATTTACAATTAGTGGTAAGCACGTTCAATCCTACATCATCACTCAGGCAGTGAGCGTGAATGATCCCTGGGTGGTTACTGCCCACATCATTTTAATAGCTGCAATCCACCATGATGGTTATGTTCAGCACAATATATTGTTCCATTCACTTGATAAATTGTAGTGGAATGGGCCTCACAGAACAAAACCAATGAGCATTCTCAATGAGAAAGTGTTTTGATTTGATTTTCTCTCTCACACTCACTCAGCTTTACTTCAAAACATCTTGGAGTCAAAAATTGTTACATCAAGCCCCTTCTTAGGAACATGAACAGACAACCCCAGTTCAGTCGAGTAGTCAGGGGTTGTTTCTATTTCAGAGGTGCTGTCTTTTCGATAAGTCATTAAATCCATTTGCTTTCTCAGGTTTAAAGGTCTCATGGAACGTTTTCCCAGTGGCCTGATCAATATTTATCACTCAACCTTATACAAAAATAAAATGTATCTGGTCATTTATCACATTGCTGTTTGTAGAATCTTGCTGTGAGTAAACTGGCAGCTGTGTTTCCCTACATTGAAAGCCACTAGACCCCACAATAAATAAACCTTCGTTGGAAGTGCTTTGGAATGTTCGAAGGTTGTGAGAAGTGCAAACTTTTTCTTCTGACAGAACTGTTAAATTGCACGTTGTTACAATATCCATTCGCACTCAATGAAGTTAATAGAGTGCGGGGACTGTAGCACTGTAGCCCCTAGACATATGCTGAGCCTGGAACTGACTATATATTTCATTCGGAGGTCACAGTCTTAATGCTGGCTTTGTTATTGTAACTGAGCTGGAATTTCCTTGCTGCATTTAACATTGAACTATAAGTCAAGTTCAGTCAGCTGGCCCTGGAAACGTTGTGACAGGGTTTAATTCAAACTTATCTAAAAATGATTACACATGGTTCTGTAAACCTTAACCAACTTGGTGTTTAACATTAATTCTCCTTCAGAAGCAGGCTTGCCGTTTTCTCTTTCATATCTTCATGTCCCTCCTTGTCATTCACCATTCTGAGGTGAAGGTGCCAGATGTGTTGAAATTGTTCACTGGGAATCGTACAGCAGTTTCTCTGTTTTAACCACCATTTAAATTTTTCTCTTTCCCTACATCCGGAATCACCTCATTTTTCATTTGTTGCTTATTCCTGTGGCATTGCTCTCAGCAGAAGTTCACCACATGGGGATCTGTGGGTGAAAACCCACTTCCTAAAACCACTTGGATTTCACAGGAGTAAGTCGTCAAGCATGAGAGTAATACTTTCTGAAAAGCAAAGCAAGCTGTTAATAGATGGCTGGAACAAGGCATGTGACGGGAATAAAAATAGGCTGTTTTCCTCTTTTATGAATAGACTATTAACAGAGTCTGAGGATTTGTCTTATGTGACTGTGGATCATTAACTAGAGACTGTTTTGTTCAGAAGCTTTTGAATTGGGCAAGGTCACCTCAGATCCACATCGTCTAGTGTAGCTGAAAGATAAAGCAGATTTCTAAATCAAATAGGAATTAATGCAACTTTGGGGAGCAAATCATTCATCTTTCAAGGCAAGTTAACAGATTAGTAAATGGAGACAGTACAACAATGCAATCAGCAATAGAGTGACGCTGTTGAATCATCTATGACTTAACACATTGAAAAAATATATGCAATTTGGAGATGTGCCATAAAACCTAAAATTCATATATCCTAACTGAATTCGCGGACTTGTGTATAGTGTACTCATCTCAGGAAGGGTGCATGCTACAACTGGTGCCAGCATATATAAACTTGATAGGGCAAGAAAATCACAACTTTTACTCTTGATCACTATCTAGTGGTTACCAGTGAGAGGTACAGCTGCAAGACTGAGAGGAAATACAGAATTATTGAAGCACACAACAAGGAAAGAGACTATTTTGCACATTCTGTCTGCTTCGTCTCTTTAACATGATATCTAATTAATGTCCTCTATTGTCGTAAGATGAATATCTTCTCCACAGTTTATCATCTCATTGAGAAAAACACTTACAGTCAAATGAGAAGAGGCTCTAGTCTTAAACAAGCTGTAGTTTATTGCATGCCAGTAATCAAGTACAAGTTACATTGGTATGATAAGCTACAGCCTGAATCTTATGATATTGGCAAAGCATCATTTTCATCGTGTTTCACAGAGGGTTCAAGTCCCACCTGTTCCAGAGATGTATAATAATGTCTCTGAATGGATTGATTAGAATATAGTTTTTTTTGCCATACGGAACATTACTGTCTACCAAGGTTGCTTGCAGTGCTGTCTCAAACTTGCCTCATCGACTACCTACCGCACCCTATGAAGTCCTTGTCATCCAACGCCAGCCTGATTCTCTGTCTTGCTGTGGCTTGAATTACTCGCTACAGTCCAGATACTCTAGGATACTGCAGGAACCGACAGTAGCTTCAGAAGGCAGTTGCACACCCGATCAAAGCCTGTCAGTCCGGAGCTGCCTGGCACGGTTCATGACATTTGTAAAGGACATGATAGACAACTGGAAATTGTTATCCCGCTTTGCCAACAGTTTCTAGTGGATAGGATGTTGAGGAGGAAGGATGTCTTTTACTGCAAGACCAGCAGAAGAGGCCATGACACCTGGCCATGCTAGCCTGGTCCAAAGTTGCTTGTCAACGATGTTGCTGCATTTAGGCTGCGCATTATTGATATTACAGTGATTTTCGATAATCTACCCAGCTTTGTTCAACTATTGAATGTTTCTCTAAACAAGGCCTTCAATCACAGCTTGAGAAAAAAGGTGGCTGACTGATTGATTTGTGGAGAGAAGATATTCATCAAGTGTGGCACCATGCGGTTCTGATATTCGTGACCCTGTGTGCATGGATTGTAGAGGGCCTGGGGTGAACTCCAAGTGTAGACTTTCATCTAACCATCAAAGCAATATAGGATATCCAATGCACTTGATGGCATAGAAGATGATTATTTGCAGACTGGTACACCATGGATGATGTGCTTGCTGATGTAGATTTTGATAATTTATGTGATGAATTTGTTCAAGTAGAGTGGGATGAGTTATTTTGTGCTGAAGTTGAGGAGGAGGTTGATTTTTATGGATTTTAATCAGCATTCAGTATATGCACTTTTGCTACACAGAATAATTTACATGCTGTGATAAAAATTGAGCGAACATGTATGCATTTCTACATGGACTTTTCACTGGAGTCGAGTTTTTTTAAAAAATACAGCTCCATTCTTGGTACAAGATCCAAGATGGTGGCAGAGTAAGGCTTTCCAACTGGAGCTCGTCTGCTCCTCCTGTTGTTCTCTATCTTTCCTTCTCTTCTGCTCCCTTCTTAGTGTTTTTTTCTCTTCTTCTCTGCCAGCCCTCAACGACAATTCCCAGCCCCTCGGCAATGACTCCCAGCCTCCAAGTACTGGCCAACCTCCTGGCCTGGCGCAGCGGCCTATCAGGGTGACCTCTCCGTCTGGCAGAGCAGCCTCCCAGGGTGGCCTCCCGGCGTAGCATCCTCTTGGCCAGTGCGGTGGTCTGATGCAATATCCCAGCCTCATGATCCTCAAGGGACAGCCCAGTCTGGTCTGGAGACAGGGCCCAGTGTGAATTGGAGGCTAGGCGTCAGCGTGGGGTTTGGTTGGAAGACCATTGTTCTGAATTTTTATTTCTGCAATGTCGGACATTCTTTTTCTCTATTTTCTAAGATCCTGCAACTAAAGAAGCTGTACCTAAGTACCTTTGTACCTGACATGGCACTGTGAGTAGCAACTTTTCACTGTACTCATCAAGTATATGTGACATTAAAGTCAATAATAATAGTGCATTTTCATAAATAGTTTTTAGATTTGATTAAATTGATGATTTTGGTCTATATAAATTAATCTCCGAGTCCATTGAAGTTGTCATTTATTTATAATAAAAATTCAATTGTGAAAATGACCTTATGGCTCTCCGCTTTTTGCTACTTTTGAGGGGTTGGCCAGATCAATCTCCAACCCAGTGACATTGTGTTAGCGAGATGATGAGCAAGGCTGAGTACCTGAGCTACATTGTTGATTTTGTCTTGGCTTGTTTGGTGCTCTGACATTTTGTGAGGTCATCTTTCACATTTTGTCTTGAGCTGGATATTTGAGATTAAACATGGACATATGCTGTTTCACGTTTCAACATCTGCATGAATTCATGTTATTTATGCATTCATGCTTCATTACTGCAATCTCAAGAACTGGAATTGTTCCTGTATGGGAGATAACAAGCATGGGGCTGGATGAACACAGCAGGTCAAGCAGCATCATAGGAGCAGGAAAACTTGACGTTTCTCCAGCATCTGCAGTACCTTTTATCTCTTGTTCCTGTATGGCTCTGAATTATGCAGATTATTTAGGTAGGTTCTCCGAATGGATGATATCCCTGAATGGATCATTCCACCAATTGACTGAACTTCAAAGCATCCTTCTTGATAATGTCTCCTTATATCTGTGGATGATTTATGGTTTGGACTAAATTCTTGTTCTTCTGACATATGTTCTGCTTCTGATAAGATCAGCCTTTTGTCTGGTATGCATAGTTTAGATATGATAGCTGAGATATTGGGATGGATCAGGTGGGTGACTGATGCAACATTTTCCCTCACAATGTCGGCATGACTCTCCAATAATTTTTCTCTGCTAAGTCCTCATGATCCACTGTGATAGTTTCAACATCTTGCTTTGAAAATGAAGGGTAGAGGCATCAAGGCTTAAATAGAATAGTAGATTCTCAGGTTTAAAATGGTCTTACGGACAAACAAAGCAAGACAAGATGAATTTACAATGGTCTTGAAGACTTAAAGCTCTCAAGGCTGGATGTAACATTAAGTGTCAAATCTGATTCCAGCTTCTACAGATTGTGTCTGCAGAACCCTTAATTACTGCTATAATGGTGCCAGTCTGACCGATAGTTGGTTGAGGAAGTGCTAATTGGCAAAAAAAAAGGATATTTGGGATTTCTGACAATGTCCATTGTTCACCCTTTTGATGGGGAGAATTTTTGCTTCCCAACTTCTCTTCAATTGCACACACTAACCTGATTGGTGGGCTTGACTTTCAACTGGGGAGTACTCTGCAGAAGGTGCAGGACCAAATAGGTCCCATCCCTGAGGCAAGTGGTAATGAGCTTCTGAAGCCTGATACTGGACAGAGTTTTGATCCCCAACCCCACGATGGTTCAATTTTAAGGCAATAGATCCCCAACCAATGGTTGATGAGAATGGTATCCCATTCCAAGATGCTGTGTGCTCTCAGGGATGGGATTTTGCTCAGTTGCTCGATGGAGAGCCTGCAGTATTGGGAGCCTGCAGTACCCTCTTGGACCACAAGGGGAGTAGAGAAGGCATGTCGCTTTTCACTGATTCTATCCTCACCTCATTGCAACAGCAGGGTCACTGGAATCCTTCGTGGGATAGTTAAACCTACACAGCAGTTTAATCTGAGGCTTCCAGCCTCATAAACAGCTTTCTGAGACCAGATTGGCTGTCTGCCCCTTATCACACCTCACTAAAGTCTGGAAGTTGACAGGTCAGAGATGGGTTCCCAATGTGTTCAGAGCTTTTTCTTATTCATTCACAGGATGAGGGCATTGCTGGTCAAGCCAGTATTTATTGTCCATCCTTAATTCCCAGAAGGCAGTTAAGAGTCAACCACATTTCTGTGTGTTTGGAGCCACATGTAGGCCAGACCAGGTAAGGATGATGGATTCTTTCTCTTAAAAGGACATTAGTGAACCAGATGGGTTTTTCCTGACAATCAACAATAGACTCACGGTTATCATTAGACTCTTAATTCCATCATCTGCCATGGCAGCATTCGAACCCAGGTTTCCAGAATTCCCATTTCTGAAGAAGGGTCCAGATCCAAAATGTCAGCTTTCCTGCTCCTCTGATGCTGCCTGGCCTGCTGTATTCATCCAGCTCTACACCTTGTTATCCCAGAACATTACCTGGGTCTCTGAATAAACAGTCCAGTGATCATACCACTAGGCCAATGCCTCTTGCTTATTTTAAACCCTCACCCTCATGAAATTCCACTTGCTTGTCCATGTTCCATATCAAGAAGGTAGCCGTAGCACTGCCATTTTGTGGCAGAAATGCAACTTTATTGCGAGTTGCACTGGGATTTGGTACACTTGCTACAATCTGCATCTCATCAGAGACTGTGAAGGAAATCCAGACCTTTGTATTTTAATGTATAAATCTTTAGTAATTTCTTTTAGCTGTAAATGGGCCTTTGCATTTTTACTTCTTCCAGTGAAGACTTATTCGATATCATGATTTCATCACACTGCCTCCAGTTTGTTTACCCTTTTACCTTCCAGCTGCTGCTTTCTGCATGGCTTGCAATCTCCCCTTGCTGGTGAGCTTTATTTTCGTCTCTGTTTTCACCCTGTATCCACTAACCTGTGCCACACAGTCACGGGAAAACAAAGTTGAGCTGAGGGACTCAAGAACTCTTTGTTTCACACTGGCCTAACTCTCGTTAACAATTTTGACGTTTGCCACTCTGGCTATGCAAACAGCAGTCAAGATCTCAAACTGGTCATCTTAGCCGACGCCTGGAATATGTTTTAAAACAAGCCAATGTTTTCACCGGGTGCGTCTTTCATTTACTTTACATGATTTTGTAGAGGAAGTTTTGCAGGAATGCTTTTGTTGGCAAGTATTTTTTATTGTTTGACAATATACAGTAAAGCATCTATTTCCTGCAGTTTTTGTTTGGAAATTGAGAGTGAATGTGGCATGTGCAGAATTAGTTTATTTAAAAAGAACATTTTCAACATCATTTACCTCCCGTTGCAGAAATCTCTAATTTTTGCTTCCTATTTTGAACTTTCTGGAGAAATTTTAATGCATTTAAATATAAAAGATCCGATGAAATATTCAAAAGAGTATTTTCACACCAGAATATCAAATACAATGCAGAATTTTTAATGAGGAAATATATAATTTGCAATTATAAAAGATATACTGTGGCACCATATTGATATACCTTTGCAATGTAAGTGGTATCTTTCAGGTTATCTTTCAGGCATCTCAATCTACTGCTTCAATTTGTAATGCCTTCTTTTGATGTTCATTGGGTGCCAATGACCTGAGGCATGGCTCGTGCTCTGATCTGTTTAGGTTGATGTTTGAGTTGCACCCATCTTGGGTAGAATTACGATGTGCAACCTGGAATACCAGGTTCTAACAGAATGAACAAGATTCCCATTATAATGTTGTGATACGAATGAATGAAGTAGGTGCTATGTACTCGTTCAAATATTGAATAGCATAACCATCAGGCTTTATAGCTCAACTTACATTTATACAGCACCTTTACTGTAGCTAACTGTTCCAAGATGGTTCACAGGGTTGTTAAGCAATAGAATTTTCCATCAAGCCATATGGAGACATATTGAGACAGCTTGGGAACTCTATAAACTTCTGGACTCGTATCGAGTTTTTAAGGCTTGACCCACCTTCTCCTATGTTCTTACCCCAATCCCCACACATCAGGCCTTGTTATCACATGGTCTGCTATTACACATAACCCATTGTTAGCCACTAATTGTCTCCATTTGTAGCTATTCATTCTCCCAGGCTGATTGTTACCTACCTCGTTGTCTATCCAACTGTTCTTTGCTCTCTTTAGGCTCTATCTCCACCTATCATTTACCCCGTCCCTCTAGCCTATTTACTGCTTACAACCAACATTTTCCTAAGTACCATCAGTACTGAGAAAGGGCCACTGACGCAAAACATTAACTCTGATTTCTCTGCGCAGAAGCTGCCAGAACTACTGAGCTTTTCTAGCAATTTCTGCTTTAGGGTCCAATTACTTGGTTAGAGATGCAGGCTTTAAAGTGCATCTTGAATGGAAGGAAAGAAGAGGAGGAAGGGACTTCCAGGGTTTGAGTCACCAGCAGCTGAAAGCCAATGGTGTGGGTGCACAAATGAAATGAGCCAAAATATCTCAGAAGGTTGTTGTTAGACAAGAGGAAATTACAAAAATGGTGAAGATCAAGATCAAGAGGAGATTTTAAAACAAGGATAAGGGTTTTAAACTTGATCTACTTAGAGAACATCCCATGTATTATCTGCAATGTTGAGTTTTCATAGGTCCAGAGGGACAAGAATGGCCATTAACCACTGTTGGAGCTGTGCGGACTCTCCCGCAAACCTGCTCCCACTGCACTGTGGTCATTATTACTCGCAGCCTCTCACTTTCATTGGGTTCTGGGTAAGGAGTCAGCCAGTTTCCCGTCCTTCAAGCACACTGAACCATAGTTTGCCATTTACATTTAAATGATTTCTCATCCTCACAGCAGTAATGAAGGGCTGGTGGTGGGTTGTTTTTGCCAGCTAACTAGCTCATATGCGCTTCAAATTAAACCTGGCCCCTATTGGGGATTAGCCTGCTCAATGCCTCATATCAAGGGTGCAGGATATGGAGTGCATGAATTGTTAAATCGTGCATAAAGATTGTGCACCGGTCTTATGCATTTTGTAACTGATAATTGTATATTAATTCAGCATTTTATCGTATCCAGGTGGAGGGCATTAATTCAGGATTTACCTGTACCATGTACAAGAGCAGACTGAAACTGTTGTTAGAGGGTTGGTGGGTGGATGTTTGTAATGTGTGTCTGCAAGTTAAAAAGTTTATAAAGTGAGTAATGATTTAGCTCCAGTTTTATCCCTCACTATCCCATTATCTAAAAAAGGCTCCCATCTGAACAAATAAGTTCCAAAGTGCTTGGGAAAGTCATGATGTGGAGGTTCCGGTATTGGATTTTTTTTTTCTGAAGAAGGGTCTAGGCCCGAAACGTCAAGCTTTCCTGCTCCTATGATGCTGCTTGGCCTGCTGTGTTCATCCAGCCCCACACCTTGTTATCTCCAGTATTGGACTGGGGCAGACAAAGTCAGAAATCACACGACACCGGGTTATAGTCCTCCTCAAGTGTGACAATGACACAACTCACAAACTGGAGGAGCAACACCTCATATTCCACCTCGGGACCCTATAGCCCGATGGCCTTAACATGGAATTCACCAGTTTTAAAATCTCCCCACTCCCGGCCTCAGCCTAAATCCAAGCCTCCCTCTCATCCCCACCTCCTTGACCTGACACAACCTGTCCATCTTCTCTCCCACCTATCTGCCCCACCCTTCTCACTGACCAAACCCCACCACTCCCTACCTGCACTCACCTATCACCATCCCACCTACCTTCCCCCAGCTCCAACCCTTCTCTCTCTATTTATTTCCCAGTTCCCTTCCCCCTCCCCATTTCTGAAGTACGACCCAGACCCGAAACATCAACTTTCCTGCTCCTCTGATGCTGCCTGGCTTGTTGTGTTCCTCCAGCTCCACACTGTGTTGTCTCTGACTCCAGCATCTGTAGTTCTTGCTATCTCTATAGTCCAACAGGTTTATTTGAAAGTGCAAGCTTTCGGAGCCTCAGTCCTTCTTCAGGTGTTAGTGAGAGAGGTAGTATCAGACACAGAATTTATAAGTAAAAGATCAAAGATTCACACCATTGATGGGGATGTACTAAACAAAACCTAAGATGCTGTTAAGTCTTTAATCAGTTAGAAGGTTTTAATTGATTAATATTTATATGTAAATCCCCAAATTCCGTTCAAGTCACGGTCCTGAGGGAACGAAAGGTTTTATCAGTGTAAAGAAGAAGTGACGTTTTAGGTCAGACAATGCATGTTAGGTGTCAGACGTTTTTTAGAAAACTGTTGTTTTAGTTTGGAGTCAGACTGGCTTTATTTTTAAAGTAAGGAATTTATAAAACACCATATTGACTCTCTATAAATTGTGTGATTTTTGAACAAAATAAAATGTATCTGCAGATATAAATTCATCCCATAGATACACGTGTTTCTGTGTGTCTGTGTGTGTGTGAGAGAGAGAGTGAGGGGCGAGAGAGAGTTTGTGCGTGAGGGGGGAGAGAGAGTTTATGTGTGTGAGGTGGGTGGGGGGAGAGTGTGTGCAGGGCCTTGGGTTCATGTCGCACTACAGGTTACCCCACCACACTATATACTCTCACACAAGAACACATAGGCACACACTCTCTCCCCCCCACCCCCGCCACACACACACTCTCTCCCACACACGCCCTCACACACACTCTCTCTCCCCTCACCTCACACACACACACACACACACATATGAATATATGGGGTGAATTTATATTCACAGATACATTTTATTGTGTTCAAAAAACACACATTCTATAGACAGTCAATATGGTGTTTTATAAATTCCTACTTTAAAAATAAAACCAGTCTCACTCCAAACTAAAACACAAACAGTTTTCTAAACAACATCTCACACCTAACATGCATTGTCTGCCTAACTTGTCACCTCTTCTTTACACTGATAAAACCTTAGTTATCTCAGGACCGTGATTTGAAAGAAATTTGGGGATTTACATACACATATTAATCAATTAAAACCTTCTAACTGATGAAAGATTTAACAACATCTTAGGTTTTGTTTAGTACATTCTCAATAATGGTGTGAACCGTTGATCTTTTACTTATAAATTATGAGTCTGATACTGCCTCTCTCACTAACACCTGAAGAAAAAGCTTCTGTTTTCAAATAAACCTGTTGGACTATAACCTGGTGTCGTGTGATTTCTGACCTTGGGAAAGTGGCAGCAGGTAGAAGTTGAGATAACAAGGTGTGGAGCTGGATAAACACAGTAGGCCAAGAAGCATCATAGGAGCTTTCCTGCTCCTATGATGCTGGTTGGCCTGCTGTGTTCATCCAGCTCCACACCTTGTTATCTCAGATTCTCCAGCATCTGCAGTACCTATTATCGCAGGTAGAAGGTATGTTTTCGGGGTATTACGGCCTCATACCCACAAGGCATACAGAACTAAAATCAACTCTTAACGCTCCATTGAGGTAAGGCATGGTTTTGGTTCACAATTGCGACCTTGTATTTAAATTCATTTTTATTAATGCTCCAAGTGGAGGAAAATTCTCTAAGATATTACTTCCGGATTACACAATGAATTTATTTTAAAGTTTCATAAGATTCTATTCTATGTTGTAAATAAAGGTTAGAAGTCACACAACACCAGGTTTTTGCCCAACAGGTTTATTTAAAATCACAAGCTTTCAGAGTGCTCCTCCTTCATCAGGCTCCAAAAGCTTGAGATTTTGTTACCATTTTGGACTCGAACCTCAAGTAATGTGACTTATGACTTTGCCCACCTCAGTCCAACACCAACACCTCCACATCATAAATAAAGGTTGATTCTGATTCTTAGTCTAAATCCTTGAATCACCATTTAAAACATAATGCTTTGCTGTCCATGAGGAAGAATGGACTAATCTTTTTTGCTAACCGCACTGTCTCAGGAGCCTAAGGCATTGAACTACATTGTATTCTTTGTGTTTTTTTTAAGTGATGCCTTTCCTGAACTCCAGCAAAATCCAAATTGCGGCTGGTAAATGCTGAGACAGTTGATAAAGGCATGTGGGAATTTTAATCTCATTCCTTTCCTATTACGTTAATGTTAATTGTATTTCACTGTAACATGCTACAGAAGAGGGTTTATTTTGTATTGACCAATGGCCACTAGGTTCTCTTATTCTCCTATTTTATACCAAAATTAAATTGAACATTGCTGATTTATTTCACATGACTATTTCTAAAATGAATACTTATTTCATTCCCAAAATCCCACAGAATCACGTGAAATCCGAGTTGCACAACCACTGGTGGCAACCTTTCAAAACTGTCTTTCCTGACGCCAATGTTTCTACCAGTTACAATTATTTTTAAGTTTGCTACAAAATTCAATCTTCCTCGTTCAGTTATTTTCTTCCTGCAACTGAGTATTTCCATTGTCAAGAAAATGTGAGGAAATAAAATGAGTTTTTTTTCCCCAGTATAGCCAAATGACTTTCTGTCTAATGACGAAAACAGATTACAAGATTATCCACTCCATTTTATATTTGTGGGATTTTTCTGTGTATAAATTGATTATCATGTTCGCTTATCCAACAGCATTTCTGCAGCCCTTGCATATCTGTAGCAGTGGGATATTTATCTTCATAACAGTTAAAGGTAATTTTCTTCATGTAACTTGTGAAGTCGGTTGGGCACAAAGAGAATAAATATTTAAACCTTCTCAGTGGGTGTGGTTTTATGTTTACGAAAGTGAATATTTGAGGAAATCAGAGTCATAGTGATCCACATTTTAAAAATTCAGATTACGAGGAGTATAGGGACAAGCCAAGTCTGAAACAAAAACATGTGGAATAAGACTAAGCCTGGAATTCTGCAGGATAATTGCACTTTTTGCAGATATTCAAGGTGGGAATAAATACAATACTTTAGAGGACGCATCAAAATGGGAAAAAAAAGGAAACAACTGAATTTTGCATATGTAACCGAGTTAGAAGAGAAGTTCCTAGAACCTCTACAGAGTGGAAGCAGGCCATTCAGCCCATTGAGTCCACACCAACCCTCTGTGATTATCGCACTCACGCCCACCTCATCCCTGTAGTTCCAATGGCTAATCCAGCTAGCCTGCTTATCCCTGGACGATATGGGCAATTTAGCATGGCCGATCCAACCAATCTGCACATCTTTGTACTTTGGGAGGAAACACACACAGACATGGTAAGAAAGTGAAAATTTGTTAGTAGACTTATAATGTCTAAAAGACAATTGGATAAGTACATGAATAGGGAAGGTTTAAAGGGATATGGGCCAGGAGCAGGCAGGTGGGACTACTTTAGTTTGGGATTATGGTCAGCATGGACTGGTTGGGCCAAAGGGTCTGTTTCTGTCCCGTATGACTCCATGACTCCACACAGACAGTCGCCCGAGGTTGGAATCTAACCTGGGTCCTGGTGATGACTGAGACACCATGCCACCACATATTCAAGGTGGGAATAAATACAATGCTTTAGAGGACACATAAAAGTGGGAGAGAAAAAGAAAACAACTGAATTTTGCGTATATAAATGAATTAGAAAGGAAGTTGTGTGTCTCAGGACTTGAGAGTAATCTTTATAAGTTTAAGATTACACATAAATGAGTGAACGCATGTGAGATGATAAGATTGGAGAAGAGGATACAGCAATGGGAATGTGAAATGGAGGTAGGAAAGAGAGAAGAGCAGTGCTGAATATCAGCTTGAAAATGTGTGGCAATTGTAAAAAGGAAGAAAACATAAACTCAGGTAATATAGTTGGGAGAAAAGGAGTTCCAGGGAGAAATGGTGATCTTGTTTAAAGCAGCAGTTAATATGCCAGAGATAGTAGGAACTGCAGATGCTGGAGAATCTGAGATAACAAGGTGTAGAGCTGGATGAACACAGCAGGGCAAGCAGCATCAGAGGAGCAGGAACGCTGATGTTTCAGGCCTAGACCTTTTTTCTGAAGAAGGGTCTAGGCCCGAAACGTCAACTTTCCTGCTCCTCTGATGCTGCTTGGCCTGTTGTGCTCATCCAGCTCTACATCTTGTTATCTCAGTTAATATGCCAGTGAGAATTAGCCACCTGGTCCATGTGAAAGACTGAGTAAATTGGCAATTTTTGCTGTAGAACAAAAAGATTCACTGAAAACATTATTAGAGTTTTCGAGATTCTCAGCAGTTTGTAAACAGAACCTGAGTAAGCTAAAACATTGTGACCAGGGACAATTAAACTCAGAAGCAAGGCAGCAAGCAGATTTAAATCGAAGCAGAAACTGCTGGAAAAGCTCAGCAAGTTTGGGCGTATCTGTGAAGGGAAAAACAGTTAACGTTCCGGGTCCAGTGGCCCTTCCTCAAAACTCACTGGGGTAAGGTCACCGGACCCGAAACGTTAACTCTGATTTCTCTTCGCAGGTGCTGCCAGACCTGCTAAGGTTTTCCAGCAATTTCAATTTTTGCTTCTGATTTACAGCATCCACAGCTCTTTTGGTTTTTACTCAGGAAATAGATTTATCTATTTCACACGATGAGAACTGGATGAATCAACTAGACTACCGAGAAGATCATTACAGCGGATAAGGGGCACACTTTTGAGATGACTTTATTCTGCCAAGAGCATTTATCAGAAATACAGGATTGCTCCCTTCTGGTTTTTCACTTATACACTTCAAAATTAACCTCATATTTCCTGTGTTTTTTTCTCCGAAGGTGATTTGGAGGTTCTGTAACAAATAGGTTTATCATCAGCACAATGTGTCAGGGAAAAAAAAAACTTGTATTTACACAGCACCTTTCATGGCCTTGATACATCCCAAAGCCATTTACAGCTGTTGAAGTGCTTTTGATAGTGTCATGTAGGAAAAACCTATACGCATTTGTGACTGCACTAATTGGCAACACAGCATGGCAATGTTGTGAGCTGGGTATCTCTGGCTAAGGGTCAAGGCACAAAAAGGCAAGGTAGGGATGCTGAGAGCATACAGGTAGGGTCAAAGCAAGTGAGTGCTAAGAGAGCAAACAATAGTCCTGGAGATGCAGTCTGGGTGCATGCATAACCCCGAATGCAAAATGCCTTTTGTGACATTGCAGTCATAGTTGCCTTTGCACCTCAGGTGCGGCATTGAAGTGCAGAACTGCAGTGCAAGTGGATCAGAGAAGTGCCATGAGAGTTCCTGGTTGGATGATAACATCAGTGGACATAGAATGTGCGTGGACAGTGCCCATGTTGTGTGCCTGGAGACGTTGGTGCGTGGTGTCCAATTTGAACACTGTTTGCAGCCAACAGCAAGCAGAAGTCTCCGGGTGCTCATTCTGACTTCCTCGTTGAGAGGTCTTGACGTCTGGTTTGTTCATAGCGGATGGTACAATAGAAGGCTGCAATTGAATGGGGCAAAATCTAATATGAGGTTATTAAGGTTGTTAACAAACAATAAACCCTCTTAACAGGCAACTTGCCACTGTCTGGCAAGAATCACATCAATAACCGGGGCTTTGAGGGGTTCCTGATTTCGAAAATAGGCTTCACTGGACTTTTCATGTTATTCTGCTACATTTCTCGCCATTACCTCTGTCATTCAGGCTCTCATAAGATTCCACCCAAGAAGTATATTCATACCATAGCAACATAGGCAGCTGAGAGAGAATGTGTGTACAGATGTAAGATTTTTAATAAGACTCACTCATTCAATGTGCACTTAATGGAGGCTGGTACTTGGCTCATTGCCTGCTTAGATTCGTTCCAAGCTGTTTTCCTTGTTAATGGTGTCTTGTCATTGCTTTAGAGGCAGGGGACAGAGCAGCTTCCAAGTCAACCTGAGCCAGAACAGGAAGTGGACCCATGCTGTTGGTGTTATTCTGAATCACGTGCTAGCTAGCTATCCAGCTGAGCTAACTGGCTGTCGTCCTTATATATTTTACAGCAGGATTGAAATTTCACATGAAGAAGGCACATGCATGGCTACTTTCTCATGAGTCCTCCTGTCGGGTAAAGCTCTATCATTGCAGTGCGTTTTTCTAAAATTATACCTACACTGTCAGCAATGTCAAATGGGTGGCCAGTTTGAATTTTCACTGGATTATGATAGAAAGGTACAAAGAAAATGCAATAGGAATTGCAGTCATTTATTGGGCATAATACGGGTTCAAATCATTTTGATAGCAGTGCATTCATCCTAGATAGGCATCAAAACCATTGTTAATGTTCACAGGGCTCATTTTTTAGGCTTCCCAGGACAATTGGAAGCTTGCTTTTGCCAATCTTTATGAATCCTCTGGTGTGTTATTTTGGACCTAATTTCTGCTCCCGAAAATGTAACAAGGTATTTTCAAAGTTTGGCCCGTACAGCTGCAGTGGAACACCACTGTGCTCCTCCAAATGGAGAAATCACTACCTCCCAATCTAAACGGTTTGGTTACTTTCTGGAGAAATTGAATGCTTGCCTGCAGGAAATGAAATAAACCAAGGAAGATTATCAAGGATTTGCAAACAATAATGGGACTGTACACGAAATATCAGATTGTAACATTCTAAAGAAAAGATAGCTATGGTAAAATACTTCTGGTTGAAGCCAGGTATGGAATTCAGATCAGGTGAGGTGGGGAATCTAAAGGAGGCAAAAGGAAAGAGAAAGTGTGGGAGAGAAGCAAGGCGATTAAAGATGGATATCAGTACAGAAAGTGTTTGGGGAAGTGGTGAATTGGGAGAGAATGAAGATTGAAGAGCCAACCAAATCCCTGCCCATCTTAATTTCTCTGCTCGGCCCAAAACAAATGACTGCTGATGGAAATGTAGAGTGATGATCGTCTGCACCTAAAAGGAGGATAATTCAGTGTGAAGGCAGATTTTAAAAATTACTGTTTCTATCTTTCTTGTGTTTACTTCCAGTGATTCAAGATTTTTGACCAGGAAGCTGAGGCTTCTTGCAAAGAAACTGCCACTGCAATGCTAGATCATGAAGCACAACTTACCCTAATACACACCACTAGATCTAAAATAGCCTGTTCCTGGGTAGGTTCTGCAATGTACTCTTTTAAGAAACATTTACTGTTAGACTCTACAATTTTTTTTCATGTTATCCTTATCCTTATGATTTGTCTATTCAATATGCAGATTAAAATCACCAATTATAATGCCCTTCATAAACCTCCACTATTTGTCAATTTTGGTTTTGTCTGATATTGAGGCAACTCTTCGGATGCCTTCAGTTGACTCCATGCAAGATTTTTCTAAGATTGCTTTTCTTTTGGTATTCTTTTACTAAATTGGTTCCTCATCACAGGCAAATGCAGTTGTATCACTACACACCACCACACTGATGCCTTAGGTTATTAACGAAGCATCCCCACTCCCCTTTCCTTTTTGCCTTTTCTCCCAGAATGTTGAACACTCTCGAATATTGAACTAAGGCTACTCAAAACCTAAACTGTGGGTCCCTATATCTGCCTCACTTGCAGTCACACCCTTCTGTTCCTGGCGATGGACAAAATTTAACTTAATTCATCCAAGGTGTTTAGGGTTTGAGCGAAGATTTGGAGCTCAGGTGCTGGTTGTAGATGCCGGCGTGTTGGCCGAGCTGGGAGGTTTGATAGCAGATGTTTCGTCCCCTTTCTAGTGACATCCCCAGTGCTGTGCAGCCTCCTGTGAAGCACTGTTGTCTTGTGCTGGTTCGAATTTATATGATCTGGTTTTTGTTGCTTCTGTTAGGTGCCGGTTCCAGCAGTGCATAGTAATGGTCGGTATGTTGGGTCTAATTTAATGTGATTGTTGATGGAGTCTGCGGAAGAATGCCAAGCCTCCAAGAATTCCCTGACTGTCCTCTGTTTGGCTTGTCCTCAGCACTGAGGATGTCACCTTGTAAAGGGACGAAACGTCTACTATCAAACCTCCCAGCTCAGCGAACACACCAACATCTTCATCCAAGGAGTGTGAACTGCCTCTTGAAGCACCATGTCCAGGTGTCACTGCCCTTCCCTGATAGGTCACAGAATCCATAGTTCAGAGTCCAGCTCAACAATTGTGAACAACCTCCACTAGCTGTAGGTGTGCAATGGCATCCATTCCCATCCATCTACTACAATTACAATGCATTGTTTGCCTAACTATCTCTATTCTAATTAATTAATTAATTTGGATATAAAATATTTTATAAATGCATTTATTAACTTCTCCTCAGCTGCAACAACATTTTGTAATTTAAACCACTTGGATAATTAAAAGAACATAAAAACTAGGAGCAGGAGTAGGCCATCCAGCCCCTCGAGCCTGCCCCGCGATTTAATAAGATCATGGCTGATCTTTTTGAGACTCAGCTCCACTTACCCGCCCACTCACCATAACCCTTAATTGCTTTACTGTTCAAAAATTTATCTAGCCTTGCCTTAAAAACATTCAGTGAGGTAGCTTCAACCGCTTCACTGGGCAGGGAATTCCACAGATTCACAACCCTTTGGGTGAAGAAGTTCCTCCTGACCTCAGTCCTACATCTGCTTCCCTTTATTTTGAGGCTATGCCCCCTAGTCCGAGTTTCACCTGCTGGTGGAAACAACCTCCCTGCCTCCACCTTATCTATTCCCTACATAATCTTATATAGTTCTATAAGATCTCCCCTCATTCTTCTGAATTCCAATGAGTATAATCCCAGTCTACTCAGTCTCTCCTCATAATCCAACCCTCTCAACTCTGGAATCAACCGAGTGAATCTCCTCTGCACCCCCTCCAGTGCTAGTATATCCTTTCTCAAATAAGGAGACCAAAACTGCATACAGTACTCCAGGTTTGGCCTCATCAGGACCCTGTACATAGCAGCATAGCCTCCCTGTTTTTAAACTCCATCCCTCTAGCAATGACAGTCAAAATTCCATTTGCCTTTTTAATTACCTGCTGCACCTACATCACTACGTCCACAGGGACATTGTCCACCATGCAAGTAATGTCCTCAAAGAATTCCACCAAATTAGTTAAACATGGCCTACCCCTCATGAACCCCTGCTGGGTGTTCCCAATGGGAGAATTTGTATCCAGATATCTTGCTATTTCTTCCTTATTGATAGATTCAAGATTGATTTCCCCACTACCGAAGTTAAGCTAACTGGCTTATAGTTACCTGCTTTTTGTCTACTTCCTTTTTTAAACAGTGGCGTCACATCAGCTGTTTTCCAATCTGCGGAACCACCCCAGAGTCCAGTGAATTTTGGTAAATAATTACTAGTGTATTTGCTATTTCCCCCATCCCCTCTTTTAGTACCCTGGGATGCATTTCATCAGGGCCAGGAGACTTGCCTACCTTTAGCCCCATTACCTTGCCCAGCACTGCCTCCTGAGTGATAACGATAGTTTCTAGGTCCTCACCTGCTATAACCTTCTTGCATCAGTTTTCGGCATGTTGTTTGTGTCTTCCACTGTGAAGACTGACACAAAATAACTGTTTAATGTCTCGACTATTTCCTCATTCCCAGTTATTAAATTGGCCTTCTCATCCTCTAAAGGACCAATGTCTACCTTCGCCACTCTTTTACAATTTAAATATTTATAGAAACTTTTGCTGCCTGTTTTTGTATTTTGAGCTAGTTTACTCTCATAATCTATCTTACTTTCCTTTATAACAATTTTTGTGGCTTTCTGTTGGCCTTTAAAGATTTCCCAGTCTCCTAGTTTCCCACTAATCTTTGCTTTTTTGTATGTTTTTTTTTAATCTGATACTTTCCTTTATTTCCTGAGACATCCATGGGTAACTATTTCTTTTCCTACAGTTCTTCCTTATCACCGGAATATACTTCTACTGAGAACTGTGAAAAATCATTTTGAAAGTCCTCCACTGTTCCTAATGGACCCACCATAAAGTTTTTGATCCCATTTTACCTTAGCTAACTCTTCCCTCATCCCATCATAGTCTCCTTTGCTTAAGCAACAGGACATTGGTACTGGATTTAACTTTCTCATGTTCCATCTGTATTTTAAATTCGACCATACTGTGATCGGTCCTTCTAAGAGGATCCCTAACTGTGAGATCATTAATTATTCCTGTCTCATTACACAGGACTAGATCCAGGATAGTTTGTTCCCTCGTAGGTTCCATTACATATTGTTCAAGGAAATTATCATGGATGCATTCTATGAACCCCTTCTCAAGGCTGCCATGACTCACCTGGTTTGAACAATCGATATGTAGATTAAAATCCCCCATGATAATTGCTGTATCATTTTTACATGCATTAGCTATTTCTATGTTTATTTCCCGCCCCACCACGATGTCATTATTTGGTGGCCTATAGACCACACCTTTCAGTGACTTCTTCTCCCTGCTATTCCTAATTTCCACCCAAATGGATTCAACCTTTTGTTCAGTAGAATCTGTATCATCTCTCACTACCGCCCTGATATCATCCTTAAAAATCAGAGCGACACCACCTCCCTTACCTTCCTGTCTGTCCTTCCGAACAGTTTGATACCCCTGTTTATTTAACTCCTAGTCGTGACCATCCTGTAACCATGTCTCTGTAATGGCTACTAAATCATACCCATTTGCCATGATTTGCACCATCAACTCATTCACCTTGTTTTGAATGCTCTGAGCATTCAGATAAAGTGCCCTTATGCTGGTTTTTGCACCGTCATTTTGGGTCCTATCACCTCCATTACTGAGACCTCTTGAGTTCTCCTTCCTTTTAACTTTTTTCCCTAATTTTCAATGCAGTTGAAACTCTGACACCTGCTAAACTGCTGCTTTGCCTTACATTAATTGTTATTCTCCCTCTACACTCATTCCTCCCTTCCTCCCAACTTACTAGTTTAAAGTCCTATCGACCACCCTATTTACCCTTTTTGCCAGAACACTGGAGCCGGCCCTGTTCAGGTGGAGCCCATTCCCAGGTAAAGATCCCTCCTGTCCCAGAAGAAATATGGAAGCAATCACCTACCTGTTTCCTATGACATCACATTTTGTCTCTGGCAAGTTGTAGGTGCAATTTGTTGACAATTTTTAACCTCCTGCCATCATTAGCGTTCTCACAAAGGTCTTCTCTTGTCTTTATGAAGCTGCTGTCCCTGTATTCCCTTATGCTGTTTATGAAGCTGCTGTCCCTGTATTCCCTTATGCTGTTTGAGAAGCTGCTGGCACCATCCTTTCCGTTCTTTATGAAACTGCTACCCTTGCTTTCTCCTGTGCCGTTTCGGAAGTGTATGGTCCTCTTCTCTCTTGTTCTATTGCAGTGTGGCTATCACTGGTATACATTTCTGGTAAACTTCAATTCTTGCTTTCACTTCCTTTGATATATGATGAATATTAGATAGATGTCGTAGCTGGAAAATGTTCCTTTCAACAAATACTGAGCCCAACATATCAGCAGATCCATTGGCTAAAGCAACATGAAGCATTGGCCATAAATCACTGACATTTCTAATGTTATTTCCACTGTTTATTTATTGACTTTTGACCTTGTGTTTTATAGTAATTAGTACCATTATTAAGGATATGATCCTCTACAGCATAAAATAATCATTTCCTGGCTTTCACTGTATTTTGTGTGATTTCAGATTTCAGGTTATCATCTTTGCAAAGGTCAGATTTCTCAAGAGAAGAAGCTTCAGGAGAAGTGCATCACCTCTGAATTAATTGGCATGTTAAATATTGCATACATATTTCCTTTAATATTATTAAATCGAACTGTATGAGCAGGGAGTATTAATGGCACAGCAGGATGCCATCAGGACTGTGCTGATCCAAATGAAATCGATCCAGCCTATTTTCACTTTCCAACGTTTGACCTATCACCCTATAGATACAGCAAATTCAAGTGGACACTGAAGTAATTTTTAAAGGGTTTCTGCCTGTACCATACATTCAGGCAGTGATTTCCAGTCCCCCAACATCAAAATGTATCACTTCAATGATAACAACCTGCTGCAGCTCAAAAGAAGCCTGCGGCCAATAGTTATTATCGTTGTTGTTGTGATTTTAAAGCCAAAGGCAATGCTATCTGAGTTCAAACAGTCAGTAATTCCACACCTCAATGTTGGTTACTGCCGGAAACAACTGCTGCACCATACAGGTCTCAATTCAATACAGTGCGAGCAGTCATGCATCAGAATATTGCATCAGTTTGAATTTTCAGTATGGGCTTGAAAACCTCATTCTCAATGTCTTTGGGTGGTGTTGAGTTGATTCAGATGAATGTGTGCGTTCGTTGAATGTTTTCTCTCTCTGATGGAAGGTGAGTTATGGAGCTACTCGCTGCAAAGGTTGCAAGTGTCCCAAATCAAGCCTTGTGGAACCAGAGAGATTCTTCTGACCCTGACAGGCCTCAGGTGACTTCCTCCAATACCTAGGCACTGAGCTCAGCTGTGCAACTTCCTTCCTTCAACTTTTTACTACTTCCTTTCTTAATCTCAGGAAGAATGGACTTTCAAGCCCTCCTCTTCCTCCAACGTCAGAGCTCCCTGCATTGGTATGAGGGACAGCATGTAGCAAACAACTACAATACAAAGGCAAGCTAGCTGGCACCACCTAACTGTCAAAGCAATGGAATTGCATCTTTAAGCTGTCAAAGGCCTGTTCACTGTTGGTATGTTTTAGCAGATGGCTCTGTCTGTAGTGTTTCTCTGCAGTAGATTCTGAATACTGGACAGGCATCTGGTACTGGATTCTCAGAGGATTAGCCACTTCCTAAGCAGCCTTGATGTTGGCCTGAGGAGATGTGGCAGCTGAGACTGTTGGAGGATAAAGCCGTCCCAATAGTTTCCTGGGAACTAAGCCCAGACCTGCTAAATGTGTTTCCTGTGGTCACAGACCAACTGCATATTCAGTCAGTGGAAGCATTTTCTCGTCGGGAATCCAGCTGATGTGTCTGTTGGTAACTTGATTGTTATATTTCCAGAATTATGACCCCTCTGGACCTGAGGGCATCCATTCATGGCAAAAAAAAAGCCCAATGTCTTCTATGTCAGCAGTGGTCCCTCTTCAAAATGTCCTCCCTTCCAGAATAGGATATATGTGACCTGTATGATGTCATAATGAGATGCTGAATATGGGATGTTGTTCAAGACCGCTGCTGATTCTCAGATTGAGCTGGGAACAAAGTGCCATTAAGGTGACCTTAATGGTCACAAATAGGATGGTGGCTGTGAGTCCTCATGTTATTGTGATCCAGAGCGTAATCTTCAAGACTAGTTAGCTGGATAGGTGCAATCATCTACGACGCTGGTCTTCTGTAATTTGCAGGTCACTGACTCTTGGGCTGCTCTGGGTAACGCTTTCTCATTGAAGCCCCACATTGTGCTCCTCTGACTCCTTCCTATTGGGAGAATGCCTCTCCAGAAACAATTTCTGACGTCCAAGTAACCTGCTCCTAATTTCTCTGCCACAGCTGGCACTACTTTGTTCACCAAGGCTTCCACTACTGACCGCTGCTGGCAGTCAAACACCCCTCCCAGGATTCCTACTTCTCATAAACACCAGACTCTCGGCACCACTTGTGCCATTGAGTGTGTAGCTGAGTATTATTCTCTCACTTTTAGATGAATTAATCAGTAGCATACCCAAAAATTTTATGTTTCTTCTCCATGCTACTTCAAGTTCCCTTGGTCTTGAAAGTTGAAGAGATGGTTTCTGGTAGACCAGGCTGTTTCTTCATACAGGTGATAGATATCCCATCAGTACCTGTAAGACAAAAGATAGAGAAAGCGCAGCAGTCAATGGCTAGGTATGGTGTGCATTGAATGACACCGACAGTGGGATTAATGTGAGAGTTATAGTGGAATGAAGAATGGTACTTACTTGGTTGGCAGATCATAGGTGTTTTGGCATTCCTGGAGACCCTTTCTGGTAAGGTTTAGAGCGTTATGGGCCAAACACAACCAAATGTAGATTTAGATTTAGAATTATTGTCGCATATATAGAAAAATACAGTGAAAAGTGTTTTTTCACGTACCAAATGCAACGTGTCGCCAATCTCCAGTGCCATCTTGAAGCAATGAATGTAATGCAAGATTTCACAGCAATAGACTTCATCGTTCCCTCTTCTTGTTACCTTCTGCTACGCCTCTGCTCAGTGTTTGACTTCGGCCGGGGCCTCTGTAATGGGCTTCGGTTATGGGCCTGTCTCTGCTGTCGACAAAACTCCTGCAGCTACCACATCCGAGCTGGAGCCATGGGCTTTGTCTCGTCTTTCTGCTCCCCCTCCAGATGCTGCCGCCAGTCATCGGTCGCTGGGGTCCTAGCTCCGGCCTCCTCCACTGCCGATGCCAAAGCCTCGATGACCTCAGGGCCAGAGTCAACCATGGACTGGTTTGGAAATGAGACTAGTTTGAGAAACCTGTTCAGTAGACGAGTTGGACCAAAGGCTCTATTTCCGTGCTGTATGACTCTCTGACATGATTCTCTCCCATAGCTGCTGAGGAATTGAATGTTAATCACAACTTCACCCATCGGGGGCCTTTCTACCTTACTGTAGGCCGTGGGTGGGGCTTTGCTAGGGGTGTTGGTGAAGGTGAGAGGGAAAGTTGTTGCAAGTAATGGTGAGAGTGGAAGGGCATGAGTCTTGGGGCAGTATGGTGCAGTAACAGACAATAAGTGTGAGGATGTAAAATGTGGCACTTAGCCTGGTGGAGCAGAGAAGTTCATTGACTTTCCTCTGGCATTGCTGGCCATTCCTCCTTACTACTGAGTGGCAAACTCAGATCAGAAATGGCATCCTCTGTTGGTCATCCAGAAAAAGGACGTCCATCCTTTGCACCATCTTGCCTCTTCTCCGACAATTTTGAATTTTGAGCTTGACGGAGAAGGACAGCTTCAGACTATCAATGTTTGTCAGGGAAGATAGCATTCTTTTAAATGTGGTGCAGATACCAGGGATGCTGCTGTTTTGGTGGCTATCCAGTGAGTGGTGAGTTGTTCTGGGAGCAGCGCCTGGTAAAATAGGACTAGAATCAGACATAAGCAAACTGTTCATGAGGTCAGATTGATAACATACAGCGAGAAATGTTGCTAATTCTCAAGATGAAAATCTTTCCAAAAACCTCTACACAACTAGCCAAAATGAACATAAGATTTAGCCCCGTATTGCCCATTGATGATTTCAATTTGCTCTGCCAATCTTTGATTTCCACTTTATCTGAGCCAGATCCATTCTTATTCCATTCAAATTAGTTTTTCCACAAATAAAATCATTCTTATTCTGTATTGTTCTTTGTCCTTGACAATAATTAATCTCAACCTAAAGTTTCTCTGACTGACACGTGACCTATTTGGCCCAGATGATTTCAAAGGACCACATCAAATAGTGCCCCATTTCTCTTGAAATGGAAACATACCGCACATGAAATTCCCTTGGGGATAAATTTGGAACCTTGCTCCTCTCTGCCCTTTACACTACCACTATCCCAGTTGATAACCAGAGAATTAAAATTCCCTGTTATAACGACTTTAAATATAATGTTTGCATCTCTCTACATCTTTTGTTTGGTGTGTTACAGGCACCAAAAAATAAAATGGGGCTTTCCATTTGTTAACTCTAGCTGAATAGATTCTGTTACTGACCTCTTTGAAACATCCCCTCTTTCTAAAATGCAGAGTAATCATAAATCAACCCTGTCATCTCCCTAGCCACTTTCTCTCCTTTCCTGAAAAACTTGTATCCAGGAATATTTAATTAACTGTCCTGTGGTTTATTGAGTCAGGTTTTCATTTATGCCATAACATCATGGTTCCAAAATAATAATCTGAGCCTGTAACTCACCAATCCTTTAACCAGACACTGTGCATTTAGACACTTACTCAGTAAATCTAAAATATACTTTACTACTTCCCCGCTTTCTTTGATCCCACCTGTTAACTAAAGACTGTACTTCCATCTCTCACGCTCCCTGTCTCTCCCGGTATTTTCTGTGTCTTATTATTCCTCTCTGATGTTATCTTGTGGTTCCCCCGTCCTTGCCAAATTAGTTTAAATCCTCCAAAGAGCATACAAGGCACCCTGCAAGGAAATTGTTCCCAGCTCTGTATAGGTGCAGTTCTTCCAGCTGTACAGGTCTATGTCACCTCAAGAAGTGGTAGCAATGTAACAGCAATTTAAAGCCTCCTTTTAGTTTAACCTCCTTTCCAGTTACAGATTCTCTTCTATCCTTCAATTTCTATCCTTATTTGCACATGACACTGGGAGTTTGGTATCAAAGCTTTCCTTTGAAGGAGAACTGAAGAGTTGTCCTTTGTGTTCTTAATAATATTTATCCTTCACAAAACATCCCTAGAAACAAATTAAATGATTGTTATCCTGTTGCTGTTTGTGAATGGTTCATATGAAAACTCAATGCCGTGCTTCCTATCTTGTAACCGTGATTATGATTCAAAACAGTTAATTGGCTGTAAAATTCTTTCACATTTCCCGAGGACTCAATTTATATCATGATGCCCTCCACTGGGAGGGTGCTGCACTCCATTTTTTAAATATCCATTAAAATGTAAATAAGCTATTGATACTATAATAAAACAAACTATCACCCTGCAGATCTTTAATTACAGACGCCTGGAAAAATAGAAGTGCCAGTGTTGCATCCCAAGTAATTGCTGGAACTTGCTAATGAAATCTCACTGGCAAGCACACATCTTCGTTGCATCCAGGTAAGCGAAGGAATGTTTTGTTTGGGAGAATTCTGTTGGGGAAAATAAGCTAGATATGAGTAATGCAAAGAGCCAATACTTCTCACTATCTTTCAGAGTAATTTTCCATTCTTTACACAACAGTTGGAAAGAAAACAAAAAGACATGGCTTTATTTCTGCAGAATCTCCTTACAGCCATAATATTTCCAGTTGTCTGCCACTTCAACATACTACTGTGTTCTCTGGCCAACATCTCTGTCTCAGGCTGGCTCCAGTGCTCCAGCAAAGCTTAACGCAAGCTGAGAGAACAGCAGAGATAGTAAGAATTGCAGATGCTGGAGTCAGAGATAACACAGTGTGGAGCTAGAGGAACATGCTGCCTGGCCTGCTGTGTTCCTCTAGCTCCACACTGTGTTATCTCTGAAAGAACAGAACCTCATTTTCTGCTTGGGAACTCTCCAGCTTTCTGGACTCAATATCAAGCTCAACAATTTTTGGGCTTGAGGCACCTTCTCCCATGTCCTTACTCCAACCCCCATACACCAGGCCTTATTATCGCATGGTCAGCTATTACACACATCCTATTGTTAGCCACTAGTAGTTATTCATTCTCATAGGCTGATTGTTATCCATTCATTTATCTGTCCAATTGTTCTCTCTCTTTGGGCTTGATCCCCATCTATCTTTTACTCCTTACCCCCTCCCCCCACCCATCCTATCTTCTGCATAAAAAAAAAATTTCCTAGTTACCATCAGTTCTGAGAAAAGGTTGCTGGACCCAAAGCGTTAGATCTGATTTTCCTCCACAGATGCTGCTAGACTTGCTGAGCTTTTCCAGCTGTTTCTGCTTTTGTTCATAATTCCGTTTGGTTCTTTTGGCGAATTAAAAGTACAAAGGTCCCTGGAGGATTATCGTCATCCAAATTCAAATCCAGTTCTTTCTGCCACATGGAAGAGTTGCAACACTTCAAATGTGTCATTCCCATTTTATGATGGCTTTTCCACAAGCAGACTGTTTCGTGATAGTGTCTCTTAATAAGGGACCTTGCATTCCTTCAGAAATACTATGTGCAGTTTTGGTTTCCTTACTGGAGTAAGGATATTCTTGCTATAGGGGCAGTACAGCGAAGGCTCACCAAATTGATTCCTGGGATGGCAGGACTGATGTATGAGGAGAAGTTAAGTCAGGATTGTATTCACTGGAGTTTAGAAGAAAGAGAGGAGAATTCATAGAAACCTATAAAATTTGAAGTGGATTAAACAGGTTAGATACAGGAAGGATGTTGTTAAAGGTGGGGGAGTCTCGCACAAGGGTCATAGTTTACAGACAAGAGGTGAATCTTTTAGTACTGAGATGAGTAGAAATTTCTTCATCCAGAGAGTAGTGAGTCTGTGGTATTCATTATCAAAGAAAGTGTTTCAGGCCAAAACATTATGTGTTTTCATGGAAGAGGCAGGTATAGCTCCTGTGTCTAAAGGAATCAAGGGACAGGGAGGGGGGGAAGGATTATTGAACTCGATGATCAACCATGATCATACTGAAGGGCAGAGTAGGCTCAAGGTGTTGAATGTCCTAATCATCCTCCTATCTTCTATGCTCCTATGAGGGCACTTTATGATGTAGCACTTAATTTTTTTTAAAGAAAATATCACTTATGGGATGTGGGTATTGCTGGCTGGGCCAGCACTTATTGCCTATCCCTACTTGACCCACAATGATAATATGACTGAAGGAAGGGTCACCGGACCCGAAATGTTAACTCTGTTTTTTCCTTCACAGATGCTGCCAGATCTGCTGAGCTTTTCCAGCAACTTTGTTTTTAATATGAAGGAACTTGGACATCTTGTTCTGTGCACTGTGGATACTGGATTACAAACACCATCACCTAAATTCTCTTGTTTTTTGGAGAGATGGAAGGAAAAACATTCTGGTGACTTCAGATCAATTATAAATCCACAAACTGAATGTGCCACAGAATCATAGTGCAGCATGGAAACAGATATCCTAAATTAATCTAGTCCCATTTGCTAGCACTGGCCCACATCCCTTTAAATCCTTCCCATTCATATACCTATCCAGATGCCAAATAGATGTTGTAATTGTGCCAGCCTCTGCCATTTCCTTTGGCAGCTCATTCCAAACATGTACCACCCTCAGTGTGAAAACATTGTCCCATAGGTCCCTTTTAAATCTTTCCTCTCTCACCTTAAACCTATGCCCTCTAGTTTTGGGCTCTACCCTGGTGAAAAGACCTTGTCTATTTACCCTATCTCCATGCCTCCCATGATTTTATAAACTTCTGTAAGGTTGCCCCTCAGCCTCCGACACTCTAGGAAAAATAGTCCAACCCCTTTAGCCACTTCCTATAGTTGAAACCCTGAAACCCTGGCAAAATCCTTGTAAATTTTTTTCTGAATCCTTTAAAGTTTCATAACATGCTTCCTATAGTAGGGGGACCAGAATTGAATGCAGTATTCCAAAAGTGGCCTAACCAATGCCCTGTACAGCCACATAATGACATCCCAACTCCTATACACAATGCACTGAATAATTAAGGCAAGCATACCAAGTGTCTTCTTCACTGTCCTGTATACCCGTGGTTCTACTTTCAAGCAACTATGAACCTGTACTCCAAGGTCACTTTGTTCAGCAACACTCCGCAGGTCCTTACCATTAGGGGTATGAGTCCTGTCCTGATTTGCCTTTGCAATATGCAGCACCTCATGCTTATCTAAAACAAATGCTTTCTGCAACTCCTCGGCCCACCTACCCATCTGATCAGGGTCCCATTGTACTCTCAGATAACCTTCTTGGCTGTCCACTACACCTCCAATTTTGGTGTCATCTGCAAATTTACTAACCATACCTCCTATGTTGACATCCAAATCAGTTATATGAATGACATCAAAACAATGGACCCAGCACTAATAACACAGTGTAGAGCTGGAGGAGCACAGGAGGCCAGGCAGTATCAGAGGGGCAGGAAAGTTGACGTTTCGGATCAGGATCCTTCTTCAGAAATGGGGAGATTTCTGAAGAAGGGTCCTGGCCTGAAACGTCAACTTTCCTGCTCCTCTGATGCTGCCTGGCCTGCTGTGTTGTTCCAGCTCCATGCTGTGTTGTCTCTGACTCCAGCATCAGCAGTTCTTACTATCTCTAAATGATACAAGTGATGTCTTTGTGTATAAAGATTTAAGAAAATTACAGCTTCTATGTTGTCAGTGTGCAGTTTTAATTTAAATTCTTAAAGCTATGAAATGTGAAACATGTCGGCATCTGTGAAATTATGTTGAGTTTGTTAAAATCAGTTTTAAAATGTATCATTATATTTTGACTCTAGCATCGGCAGTTCTTACTATCTCTGCTGTAAAGGCTGGAGTCTAGGAGTTTGAGAGTCAATTTTATAGAAGTTTATAAAATCATGAGGGTATAGATAGGATTCATGGTAGTTGTCTTTTCCCTGGGATGGGGGATTTCAAGATTAGGGGGCACATTTTTAGGGTGAGAGGAGAGAGATTTAACAAAGACATGAGGGGCACATTTTTTACATAGAAGGTGATTTGCATGTGGAGTGAACTTCCTGAGGAAGTGGTGGATGTGGGTACAATTACAACATTTAAAAGACATTGAGATAAATACGTGAATAGGAAAGTTTTGGAAGGATATGGGCCAGGAGCAGGCAGGAGGGACTAGTTTAGTTTGGGGTCATATTCGGCATGGAATGTTTGGATCAAAGGGTCTTTTTCCATGCTGTATGACTCTATGACATTAGTGTCTTAAAGATATCATATAAAATTAAACAATTTGCCATCAGGTCTGTCTCGCGCTCTACTGGAGAGCCATCCTTATCAAGGTTCTAAATGGTTTATAATGTCTGTGGTGGTTAGCTGTTTGAATGCTGAACTGGATTTATTCATTACTTAAATATCCTGGCATAAAATAAGATAAACTCCATTTTAGATCATACAGATTAATGTCTCCAAATGCTACACAGACCTAGATCAGCTGTGTATCTTGGTCCAAGAAATACCAGCTGAAAGTGTACATTGTTGCATTCCCAATTCTATGTTTGTATGACATTCTCTGATAGATTGTGGGCATTGCCTGCTAGATCAACATTTGCAGCCCATCCCTGATTGCTCTTGAGAAGGTTGCGGAGTGCCGTCTTGAGCTATTGGAGTCTTTGCAATGTTGGTAGGTCCCCTCTGATATTAGGAACCCGTGATGAGACTGAGTGTAAACCAAAAAATTGACTTGTTTTTACACATTCTAGTGGAATAAATATCAATAATAATTAGAGATAAAAGGTACTGCAGATGCTGGAGAATCCGAGATAACAAGCATGGGGCTGGATGAACACAGCAGGTCAAGCAGCATCATAGGAGCAGGAAAACTTGACGTTTTGGGCCTAAACCCTTCTTGAACAGCTTGACCTGCTGTGTTCATCCAGCCCCATGCTTGTTATCAATAATAATTACTTCATTTTATACTTTTGAAATATGTAACTGTGTAAACCCAATAGAGGAAAGTTGTTTTCATAATTTACATATCATTTCTTCAAGGTTCTGTTTTCTGCTGTGGACCCATTTATTTAAATATAATTAATTAGTGTTAGTTTGTGTCTGAAAGGAAGATACTGTGCGCTGTTTCAAATCAATGTAATTTGTATGTTGGGGATGGTTTCCATTGTTCCGCCTTATGGTCAGTATATCTTTATGAGACAGGTTCACGACATTATCACAATATCAGAGCATGTGACCTGAAGGTATTAAAGGTCTCACATTCCATCTTAGTTTGGATCACTTGAATCATAGTATGCTACTGAAAGCATACTGCTCACTGTAACCCATTAACTAAAATGTTAAACTAGGCCTCGATATGCTTTTGAATGTAATGGTTGTACATAATATTTAGCTGTAAGCATTGTCGGATTTTAATACCATAAAACCATAAGATATAGGAGCTGATTTAGGTCATTCAGCCCATCAGGTCTGCCACCATTCATTCATAGCTGGTATGCTTCTCAATCTCATTCTCCCGCCTTCTCCCAATAACACTTAATTCTTGTACTAATCAACAACGTGCCTATTTCTGCCTTAGATATACTTAATGACTTGGCCTCTACAGCCTTCTGTGGCAATGATTTCCACAGATTCACCAGCCTCCAGCTGAAGAAATTCCTGGTCATCTCAGTTATAAAGGGTCATTCCTTCGCTCCGAGACTGTGCCCTTGGGTCGTAGTTTCTGCCAGTGGAAACATCTTCTCCACATCCACTCTATTCAGTTCTCCCAGTATTCTGTAAATTTCAAAGAAATTCCCCCCACCATCCTTCTAAACTCCATCCAGTCCAGACCCAGAGTCTTCAATTACTCCTAATAGGATAAGCTCTTGATCTACGAGTTCATTCTTGTAAACCTTGTCTGGACCACCTCCCACCAGCACATTCTTCCTTAGATATGCAGCCTAAACTGCTCAAAATATTCCTAATGCAGTCAAACCAGCCTCAGCAGTACACTCCTGCTCTTGTATTATAGCCCTCATGCAACAAATGCTAACTTTGTATTTCTTTAATGCCACAGCATCCATGCTGAACTTCTTAGGTTATAAGAGCATTAGGTTATAAGCATTGCTGCATCAAACAAAATACAATGCTGGAAGCAAAATGGCATTCGTTCCAATGCTATTTTAACTGAGAGTTTTATCATTTTGTTTTTGTTTCTGTAGCTGATGTGCATTTGTTTAAAAATCAAATTCCACTCCAAATTAATTGAGAAGGCCTCTTGCTGCAAAAAACACACAGATGACTGTGGTTAAGTTCTGATAAAGGAAGACAGTTCGTCATCTGGAAAATTGTACTGTGTGAAGACAAAGTCCCATACTGAAAACAGCAGAAGACAGAAAACTACTAAAAATTCTTATCTGTGCTGACTGTGGATAATGGCAATTGTGGTCAACTTTATGATAATTTTAAAGTGGCATAAATGATGACAAAGCTTCAGTCAAAACTATTACTGTCCAAAAAGCTCCACTAGAAGAGTGGAGGCAACTCCAAGTAAACATGTGCTCTTTCTCATCCAAGGAATGAATTCCACTTTTCCAAACCACTTTCCATTCCTATGGGTTTGAAATTCTTAATGTAATTATAATTTATAAATGATTACTAAGTCGTGATCAAAGGATGGGATGTTTCCACATCATCCATTTTGCTTAGCATTAATATGCTCAGTTTCACTTTATCTAGTGACAGCAGTGTCTTTTTGATGTCTGATTACATCTTATACAATGTATGTCTAATTAAGTGTTTACTTTTTCTTCTGTTTAGATGGTTTGCTGAGTGAATGTTCAAATGGACCTTGGTACAAGTGTTTGAAAATTAGCTTTATTTATATGAAGTTTACATAATCCTGATCCAAACATAACAATGGGCGTCGAACAAATCATACAGGATGTAATTTCAAACTCAGTTTATTCCTTTCATATTTAAGAGACATAAATAATAATGGAGTTGGTTGGCTGGTAAATAGGCATGCAAAAAGGCCCAACTCATTTAAAATCCATTTCACTAATTAAACAATTTGGTCTAGCCAAAATTGTACATTCTCAGACTCACTTTGAGTCATGCTTTGTCACACTGTGCGTTCCATTTTGGTATTTTTCACATTTTTTTAATGGCTAATAATTGCAGGATGAATAAATATTACATATTGATTTACTTTGCTCACCCTGTTTTATTGGAGGTATTTTCACTTCCAGAGCATTTGCTTGATGTATTTCTAGACAAAACATTGGAGTCAGTTTGTGAGGAACAGGTCATGTAGAAAGCAACGTAATCAAATGTTATAATCATAACTTTTGTTTTTTGGAAATTGACAAAGATGCTATTAGTTGGTCTTTGAAATTGCTTAAAAAAGATTGCTGTGAGGAATACTTGAAGGCTGTGGTACCCTAATTTCAGCCCTATTTTCACTGACAACAGGCAACTGATCAAATTTCAAGTACAGTTCTTCAGGTGCTAAGTATTTAACCATGAAACAAAACTAGAAATTGCTGGAGAAATTCAGCAGGTCTCACCACATATGCGGGAAGAAAATGGGGTTAACATTTCAAGTCAGTGACTCTTCATCAGAACTGTTAGTAGCAAGGAAAAGGTGGTATTTATTGCTGAAGCCAATAAATGGAGATTGAGCCCAGGGAGAGAGCGATGAAAGGTTTCTCATCCTCTGTTTCTGCCCCTCTGAGTCTCCTCCTCCGTTTCTGCCACTCTGTGTCTGTTCATCTGTTTCTCATCCTCTGTTGCAGTTGTACAGGGGCCTTGATGACGCCACCCCTGGAACATTGTTTGCAGTTTTGGTCTCCTTTTCTGAGGAAAGATGCTCTTGCTCTTGAGGGAGAGCAGCAAATGTTTACCAGGCTGATTCTGGGGATGGTGAGTCTGATGTGTGAGGAGACATTGACTAGGTTAGGATTGTTTTCACCAGAGTTCAGATGAATGAGGGGGAATCTCATAGACACTTATAAAATTCCAAAAGGACTGGAGAGGGTAGATGCAGGGAGGATGTTCCCGATGGTGGATGTGTCCAGAACCAGAGGTCACTGTATGAAGATTCAGGGTAAACGATTTAGGATGGAGATGAGGAGTCATTTCTACATCTAAAGAGTGCTGAACCTCTGGAATTCACTACCACAGGAAGTAGTTGATGCCAAAACATTGAATGCATTCAAAAGTCAACCAGACAGCACTTGGGGTGAATGGGGTCAGAGGTTACAGGGGAGAAAGCAGGATTAGGCTATTGAGCTGGATGATCAGCCTCTATCATGAAGAATGGCAGAGCAGGCTCAAAGGGCTGAATGGCTTCCTCCTGCTCCTATCTTCTATGTTTCTATAGATAAACAAGGAGATTGCGAATAGCAGGCCAGGGCAGAAGAAAATCTGAATAAGTGACAATAAAAATTAAGAATCATAGAGTCACAGAGATATTCAGAGCGGAAACAGACCCTTTGGTCCTTCTCAGGTCTCCAGGCTGAAAAGTAAACCTCCATCACCACCATCTGTCTTCTACCTTTGAGCCAGTGCTGTATCCAAATAGCTAGTTCTCACTCTCCTCTGTGTGATCTAACCTTGTTAACCAACCTACTATGAGGAGTAGGAGAAAACAAGACAGCTGTACTGAATGCAACCCATATAATGTGAATGCATGGAAATGGGTGACTGTACTAAAAACAACCCCTGTGATAACAGGACCAAGCGTGACATGGGTAAAAACATGGAAGTAGGCTCTAAAGTTACTGAACTCAATGCTGATCAAATATTTGACCATGTTCTTTATAAACTACTGTGTTTGTGAGTATGCTCGGGTTGGACTATTAAAGCAGCCCCATTGACTGCTGTAGATCCTATTGTAAATGATGAATACACATGCGAATACCATACTCCTTTTTGAGACTGCTGTTTCTCAGTGGTATGATAGTATGCTTGTAATATAATTAAATGAAATAATGATGTCTTTTGAAAACGATAATTCAGGTTCTGATGTTGTTAAACAACTGTGGTAGGAACTTTTGGGCCTGTATTTAGGCTGGAAATCTTTGCAGATGGGTTCATAATTATGTGGCATTGCCTGGCACCACCCTGCTGCCCCACCCTCTGATTCCAAGCCTGTACCATTTTCCTGAGGGCAGCATCTGGGGCCCAGGTAGGTATCCAACTTCAATCAGTGGGTAGCTTAAGATAATTAATAATAACTGCTGGAAATGCTGGAAGTACTCACCAGACCAGGAAATGTCTGTAGAAAGAAGCAGCATCAGTAATTTCACTTCACTGATCTTTCATCAGAAATAAAAAAAAATTACATATACTTAAGAGTTTAAAAGGCAGTGGGGATGCAGGAAGAACAGGAAAGGAAGGTTTTGAAAGAACGGAAGGATTAACCAACAAAAGCTTTTGTGATACTAGGGCCAAAAAGATTGATAATATGTAGAGGAATGAAAAATATATCCAGATATACACTGAATGGTAATATGGCAGGGGATTACAAGTAGCAGAGCTTATGGCCTGAAATTATAGAACTTACTGTTGAAACTAGAAGGCTGTTGAGTGCTAAGATCAATGATTAACCATTGTTCCTCAAGCTTGTGTTGAGTTTCACGAGAACGCTGCAGCAGGCCATAGGAAAAAAAGGAAGGGAGAAAGATTAAGGATTAAAATGGCAAGCAACAGGAAGCTCAGAGCCATGATTGTTTGTTGAATGGAAGTCCTCCCAAAGTGGTTGCAATATCTGCTTTTGGTCTCCCCAGTGAAATGGACGCCATGTCATAAGCAATGGGTACCGAGCTGAAAGAACAGGTAAAGTGTTCTTTCACTTGGAAGGAATGTCAGGAATCCTGGATAGTGAGAAGGAAGAAAGTAAAAGGACCGATATTCTTCAGCAGCATGGCAGAGGATATTCCACTGAATATGGAGGTTGATGGGGTAGAAAGTAAATTCAAAGAGAACCCTGCAAGGGAGGGACAGGTGTGGGAGCAGAAGAGTGTGAAATAGATGGAATATGGTAAAGGGACTTCTCATTCGTACTGGAGGGAATCCTTGATCGGAAAACAAAGGAAGATATATCAACAATTTTGTATGGGAGATTGCATACCTTAAACAGATGCAACTGAGATAGGGAAACTAGAAGAATGGATTACAATCCTTGCAGGAAGCAGGGTGTGAAGAAAAGCTGTCAAGACAACTATGGGAGGCTGTGGGCTTATAGTAAATATTAATTGGTAACCTACACCAATAAACGAATTCAGACAAGTCAAGGATAGGCAGGTCAGACATGGAAGGTTGGAAATTGCAAACAAAGACAAGGAAATTCTCCAGTTCATTCCAATTTCACCAAAGTACTAGGAAAAAAGAGAAAGGAAAGAGGGCCTATATGGGGCTGATTCAAGAAATATTCCACAGATCCCACATTAAGACAGGTATAACTGGGACTTCTGTGGGTATTCACAGGAACATTCTTTATTTCAAGGAAGTGTGCAGAATTGAAGGGTAAATCATTGAATTTGAGAGCAGGAAACATTGGACTCAGAAAACTGGAAATTGTTCAAGTGATGTAGGGCAACAGAAGAGTCAGCGACATAGCTAAGAAGCGATTGGTCTACGCGAGAGACAAATTGAGTTGAGATAGGAAGAAATATGTTCAGTAGGCAAGAAACTGGCTGAAACAATCAGTTGACCAGGGCAGTCCAATTAAATGGCCATTTAAAAATGATAATCAGAGGCCAAATGGAATTTTGCGGACATCTTATAAGTGCCCCCATTCCCCATCACCTCTGTTACCTGGAGGTATATTCGAGCTGGCAGAATCACTGGGGAGGTGGTGGGTAGGGGGAAGTTCTCCAGGAAAGGTTGGGAAATCCAGTCCCTCCCCAGACCTGTGGACCTACAGGTCACCCTTGGAAATGTTTAACAGCTGCAGCCATTCACCTTCAAAAACTTTGAAAGTTGCAAAGTTGCTGAAAGGGTGCAAGTTCTGTGCCTGCAATGGGGCAGATTGCAGCTGTTTCAAGGCTGGACGCTTTACAACAACTCTCAAGCTTTGTATGCCATCATACCATCCTGGAAAAAATTACATCCTCTAGCCAATAATTAGCCAGTCCAAGTAAAATCCATGTCTCTCTGCTGCTGCCGATATGGTACAAGTTCGGGATTCACCTTTGGCCCGAATGTTGAGATCCTGATCTAAAATGCAAAGACCCATCCCAGTTCAATAAATGCAGTCAAACTTCCCATAAAATTTTCTTGCGGTTTGTACAATATGGACTGGATTTCCCTTACATCTACTGAAAATGAGTGAATGAAAAGTTGCTATTATAATTAAAACGTAGAATCAGAAGGGGATTAAAATATATTAGTAGTTAAATTAAGTCATAAACTTATTTTAAAGGAATATCATGCACTACTTCTGGTTAAGTTGACATTGAAACCTTTTTGCTATTTACAAGTGAAAAAAGTACTTGCTTCTGATGCTGCAATCCATTGTAAAATAATAGCGTGTAACTTGTAGATACAGTTCCAACATTCTCGTCGTCTTTTGTTCCCTTTGTTTTATAGGAATGCCACACAGACACAGCTGATATCAATGCCAAGTGTAAAGTATAAATGAGGCTTTCTAAATAGTGGGAAAAAGAAGGCAATACTGGGAGAACTTTAGAAACCATTCTTTTGGCCTCAGCCGTAGTATTGTGTCCACTCGAGACAGCATGCCTCAGGAAGGAGGTCAAGGAAAGGATGAAGCAAAAAAAACTAAAATCAGTAAAACTAGTGTATGAAACATTCTGACTCGCGCCGTATGCTTTAAATTGGAGGACCGGCACAACCAATATGCTCATTTCCAGTATGTCATTTCAAGCAATTATTTTATTGGTTTTTCCCTGTCTGGGTGGGAGAGTGATTTTATAGAATGTCATCAGAACTTAAGGATATCAAGCACAGAGATATGGGGGATTGTTCTCCTCAAAACAGAGAAGGTTAAAAGAAAATTTAACAGAGGTGTTGAAAATTTTGATAAGGTAATCAGGGAGAAACTGGTTTCACTGGCAGGAAGATCGGTGACTAAACAACACAGATTCAAACATAATTTTTAAATGGGAATTGAATCGTGCAAATTTGTGGGGCTAAATGGATAGTGCAGCAGAGTGGTACTTATCACAACACTTTCAGAAAGCTAGCACAGGTTTAATGGGCAAAAGGACATCCTGCTGTGCTGCGTGAATCATTGAATGAAGATCTTATTTTCTAACGTCTGAGGGAACTGAGAGCCTCTTCCAGCAGTGGTTTTCCAAAGCTGCTCTAAAAGCAGAAATGCTGATGACAGCAAACAATCTTTTGCATCTGCAGCTGTTTTTCTTTTGTCCCCACTGCTGTAATTCAGCACCAAAAATGTAAAGGAACAAAGTGGGTACAATTGGGATAACAAGCATGGGGCTGGATGAACACAGCAGGCCAAGCAGCATCATAGGAGCAGGAAAACTTGACGTTTCGGGACTAGACCCTTCATCAGAAATGGGGGAGGGGAAGAGGGTTCTGAAATAAATAGGGAGAGAGGGGGAGGCGGATAGAGGATGGATAGAGGAGAGGATAGGTGGAGAGGAGGCAGACAAGTCGAAGAGGCGGAGATGGAGCCAGTAAAGGTGAGTGTAGGTAGGGGGGTAGGAAGGAGATAGGTCAGTCCAGGGAGTACGGACAGGTCAAGGGGGCGGGATGCTGTTAGTAGATCGAAGATGGGGGTGTGGCTTGAGGTGGGAGGAGGGGATAGGTGAGAGGAAAAACAGGTTAGGGAGGTGGAGATGAGCTGGGCTGGTTTTGGGATGCGGTTGGGGGGAGGGGAGATTTTGAAGCTTGTGAAATCCACATTGATACCATTGGGCTGCAGGGTTCCCAGGCTGAATATGATTTGCTGTTCCTGCAGCCTTCGGGTGGCATCATTGTGGCATTGCAGGAGGCCCAAGATGGACATGTCATCTGAGGAATGGGAGGGGAGTTGAAATGGTTTGCGACTGGGAGGTGCAGTTGTTTGTTGCGAACTGAGCGCAGGTGTTCTGCAAAGCGGTCCCCAAGCCTCCGCTTGGTTTCCCTGATGCAGAGGAAGCCACAACGGGTACAGCGGATGCAGTATACCACATTGGTAGATGTGCAGGTGAACATCTGCCTGATGTGGAAAGTCTTCTTGGGGCCTGGGATTGGGGTGAGGGAGGAGATGTGGGGGCAGGTGTAGCACTTCCTGTGGTTGCAGGGAAAAGTGCCGGGTATGGTGGGGCTGGAGGGGAGTGTGGAGCCCCCACACCTCCTCCCTCACCCCAATCCCAGGCCCCAAGAAGACT
>JAHRHZ010000111.1:24400865-24435526 GCA_024137785.1 Ginglymostoma cirratum | reverse complement strand
CCCTTGACCTGTCCATCCTCCCTGGACTGACCTATCTCCTCCCTACCCCCCTACCTACACTCACCTTTACTGGCTCCATCCCCGCCTCTTCAACTTGTCTGCCTCCTCTCCACCTATCCTCTCCTCTATCCATCCTCTATCCGCCTCCCCCTCTCTCCCTATTTATTTCAGAACCCTCTTCCCCTCCCCCATTTCTGATGAAGGGTTTAGGCCCGAAACGTCAAGTTTTCCTGCTCCTATGATGCTGCTTGACCTGCTGTGTTCATCCAGCCCCATGCTTGTTATCTCGGATTCTCCAGCATCTGCAGTACCTTTTATCTCAGTTCCATTGATCCAGGTTCACAAAGAAGTCCTGTTTGCCTTGCTTTTGCTGATGGTGCTTTGCTGTAAGGTGCTGAAGGTGCTGTTCCATCTCAAGAACATCCTCATGTTCTTGCTTGGCACAAAACTGCAGTTCTGATGGATCCCCAGTGTCCATCTTGTAGACTTGGTGCACCCTCCAGTTGCTTGGAGCAGAAATTCTGAGAATCAAATGGCATCCTATGTCTGGACAGCATCACTATAAAGTACCAGACATGAACAATATGGAAAGCTATTATGGAGGGGACGTCCTATGGCTGTTGTTGGACTAAGTGGAAGAAGGAATTTGCATTGCAGATACACTGGACAGTATAATACACTGTTCTGACTTCCAACACCGGACAGCATATAGTGTCACTGCCCCTCTCCTGTCTGCATGCTATTCCATGAAAAATGAGCGACTGTGGCGTTCCTGCATTTTGCCACATTGTGGGGGCACCTATGTCTGGAAACTCCAGTAAGGGATAGCTCCACATCTGTTATAGATTGATGCCAGTTCAGATGCACATATTCCTTACCTACATGTGTGCAGTGGCTAAAGGGACAAGCACAATTTCTGTGCCTGGATCCATTTGGATTGGCTCCAATGAACCTAAGTGGTCATTATCGGAAACAAAGCAGCTCCTCACTCATGTGATCATTCATCAGTCATCAGTCGAATGATACACAAATAACGTTTGAACAGCGTTCTCTAAACACTGATTGTCAATGACACCCCTTCCTCTATTATCTCTTTTCCTCCAATGTTCTATTGTCTTCCCTTTTCATGTTGAATTGCATCCCCTTCGCAAATTTTATCCCCTCTAAGTACCAGCATGCTTCCTCCAAACACTCCGTCCCCACAACTGATTTCCCCAGATTTCCTCCTGCAGCAGTGATAATTCCAATGATTTGTCTGTGGACAGGGATCCAAAACTTACTTTGACCCGCCTTTGTGACTGACTTAAAGAGACAGTCTTGACTGATGAATGAACAGATCATTGACTGACATCTGTGCAGCTACTTGACTGAATTAGCAGAAATCCCTAGACTACTTGAACTGGACCTGCAGGTTTGAGCTTGGTCCCAAATGGCTGACTGACCATGTGTAAGCCCCTGGACTGATTTCAGACTCTGACCTTGGCCTTCTGTGTCAGTAGCCCCTGCCTGCAAGTTCTCTGAAATAACCTGACTGACAATTTACACCTCTTAGACACTGAGCCAAGGCCATTTGGCTGAAATCCCATGCAGTATGTTTGCTACATAAGTGCTGCCACGTAGTGCAGGAGCACTGATATAGCAGAGTGCCATACTGAGGCATGCCAACTCCTTTGACTGATCTCTGCTGACAATCACGCCAAGCAGTCTGGCTTTGTGTCGGTGCTAAACAGTGAGGCAATGCAGAATGACTACAGACTTTTATATTCTGAATGAGGCGGCAAAGCGCAAAAAGGAAAAGTGAGATTAAGATGGTATAAGCATCCAAGGAGGCTAGTCAATCCAAGTGCCAAAAGAGCAGGCAAAGAGACCTAAGATATATCCTGGTCGAATCCATGACATGGGTGCTTGTCCCTGGTGCAAAGTGGTTGTTGAAGTTATGGTTAGAGGGGTAATTGAAGGATGGGGAGACAATGCTATATGTTATCAGAAATACGCTGCACCGATTCCTTTTCTCGGATCTTCTTTGGGTAGATTTACTCAACCGACCCTTCTTATTCTATTTGTCTCCGGACTTTACTGGCTTTAAGTGGTGAAGGATTAACCACGCGTAAGGCTTCAGCAGTAGATGCACGTACTTGAGCACCAATTATTTCATAATAGTAAGATAACTGGTAGAATAGATTAAAACTGAACAACTACTTTAAGACTATTTAAGAAACTTTGTTATCTCCCAAAGGTGTTCTATGGCTGTACATGATAACGTTGACTAACAACAAAATGACTAATTTAGAACTGATTAGCTCCTCCCAGAGACAGTAATTTACATATTTGTAGGTGGAGCTGTTCAAAGCTTCCAAGTTAACTCTTTCAGGCCAACAAGCCATTACAACAGTACAGAGTGGGAGATGTGAGACCGTTGTATTTCTATTTCATACTGCAGATTTTCTCAAATTTGCAGATGTCAGTAAACTTGAAGTTGCATTCAAATCAAAAGCAGAAATTGCTAAATCAATAAAATGCAGTAAATAAGTGAAGTGGACATTGACGGATGGCATTTAATGCAAGAAAATCTAAAATATTTCGGATAGTAAGAAAAATAAGCAATGAACGGGATCAACAAGCTGAAGGTGAAAGAAAGCTAGGAGAGTTAGCAGGCTCAAATGGACAAAACTGATCATCCAAATAATGCAGCAATTAACAAAACCAAAGAAATGTTGAACTACATAGGAGTGTCGAATGCATTAGTAATCAAACTAGAAAATGCTCTGTCGAGGCGAGGGAGACATTTAGATACAGTGAATAAAGGATTGTTGTTAGGGATCCAAGTTATAAAGAAAGGTGTAAAGGAACTGTGCTTCTTACTCTGAAATAGATGTGATTGAGAGGTATACAAAATAATAACTATGTAGGAGATAGAAAAGGATAATCTAAAAATAAACAGACAAAAGCGTACAAGGTTTCAAACTAATGAAAGGTAACATTTAGATTACAATTAGGCGATGGTTCTTCACACTGCAAATGATCAACATTTGGAATACATCATTGAGTTGAAACTGTACAGAAAAACCTATTTAGCATAGAATGTGCTGGAACAAGTGACAAAGTGTCGGGCCTCATTTCTAGGTGTCTAATAATACTATACCGCAAACAGAGTATTACCTGCCCCCACACCTCCTCCCTCACCCCAATCCCAGGCCCCAAGAAACCTTTCCACATCAGGCAGATGTTCACCTGCACATCTACCAATGTGGTATACTGCATCCGCTGTACCTGTTGTGGCTTCCTCTACATCAGGGAAACCAAGCGGAGGCTTGGGGACCGCTTTGCAGAACACCTGCACTCAGTTCGCAACAAACAACTGCACCTCCCAGTCGCGAACCATTTCAACTCCCCCTCCCATTCCTCAGATGACATGTCCATCCTGGGCCTCCTGCAATGCCACAATGATGCCACCCGAAGGCTGCAGGAACAGCAAATCATATTCAGCCTGGGAACCCTGCAGCCCAATGGCATCAATGTGGATTTCACAAGCTTCAAAATCTCCCCTCCCCCAACCGCATCCCAAAACCAGCCCAGCTCATCTCTACCTCCCTAACCTGTTTTTCCTCTCACCTCAAGCCACACCCCCATCTCCCATCTACTAACATCATCCTACCCCCTTGACCTGTCCGTCCTCCCTGGACTGACCTATCTCCTCCCCACCCCCCTACCTACACTCACCTTTACTGGCTCCATCCCCGCCTCTTCGACTTGTCTGCCTCCTCTTCACCTATCCTCTTCTCTATCCATCCTCTATCCGCCTCCCCCTCTCTCCCTATTTATTTCAGAACCCTCTTCCCCTCTCCCATTTCTGATGAAGGGTTTAGGCCCGAAACGTCAAGTTTTCCTGCTCCTATGATGCTGCTTGACCTGCTGTGTTCATCCAGCCCCATGCTTGTTATCTTGGATTCTCCAGCATCTGCAGTACCTTTTATCTCATGTTCTGTGTGTACTTTTATTTATGTCTGCAAGTGTGATACAAGAAGCAAATGTATTTATTTACCTACAGGGGTGAAGAAAACATGATTTATGAGAAAGCAATACAAAACTCAGGACGTTCTGCCTTCAGCTTGCTTGCTAACCCTTTCTGTTGGTGTTCAAGATGAAAAACCAGTGTCGGTAGTTCTTCAAACTGACTGCACCATTGATTACTGCATGTGCTGAATTTCTCTTTGCGATCACGAGGTTTTTTTTCCAGGCACAGGAATAGGTTAAAGTGGTCTGGGACAAAACAGAAATCGCTAGAGAAACTCAGCAGTGCCCATGGGAAGAAAGTCCAGTGATTTCCAATGAAAGGGGAGAGGTGAATGGATAGGTGGAGATGGCGTCCAGAGAGAGAGGGAGACATATGAGAGGGGTAGATAAACAAGGAGATTTTGAATAGCAGGAGTGTAGTACAGAAGAAAAGATCAATGAATGGTAAAGAGCTAAGAGTAAGAGAGGATACATGAGCTGTACTGAATGCAAACCCTATAATGTCATAATGGGCCCAGGAGTGCCTGAGAGTGGGTGTTCAAAGCATAGATGTAGTAAACAGGACTGGGTGTGAGGTGTATAAAAAAGAACATGGAAGGGTGGAATCAGGCTCTAAAGTTATTCAACTCAATGTTGAGTCCTCGAGGCTGCAGGTCCCCAAGTGGAAAATGAAATGTTCTTTGAGTTTGTGCTGAGGCTCACAGAAACACTGCAATAGGCCTGCAATGTTGGCCAGGGAACATGGTGCTCTGAGGGTGTAAACAGCTGGAAGCTCAGGGTTATTTTTTCGGACAGGGGCGTAGGTATTCTACAAAGCTTTTGCCCAGTCTATGTTTCATCTTCCCAACGCACAGGATGTACATTGTATGCAATGTACATTGCGAGCAACAAATACAGTAGACCAGATTGAATGAAGTACAGGTAAATTGCTGCTTCACCTGGAAGGTATATCTGGGGCCTTGGACAGCGAGGAGGTAAACAGGCAGATGTTACACTTGCTGCAATTGCATGGCAAAGTGCCATGGGGGTGTGAGGTGGTGTTGGAAGTGGAGAAGATGGGCATCAGAGTATCCCAGAGGGAACAGTTCTTGTGGATTGCTAACAAGGGAGGGGAGAGAATTTATGTCTGGTCATGGTACCTCCTGGAGGTGACGGAAATGGTGGCTTTTTACAATCCTTTGGATGCAGAGGCTGATGGTATGTGGAGCGGGGACCCTATCCTTGTTGTGAAAGGGAAAAAGAGTGAGGCCAGAAGTGAGGGAGCTTGTTGCTTTTATTTTAGTTCTTTAACTAAAAGCTATAAGCGGCACACTTCTGGATGGAAAAATATTGTCCATGTCAGGTAAAACTCAGAAAAATGGACAATAATATGAAAAGTAAAAATCATACAATCTGATCCAAAAGTATACAACTGATTTCCTGCACTTACATCATCTTTCTTTTCATCAAATTGTTTTCTCTCATCTCTTTCTTTGTTTTAACTTACTCTGTTCTTTCCCCTTTGGAAGTGCTATAGTAGATTATTCAACAGAGAATGAATTGAACCAGACTGTTTCGTGAATCGTACTAAAAATTTCTAGAAAGATTCCTGAAAGCAATTTAGTGTCAAGAAATGGAACTAGCTGGGTTGAGACATTTCAAAGGGTTTTTTTTTGCATTTTTTCAGTAATTGATATGATTTCTACTTCTACATACCTATCTTCAATGTCTCTAAAGTAGAAGTAGGTAGATTTTCAAGTACCAAATGAATTAACGATTATTGACGATATGTAGGAATGCACAGTCGAGGTTAAAAACCGATTAGTCATGATCTTATTGAATGAAGGAGCAGACTTGAAGGGCCAAGTGACCAGCTGTTGTTCCTGTTTTCTAAGAAAGTTGCCTTTGCCTGGTGAGAAGCTATAATAGTCACTTCGAGAAGGTACCAAACAGAAACTAGCATTTGTGGGACCTATCTTTAATTTATTATTTCTCGCAACCTGAACAGTTAGCTGCAGAACTTTAGTCCAGCAGCTGAATTGCACATCTAATAACAATTGTGCAATGCTACTGTCTCCCAGTTGAATGATAATCTAATTGAATGGTAGAACAGGATGAAGGGGCTGAATGGCCTAGTCTTGTACCTCTGTTCCTGTGTTTATATAGATCTAGGAAGAGTTAAAGAGAGGAAATTATGGAACAAGGCTATATTATAGAAGGGTTAAAATCTCTTATGTTGAACTCTTATAAATTTTGCTTCCCCAAAGTTCTGACAAAGAATCATCTCCACTCAAAACATTAGCTTGCTCTTTTTCCACTAATGCTGTCTGACCCAATGTGATTTCCTGCACTTTTTGTTTTCAGTAGAGATTCCAGCATCTGGAGTAATTTGTCCCAGCATTTAATTTCTTTGAACAGGAGTGAAGAATTTGCATTGCTTTCTAGAATGGCTTTGCTTCTCTTCTATACGTGTCTCCATTATTCCCTGCACTCCATATCCCAATCCCCTACCAAAACAGTTTAAATCACCATCAATCACACTCTAAAATCTCTGCAAGTCTCTTGATTGAGTTCCAGTCCTACTTGCCCCACAAAACAGCTCCTGGGACCCATGAATCTAAAGCCCTCCCTCTTGCTCAACTCTTCAGTCACAGGTTCATCTATACTACACACCTATTCCTAAACCAGCATGTGGCACCAGGAGTAATCCAGATACTACAACCTTTTGAATCTGCTATCCAGCTCCCTGAACTCTTGTTGTGGGACTTCATAACAGTATTCTTTTCTTTAAGTAAGGTAAACAGGGACAGATAACATTGTGCACCTCTACCAAATCATTGCTCATTTTAATTTACTCAAAATGAAAAATCCTAGCTTCTCCAATATAATCGTGCAAGTAAATCCCTCATTGCTGAAAGCATTCTGGTAAAGCTCCTCTCCCTGTCAAGTACACGTGCATTCTTGCTAAAAATTGTGACTAGAACTGGATCTAGCCAGAGATTTATAAAGGTTCAGCATAACTTTCCATGCTTTTTGTTCATGACCTCTATTTATGAAGCCCAATTTCAATATATTTATTTATCCATTGTTCCCTAATCCTACCAGCCTTACCTTTTACTCTAACAGGAACATAATGACTCTGAACTCTTGTTATCCCATTTTTGAAAGCCTCCCACTTGTTAGATGTTCCCTACCGACAGACAGACCATTCAACTTTTGAAAGTTCTTGTCTCCAACCATTAAAATTTGCCTTACTCCAGTTAAAAATTTTAGCTGTTACGGAAGGCCTATCCTTTTCTGTAAATATTTCAAAACTAATAGAATTATGATCACTGGACCCAAAGTGTTCCCCTATTATCATCTCAGTCATTTGCCCTGCCTTATTATGCAAGACAAGCTCAAGTTCTGCTCCTTCCCTAGGAAGGAACATTTAAATGTTGATAAAATTTTCTTGATCACGTTTAACAAATTCTTTACCATCCAAACCTTTCACACTATAGTAGTCTCAGTCAATGTTTAGAAAATTAAAGTCCTAAGATGTGCACGTTAGGCGGATTGGCCATACCCATAGTGTTCAGGGATGTGGAGGTTGGTTGCATTAGCCACGGGAAATGCAGGGTTACAGGGATAGGGTAATGGGATGGGTCTTGGTGGGAAGCTGCTCAGAGGGTCGGTGTAACTACTTGGGCCGAATGGCCTGTTTCTGCACTGCAGAGATTCTACGATTACAACAATTTTAATACATCATCCACACCAGTTAGCAGACAGCCGATTGTCTTGTAGATCAAACAAGAATTGAACAATGACTGTTCTGTCATTAAATACATCTCCAATTTCTGCCAGAGCAAGACAATACAAGTAAACAGTCTTTCCTCTGTGCTAGACTTGTATATGGAGTTAATCATGGAGATAATCATGGATGTCAGGAATTGGAGTCTCCGTTATGATGAATTGACAACAGGTAAAGTGAAAATTGCATTATGTCTGATATTTAAAAAAGGATTGTGATGAAAAATGAATGCCCTTTTTCCAATTTCCAAATGCATATATAACAGCAGTTTCAATCTAGTTGTGTGAATTATCCGAGGTTTATCACCTTTCTTCCTCACTTTGGCAGTAAATAAAATGCATTTTATTTGAATCTGATAAATCTCATACAACAGCATAAGCAATGTTTTATATCTCAGACATGGGTTTGTCAGTGACCAAAACGCAACTAGACCGAAAGCAGAAATTGCTGGTGAAACTCAGTCTGTCTGCCCGAAACTAAGGGAAGAAAGCAGACTTAACATTAGGAGTCCACTGATTCCAACTGAAAACTGCTTTCATTTGATTATACGGTCCTGGTAAAAACATTTAAGACCTCAAATGCCTTGGTAGTTGAGTTGTGCCAGAAGAACTGATATGTGTGAGGGAAAGGTTCTGTGCTTTTTTGATCCCATGGACAACATAACTAAACAGAATCATCTGAGCATTATATCCTCCAAAGACATTCTTAAGACATTGGTAACTAATGTTAAATGATTCTATCAGGCCCCTAGGTTACAGCAAAAATATAAGGTTTCATCAAAATGATCAGTTTTACTTTAATGGAAATTGATAATACGATACATACAATTTATACAAGGTGGACGGTCAGAATGGGAGGGCATCTAATCTTTCTTAATAAAGGTAACATTTTTTTACCAGACCATAGAGCTGCTTTCTCATTACAGAGAGACAACTGGTCGTGGTTTAACCCGAGGGTCACCACACCTCAGGCGAGAGGATAGGTTAAGCTGGAGAGTCCTTCATGGTGATCTCAGTTTGTGTGGGGAAATTAATGCACTCTGTTGGTGTCATTCTGCATTGCAAACCAGTCATCTGGCCAACTGAGCTAACTGCTCTCCACTTCCATAATACCAATCTAAGATTACACCTTGAAATTACATGGCAAAACATATTAGTGAAATATACTAAGTTGTCCGTCAAAATATTCTTTTACCATTTTGACAAAACGTTGCAAATAAAGAGAATGAGATAAAATAAACACTTCCTTTTATATAGCATCCATTATAACCTGAGAAGGACCTCCACCTAATTAAATGATCTTCAAGTGTAATCCCTGTTGTATTAGAAAATCATGACTGTCAATAAACACACAGCAAGATCCTATATATCGTCATATAAAAACGAGTAAATAAACTGCTTTTGTTATGTTAATTGAGATAAAATATTGGCCAGGATGTCTTCCTTTTTCTTGAAATAATAAATACTACCTGAGACAGCAGACAATGGTTTTGCTTTAATGTTTCATCTGAAAGATGTTAATACTTTTAACATTGCAATAAAAATAATGGGCAAAGGAGTTTCATATTTCTACCTTAATTCATGAGTTCCCAGAATTCTATTATTAGTTTAATGTAAAATAGATGCAATGTCATTATAGATCTATGAAAATCATTCGTGTACATATTTCCATTTTTAAAAAATCATTAATTCATGGAATTGGGCTTCACTTGCTGGTCTACCATCCCTGGTTGCCTTTGAGAAGTTGAACTGCCTTCTTGACTGCTGCAGTTCACTTGGTGTAGGAAGATACACAACGCTGTCAAGGAAGGAGTTTCAGGATTTTGACCCAGCGATCCTGAGGAACAGTGATAAATTTTAAAGTCAGGATGGTGAGTATCTTGAAAGGGAACTTGCAGGTGGCATTGTTCCCATTCCTTCTGTTCTGAATCCCATTAGCTCCAGCTTTGCTAGGACTCCTTGATGCACCACTTGGTTAAATGTAGCCCTGATATCGATCATCATCACTCTTACCTCACCTCTGGAATTCAGAACTTTGCCCATGCTTGAACTAAAATTGTCATCATGTCAGGAGCTGAGTGGACATTGTAGAACACAGATTGAGCATTAATGACATAATGCCATAGAGGTCTATGGCATAGAAAAAGGTCTTTTGGCCCATTGAATCTGAGCTGGTCAAAATCAACCAACTAACTATTCTAATCCCATTTTCCAGCAAAATCAGTAATTGAGTTATTCCAAAGGAAGTGTTGCTTGTTAGCACTGTGGATGACACCTTTCATCGCTTGACTGATCTTCACTTTGCTCATTTTTCCTGTGTTAATTTTGTGCCTATTTTCCATATCAAAATCTGGATTTTTTTGTGTCCGTTTGCTAGCACTGTTTCAAAATAAAACAAGATTTCATTTTTTAAAAAATGAATATCTGTGTGAATCATGACAGTGAGTGATTTGAACTTCGGCTAAGCTTACCGTTAAGTTTAAAGTTATTGGTTGGCCAGTTTTGTATTTGGAAACAAACTGACGCACAAAGTTTTTTTTAGAATTTATTTTTAAACTTAGATTTATACATGGAGACACAGTCCATTGTGGTCTATAATATTTACTTAAGTATCCGGAGTAGTGTCTAAATTATAAAAACATATTATAGCCTAAACAAAGCTGGAATTCAAAATAAAATGTTTGACCACTTGAAGAAATAGCAGCCTTGAAATTATAATGTGGGAAGCACATTCATTTGAAATTAAATTTCTTCTAAATAGGTTGAAGCCTTCATTAAAATAGCCATTAAAATAATTTTAGATGAAACATAAACATTGTCTCTTGGGGTTTCAACTGGAAATCTTTTGCACATTTATTTTTGTGATACTTAATTATACCTAGACTTTTCACCAGAAAATGCAACTTTAATTTCATATCCCCAATTTTCATCAGGTTTGCATCACTAAGTTAGTAATGATAACCATGTGGCCTTACATCCCGAATTGGGACCTCCTGACTCGGAGCTAGGGATACTACAATTGCACCGCAACTTGGACCATGACAGGTTCAAGAACATTGCTTTTTAATCAATCTGTTTGAACAAGATACAGCAAACTTCCATTACCAACACATTCTAAGGTAAGACTTTAAACCAGACCTTCTGGATCAGCATTTGAGTACTACCACTGAGCCACAAGATGCTTTTAAGAACATATGCACTTTCTTTGATTTTGCAGTAAACTTTCTGGTTAGTACAGAGATTAGATCCTTGACTTTGGCACCATTAGTGTCACATACTAATAGCTTTTTGAGCTAAGTGATTGTCAACTGGTACTTTTGCATTTAGTATGTCATTAAACTTGACACAGAAGGCTATGGTTAGTATCTAGCAGCATTGTGCATTTTAAGGAGATGATTAATGTTAATGCCAACTTGATTTGAGAGATCTTAAAAATGATAAAATTTAACTTCTTGCCTCTTTTTAGTCTAACAATTTGAAGAGGGATCGCTATTTTTAAGTGGATTTTGAGCTTCCACTTTTTACCTGGAAGGAGAACATATCAAAATTTCATGCAAACACTTATGACTAAACATGATTTTCTTTAGATAGATAACTTATGCTTGAAGTTACTAAAAAGTTTGCCTGTTTCTAGTTTTGATGACAAAAAGGAAATCTCAATATTTTTATGTTACTCTATCTCCTCAGTAGAACCTATCAAAAGTGAATTGTAGCTCCCAAGGGTTTTGCTTGTGTTCTTTTCCTCTCCCAATATTAATTTTCATGGCGAGAGTTTTCCTAGACCCTCTGACACCAACTTGGAGACAGCATTGATTTCACTCCTCTTAAAAGCAAATGAAAATGCATACAATGTGGTGAAGATTAGCCAGAAGGCAGGGGATTGGCAAGCTTTTAAAACACAGTAGAACCAACTGAAAAAAAGCAATAAGGGGGATAGAGATAGTAGGAACTGCAGATGCTGGAGAATCTGAGATAACAAGGTGAAGAGCTGAATGAACACAGCAGGCCAAGCAGCATCAGAGGAGCAGGAAAGCGGACGTTTCAGGTTTAGTTCTGAAGAAGGGTCTAGGCCCAAAACGTCAGCTTTCCTGCTCCTCTGATGCTGCATGGCCTGCTGTGTTCGTCCAGCTCAGAACCTTGTTATCTGAATGAGGGAGATAAGCTAGTTAGTAATTTAAAAGAAGATTGCAAGAGTTTTATTTTAAAAAGATATATAGAATGTAAGAGAAAGGCAAGAATGGACATTGGACCATTGGAAAATGAGGCCCGGAGAAATAGTAATGGGCAATAAAGAAATGGTAGAGGAACTGAACAGGAATCTTCTATCAGTCTTCATAGGGGAAGACACCAGTAGCATTCCAGAACTTCAAGAGAGTCAGGAGCAGAGGTTGAGTGTAGTGGCCATCACTAAGGAAAAGGTGTTGGGGAAGCTGAAAGGTGTAAAGGTGGATAAATAACCTGAAGCAAATGGACTACAGCCCAGAGTTCTGAAGGAGATAGCTGGGGAGATTGTAGAGATATTGGTGGTGAACTTTTTAATGAATCATTTGAGTCAGGGTGGGTCGCAAAGGACTGGAAAATAGCTAATGCAACATTTAAGATGGGAGGGAGGTAGACAATAAGAAATTATAGGCTGGTTAGCCTGACCTCAATCCTTGGTAAGATTTTAGAATTCATTGCTAAGGATGAAATCACAGGGTACTGTGAATTGTAAAATATAGCTGAGCCAGTATAGCTTTATCAAGGGGAGGTCAAGCCTGACAAATCTAGGAGAATTCTTTGAGGAGGTGATGACCAGACAAAGGAAAGCCAGTGGACATGATCTATTTGGATTTCCAGAAGACCTTTGAAGAAGTGTTGCACAGGAAGCTACTAAACAAGATTAGAGCCCACAGTGTTACAGGCAAAATACTGACATGGACAGAGGATTGCTGACTGTCAGAATACAGACAGTGAGGACAAAGGCACCTTTTTCAGGATGGCAGCCAGTGGCTAGTGAAATTCTGCAGGTGTCAGTATTGGGACCACAACTATTCAGGTAATACATTAACGATCTGGATGAAGGAGCTGAGAGCATTGTTGCTAAATTTGCAGATGACAAAAAGATAGATGGCGGAACAGGTGATGTTGAGGAGGTGGGAAGGTTGTAGAAGGATTTGAACAGGCTAAGAAAGTGGGCAAAGAAGTGGCAGATGGAATACAATGTGGGAGAGAGTTAGGTTCTGCATTTAGGTAGGAAGGATAGTGGCAGAAAAAATGTAATAAATGGCTTTGGAAATCTGAAGCACAAAGGGACTTGGGACTCCTAGTTCAGGATTCTCTTAAGGTTCAGTTGACAGTTAGGAAAGCAAATGCAATGCTAGCATTCATTCCAAGAGGGCTAGTGTACAGTAGCAGGGATGTACTGCTGAGGCTGTATAAGGCTGTAGTCAGACTGTATTTGGAATATTGTGACCAGTCTTGGGACTTGTACTTAAGGAAGGATGTGCTGACCTTGGAGGAGGTTGAAAAGAGGTTTATAAGAATGATCTCGGGGATGAAGGGATTGCCATACAAGAAGCAGTTGAGGACTTTGGGTTTGTACTCGGAGTTCAGAAAGATGAGGAGGAGCTTATTGAAACTTACACAATACTGACAGACCTGGCTAGGTTGTATGTGAAGAAAAAGTTTCCACAAGTAGGAGAGACTAGGGCACAACCTCAAAGTGAAGGGATGACAATTTAGAACTGAGATGTGGAGGAATTTATTCAGCCAGAGGGCGGTGAATCTGTGGAACCCATTGCCACAGAAGGCTATGAAGGCCAAGTCATTGAGTGTACTTGATTAGTTAGTGGATCAAAGATTATGAGGAGAATGCAGTTGAGAAGCATTTCAGCCATGTTAAATGATGCAGCAGACTCAATGGGCTGAATGGCCTAATTCTGCTCCTATATCATATAAACTCACTCTTTAACCTGAGCAGGAGCTCTCAGACAAGCTGCAACTTGTCTCTCTGTTTATAGGGAAACCTGTAACCTGACTTTAAATAGCTCCCTCTACTGTCTTCTCCATAGCAACAGAAAACATACGAGCCTTAGATCAGTTATCTTCGTTCTCCACCTTCTTTCACCTTAAGTGAAGGTTGCAAACATTAAGGTGTATTAGCATTGCATTTGCTTTCCTAACTGTCAACTGAACTTTAAGAGAATCCTGAAGTAGGAATCCCAAGTCCCTTTGTGCTTCAGATTTCCAAAGCCTTAAAACTATTATACGAACATTAACGTACACCATATTTCTCCATATTTTTGCTCTCTCTTAACAAAGCTATTTTCCTGTCTTTACTGCACTTTCTCCACTTGATTTGACTTTGAGAAACAAAGGAAGGACTGAGAAAAAGGGCGAGTTAAAGTGGGTGAATTCAATCAACCTTCAAATCTTATAGGTTAAGGAGACGCACCCCTCTGTTCTGTTGCTTGTAAAGTTTCTGGATTCCTTGTTGTTTGCCACACTGTGCCTTCCAGCAACTTTACAGGCTAAACATGCACGAACAAGTCCAAAATTCTGGATATAGTATGCGAGCCCCTGTTCTGGTATATTGTGGCCCACCAAGGCAACGAAAGAAATGTCAAACCTTTGTTCCACATTGCCACTGGGTGGCTATAACCTGTAACTGTTACCATGTTAATGGGAATGTCCTATTAAAAATGTGACAAAGGAGCTATCCCTAGATATGAAATAGCTATGTTCACAACGAGCTTTCGAATTTTCAGGAAGAATCTTAACACCCCACAGGATATTAGTGACAGGCAAGATGGGGTTACAGTGATAATTTCCTAATATGGGAGTGGATCAGCCTCTAGTTTTATGCCTCACTTTATTCTCCTTTCAAAGCACAATGAGGATGAAAAGCAATGTACATAATGGGGAACTAGTCTTCCAACCCTGCCTTTTTGCTGGCTTTTGCCATGACTTTTACGCTTGGTTTAAAATTACACCTTGTAGCTTTTGGTTTCTGTAGCCATCTTGCCTCTCTTGTTGTCTGGGGAAGGTCTGTCCAGTCTGGGAATGAAAATGCAGGGAATAGTGTTGAATGTTATGTAGTGTTAAAGCACAGTTTTACCTATGGCCTGAAAACCTGCCATTTCTCCCTTCAACATCACTATTTACAAGGTGTTGTCATGGCAGCTGTTGCTTTCCAATGTGTTAGCAAATGCTGATTCTTGGCTTTGTAGTCACAATGGTGCTGTTTTCAGTATTAGATTATTTTAAATCCAATCTTATCTTTCTTCTCTAAGTCTCTTTCTGCAATACTGCAGTGCTGATGTATTGCTGAATAGTGGCACCTATTGATTAGAGGAAGGCTGAAAATCACAGTATCTTCCACATTATCTACCAAGGAAGCCGTTACAATGTGAGTTTTGCGGGTGGGGTGCAGATGGCTCTCTAATTCCAGTAGTGCATATTATTGGTAATGGAGAAGTATAGTGTGAATATAAAGTACATTATTGGATATCCTAGCAATGAATTGCAGTAAATTACTGGTCTTGCCAGATTACATATAAAAGCTACAGTCACCAGCCAAATAGATATCCAAATAGATAGTGTTTTTATTTTTAACTGTTGACAGCACCAACAAGCACAGAAAAGTGGAACATAAAAAGAAAATTAAAATAGAGTTAATCCTTGTTTTGAATAGATATTTTCTACCTTTACAAGTTAGACATGCTTAGTATAGCCTACTGGTTATGAAAATCTTCTTCCTAGTTCCACAAGGCTTTCAAATCACTACTTCCAAAAAGTTATAACTTAGAAAGCACAATGGTTGTTCATAGAAAAATAACAAATGAGAGGTATCAATGTTTTTCTAATGAGTTCACTCTTTCTACAGATAGAGGTTACCATTATGATTCTGCGTTAAGTTCTATTAAGTCTATTAAGTCCTTAAATATCAAAAGACTTCATGAAATTTCTATTAACTTTAAAAAAAATTATTCACAGGATGTGGACGTCATTGGTTGGGCAACATTCATTGCCTATCTCTAATTGCCCAGAGGCAGATAAGAGTTGACCATATTGCCGTGGGCCAAAGTTATATGTAGGTCAGACCAGATAAGGATGGCAGTTTCCTTCCCTAAAGGACACTGGCGAGCCAGATGGCTTTTTTTTCCTGACAATCGATAATAGTTTTAAGGTCATCATTAAAATTTTAATTCCAGATTTATATTGAATTCAAATTCCACCACCTGCCATGACAGGATTCAAACTCTGGCACCCAGGACACTAGCTGGGTCTCTGGATTAATAGTTGAGCAACAATGCCACTAGGCCATCACTTCCCCAATTATTGTAAATTCTTACAAAATATAATGATACATTTTAAAACTGATTTTAACAAACTCAACACAATTTCATAGATACTGCCAAAAGGTCACATTTCATAGCTTTAAGAAGTTAGATTAAAATTGCACACCGACAATATAGAAGCTGTATTTCTTTAAAAATCTTTACACAAAGACATTACTTGTATCATCTATCTAGGATTGTTTCTTCTGTGGCTGTAAACTTTTCTCCCTGAGTATAAGCATCAGGAGAACAGTGCCATTGGGAGAAGGTATCAGAGGCCTACCCAAGATCATACTAAATAACACCTTGCTGAAAGAGTTCAGAAAATTGTGCCACATTGAATTCATGGTGACAGACAGTATGTCTTCTCAATACATATATAAAGCAGCTCCCATCTATGGTCAATTGATGAAACATATAGGAATAACAAGCTGATTCTCAGGACCAAGATCCTTATTGCATGACTGTGAAACATAGTTGATTTACAGCTATTAAGAAAGGAAGTTCAACAACTTTCAACTTCTGTGGCACACTCTTCGTGTCTCAAAATGGAAGGACAAAAGTCATGAATCTGGAAGTTCTCTCAAAAGCAAGTCTTCAAGTTTACAGCCACAGAAGAAACAATCCTAGATAGATGATACAAGTAATGTCTTTGTGTAAAGATTTTTAAAGAAATACAGCTTCTATATTGTCGGTGTGCAATTTTAATCTAACTTCTTAAAGCTATGAAATGTGGCCTTTTGGCAGTATCTATGAAATTAAGTTGAGTTTGGCAAGTGTTCGCAGCCATTACACAGTGACAATTTCACTGGATGAGGTATATTTTTAAGGGTGGAAGACCATAGTAACCTAACGATTCTCTGTAGGTGAGGTAAGCCAGAGCCCGGTGACCAAGAGGGCACTCAAAGCAGGAAAATGAGGACACAGGAACATTATTTGTGGGTCAAAATGAACAACCATAATAATCAATGGTCACACTTGCTTGGCAGAAGGTGCCAACATAGGACAACAATCCACACCCTAATAACCTTCACATGAGGCAATCATGACAGAATCTGTTTCTCATGGATTAGTCCCTTGAGCCATCAGCAAAAGTGTAGCATATCAAACTCTCATATCCAACAGATCTCATTTGCTGAATGTCCATTATCTTAGGTAGGTGCAAGGATCTCAATATGACATTCTCAGGATCAAAATAATATACTCAACTGCAATATTGGGATTTACAGGGAGTTTGCTGTGTGTCCAGTTTGTTATAGGTTGTTGATGTCAAGCCTACTATTAACAGTTTCAGAGGATGCTGATGGCAAATTAAGTGGGCCTTGGCTTTTATTCAGATGTAGATGCTTGGTCTTAAACTCCTCTGTGTTGTTTCAGCAGAGTTACTCCCCATGTAAATGCCTCAACTAAAATAGTGAAGAGTTGAAACTGAGACAAGTATGGCGCGCTTTAATATTGCATTTTCTCCACTGCAATTTAAAACTTTGAAACTCTGGGCTGAATTTTACCAGAAATCATTTCTGTCAATTATGAGTCTCATGGAGGGCTTCTGTCCCTGAGATCCAGCACGATTTTCACACCACGCTCCTAATCCTGCCTCATTAACTATTCAGCATGTCTCTATGGTGTCTTGCTTGTCCTACCTTCCCTCCTGCTGGAGGCAGACTTACCTGCCACTGCCAGGACCTCCTCTGATTACTTATGCTGGCACCATATCTAAAATGCAGTTGCGCCAATGGTCAGGAACTTGCCTGTCCAGAGCTGCCCTGCATGGCTCCTTTGTGTGAAGAGATGACCCAGACATTGTTGACAGAGATATCCTAACTTGTTAATAGGGGCCTAGGTGTCTGGTTAGATGGGATGTTGGAGAGGGATGCTCATCTCTCAGCACTGACATAAGGGAAAAGGTCACCCGATCCTGCCAGCCTGGTGCAAAGTTGCCACCTGGGTTGGGACATTGTTGACAGTCTGGGGCAACATGCAACAATTTTGTAAGGTGGTCAGTGATCAGCTCCATTTGGCCAGGGTAAGTGCTATTAATTTCTCTCTGCCAGCTCACACGATCTCTGTTACTTTCACCTCCACTAAGGCTCATTGTCTATGGCTCTCACTATTGTACGCAACACCTTCCTTCACTTGCTCTCACCGATCCCAAATCTCCAGACTACTAATGCTGCATGACTTTTGTGCTGCCTGCTCACTCACTCAGGGTACCTCACCATTTTTCCTATACTTCCACCAGCCCAGAGCGCTGGGACATCTCACTTAGCCCTTCCTTTTGATCCATTTGGTCCTAAGAACTATATCAACATTTTTCTTAAAAGAATTCGATGGTTTGGCCTTAACAGTTTCATTTTTTTTTCACACCACTACCACGTCCCAGCAGCTATTAAAGAAAGAGATGCCCCAGTTCGCTGGCACTCGCAGGAGATCGGGCACCTGCTCAGCTTGGGCAGAGGAGGACCGTGCGGTGGCAGCAATTAAGAAATTAATTGAAATATACAAGCAGCCACAAGAGTGGCAGGCTGGTTTTTTGGAGGCACTGGGCAAATTGACCCGAAGGTCAGTGGACTTCACCAACACTGTTTGCACAATGCTGTCTCTGGCGTGTGAGTATCTGGTCACCCCCTTGGACAAGTTGGCATCTGGCATGGAGACCCAGGTCTACCATTCTCAGAGTCTCTGGATACGCACACAGACTAGCACACCATCACTGTAACCATTGGGAACCAAAGGCAAGGTGACAGGGGGAAGTGTGTCCTTGACTTTATTCCAGGTATCACCTCCTCATGAGAAGACCGGGCAGTATCAGCAGTCACCGGGCAAAGGAGGATCCACATACAGGTCTCCTAGAAGTTTCTTCGGACACTGCAGAGGTGGTCGTCTCTTCCACCTCCACCCTACCTGCCATTCTCAGCCAAGTGGGAGGACAAGCCAAGAAAGATGTACCTGCTTCTGGGCAATGCAGACTGAGCATGTCTGCACCCTTTATCTGCAGGGCCTCACAGGTTCCCAAAAAAAAGGTCCGAGACTAACAAGTTCCCCAATAGGGCAGATTGACACCACCCCAGCTGTAGAGTCTGGGCTTGTAGCTGGACAGAGTATGAGGGAAAGGAAGAACACAACCATTGCCTTCATCATCAAACTAGCGAGTATGCAAGGTAACAGTAATTGCACTTCAGAGTGAATCAGACACTCAACATCTCAGTTTAAATGAACCCCCAAAATTTTCTATATTTCCTTCTTGATTGCCCTTCTGTCACCTCCATAAATGTTGATCTTCCCCACATTCCTACTTAACTGTTCATCCTCCCACTTTGCCCCCGAGCCCAAGGCATAATGCATCATCACAACAGAGGTAGTATTGTACTGTCCCCCAACTGAAGCCAGGGTGGAGCTGGCTGTTTATGACTTTCCCCACCCAAGCCATTATCTATCATCTGCCCTACTTATATGTTGAGTTTTTGCTCCCTGTCACAATTGTTATCCCCTTTACACGCCAGCATGCGGTCTCTAATCCCACAACTGAGTTCATCAGCTTCCCTCCCAAAGCAGTGTACCCTGATAGCTCCCCCCATGCACCTTTAGTCGATGGTCACCCAGGACTGACTGTAGCTTATCTCCATGACTGACTCGGAAGGAAAAGCCTCAATCGACGACTGACCAGACACCTGAGATCACTGAGCAGCTCCCTGCCTGATTTTCCATGACTCTCTGATTGGTTGTAAAGAACCAGCAGGGTTGACCATGGCCTATGCCCCAGATTGCTGTGATTTGGACTCCCATACCTGACCCTATCCAAGTTGCTGCCTAACCATGTGCAATCCCCTGGACACTGCCCTTGACTTAACGTACCACCCTGTCTCCCTATTTATTTGAATAACCTCCTCTCCACCTATCCTCTCCTCTATCCATCCTCTATCTGCCTCCCCCCTCTCCCTATTTATTTCAGAACCCTCTTCCCCTCCCCCATTTCTGATGAAGGGTTTAGGCCCGAAACGTCAAGTTTTCCTGCTCCTATGATGCTGCTTGACCTGCTGTGTTCATCCAGCCCCATGCTTGTTATAAAGGCTATGTCTCTTGACTTGGCTGGAAGCTATCTTTAGACTTTGGGGCATGGTCATTTGGTCGGAATATATGCAGTGTATTTACTGTGTACATTGAGCTACATGGAGCAGGTTTGCCATTAATGTAGCACAGTGATGTAGAGCAGCATGTCCATTATCTTAACACTACTAACAACCATGACAAACTGCCTGGCGTTGTGTCTCTGCTAATTCTGGCTGAGGAGGCAAACTGCAAAAAAGCAAGCAGGGATGTTAACATTGAAACATAGAAAATATGTGCAGGAGTAGGCCATTTGGCCCTTTGAGCCTACACCACCATTCAATATGATCATGGCTGATCATGCAATTTCAGTATCCCACTCCCGCTTTCTCCCTATTCCCCTTGATCCTTTTAGCCACAAGGGCCACGTCCAGCTCTCTTGAATATATCTATTGGCTTTCTGTGGTAGAGAATTCCATCGATTGAGAGTATCCGAGTGGGCACAAAGTGAGTGGGTGCTAACACAGCAAGTGAGATACACTGTTGTCCAATCAATGAGTTGGGTGCCTGCCCTTGTCCGAAAGGCATCCAGGTAGCAGCTTTACAATGAAAGGCATCTAGCACTCCAAAGCGCAGCGTTGAAGTACAGAACTGGGTAACTGGGTCAGAGATGTGTCATAGATGTGCAGCTAGTATGAGTCTAAAAGCCACTATTGATGGAATGGGGATTTGGGCTGTCGCTGCCCATGAGATGTTAATGCCTGCTATTGAAGATCGAAGCCTGAAGGAGCAAGCATAGAGCTGGAGTTGCCAGGTATCCTCTCAGACGGTCATGTTAGGAAATGTCACTGTCTAGTTTCTGTCTGGTGAGACAGAGAAACTACACCCCAGTGAGGTGAGATGGTGTAATAATGATGATACTAATGGATGTGAATAGGTCACCCAGAACCCACTGTTTTTCTATTCAAAACCGGTTTAGAGAATCAAACCTTTTCCTCTTAATGTCAAGGATCTCATTTCTGTTGATCTTACCCTATTTTCCCAACTGACTCACATTACCATGTCGATTAGGGGCTTGGCAGATTCCCTTCTCTGTTTCCTGGTGACTATTTCTCTATTTACAAGTTTCTGCTGTACACACAGATTTACTGAAGTTGCCCTTCCATCGTTACTGGCAGTGCTTTGGAAGTAATTCCAATGTGCTAAGCACACATATGCCCAGCTTTTTCCCCCCACCACTTTCTCACTTCCACTCTCTGCACCATAATAAAATATATGAAGCCCCTTTTAGTAGCTCTTGAAACGTTTGTCAAGCCTTGGCTATTAACTCTGAGTGTTGGAGAGATGTAGGACCTCCAATACTGATCATCTGTTATCTTTTAGAACAAGGAAAATGAGTCTGCAGACATTTTACGCACGTCTGACACATTTCTGTTATTTCAAGACTGCACACTTCTAGAGTTCAAGACCTCTCACTGGAAACTCAAATGTGTCCAGACCCATGGAGAGTAGCAGCTGTTATGGAACACTGTAAATCAACATAAATCTATAGATAGAATATATCAAGACCTTGATGTTACACTTCAGTGTATAGTATATAGTATAACACTATAATTTAATTTTTGCATTTCTTTCATGATTTGTTTATTGTGAAACATAGATAATTCAACCCATACATCATGTGCAGTTACATTTCGTCCTGGATTTCATTTGTTCTTAGCAGCAATAAAACTTGGCAGCTTGATTTTAGTTTGTCTTCATTGGCAGCTGTAAAAAGCAAAGTTTTCCCCTGTATATTTTGTCTGTTTTGTTAAAACAAAACTGAAGCAATTACATCTGAACCTTTGGAAATAGATCTTTCTCATCTGCAGATTTATTTAGGGAATTGTCTGAGTGCCACTGTTGTTTCAAAATTACCCTACCAATGGCTCATTATTTTAGGATTGTTAGCATGTTCATCTCCATAAAGACTTGGATTCACTCACATATGTAAGTATTAGAGAGAAAATGAAGGCACATGATGTTATATGCATGTTTCAGAAATGCATGAGAAATACACACTAGCTCAGGATAATAGTAACAGGTAGTTAGAATTTCCAAAAGCAATGACTGATTTTGTGATAGCCCGATTATAGGTCTGTCATGCATGAACCAATGACACAGACGTGCATGATTTAAGCTGCACTTACAACTAAATTGTATTGGAGGAAGCAAGTAATCTGAAGGACTTGGATACTTTTGACCAGGAAAGTGAACACTCTATAAATAAAATTTATTTTCTTGAAATCTTTGTTCTCTCTTTCTACAGAACATGAGAGTTTTGTTTTGCTGCAGTTTTTTCCCCCGGAGATAACAGACATGGCATTTGCTAAAGATTATTGATCTGTTATGTGATTAACTTTAAAACTCTATTAAGTCATATTGCCCTAATCAATCTGTTCAAACACATCATGACACTCCTCTGAACTATTCAGAGCTTGAATCTGGCCCTCCTGACTCAGCATAGAGACAATACCACTGTACCACAAGAGTCCCCTATATTTCTTCCATATATTTTATATTTGCTCATCAAACTATCCAAAGATGTTGTTATGCACCTCTGATTCAGGATGGACTCAAACCTGGACCTTCTGGTGTAGACGTGGGGACACTATCACTGTGCCAGCAGACCCTCACCACATTTCTTTTATATTTCCATTAAAATAGTTGACATCATCCATAAATATATCTATTCACATTAAAGGGTTTTCCTCTTCAAGAAAACTTTTGCTTTCTCTGAGTAATCTTTTATTAGATGTCACTTCAAAGGCTTTTAGGAGTAAAATGGAAGACCAGTTGTGTTTACTAAGCTCAGTCTAGAAATAAAGTACGTTATGAGAAATCAGGCAAACTGTTGAAAATTTAAACTGTCTTTTCCAATTGTTAATAATAGACCAACTCAAACAATACATACCGTTTTGAAAATGAAAGTGCACATTCAGAGGTCGTATTCATCCATATGGATTGACTTTCCTGAATCACATTCTGTTTTTACAGTAACAGATTTTGAGCTTTACAATATGTGGGTCCAAATAGAAGGAAATATTAGATAGATAGATATACATAACTCTGGAGCAGTTGGGATTTGAACTTAGTCTACCTGACAGCCTCAACAACTAATTGTACACAGAGCAAGACATATCTGATTATCACCCCTTTTCTTCAAATTTATATGTAATTATTATCCTTTCTACTTCTACATTATAGAGCTTCATTACTTTGCACTTTCTCTAGTACAAAGTGCTAACTTCACTTACACAACAGATTATCAATCTTTCAGTATGGTTCAGGGTATTATGTCTCATTCTCCCTTTCTTTACCACATTAGAATCATCATTATGTTTATTGTGCGCGCTCTTCCCAGCGGCAGGTCCTTGGTTAGTCATCTTATCTTTCTGTCTTGCGCCATCTTTTCATTTTCCATTAAATTCCTTCAATTTTAAACCTTCCGGCATTGATATCCCCTTCCTCTTTTTCCTGGAAAAGTTTGTTCCTTAACTTCTCTTACAAATCTTTCATGTTTCATATATATTTCATATGCATTTGTTCTTCTGTCAATCATGACCATTCAAGAGTCACTATTTAAGTGCATATAAACAAAATGTTACATTCATTTTGGGAGCCTGACTTTTTCAATTACTGTCTTTTTATAATATCTTTATGCCTTAGCAATGAGTTTGTTACATTTTCTAAAAATAGCAAGTTAAGCTGATTAGAAAAGTCTCAGAGTAGCTCACAATTGGATTCGGTTCTGTCCATGAAATTATCATTGCAGATGTAATCTGCATAATATTGGAGACGTGCATTCACTATAGCATGGTCACTGTTGACTGAAGGGATGTAATTCAGGGAGATTAAGTTTCTTAAATCCTTAACAATTCACATGGGCAGATGTAGGTAAGTGGATCTGAGGTGTAGAATGATAACTGCTGTGTAAAATGTGGACAGCAATCATGTGGTGTACAATCTGTTAAAGAGCCATACAGCAAGGAAAAAGAACCTTTGGTCCAACCAATCCATGCTGAAAATAATCCCAAACTAAATTAGTCCCATCTGCCTGCTCCTGCCCCCATATTCCTCCAAATCTTTCCTATTCATGTACTTATCTAAAATCTCTTTTAAACTTTGTAGCTATGCCCCCATCCTCAGGAAGTTCATTCCACACGCAAACCACCCTTTCAATTCAGTCAAGGTGTTTGGGTTGCCATCAGCTAAAGACCATGAATTCAACCCAACACTACAAAGATCGACAAAATATAGACAAACACTCCAAGGCTGTGCAGGAGACTGTGCTCAGATTTTGTGTGGTAGTCATTTGGGCATCCATCTATACAACAAAGCCTATAAACTGAGGTGGTGGGGGGTGTCTGTTGTTGAGGGTTTGTCGATGAGCAGATTTTCTAAGGCCCAGACAGAAGAGTGCTGATGTCATGTGGGGCTGCGTCACACAGACTGGAAGTAAATTCCTAGTTAGTGTCAGACATGGATGCTGAAATTCCGTGGCAGAATTTCTGATGCTGTATCCAAGGCCCTGCCTGACGATGGTAGTTTTCTTTGCCGAGCACCTAAAGTCTGTATTTCTGTCTTCTTTGGCTGAGTTGACAGGAGATCACTCCTCTTCGTCATCCCTGCCCCTCTCCATTACAACAACCCCAACCCCTTGCTACTAACTCCCTGTGAGCAGTTGTTTGTCTGTCCGTGCCACTAGTACTTGCTTCTGTGGACTGATGCTAGCTATATCACCATCTCTATCTCACTCCCTTACTCAGTCACTGCACTGGCCTTCAGGCACGGAGGCCTCTGGTGATGATCTTTTCTGTTAAGGACTCTCGTTCTCTGTGTTATGGCTTTAAAGCCACTTTGGATGTTGAGAATGTCTAGAGCACAGGAAAGAAAGAGGAGTTAGGAAGGATTTGGTGGCTGAATGATTGACAAAGACAAGCATCACTGCATGAGTTATAAAGCTGTTATAAAGCTGGAAGAACATGCTTTCTAACAGTGAGGGATGACATATGATTATCTATGAGCCTAGTCAGTGAAGCCACTAGCCTCACAACCTTCCATGGTTTGCCGCTTGAGCTTATTATTTCCTTTATTCATTCATGGGATGAGGGAGTCACTGACCAGGCAGTATTTATTGCCCATCCCTAATTGCCCATCCAGTTAAGAGTCAACAACATTGTTGTGGTTCTGGAGTCTCATGTAGGCCAGACCAGGTAATGATGACAATTTCCTTCCCTAAAAGGATATTAGTAAACCTGGTGGGTTTTTCCAACAATCGGCAATGGTTTCATGGTCATCATTAGACTCTTAATTCCAGATATTTATTGAACTCAAGTTCCACCATCTACCATGGTGGGATTCGAACCCGGGTCCCCAGAATGTTACCTTGGTCTCTGGATTACCAGTCCAGTGATAATACCACTCTAGTGACAATAACATCGCCTCACTCAGAATGATGACGTTTGCTAGTTTGCCAATATTCAGAAGAGATGCAAGTGAGATGATGGGGTATTGAATGGAAAGTATGTAAAGTATGAAGTGAGGAAGGAATCTTGTAAGCAGATCTATGAGAAATATCCGAGCTCTGAGTTACCATATAGCCTAAGGGGTGACATGATGGCTCAGTGGTTAGCACAGCTGCCTCATGGCACCTGGGACCTGGGTTCAATTCCACCCTCAGGTGGCTGTCTACGTGGAGTGTGCACATTCTCCAAGTGTCTGCATGCATTTCCTCAAGGTGCTCTTGTTTCCTCCCACAGTCCAAAGATGTGTCGGTTAGGTGGATTGACCATAATGTCCAGGGATGTGTATGTTAGGTGGATTAGTCATGGGAAATGCAGAGTTACAGGGAATAAGGTTAGGGAGGGATGAGTTTGGATCAGAGAGTTGATGGGCCGAATGGCCTACTTCCACACTGAAGAGATTCTATTACTTTCATTTTGGCTCATTTGCTAAACTGATGAATATCTTCATTGTAAAAATATATCACATGTCTGAATCCTCACTAACTTTTCTGGTGTGATTTCCATTTGTGACAGACTAATTATTTGAGTCATAAGTATGCTCTCATAATGGTACCTTGCAAGATATTTTGCAGCTGTCTTGCTGTAGAAATAGTTTCTTCTAATTAAGTTAGCACTTTAGAGTTTGCTCAAATTGCGTGAAATAAAATGTATAATTTAATAGAACTCTATTTGTCCTGTGTATATTACTCCATGACATGTACAGAGAAGCCTCATACATTTAGGATTGTATCATAGCACTGATCTCATTCAATAATTAATGATTCAGAGTGTGTTTACTTTGTATGGGTTTTAATTTACATTGTTGTAGTTCTGAGTTCTCGGAATTTTACTGATGTTTCCAAGAATGACCTCGATGTTTTTATTGAGCTTATTATTGTATTACTGATGTCAACGGTGATGGTACTACAGCTTTAAGATGTGTACGTTGTCCTGTCTATTTTAAATGAAGAAAGGTTGAGACAGAGGTGATGAGCAGTCTGTTCCAAAGCCAATAAAGTAAACAGCTTGTGAGCCCTTGGGTTTTTAAAAAAATGTTAGAACAATAGAAGCAGCCTGAATGGGTGGGGTCAAGGTCTCATAGAACAAGTATTTTTTTTTCATTTTAGCATTCAGTAGCAATTTCTGGAATCTTGAAACTGGAGGTGGAATCTCTTATTTCTCACTGTTATGGCTAAAAGCTTGGGTTCTCTTCCTGCTGTGAGAATTGCATGTGAGATCATCGACTTTGCTGAATTTGTCTTTGCTAAGGGTGTGATTATGTGATGTTATAATGTTGGAACAGATAATTAATAGTAATTAATATATGCATTATTTTGTTCAGCATTTTGCTAGAGTTACAGTTAAATCAATTATTTTATTTTTATTTTGTCTGTACTTGAAATTTAGCGCAAAAATAAAGTACCTTTTGATTCAAACCTGGTAGTTTGACCAATCAAATTGTATGTGGAACACAACAGCTTGCACTTTTCTTTAAAATAAGACAAAGATAGGGTCTAGACTATCTCTCTTATATATTTTCAGTGGGATGGTCTGGTCCATGACTCAACAGAAAAGGTAATTTAAAATATTCACACTAATTGATTGATTGATAAGTAATTGGAAACAATCACACATTATATATTAGCCTTGGATCACATAACATGACCTGTTATGACCCTGTGAAGCACAATAAACTGAAAAATCACAACAGAAAATGTCGGTGGAATCAAAATTTCAATATTCATAACTTTTACTATTACAAATGAAAATCACAAAATTAAGCATGAACTAACAAGCATATCGTATTCAACAAAAGCGATAAATTACATTTTAAATAACCAGTGCAACACAGCTAAGTCTTATGGATTTACTAGCCATTTTCCAAGCATATATGCCTCCATGTGCAATCTTTAAAAGTTTTCCCAACTCAGACTTCCACAAGTAAAGTTTAACTTTATTCTTTCACAATGAATTTATCGAGTAGTCTCCAACCGCTGTTATACAACATAAAATTCCACAGAAATGTTTGTCACTGATAGGATGATACTTCTGCAGAATCTGCAGGTACACAACAATCATAATGGGGCAGCTTTCAAGGGGTTACTTCATCTGAGCACTCAATAACATTATGGTACATGCCTCAAGTTGCCCAGGCTATTCGTAAAGCTTTTTTGTGTCAGGCTTTTGAGCTGGCTTACACACACACTGCTTCACAGCTATGCTCCTGTTCTGACCACTGACTAAAATAGATTGAAGATTAGCACACACTGTCTCTCATTTGAAATCAATCTCCCAGCCTGGTTTCTTAGAGTCATACAGCTTGACAACACAGGAAAAAGCCATTCAGCCCATTAAGCCTTTACTAGCCAAAACAAGCAACTAACCATTCAAATCCCATTTTCCAGCACTTAGTGTATATGCTTTGGGATTGCAAGTGCTTGTATCAATGCTTTTAAAATGAGCATCTCGGTCTCTTCTAGCCTTGTAGGCAGTGCTGTCAGTTGAGCTTGTGTTTTCAGTTTCTAAGGAAACAAAAGCTATTTTTCAAATGTTTGATACCATAGCTGGGAAATCCAATTAACAAACTCTTCCCAAAAGCCAACTTAATTTCTGTTTCAGTTTGAGATCATTTACAAAAAAAGACTTTGAAACCATTTCACCATATCTTATATAAAATTTCACTACCTACAGCAACAAAAGTGCTACCTCATTTAATATATACATAAACTATTGAATATATCAAATCATTGAATTATGCAGCATGAAAGAAAGTCAATTAGTCCATCATTCCTTAAAAGAGAGAATGGGGTTTAATTCTATTCTTCACCTCTGTTCCATAGCCTTGCATTTTCTTTCTTCTCTAATTATTTATTTTCAAGTATTTCAAAAACACTATTGACTAGTGACTTAACGAATTCAATCAGATAATGGATGTCAAATCACACTAAGTTGCTACAATTTAAAAAGAACATTTCTCCTTTGGGTTTTTTGCCAATGATCTTAAATGTGTGTTTTTTTGTACAGACTCTCGTAGATTTGCAGAATCCCTACAGTGTGGAAACAGGCCAGTCAGCCCAACAAGTCCACACTACCCCTCCGAAGAGCATCCCACCCAGATCTATTCCCCTATCCCTGTATTTCCCATGTCTAACCCATCTAACCTAAACATTCCTGGACACTGTGGGCAATTTAGCATGGCCAATGCACCTACTCTGCACATCTTTGGACTGTGGGAGGAAAGAGGAGCACCTGGGGGTAACCCATGCAGAGACATGGTAAGAATATGCAAACTCCACACAGCAAGTTGCCTGAGGGTGGAAATGAACCTGGGTCCCTGGTGCTGTGAGGCAGCAGTGCTAACCACTGAGCCACCAAAAAAAAAATTCCCCACTATTCACCTGGCCTGTCCATCTTTGGACTGCGGGAGGAAACCAGAGCACCCAGCGCAAAGCCACACATACACAAGGAGAATGTGCAAACTTCACACAGACAGTCACTCGAGGGTGGAATCAAACCTGGGTCCCTAGTGCTGTGAGGCAGCAGTGCTAACCACTGGGCCACTGATTAACTTCATTATCTTCCTATATCTTAATCTACCCTTAGCCACCATTATCTTCCTACTACATACCTGAGATCTCCTTACAGCTTTGAACTTGTCAAATTGAAATTTGCTTTTCAATAATATGTACTCTGGTCAATGTTTATCCCTGAACAACCACCACTGAAACTGAGTATCAAGTTGTTTTTGCCTAGCTGCTAATAGTTCTGAAGAACGGTCACTGGACCTGAAACGTTAATTCTGCTTTATCTCCACAGATGCTGCCAGACCTGCTGAGTTTCTCAGCAATTTCTGTATTTGCATCAGGTTGTTATCAGTCCATTGTACCCAAATTGATTGCTGCATTTCCTATATTTTAAGAGAAACAATACCATAAAAGTGCATTATTGGCTATAAAGTATATTGAGATGCCATGAGATTGTGAAAAGTGTTAAATATATCACTGTTCTACTTCTTTCTTAAATAACTCTGCGGCAAAGAGAAAAGCAAATCCTTGCCAGTCTGGTAAAGACACTGGTTAATACAACTATCAAATAGCAGAAATATAAATTACAAACACAAACATTAATTCATACATATGCTAATATTCCACAGTGGAATTTCTACTCAAATATGATTTGGTTTAGATTTTTTGTTTATTGAGTAATCCTCATTTTCTCTGATCTTCTGTCTCATCCTGTAGCCTAGTAACACACTGGAAATGTTAACTCCCTCATGTGATTTGCCCTGGGATATGCAGCTAAAGATAGTATATTTCTGTCAGCACTATTGAAAGAAACTAATTACAGTTATCAAAACTGAAGGTTGTGTACGAATGTATGCAACTTAAGGGCTCTAGCTGCACAATATAATTCACTTCTGATACCTGGGTTTCAAACTGATTCAATAATGTATTTTGCAGTCAACAATGAAGGGAAGGATGCCAATTTGATACAATGTATTTTGTACTACAGTCTGAAGTTAAAATAATCTTTATTACATTTGGAAGCAAAATAGCTTTAACAGAAATTTCAAAAATAGCTGCAAGTATTACAGATGTGTCTTAAAGTTGGAGGGACCGCTGTAAATCTTGTCATTGTATCAAGCAAAACAGGGATCAACACATTTAAGATAACAAGGTGTAGAGCTGGATGAACACAGCAGGCCAAGCAGCATCATAGGAGCAGGAAAGCTTGACGTTTCGGGCCTAGATCCTTCTTCAGAAATGGGGGAGGGGAAGGGGGTTCTGAAATAAATAGGGAGAGAGAAGGAAGCGGATAGAAGATGGATAGAGGAGAAGATAGGTGGAGAGGAGACAGGCTGGTCAAAGAGGCTGGGATGGAGCCAGTAAAGGTGAGTGTAGGTGGGGAGGTAGGGAGGAGATAGGTCAGTCCACGGAGGACGGATAAGTCAAGGGGGCGGGATGAGGTTAGTGTGTAGGAGCTGGGGGTGGGGCTTGGGGTGGGAGGAAGGACAGGTTAGGGAGGCGGCGACAAGCTGGGCTGGTTTTGAGATGCGGTAGGGGGAGGGGAGATTTTGAAGGTTGTGAAGTCCACATTGATACCATTGGGCTGCAGGGTTCCCAAGCGGAATATGAGTTGCTGTTCCTGCAACCTTTGGGTAGCATCGTTGTGGCACTGCAGGAGGCCCAGGATGGACATGTCGTCTGCGGAATGGGAGGGGGATTTGAAATGGTTCATGACGGGGAGGTGCATTTGTTTAGTGAGAACCGAGAGTAGGTGTTCTGCAAAGCGGTCCCCAAGCGGTCTTACTATCTCCGATCAACACATTTAATTTATTTTTACAGAATCACCAATAATGTGGAATAGTCAGCTCAAGGAGTTTAGAGAAAAAGTCATAACTCTTTCTAGAAACATAATGTTGTTAATTTGACTGATGGTGTAAAGTGGGTAAGATTGACTCAGTCATCCTTTTATTATTTGTTCACTGCACATTGGCACCGTTGGCTGGGCCAGCATTTCTTGCCCATCCCTAATTATCATGGAGAAAGTGTTGGTGAGCTGCCACCTTGAAATGCTGCAGTTCTTGGAATGTAGGAACATCCAAACTGCTGTTCAGAAGGGTGCTCCAGGATATTGACGCAATGACGTGAAGGAACAGTGATATAATTCCAAGTCAGGATGATATATGGCACGGAGGACAGCTTACAGGTAGTGGTGTTCCTGTGCATCTACTTGTTTTGTCTGTCTGTAACTTCTAGGTTTACAAACATACAAATTGATTTGGAGCAAGAGCGAGCCATCCAGCCTCTGGGCCAACTCTGTTCTTCGATATATTCATGACTGATCTGATTATTATCTCCAAATTGCACTCCTATCCACCCGATAACTTCTTACTACCTTGCTTAAGAAGAATTCATCTACTAGTGAAGGACTCTGGTTCCAACATTTGTTTTGGAAGGATGTGCCAAAGACTCATGAATCTCTTAGATAAAAATTTTCAACTCATCTCTTTACATGGGCAACTCCATATTTTAAAACAGCAATTCCTAATTCTAGACAGAGAAGGGGAGGGATGTAATGATTATACAAGATCAGCCAGATGAACCTCATAGAAAATCAGTTTCTTGATGGGGGCTGTTAATCTGGTCCAATCAGAAAGCCCTGGCTGACAGATATAAATAGGAGTGTCAGAGGTTCTGTTCACTCATAGCTGGCTCTGACCAAGCTAGATCAGTGTCAAGGACTTTCCATGTGTAAATAAAGGGTGACTTAGTGACAGGATACTAGTGTCTGTGGAGTTATTTCACCACGCTGTTGGGGATAAGAGATGAGTATTTAATATCCATTGTTGGAACCAGATAAAGGGAGATTGTGCAATATCAAATTTGTTAATAAATGATCTGACTGTAAACAATTATTGGAAAAGTTTTCTTTTTGCCAATAAAATATTTCTCATCTGGAAGAGCAAAAGAAAATGTGAACATATTAAAAGATAGAACTATCATTAAAAAATGTTGTAATGCTTTATATTACAGAGAAAAACATCTTTCTCAGTAATGTATGCTGACTGATAAGAAGTATTTTGAGATTTTTTTTAAAAAAAAAAGAAGTTTTTCTTTGATGGCATCATTGGCTAGGACAGCACTTATTGACCATTCCAGGGCACACACTTCACCACATTGCTGTTGGTCTAAATGAGAGATTTCTCTCCCTATGGTACTTTAGTCAACCAGACAGACTGTTATGACAATCAGCATTGCCATATGATTGGCATTTACCTAGTACTTTTAAAAAAAGTCAAATTTAAACACCACCATCTACCATGGTGAGATTCAAACCTACATCTTCAGAACATTAGCTTGCGATTACTGAATTACTAGTCTAGTGACATTGCCTCAATACTACCACTTTCCCAGTTGGAAATAAATGGACCTGAAAGTGCTGTACTGAAATAAAACTTGGTGTATGATTTGGACACTTATTATAAAAACTGCCCGATTCTCATTTCAATTGAAGTCAATTCATAATGCTGGCTTTGTCTCCAGGAAGCAGGAGAAGTGGAAGATCTCTGGTCCCTTTCAACATGTGTTAATATCAGCTGCAAATGAACCAAGAGATAATGTTCAATGAACAAATGCTTGGTTAAAATTATTTCTTTTCCTTTGCAGGTTGTAAGGCAGTATGCAAATGATGTAAGCTGTGTACGTTTAATTTATGGGACAGCGTGAGAACTGGTTGTTGTGCTTAATGTGCACTTAATATCAATATTGTTAATTCTTTTGGCTGGCTCTTTGTATCATAGTACTGATTGGGATTGAACGAGAAGATGCTTTTAATTAGTTTTCATGGAATTATAGAGGGAAGAAGGGATAGCTTGTAAGTTTCACAATTTATTCTTGTAAGGGTCTTATGTTTTTGGGAAGCTATATTATGCATATTATTCTGTCAGTCACACATCAGAAGTAAGCACTTTTCCTATACCATGACGTTCAAATGACTTTACGTGCAGATACTAAAGGGAATTTTGCAGGAATATCCTACTTTATGTATTTAATTTCCGGTTATAAATTCTGATAATTTATATTTTTTTTAATGCTAGGTTTGAGAATCTCAATTATACAAATATTCTCAGTCCATTTTAGTTTTAAACTTTGACAGCAATTAATGCTATTATTAACTAGCTTTTTCTTTAAAAGGACATTGTGCAATTTTGTGGCCATATTATCAAAACGCAGCTGTACTAAATATCTGCTTGGAATTGTTATTTAGTACATTCTGGGTATGAATGAGTCATTAAGGTCATTCAACACCAATATGACTTTAATAAAAAATCCTACAGTGGTGAATGATGGAAAACACCTTCATTCAGCACGTGAAAACCGTTCTTTCAAAAACAGAAGCTGTTGTCATGGTGAAAGCAAAATTAATTGATTTTAGGCCTACGGTTAATGGAAGACAGTTTCATAGCAAGACAAATTATAAGCTGCCGACACACTGCAGCCATAAACAATTGTCCACACTGCACTGTGTTCACAAAGTCTACCCGGACCACACATAAACTTTTGTTGAATCTAGTAACATGAGAAAAACAAAATCTCTTTGAGAAATTCATACGAAGATTTTGAATGATTAACCATTCTATATTTTTCTAATTGAACTTTTACTCTGATGTTATTATTTTTCAAGACCATCCAGTAGTGAGGTAGAATTTGCATAGAAAGTAAGGAATATGAAAGTTGAGTTTTTACTACTCTGTTAAAGTCATTATTGGACTTCCTAGATGCATTGTAAGTAAGAAGACAGATGCCCTCTGAGGCTATCAGAAATCTTTGTTTTATTCAAAGAGTGGGAACGTGGAACTCAGTGCCAAAAAGAATGGTCCAAACAAAGAGCAGAAAGACTGTAAAGGGAAGCTAGATAAACATGAGGGAGAAAGGCATATAAAGGATATGCTGAAAGGGTGAAATGTAATAGGTAGATTGGAAGGTAGTTTCTGTGCAGCATGGACTGTTTCGGCCTGTCTGTTTCTGTGCTTTTCATTCTATGCGATTCTATGCCATGAATGCTTCTTCCAGAGCAAAGTTGTAACACTAATTGTGATTTCCTAATTTCCTTTTGAGATTTCTAATGGTTTCCCTTAGATTTATATTCTCTACTTACCAATAGAAACAATCCATCATTATTTCTAACCCTTTATAATCTTGTGGACACTTAAAACATATTGATGTCAGTGGTAAGCACCTCACTGCTTCAAGTTTCTCTTCATGATTACTAACTCTTTATATCTGGCAACATTCTACTGAAGTTATGCTGTAACATTTACTGTTTTGTTATGCCTTTCATAGAATGTATACCTTGTATAGTCAATCTTTTACAAGTTTAACTTTACTTCCTTGCTTTTGTACTCTATGCTTCAGGATACAAGACCAGTGAATCAAAGTGGCCATTCCTATTAATATTGCCA
>JAHRHZ010000111.1:24373769-24390545 GCA_024137785.1 Ginglymostoma cirratum | reverse complement strand
GTTCCTATTATCTCTCAATTGCAATCCTGCTTGATTCACAGCTCTGCTGTCTGATGCCATTTCACACTGTTTGTTTACACAAACTTAAATGGTTTTGGTACTTTGCAGTTTCAGGTATTGAAACTATAAAGGATCTTGAAGGTTGACACTTTTACTGCCTTGTAGTGCATGGAATTCTTTACACAAAAAACCCCAAAAGAACTGTGAATGCTGGAAATCAGAATCAAAACCAAAAATTGCTAGAAAAACTCAAAGATCCGGCAGCTTCTGTGGAGAGAAAGCAGAGTTAATTTTTTTGTGTCCAGTGACCCTTCTTCAGCACTGATTGTAGCTAGGAAAAGGTTGGAATACATGCTGAGGATGGGGTGGTGGGAGTGGGGGAGGAGTTAACAGCAGGTGGAGATGGATCCCACAGAAAGAGAACAATAGTTTGGCAGACAAAGGAATGGTTAAAAGTCAGCCTGGGAGAATCAATCAGGACCATTAGTACCTGATAATGACTCAGACAATGGGGCTGCTCACAATGTGGTCTGCTCTACACCAGGAGATGAAACCCCGACTAGGTCACCACTTTGCAGAACACCTATGTTCAATCTGCAAAAATGACCCTAAACTTCCAGTTGCCTGTCACTTCAACACACCACCATGTTGCCTGGCTAACATCTCTGTCTCGGGCTTGCCGCGGTGCTCCAGCGGAGCTCAGCACAAGCTGGAAGAACAACATCTCATACTCAGCTTGGCTACCCTGCAGTCTTCAAGATTCAATATAAAGTTCAATAATTTTAGAGCCTGTGCACCCCCTTCCATGCCCTTCTTTTAGCCCCACACACTATGCCTGCTACTACAGCCTATTTCCCGTTACTAATGGTCCCTATTAGCAGCTCCTGGTATCCCCTAGTCTGACCTACTTTTGCAAAGTGTTTGCATGGACGTGATAAGCTGAATCGCCTCCTTTGTATCTAGCACTGTAATATACTGGCTTTACACATCAGTTTCTGGTATACTCCTTATTCATTTGTTTGCATTGCCACTGTAAAACGCACTCAGACTGGCAATGACAGGCCATCTGAACCAAACTGGACCATGATGCAATGAGCTAGAAAAACCTGATAAGAACACGCACTTTTCTTTAGTTGCACAGTTCCTGCAAATGGATTCTTGCAGCAATGTGATGATCAATCTGCACGTGGAGAAGGAACACAATTGGGCATTGAGATCAACTGTCAGAGGCTCTGTGATCGACCAGTGTTGGGGACCACAGATAAGTTCACTCCTGAAAGTATCAGCAGCCATCACCATCACCATGTCCTTGATGGGGGGAGTACAGTGTGAGGGTGGGTAGACCGAACCTGTGGGGCTGGAGGTCAGGGGTAATGTTGAGAGCTGTATTCATAATTCAAAGTGGCGTGTAGGAAGATGAATTGGCTGGCTATGGGTTGCCACAAAGAAAGGGACGTGGAGGTCTGGGGGCTGTGGGCTTGGTTACCAAACTGAGATTGAGACTCACTGTACCAAGTTCAACCTGCAATGCCTTCCATTCTGATGTGAATCATTGATATGCACTGAAAATGGTAAATGGCTGTGATCAGACTGAGCTGCATCAGTGATTTTTTTTTTCTCTCTCTGACTGAGCTCTATTTGTAAGTGATGTGAGGTCCTTCGAGGGTAATTGCTTTAATCAGGCACTTACACAGTACAGTTTGCAATCATAGCATTGTGCCTGTGAAATGCCTGCAGTGTACCTGCAGATGCATATTACTGGTCACAAGCCATATTGACCATGTAGTGGCTAGTGCCGATTGAAGATATTCAAATAAACGCAAAATACTACGGATGCTAGAAAACTGGAATTGAAACCGAAAATGCTGGAGCAAGTCTTCAGGTCCAGCAGCATCTGTGGTGAGAGAAGCAGACAATGTTTCCAGTCCGAAATGATGCTTCTGATGAAGATGGCTTCCCCCAGGGATGCCACAGACTGTACACACATTATACAACAGACCGTATTGTAACACTGCTGAGTTCAGCAATAGAAAGGAGTTCTATTCTGTCAATGTCCAAGTTATGTGTGATCTCAGTAACATGTGTTCGACGTCTGACCAGCGTGTGTTCACCTGTAGTTTTTCATTACCATTCCAGGCTGAAAGATATCTTCTTACCTGACCATTACGTTCTGTCCTTCAGCTAATTATATGACTGCACAGCCTTTATGTGAACATAATGGTATTTTACTTACCATAATGCACCAAGTTATCAATTTTTGTTTTTGAAAATCCACCTCAAATGTACACTCTTTCCTTTTAAAATGCCAGTTAATCATAAATATCCTATTGAAAATAAATGCTGATCTTCTGGAATTAACATTCCTCTTAAAATTGACAACGTTGGGCTAGGAAAGGTGGTTGCCAAAGGTTTTCATCTGAGGCTTGATCTGTAGATTCCAAAATAAACCTGTCGCACAATCTCAAAATGGCAGAATAAAGAGCTATAAAGGTGTACATCTTGAAACAGTCCAAATGGCATTCCTGACCTGAATGGGTCTGAATCAAGGCAATATTTCCCTCAAATCTTCTGCGTGGATGTCTGCAAACACAAAGTCCCAGGATTTGGCTGACTAACATAAGCCCAACACCATATTTGGAAGATAGCTAAGGAAAGACAACCGGGTAAGGCAACCGGGTTGGTTGCTGTTTTAAAAAGGGCTTTGAGCTGTTCAGAATAACAGCAAATATAAGTACCAATACATAAGCCTTGAAATCTGGAGACTGGAACAATTTAGAGTCTCCAAGTGTGTTCCACTTTAAGCACATCAATACAGTGTTGGTTAGCTCAGTTGGTTGGGCAGCTGGCTTATGATGCAGAGTGATGCCAGTATTGTGGGTCCAATTTCCGCACCAGCTGAGGTTAATATGAAGTAATTCCCTTTCAACTGCTTCAACTTGCTTGAGATTTTGTGAATCTGAAGTTAAACTATCACTAGAGGTATCTCTCTCTAATGAGACAGCAGCCCTATGGCCTAATAGGACTATGGTGACTTTACCTTTACAGAAAACCTGATCTCCTGGTGTCAGGACCACGAGTAACTGACTTCATGATCTTCTGACAAACTGCTTTTGGGGGGGAATCCCACTGCAATTCAGACATGAGTGCAGCAATTGAATCCAACTTGATTCCACTTTAGGAGTGATCATATCATCTTCATCGGGCTTGCAATAAAAAATTTTCTTTCAAAATTAACCAAACATGCAAATTAAATAATGTTCTTTGCAATTTGGAAAATTGCACTATGTTTTCTAGCTATATTTTCCTTGTTTGTGAGTACCTGTGAGTGAATGAGTGGTGTAATGCTAGAATTGCTGGTTAAACACATGAATAAATAACTCTTTTTTAAACCTACAAAACACTTGCTGCCGTCGATTCAAATTGACTATACAACTCAGAGGTTAAGATGCACACACATTTTCTGAATAAAAGACACACCGACAGGCAGTAAAGCAACAATAATTTTAGTTCTGTCTTATCCTGTTTGTAATAAGTAGAAATATGTTTGGGGAGGAAAAAAATATTGGTCCATTTATTTTATCTTTCCAAACCAGCTTTTGGTTTCTTTACTGTGGTTTTGACAATACTAGTCTTCTATCTTCCTTGCGAATTGGAATGTATCTTTTTTATTAGAAGTAGCCATGATGTGGAGGTGCTGATGTTGGACTGAGGTGAACAAAGTCACAAGTCACAAGTCACCAGGTAAGAGTCCAAAAGGTTTGTTTAAAATCACAAGCTTTCAGAATACAGCTCCTTCATGACTTCACCTGAGGAATACATGGCCAATCTACCTAACGTGCACTTCTTTGGACTGTGGGAGGAAACCCACACAGTCACCGAAACTGGAATCGAACGTGGATCCTTGGTACTGCGAGACAGTATTGCTAACCACTGAGACACTGTGCTGCCCACTTTTTAATATTTTTCTTTTTACGTTATCAGTTCTGCAAGTAGTAAATGTCTTTATTATAATTTCAAATTTGATCTGATTCCTCTCTCCAGCCTTATCTTTGCATCATTAATTTTTTAGAAGACTTGTAAGCTTGACTTTACTCATTCTATCTTGTGTTTAAATATTTTGCATCGCTGTTACATAGTTTGATGACCAACTTTCCTTCCTTTATTAGTTCTATAATTTGTTATTTCGATTTGAGTAACTGACTTTCTTCCTTATTCTATCACTCGATCTACTTGTATTGTAATGAATGTTTACCAAAATTTCCTCCAACTTTAGCTCTACAACTTGTTTTCTCTCATTACCCAGAACCAGCTTACATTGTGTTTCCTCTCGTTAGAATAACAACATTGATACAGCAAAAAGAAAATATTTACATAAATCAAGTGTTCTCCATCTCATACTATTCTTAGTTTTGTTTCGCAGCATAACGTTTCTAAACTCGCTCTAATTTGTCTACAAATTACATATGCAATTTTTCATAGAACTGCATTGAAGTCTTCAATATGTACCTAGTAATGCTACCTTTAACAAGGATGAAAATTGTTATGTTTTAAGTTAAAGTAAAACAAAGAGAGGATCGTGTGACTTGCTCAGAAGCCTTGCCCAACAACAAACCCAGGAGGGTTTATTATTATGGGGCCAGAAAGGTCTCAAGTCAAGACACTTGCTGAGAGGCTTTGAATGCTCACATCAGTGGGCAATGACATTGACAATTAGTCAATATTACTTTTACTGTATTGTCACAATAAATGTTTTAAAACTTCAAATCATGCCAAGTGATCCTTTTCAGTCAACCTTTGGAAATTCAATTTTTTAAACAAATCTTGATCTCTGTGGACATAGTAAGTGCAAAATAAAAATCCTCTATTTAGAATGCTTCTCTATTAAAATCTCCATTCTTTAATTCAATGCTAGTGCTCCTCAATAACACCACCACCCCTGTTTACTTTCTTCCTTCACTGCTCCTCCTGAAAATTGTATAACACGCAATATTTAACTGCTATTTCTGAACCTTCTAACCCAATTTTTCCGTTCTTACTATGCATCACAATTTTTGCTCAGGCAATGATTATAATGCTTCTTGATTCCACAATCCTAACAAACTTATAATTCACAGGACTTGAACTTTTTTCTTTTTTATTACTACTTCACATTGATATTTTTCTTCTTGTATCTATCTATTTTCATTTTTTTCTAGCATATCTGCCAAACTTTCACTGATATGCTTATGAGTTGTTCCTCACCTAAAGATCTCAATTGTGTTTGTTTGATTACAAATTCAGCTGCAACATTTGTCCACACAACTATGGTTATATCTCAAAAGTACTTCATTAGCCATGAAGCTGAATCATTATATAGATGCTAATTGTTTTTTTCCTTTACTACGACAGACAGTAGAAAGGAACCAAAATATTGTAAGTATTTGCAGCATTTTCTGTTTTTACCTCTTATTTCCAGGATTCAGAAAAAGGGTTCTGAAAAAGGGTCTAGGCCCGAAACGTCAGCCTTCCTGCTCCTCTGATGCTGCTTGGCCTGCTGTGTTCATCCAGCTCTACACCTTGTTATCTCAACTACCAGACATGGCCCTGTTCCAAACCTAGAGAACTGACAGCAAGGACACAACACTTGGGTGCACTTTAAAACTGCTTTGACCTCAGTTGTGAGCTGAAACTCTCAAGACCCCACAGTTCTGACCCAGGTAACAGGGAGGGGAAAGCGAGTAGTCACGGTGCATTGCGACCCTAAGGATAGGAAGTCTGATGAAAGATTCTGTAATGAAAACTGTTGTCTTTAGGTTCTAATACTGTTTAATCTAGCTAATAGTGTATGTAATAGTATTACTGTCCTCTGTGTAAATTTGATTCAACTATACAATGTTTATTGCATTTGCCTTTATTTCTTGTATTATGCTTACTTTTTCGTATTTAAATAAATACAGAGATTCTTTTGCCCTGAAACACCTGTCTACTGCCTTTTTCATTTCACATTCCCTAAATAAGTCTCTTGGAGAGAACCGGGGATCGGGGTGGGTGGGGATGATTTGAACCACCTAAAATCTGCAAATTACTGATTGCAAACCAGAACCCTACAATACTGAAGAAAAAAAAAAAATCTGCCCCTTACAAGCAACAAAGTAGGCTCACCAAACGTTTGGAGTTAATGGCCTAGATCTTCCAATCAACATTATCTTAATGATGTCATTAATCCATTTGAAATAAATGGGTTACTGCTAGCTTTAAAATAACACAGATCTGAAAAACAAAACTATTCCATTAAACCCACGGTTAGTAACTTAATAAGTGGATCAGTGGCATTAATGCAGATGCCTTCTGATAGGCTGCTTGATAGCCTTTTACCTACAGTAGAACTGATCTCAAAAAACGCACACTGAATAAAGTGACACTGAACTACCTGTTCACTGAAAGCGGAGTAAGATTTAATTTCCTCTTTTGTGCACTTCTCTGCCTTTTATGTAACTTATATTCATAATTAAATCAAAATAGATCTTAAATATTAATTACTCCTCATATACCTAGATCAGTACAGTAATCTAGAAATATAAATTGCTTCAATGCTTGTTTATAGAAATTAAAGAAAACATTAAATTGTATCGAAATGCACATCAATCAAAAATGTCCTTGGTATTGTTTCAAATTACATGGCTTATGAAATATTAATTACAATCAAATTAATGCCATCCTTCAAATTAAACAGAATTTTATAAACTGCAAGTAAACACGATAAATGATACGCATAATTTTGCATTTTACTATTCATCACTGTCAGTTAATATGAAACAAATCGTAATATATTTGCAAGATTGATGCAGACTGAGATTCTGCCTCTGTTTTGAAGAATGACAGGGTGAAAAGATTCAGGTTGCAACAAAAATGCTTTCATGGAATTTTTCAATCCCTTCTTTTCATCCCCATCAATTCTTTCTCTTTCTGGAAACGCATCCAATTGTCCATTGAACAAACTTACATTTCCTGCTTTCATGTCCTTTCCCGATAACAATGGGCTCGATTTTCTCATGTGCTGCCAGCGGGCCCCTTACCTACTATTGCTACATATTGGAAAACAGCAGAAAAGGTGCTCATTTTCCCTAATATGCAATTCTAGCAGGGAAGCTTCCCTCTCTATTTCATATGAACATACAAATTAGCAGATGGAGTAGATTATTTGGCTCCTTTGCTGTTCAATAATGTTATGGCTGATCAGATTGTGGCCTCAACTTCACCTTCCTGCTTACCTCCAAGTACTTGGATAATTATCTTTATAAATGTGTTACTCCTTGCTGGAAACACTGCCCCTCATATTCTGCCTTGATTTGCATCCCCTGGTAGTTGAACACCTCATCAACATAATTCGTTTGGAACTTTATTGGATTTTTCTAAATATTGAAGCTGAACTAGATTGACAACCTAGGCTAAGCTTCTTCAGCTACTTTATTAATGATCTTCCTTCCTATCTTCATAAGATTAGAATTGGGGTTGTTTATTGATGATTGTACAATGTTCAACACCACCTTTGAGTTGATTAAAGCTAAGTAACATATGCTTCACATCAGTGCCAGGCAATGAATAGAATCCCCACAGTGTGGAAACAGGCCATTTGGCCCAACAAATCTACATCAATCCTCTGAAGAGCATCCCACCCAGACCCAACCCATCCCTGCGTTTCCTGTGGCTAACGAACCTAACCTACATATCCCTAAACATTATATTTAATTTAGCATGGCCAATCCACCTAATTTGCACATCTTTGGACTGTGGGAGAAAATCAAAGGACTCAGTGGAAACACTCAGATGTGGGGAGAATATGCAAACTCCACACAGACAGTTGCCCAAAGCTGGCATTGAACATGGGTCTCTGGCACTGTGAGGCAGCAATGCTAACCACTGAGCCACCATGCTATCCAACGATCATCTCCATCAACAGCCTTTGACATTCAATGTTATTTTCATCGCTGAATTCTCCATTGTCAACATGATGGAGGTTACATTTGATTGGAAACCGAAGTAAACTACACATATACATACTGTGCCTACAAAAGCATGTCAGAAGTTAGGAATTCTGTAGAAGTGACTCACCAAAGCTTGTGTGCCATCTACAGGGCACAAGTCAGGAATGCAATGGAAAAGTCTTCACTTGTCTGGACAAGCATAACTCTAACTACACTGATAAAGCTTAGCACCATCAACGATAAATCAATGGTACCTATCCACCAACTTCAACATTCAATCCCTTCACCACCGATGAACAGTGGCAACCATGCGTACCACTCACAAGATGCAACAACTCACTAAGACTCCTTTGAAAGCACCTCCCAAACTTGAAAACTCTACCGCCTACAAGGACATAGGCAGCAGATGCATAGGTGCATCACCACCTGCAAGAACCCCTCCAAACTACATACCACCGTGATTTGGAGCTATACCACTGTATCTTTACTATCACGGTGTCTAAATCCAGGACCTTCCTTCCGAACAGCATTGTTCCTAAACCCACTCCACCTCCCTTCCCCCCCAACCCTCCCACCCCACCACGGACATCAGAGATTCAAGAAGGCACCTCAAAGCTCCCTCTGTAAGGGCATTTGGGGTTGGGCAATAAATGTGGGGCTAGCCAGCAATTTTCATGAATAGAAGAAAATGTGGTTTATCATCCTACCTTCTTAGTCTAAAGGAAATTCTGAAGCCAGATACAAAACCAATGGTTGAGTTTAAAAAATATTCTCTGTGCTGCTTCAAAGTTCAGATCACTGACACATTGCAGAGTTCTCAGACCAGGTCAGAGATCTAAAATTCAGTCCAACTTTTCAGTTTGATGACTTCATGACCAAGATGCTAACTCCGTAATCTTTACGCAAGTGCTGCCAGATGTGCAGAATATTTGTACCATTGTTGTTATGTTAAATTTTCAAATCTGTATATTTAGAAGGTGGGCCTTGATTCATTTAAAAACAAAATTGTATGAGGTATTTTGTTCTCATATGTTCTTCTGAAGTATGCAAATATCAAAACAATCTCAGTTACAGTTTCAATAGTTTAAGCTTCCATCATCATAAAGATTCTTAAGCGTTCTTAAGATTCTTAAGATTCTGAATCCATTACAATCCAAAAAGCACCTAACCTGATGAGAAAATATTGTTAGTTGCACATTATCTAGTTTGCTCCTGTCACTGTGGAATTTAACTTCGACAAGCTGCTCTTCTCTTTTTAGATAACGGGAAATGTAAAATAATTGGTTAATAACTCAGATTTTTAGATTCCGCCTTCTCATTACCATTTTGGGCCCAATATATTTTGTAACACCTTCATTTTCTGTATATTTATTTGGAGAGAAAAGTAATTGAAATCATGACTAAACAATATGATACTGTATAGACTTTTTAATTCCTTTGCTATTTGCATTTGTTATTTACCTGTTATGGCAGAATTCCTTATAAGTTTTGAATGACCTCTCCTTACTCTGATACTGCTCAATATATCTTTGATAAGCCATTTAGTTTTTGATTGTTTTGTTTCAGTGAAATGGTGAATTTATTTCATAAATTCATTCTCAAAAACACAGTATCTTTTACTTCTTGAGTCAACCCTCACTCATGATATAGCTGCAGCAGTTTTATTGGCAGGAAAATCTGAACAGTGTGTTTACCTTTCAGTGACATTCATACAGAGAGTTATTCATGTAGTTTATTATCAATGCAGCTGTGACCATCTTCTGAAATTACATTAGCATCAGAGCAGATACATGTGTAACTTCCTTTGGTGTTCACACAGGTTGCAGAGCTGTGACAAGCAGGTCTTGTAGCATCTTCACATTCATTAATATCTACAATAAGGAAACACATCTTCAGTATTGTAATTAGTTAAAGTGGAATGTTCAGATCTGCTTTATCTGAGCCCTCATTGCTACTTTCTGTTACCCTGCTTCCATCATTAGTGAAAAAAAAAAGAGACTTGTTAGGCTGTAGGCTTTTTAATGATAGTCATTAAAACTTTCTACAGTTTTTTCCTTGTCAGCATCATTGACAAGGTAAGCAGTTGTTGCCTGTTCATAATTTCCCTTGAACTGAATGGTTTTCTAGGCCATTTCAGAAAGCAGTTCAGTCACATTATTATGGATCTGGGGTCACAGGTAGACCAGGGTAGCTAAAGATGGCAGCTTTCCTTCCTAAAGGATAGTAGTGAACCAGACAGGCATCTATCGCATCAATATTAGCCACCCCAACTGAACCTACCTTTCAATTGTAAATTTTGTTAATTGAATTTAAATTCCACCAACCGCTTTGATGGGATTTAAACCGGTGTTCCTAGGTATTCACTATGTTATCATTGCTCTTTCACTTTGGCCCATGCTCATTTAAGATGAAATGACCGTATGCAGAGCATTCCTATCTTTATCACCACCTCAAATACCCAACATTATCCTGCAATCATTATATATTCAACAATCCATGCTGGAGACTTGTAAAACTCAGCCAATATTGACAGACACATTTACACATCACTACCATCTAGAAGGTCAAGGGCAGCAAATACATGAGGAAATCTTAACCTGTATGTGCCCATCAAAGCTACTCACCATCCTGACTTGGAAATATATCTCCATTCTCCCAGTGTTACAGGGTCAAAATCTTGGAACTCCCTCTATCAAAGCATTGTGGGGCTACCTACAGCAAATGAATGGTAGTGATTCAAGAAGACAGCTCACCAGCATCTTCTCAAGGGCCATAGCCAGCAATACCTACTTTACATGAATGAATAAAAATAAAATCAGTTTAAGCTGTCATGGGATCAGAGCTTTATGCTCAAAATTGGGAGTAAGAGTGAAAATTCTTTTCTCTGTGAACAGTTACATTGAAAGGGACTTGAACCTGAACCTGAGTTCTCCTTGTTCATCTACCTCACCTCATTCTGCTTTTACCCACTGGGCCTTGACAAAGGGATTCCATTTCTTCCCTCTACTCTGAGTAAAGTTGTTGCACCTCACCTTATCTACTTTGATTAAATTCTCAGTAAGAGTGAACTGTTATTGGAGAAACTATGATGCCTCATTTCTATGCACTCTCCCATCCTTTCACCTGCTGGATAGAAGCTGGATGCGTAGAATTCTTGGCATGACAAACAGACCGGGTACTTGGCAACTCTAGGTTGCAGCTTGCTCCTACTGACTTCCACCTTCAACAACCGGCAACAACATTTCAAGTCATGCTCCACGGGCAGCAACTGCATTCTTTATTCATTCACAGGATGGGGGTGTCGCTGCCTATCCCTAGTTGCCTAGCGGGCAGTTCAGAATCAACCACATTGTTGTGTGTCTGGAGTCACATGTAGGCCAGAGCAGGTAAGGATGGCAGTTTCCTTCCCTAACGGACATTAGTGAGCCAGTTGGGTTTTTCCAACAATCGGCTAGGGGCTCAAGGTCATTATTAGGCTCTTAACTCCAGATATTTATTGAATTCAAATTCCACCATCTGACGCGGCAGAATTTGAACCCAGGTCCTTAGAACATTACCTGAGTCACTAGGTTAACAGTCCAGCGATAATACCACTAGACATTGCCTCCCCATTGCATGAACCTCACATCCATGGATGTGGGCATCTGACATATGCCAGCCTCTATGCATAATCAATCTGATTTATTTACAGTACACTCTGCACTTCAAGGCTGTACTTGAAAGCACACAGGCAGCTTTCATTGGAATGCTGCTGCAAGGACACTCTACATACACGGACAGGCAGGCAGTTTTCTGATTAGACTGGGATGCATCTCAGGGCTGCTTGCATGCTACCTCAGTACTGATTCACTTTGCCCTGACCTGGATGCTCACAACATTCCTGCCTGCCTTGTTTTGCCATTTAGCATTTTGCCATCTTTGCCTTACTTTAAATGCTCACAGTGCTTCTGTCTTGCTTTACAATTTAGTGCAGACACAAAGCCAGGTATCTTGTCGTGCTTGTCAGCAGTTGTTAGTCAAGGGGGTGGAAATGATGCTATACTGTGCCATGGTAAGTCAATCTCACCCCTGCACCATGTGCCAGCAGTTTATGCAGCAAACGCACTGTACTGTGCATGCATCACCTAAGCAGACATGTCTCAAAGCTGAAGAGAAATAGTCTTCAGTCAAATCAAGTCAGTACTATCAATCAGGAAAGCATCCGTGATCATTCTAGCATCTTGGGAGCAGTCAAGTTCAGGGGATCTGACACATTGTAGTGGGGCCATGGTCAGTCATGTAGATCCTGTGCAAGCAATCAGGGAATACACGGTTACTCCAATCGAAGAGTTGCACAGAAAGCAATCAATGGTCTGGTCAGTCTTCAGTTGGGGCTGTCAGTCAAGAGCATAGCCCAGGGTTAAGTCTGGGCATCAGTGGATCGAAAGTTGTGGGAGGTATCACTGTTGTGATAGGGAGATGGGGGACTCAATGCTGGAAATTGAAGGCAGCGACCTGGAATGCAGAGGGGAATAGCATGGTAAAGCGGAGAAACTCAATGTATCAGTTCAGAAGCTGATAGTCTGGTAGTGGAGGCCACAGAATATTGTGAGAGGGTGGGTTACAGGGGATCACTGCCATTCAGGCATTGATATGATGGATGAGTTAGGGGGATGGGGGGAAGGGCATATGGGGAGTTACATATGGGGAAAGTGTGCATCATGCTGGTGGCCATGCTCAAAGTAAAATTGTTGATGCTCAAAATGTGAGCAATTTGTTTCTGTTACAAGAGACAAATACAGTTTCCAATTGTTTGATTGCTGTTTGTTTTTGGTGTTTGCAAGTAAAAGTGAGCATTTTGAAATGACTGAAGACTTTTTGCATATGGTGGTCTCACATTGAACAATACTAAAATACAATGATGAGCATTAGGGAAAGAATAGCAGTGATTAGTAAAGATTGTAAGATGGGATGTAGCTATGGACACTAAGGCTGTGCACATAGTACTTAAAACAGCAATTGGGATAGCAATGTGCAGTTGTATGTGCAAGAAAGTGTCAACTGTGCTGCCTCTGACCACCAGCAGCACTGGTTTGTGGACACTGTGTCACTATATGCATAGTGAAGGGAAAATCCAGACTACCAACACTTGGCTAGGTGCATGGCAAGTTGGCGCTCAGATGGAATTGCAGGGTATCCCGGCAGCAATGCATGCATCCAGCAATGATGAGTGGGTGAGTTGAGCAGGCATCAGACAAGAAGGGGACCCTGAGTTGAGGTAGATAGTCAATGAGATCAATATGGGATGATTGCACAAGAAAACTCACCAGGCTACACAGAGACAAACCATACAGGAAACTCAATGAAAATGACACTTGGCCAATTTCTGGTGAGATTCAGCCCATTAGTTTAGGAATAGCATCACAGCACTGAAATAAGTCATGTTATTAACCATAGATGCACATCATGACACTGTTTTTAATGATCGACTCTAAAACAGGCAAAACCACTTCCACAGAAGGGCTATACTGGGCTTGTAACGTTAAATCTATTTCCCTTTGCACAGATACTGCCAGATATATTGAACTCCTATAACACTCACACCAGCACAGTTGTTTATTTATAAATACTTCACTTAGCTGTTAAAATCTTCCTACCATCAACAATGGTTTGTGTCTCCATGCAGTTGCTGTTAAAGTCTGCTCACCTCCATGAAAATGTGGAAAAAAAACTATCTTGATGGATTCTCGATGAAGCCACAACACAGTCAGCTTTCTCTGGGGTTCCAGGAGGGTTCCAGGTTCCGCTCCCACTCTTATACTTACAAAGTAACGGAGGGTGGGACCTTTTGCTGCCTTGCTTAGTAGCCATTTAATCCTGGTGATATGGTTGTGATCTGGACTTTGAAAATCCAGTCCCTGGTATTTGCAATGATAAAAACCTGAAAGGCAGGCTATGAGTGAGTGTCCACTCTTCATTGCAGACTGAAATTGTTGTCTAACCTCTCATGCCCTAGCTGCATGGACGTCATCATGGTCGAGGATGCAGAAGTCCATGAAGCCCAACAGAGAAGGTATTATGCCATTGAAGATCATCATGCACTATCGCTAAAAGTATTGTTTGTTTATGTCTTTGTTGGAAAATTGTTTAGTTTAAAAAGATAAACATGAACTAGGGAAAACTGATCAAATAATCAGAGAGGAACAATTAACGATAGTCCATGCTTTTTTTTTTCAGAAAATGACGCTCAATCATGTCCACAGCAACTTTTCATTTTCTTGAGTGGTGATAATGGGGTCTTTTGTCTGCACTAATGCAGAAAACATTCCTATATCAATAAAATGTATTGTAAATCATTCAAAATCAAATTCTTCTTATTTTTTCGGTAATAAAAAATGTTTGCAAATAGCCAATAAGAGATGACATGTAACTTTGCAAATAAAATGCACCCAACAGAGAATGTGGTTTACATAAACATATATTGTATACATGAATCATGCCACAATTGGCTTTTTTGCATGATTGAATAATTTCAATATCTACCTTTGCAGACTGGTGGATCACTGTTCCATCCGTTGACACTGCAGATCAACTCCTCTGGTCCAAACAAGTGAAAACCATGATGACAAATATATGAAATGATTGATTGCCCAGAATTAGTGCACAGTACAAATGCTCCATTCTCTATTGGTGGTGGAGGCTCACAGGATACGACTAAAGGCATACAAATTGTAGATATCAAATAGCAAGCAAATTTATCAAGTGATTCATATAAATTCTTCAACGCGATGTTCACTCATTACATTCTACCTGACACTCTTCTATTTAATGGGTACAGGTTTGACCTTTTTAGTGCAATACTTCCTTCACGTCTGCATAACATTTTTCTCAGCAGCTGTTTGAAATTAGTATTTTTGATAACAGAAATACATACATACCTCACAAAAAATATTAACAGTTCATGGATAATTCATGTCAAAATGCAATACCAACTCCAAGTTAAAACATCACATTGTCCATTGCAGGGATCAAAACTTTTTATTTGACTGGTTCTCTCAAGAGCTTTTTGTTGAATTTCATGGTTCCTTTCTCATTCTCACTAGCTTAGTTGTTAGAAGATGCAGTCATATAGTAACAACTCCTTTCATATTTATGTTGACATTTGTGGAAGCAGAATTAGTAGAACTCATCAATATCCTCAATAATAAACAACCCTCCCTTCAATGTGAACCACAACACACAAAGGAAACACTAATTTCTTCGGAACCACTGTACTTAAATTGGCACAAAATAATAGGCATAAGTTAGCAACAATTTTTTTTCCTCAAAATTATGACACACTCCGATACACAAACAATCATTGCCCTAAACACAGCTTCTATAGATTAGTGAGCTTTCAGCTAATACATTTCCATCATATATGCTACCACACTGGTAAATTTTAATCAGGTACTTACTATCCTTTGTAGTTCATCTCAGATCTGAATCGCAGTTTTGATTTTAGCAATTCACACAGTGTCCATTACTATTACATCCATTATATTTTTCCCCACATGCATACTTAAGCTAATTCATTCATTTTCAAGGGATTCAGTATCGCCATGATTTGAAGACTTCCTGATCCCCTGTTCGTTAGATATTCCTTTGTTGTCAGGTTGAAAGTGTTCTTTCTCCTCATCAGCTTCCCTTTCTCCACTGACTCTCTCCTCCTTCCCACCAGTGCTGCTCCCCTTTTTTCAACACTCCGCACTTGCAGCTACCTTCCTGTTGCAGTTTCCTTCCCTTTCCAAACTCCCTCAGCTTGTCTCCTTTTCTCCAAACCTGCTCTTGCATCCTCCACACACTAACTCCTTCTTGTAGTTGTTTCATCCCTCATTCCTTTCCGAACTCCCCTCCCTTCACATGCGCCTTGCAGCCTGTTCTCCTCCCGACCCCTCTGGCACCCTCCTCCTAATGTCCACATCTAACCTTCTTCTTGCTCAGATCCCCTCCCCTGGCCAAAGCAAGGGACATGGCACTGGGCTCTGCACCAGTCTCAGCACCGGAAAAGTCACGGCCCAGGCCATGACAAAAGGAATGCCTGAGCAACCCACTCACCGTTGCCACTTCCAACTACTTCTCAACTGTTCAGTGCTCCTCCACTCAGGAGCTGTTTCTCTCCTGCTTTTGCTGCTGATATGCTCCTGAGTTAATATTGCCAAGTGATTTGAGGATTTTTGAGGTGAAATTTACCCTTTGCTCCCCTGCATCTTGAAGACCAGGCCATTGATATAATAATGTACAGTGCGAGGATAGTAGCATGATCATTCATCTTTGACATGCTTATGTACATCAACCAGAAAGGGACTATTAAACAAACAAACTCATTAATGCCTCTCGAGTCAAAGAGCAACTCATGGAATAGGAGCATCAAAGGCTCATTAAATGTCTGTAGATAACTTAGATCTAATAAATAGTGTATGCGGCAAAAACTGTCAACTGCCTTATTAAGTGCACATTATAACAGAGAAGAACGCAATGATCAGCACTTGATCTATATAGTTAAAGTGAGTCCATCTAACGAAAGCAGTGGTCAAGTCCCCTGTGCCGATTTGAATTCTACCAGTTGCTAGGAGCTAAGATCCACACTGTATTCTATACAACTGTGAGGCAGACAGAGTTTTCCAAAACAATGTGGAGACAAGGATCAGCCATGGAAGCTAAAGGTAAAGCTCAAAGATTGTATAAGTTTGGTCAACAGATTCTAGTCATGGGAAGAGTTTGAGAGATCGTAGGAACTGCAGATGCTGGAGAATCTGAGATAACAAGGTGTAGAGCTGGATGAACACAGCAG
>JAHRHZ010000111.1:24344263-24373369 GCA_024137785.1 Ginglymostoma cirratum | reverse complement strand
ACCCTTCTTCAGAAAATGATTTTCTGAAGAAGGGTCTAGGCCCGAAACGTCAGCCTTCCTGCTCCTCTGATGCTGCTTGGCTGCTGTGTTCATCCAGCTCTACACCTGGAAATCTCAGGGGAAGAGTTTGGCCTTTTTTTGAAGTAGGAATCCTTAATGAAAACTTTTCTCTCTGGTATCATGATGCTGGACATCATGGGGGAGGTGAAAACAATTCTGTGAATGGGGAAGCAGTAGACAGTGCCAAGATTGATGGAAGAGTGGTGACAGAGATAACACTATGTGTGAGGTCTTGCAAGAGGAATTTATGATAAACCGAAGTTTAAAGGAAAAGACTTGAAGGGTGCTGCACACTATTCTAGTGCTTTCACCATAAAATTATCATTCTGTCAATGTATTGCTTTATCGCACTCACAACTTGATTTAACTTTTTTTCCACCAACTAGTCAGCTGGAATTTTTCCACCCATCTCAATGTTATGGAGGCACGTCAATCTCATCGTCTATAATCGCAAGTTATGGCAACACGTGTACCTTGTTGAGGCTTATTATGCCATGCCTGAAGGTTCAATCCAGGGACTTGATCACACTGCACAAATCCTTGTGGGTACTTCCCTAATCGGAAAGCATCCAGGGGCACCTCAGTGATTGCGGTGTTGTCGCAAATAACACGTGACAGTGAATGTTGGGCAAGTTCATATCTTTGAGCTGATGTGAAGACACCAGGGTTTTCCCACCAAAACCTAAGGAGCAGAGAGCAGGCTTCGTTATGTTATTAGCACAATGTAGAACTGAATGCAACCAAATCTTTTTAAAAAATTTCTCAGGACTTCAAATCATAACAGAAAACCCGAGCACCGATCCTGCAAACTTGGCTAACATCTAAATCCTGAGATCCGTTTCAAACCTTCTAGTCTCCTATTTCTTTCATAATATACCAAGATAGGATGTTATTTATCATATTTATTTATATGTGCATGTAGGCTTATGAATGCATATACACATATCTATACATGCGTATGCAATTATATGACTTGGATATGCAATATGTCCAGATAACACATACATAAATACATACATATTTATACATACATATAGCCTACATATATAGGATATATATATTATATATATATGATCATTAAGTCTCTGAGCGGCACTTCTGGTCATGTAAGCTACATTAACAGTGTAACCATCTTGTAGAAAGATGTTTAATGATTTATAGAGCAATTATGAAGCATTGAATTGCACTGACACACAAGATTGGCAACATCATTGGCAAATCAGTGGGATGGTGAGCTCTGTGGGGAACTGACAGGAAGATAATCAAATATCTAAAATAAAATTGATTCATTTTGTTAAAGCTCCAAGTCTACAAAGCCTCACCAATGATCAGAAGGGACAAAATAAATTAAAATACGAGCAAAAGCAAGTGTTTATAACCTGGAACAAAATTTCAGTAGATAACAAGTGAAATGCCTATAAAGGTATATTCATGAGCTGGTGGTGTCCAATGAATAATTAACAAATGGAAAGTAGTTACAAATAAAATAGTGGAAGTGAAAACTGGCATGACTGAAAAGCAACTGTGTATCATACTCAGAGAACTGAAAAGTATTCCTTAATTGACTGAGCAAAGGTAAGATGAGTCTGTAATTATATTGTTTCTTGTGGCTAAGGAAAAGAACAAATTTGCATTTATATGGTGCTATACATGCCTCACAGAGTCCCAAAGAACTTTACAGCCTCAATTGATTTTCAAGTGATATCACATTTGAACGTGAGATTCTGCTTAATTGTCCTGGTATCACATTAAGATTGTAAGGGATGAATCTTCAGCAACTTCTCTGGGAAAAAAAAAGGTTCCTTTGATGATTGAGGCATACTATGCAGGAAAAATGTGTGATAAGCAGGTCATGTAGTGCCTGTGAGCAAAGGTAGACCAATGAGTGCCTGAAATTAGTCCTCAAGCCTCATGATTCTGAAGTCTCTGAGCTGACAGTCTTGATGCTCCTTGTTAATTGCGCTCAGAGTAAGATCAAACAATATAAGCACTTGTTCCAGCCTTTGTGGAGGATCTTAGAAGGTGAGTAATGGAAGTTATGTTTGAAGGGTTGGGGAGACGGTGAAGGGAAAGGTTGCTGCTATGGGCAGTGTGCCCGACAATGTGGACAGAACTGCGATGGAACTAGCATAGGATTGAGCAAAAATCCCCATCATTTAAAATACTGGACAAGGCCCTGGACTTTTCTAACATCTAAAATACTGGACAAAAGCCTGAGCTCAGAGCCAGAATGATGTCAGTTTGGGACTATCATTCACTCTGGAATTCTAATTCACACCTCCAGTCTAAGAAAACAATTGACCAAACTTAACACACATTTACACCTCGGGCTAGACTAAACAGCTAGTATGGGGGCCTTTTTTATTTCAGAATCCCCTTCCCCTCCCCATTTCTGAAGAAGGGTCCAGACCCGAAACGTCAGCTTTCCTGCTCCTCTCATGCTGCTTGGCCTGCTGTGTTCATCCAGCTCTACACCTTGTTATCTTAGTATGGGGGCCTGCACAGATACCAGACATACAACTGTAATCAAAATACATTCATACATATTCTTAACTATCGGGAAGCCAACTGACTTCAAAGAGAGCGCCTTTAACACAATGGCAATATGGGTTTTGGGGGGGATAATGGATCACAAAGTCTGTATAATTGCTAGCCCTGATCTGACCTGGGAGCAGAGCCTTTTTCAACAACAAGCTCCTGCAGAAACAGAAACAAAAGCAAAGTTGCTGGAAAAGCTCAGCAGGTCTGGCAGCATCTGTGAAGGAAAAAAGACAGAGTTAAGGTTTCGGTTCCGCTGAGCATTCCTCAGAGCTGAACCTGAAACTCTAGACCCGAAATGTTAACCCTGTTTTTTCCTTCACAGATGCTTCCAGACCTGCTGAGCTTTTCCAGCAACTTTGCTTTTGCCCCTGATTTACAGCATCTGCAGTTCTTACATTTTTTATTCTGCAGAAAAAGCTTGCCCAGAGGCTTGCAGCCTCAACAAGCAAGAACCACAGCGGCCGAGCAGAGAAGCTGAATTGAGAAGCCAAACTAAGGGCATCATCGCAACAAAGGACATCCAAGATGAGGGAAGTCAACCAAGTACTATCCGAACTAGAGCTTCCAGACACAAACGTCTTCCAAACCAGACAATCAACAGCAAGAACCTCAGCAACTGGGTGCACTTTAAAACTGTGATCCCCTCGGTGGTGAGGTGAGCTGAAACTCCCAAGACCCGAAAATGTATGACCTGGCTATCAGGGAGGGGAAGGTTATTGGTGACAGTGCATGGAACCCCAAGGGTAGGACATCTAATTAAAGTTTCTGTGATTAAAACTGCTGTATAGGTTCTAATAATGTTTAATTTGTGTTTAATGTAATAGCGTATTTAATTATTGTCCTCTGTACAGTTGATTGTGCCAATTTCAGTATTTATTGCATTTGTTTTTATTTCTTTTATTATACTTATTTAAATAAATGCATAGATTCTTTTGATCTGAAACACCTGTCTACTGTCTTCTTCATTTCGCATTACTTAAACAAGACCAGTGACTAGAACCAGGGATCTGGGGGTGATTCGAACGGCTTAATATCAGCAAATGACTGATTGCAAACCAGAACCCTACACCAGGATGAGCAATTTATCTTCTGTTACCATATATAGGAAAGATGAAAAAAAATTCCTGTAACTTTGATAAGGAATTAGACTTATTTACGGTCCACTTTTCTGTGCCATGCATATCATTCCAGAACTAAAATGGGGTCCAGCATGTGCACATACATGTGTACCATTAATTTTGCTCAATACTATCATGTTGAGTGACAGTTTGCAACAAATCCACAGCATGATTAATAATGAAATGTTTAAAAATTATGGATTTCCCTTTCAGGGCAGAGATCAGGAGACATTTTCTTTCTCAGGCAGTTGTGTGATATTTGAATTCCTTGCCTCGGAAGCACAGAAGTGGGGTGATTGAATACTTTTAAGGCAGACATAAATAGATTCTTATATAAACCAAAAGAACTGAGGATGCTAGAAATCTGAAACAAAAACAGCAAGTTGTAGAGGAAGTCAGCAGGTCTGACAGCATCTGTAGAGACAAAACACCAACAGTCAAGTCTGGATATTGCAAATATTTCAAAAAGACAAAACATATGCCTCTAAATCTGAATGCATGTAACATTCATAACAAAGTAAATTCATTAATAGTGCATCTTTTAAGTAAATAAATATAATCTGAAAACCATTGCATTGCATAGCTGCAGGACCACAAGAGTTGGGTTCTCAATATTGAGGGATATATGGCATTTGAAAAGGCATACAAAGTGGGGGAAGAGTGGTGGTGTGGCACTCAACATCAAACAAGGTGACAAACAGTTTTGAGGAACAGATATATCAGACGCTAAATGTTAACTCTGTTTTTCTCTCCACAGATGATGCCAGACCTGCTGAGTTTCATTTGGCATTTTCTGTTTTGTAATTAATTAGAGGTGACCTTGGCTCAGGAGGTCAAGATGTAGAATCAGTTTGGGTGGAGATAAGAAATTGTAGACAAGAGGAGTCATATGTAGAATTGGTCTACTGGACCTCTAAATGGATGATGTATTCAAGAAAAAAATATTCTATGCTGGTTCCAAAGTGATGGCAATAATCATGGGTAACTTTAATCTACATGTAAACTGGGAAAATCCAATTGCTGACAGTAGCCTTGATGAAGAATATTTAGAATGCTTTTGATAAAATTTCTCACACCAAGCACAATGTGGAATCAGCTGGAGAAGAGGTTAAATTAGATTTGATATTGTGTAATGAAACAGAATGAATTAATAACCTCAGAGTAAAGCCAACTCAAGGCAGCAGCAACTACAATATAATGAACTTTGCATCTACGGAAAGAGAGAAGATTGAGTCTAAGATTAATATTTTAAATGGAAATACTGCAATATTGTAACTATGAAATCTGAGCTAGCTGAAATGAACAGGTATACTGGACTAATACTCAGATCAACACAAAAGTAATGGCTGATATTAAAGGAGATAATTCAGAATAATCAGAATGAACATATTCCTACACCAAAAAAATATCCAGGGGAAGACCATCTCTTGTTCATAGTTCATGAAAGCATCAGTTTAAAGAAAAATGATACACTTGTGCAAAGATGAGTAGCATATGGGAGGATTAGTGTAAAGAATGCCAGACCATGACTAGAAGGTTAATTAAGAAAAAAGAAATTAGAGTATGAGAGAAAGCTAGTTAGAAAAGTAAAAATGGATAGCAAGAGTTTTGACAGGCGTTTAAACTGATTTAGTATTTCAGTGATGAGCCAGCACGAAGAAAGGAGTAAAGTTTTCTAAACAGGATTGCTGGTTTAAGTTGAGCTCGGGCCTATTCTGCTTGTTTCAATTAATATATTTAAAAGCTCCTTTTCCAATTTTAAATCGCACTTTAATCACACTTTAATCTAAAAAAACTTACTGCAATCTCACCCATTAGAAATCAGAAACTTGCATCATGAAGAGGCCTTTGAGTTTACCTTTTTTGATACAACAAACAATTTGTTGAATGCTTTCAGTAATATGGAGCTCACGAAAAATACCACATCCTTTCAAGTTATAAACATATTATTTATTTTCCACAGTTTTCATAATATGATCAAAAGACCATAAGAAGTAGGAGCAGGAATAAGCTGTTTGGCCCCTTGGGCCTGATTCGTGATTCAACAGGATGATTGGTGATTCCTCACATGCATTTTCCTGCCCTTTCCTCATAACCATCGATTTCCCTTCAGCATTGCTGGCCTTGTTCAATGTCTTCAGTCACATCCTTTTTTCCTGAAATCAACCCCCCAGAGTTTCTACAGGAAACCCAGCTTTTATGTCAATTGATCCACAGCCTCATGATATTTGGCCAAAAAAGATAAAGAGATTCCAGATTTACATTTCCTGCCACAGGAAAGTTGACACTAATATCCGTATCAATTAGTTGCTCTTCGAAACTCCAAGCAACTAATCTCATTTCAGCCTTGTAAATCCGAGCTACTAGAACGTATTCCATACGTACCCATCTATGTGACAAGACTGGTGTCCACTTTCTGATATTACAAAATTAACTCCTAATTCCTTTCAGTTATCTTATTCCTTTTGATTTGTCTCTCTAATTATTTAACTTCTGGTTTATTAGCAACCACCAAAACATCATAGCAATGAGGAGTTCTCCTTCTAGTCCTGCATTGGGACAGTTCTGTAGCCTTCCTTTTTTCGTATTATATATTCAAGTTGCAGCCTCCACTTTCCCTTCAGTACCCTTGGGGACTATTGCCAAAATATCAGTCTTGTATGATGTTGGAGATTCTTTCTCTGGAATGTGGTTCTTCTCTAAAATGTCAGTCACTGTCAGACCCACTTTTAAACCCTGGTTTTCAGAAGCTTGTGTAGATGCTCCTTTTAGAATCACTTGTAAGGCTGGTGTAGACTCTGAAAAACTAGGAAGAGTTTAAGCAATGCTTGACTAATTTTAGACAAGGGAAAAAAAGCGCTGTGCCTTTCATTAGCATATGCAATACTTTTAATGTTTGTTTTAAAGAAACGTCAAGAACATTTCAATATTGCCCAAGCCAATCTGACAAATTCAGTTGGGGAGTGGGATATGTCTGTGAAAAATTGAGCCTCTGCCCCCAGCTGGTGATGGAGAAATGGGCAAAGCAAGGAATAATTTCACCTCCTTTAATCTCTGACACTTGCACTTCTGCCCAATTGTAATTTTGCTTTTATCAATAAATAATTGTTTTTATGACTTTACTTATATATTCCATAGTTTTGTTCCATCAAGTAAGAGCTCTAATTATTCTAAGTGAAGAAAAGAATTTGTTTTAATGTAAATAACCTGATTAGTGCCAACTCCTGAGCCTCATTTAAATCCCAAGAGACGATTTTTGACTGGAGGAGGTGAAAAATCACATGAATTGGAGTCCACTTGTTGTTGCTAATGACATCAATTCACAGGGCCGTGCTGTGATATCTCACATCCCAGAGGAAGGGTATGTGTCTGACAGGGAAACTGTAAACATGGCTTGTGGGGATGCAACTCCCCTTGACCTCCAAGGGAGTTGATTTTGACTTGATGTCAATGGAAGCAAAAACTGGGATGATGCAAAACAAATTACTGAGCCTCTAGACCAGTTTTATACACCTGTATAAATTCCAGTTCTACCATGAGGTAAGTGAAAAAAAAAACAAACCTGCTTGGGCTGTTCTGTGCCGATGCTGCCTTTTGCACTGTCTTCAGTTGGTGAAAAAAATCAGTGCAATTTGAAAACTATAAGTTAAAATAAATTGCTAATGTAAATAAAAGAAAAGCCCTGACAACTTTGGAGGTGGCTCTTACGGCCTGCTCATTTGAGCAGGTTTATATGGGACATGTTCAACCTCTGGTAGTTTCACGTAGTAAGTAATATGGGGAATTATAAGCACTATATTAATCCGATCATCCGAGTGGGATACCCAAATGTGAATGCACTAGAGTCCATTATTATAGAAATAATAGCCGCGCTTTCAGAAAAGCATAACACAATCAAACATAGCCAACATGATTTTATGAAAAGGAAATCATGTTTGGCACATTTGCTAGACTTCTTTGAGGATACAACAAACAGAACTGAGAATCCAGTAAATGTAATATATTTGGATTTGATCATTTGGGCATAAATGATCATTGCACAAAATTGGAATTCCCATAATTCGGGTAATGTTTCAGCATGGATTGAGGATTGCTTAACACATAAAACAGAGAGTTGGGATTAATGGGTCATTTTCAGGTTGGAGAGAGGCAGCTAGTGGAATATTACAAGGATTAACCCTAGGAACTCAATTATTAAGATGGCTTCACCAGTGGGGATGTCTTGAAACACAGTTAGAGAATAAGGGACAGTCAGTTAGAACTGAGCTGCTAAGGAATTTTTTGTCCCAGAGCAAATATCTGGAATTCTCTATCCTGGAGGTTTGTGAAAGTGAGATCACTGGAAGTATTTAAAGAGGAGGTAGATAGTTTTTGAAATATCAGGGAGTCGAGGGTGATGATTAGACATTATGAAAAAGGAGCTGAGACCTGGGGCAGGTCAACCATGATCTTGTTGAATGCTGGGGCAGACTTGAGGAGCCGAATGGCCTCCTTGTCCTTCTATGTCTTATGTTCTAGTGTTGTTATTTATCTCTAAACGTATTGAATTCAAATAGCACCCCTAAGCTTTGGGAATGGCTTGGTGGCTCAACGGTTAGCACTGCTGTCTCACAGTGCCAGGGACCTGGGTGTGATTCTAGTCTCGGGTGACTATCTGCTTGGAGTTTGCACATTCTTCCCCTGCCTGTGCGGGTTTCCTGCGGGTGGTCTCAGTCCAAAGATGTACAGGTGTAGGATTCAGCAAAAATCCCCATCATCTAAATACTGCACAAGACCCTGGACTTTTAAAAGTGAAGGGGACAATCCTCTGGGAAAAAGACACAATCACAGAAATGGCTGCCTGAAACTATTGCTCAGTCTGGAATTCTAATTTACACCTGCGCTTGATGAGAACAATCAACCAAGTAAAACACCCTGGACTGAAACTAACTTTTACACCTTGGGCTATCCAGCATAGGCAGTATGGTGCCTACACAGATACCAAATACTCAACTTCAATCAGAATCCATTCACAGAGATACCAGACATTTAACTTCAATCAAAATATGTTCACACATACTCTTAACTATCGGGAATCCAACTGACTTCAAAGAGAGCGCCAGTAACACAATGGACAAGACAGGTTTGAGAGGTGCGAAAACAAAGTTGCTGGAAAAGCTCAGCAGGTCTGGCAGAATCTGTCAAGGAAAAAACAGAGCTAACATTTCGGGTCCATTGACCTTTCCTCGGAACTGATTCAGAACAGACCTGCCAGACCTGCTGAGTTTTTCCAGCAACTTTGTTTTTGTTCCTGATTTACAGCATCCGTGGTTCTTTCGGTTTTTATTTGGTTTAGATTTGAGAGGAGATAACGCGACACACAGCCTGTATAAGTGCCAATTCTGATCTCACCTGAGGAAGATCCGTTTTGGCAACAGGCCCCTGTACAAACAACTTCTCAACAGGGTTTGGATTGTTCCTCTTTGAAGGAGGCCACAGGACAGGATGGAAAGTCAGACAACATGATTCAGTTGTCCATAGGTCACAAATAACAATTGAAGAAAAGGGGGCATCGAAACTAAATGGTTTGCCAGTTTGCCTGATAACACATGGTAGAATGAGATATTGGACAGCCACCATACATTACTCATTCATATTGACTGCAGGACTACTGTGCCTGAAATACAATAATGTGCATAAAGCTAAGTTCAAATATTTTTATATTAAAAGTACTCAGTAATATCTTTTATCATCCACATGATCTTTATCTGCCCTACATGAGGTGAGCCAAATTATGGAATAACAATGGTGACTCCTCAGAGGAAGATTCTCCTTCTATGGTTGTACTGTCATGAGTGCACAATAACAGAAGATCGAGATTGGGACAGTAGTTGAAGGTCAGTGGTTGAGGAATTGACAGCCATTGTAGATATACTGCACATGCTTGCAGTGATGTCAGAGACATGTTGAAATGTGTCCTCTGCCTAACTATCCTCATTGAAGTACAAGCGTCTGACCTAATGTATAGCCCACTTGAGACAGTTGGAGCTGCACTCATCCATCAAGTTGCAAGTATTCCTTCGCACTCCTTGTTTGTGCCTTGTTGATGGTGTACAAACTTTGGAGAGTTAGGAAGTGAGTAACTCATTGTAGGATTCCTAGCCTTTGTAACCATAGTATTTATATGGCTGGATCAGTTCAGTTCAGTTTTTGGTCAATGACATTTTTTGATCCAGTGATGTTAAAGCCATTGAATGTCAAGTGGTGATGGATAGATTCTCTTTTTGGAGATGGTCATTGCCTGGCACTTAGGTGGTACAATCAGCCCAAAAATGGATATTATCCAGGTCTTGCTGCATTTGAACAGACTGCTTCAGCATTTGAGGAGTCATGAATGGTGCTGAACATTGTGGAATTATCTGTGAACATCCCCACTTCAGACATGATGATGAATGGAAAGGACATGACCCTGAGGATCTTCAGCAGAGATCCTGGAACTGAGATGACTGACCTCCAGCAACCGTAACCACCTTTCTGTGTGCTAGGTATGACTCTAACCAGCAGAGAGGCTTCCTCCTGATTCCTTTTGATTCCAGTTTTGCTCGGCATCCTTGATACCACAAGGCAGCCTTGTGTCAGGGGCTGTCACTCTCACCTCATCTTTGGAATTCGGCTCTATTGTCCATGTTTGAACTAAACTGCAAAAGGTTGAAAGCTGAGTGGCCCTGACAGAACCCAAACTAAATGTCAGTGAGCAGGTTATTGTTAAGCAAGTGCAGCTTGACAGTACAGTTTATGACACCTTCCATCGCTTTACTGATGTTTGACAGTAGACCAATGGGATGGTAATTGGCTGAATTAGATTTGTCCTATGTTTGTGTACAGGACATATCTGGACAATTTTCCACTTTGTTGAGTACATTCCAGTGTTGTAGCTCTCGAGGAACAGTTTGACTGGGTGTGTGGCACATTCTGGAGCATAAGTCTTCGTGGTTGTTGCTGGAATGTTGTCAGAATCCATAGACTTTACAGTATTTAGTGCCTCCTGCCATTTCTTTACATTTTGCAGAGAGAATTGAATTGGCTTAAGACTGGCATAATTGATGCTGGGGACTTCTGAAGCAGGCTGAGATAGATCATTCACTCAGCACTTCTGGTTGTGGATTGTTGAGAATTCTTCAGCCTTGTCTTTTGCACTGACGCATTGGGCTCCCCATTTTTGCAAATGGAGTATTTGAGGAACCTTCTCCAATGAGTTGTTCAATTATCCACTAACATTCAACTGCAGAGCTGCAGGGCTCAGATCTGATCGCTGGGGTGTGAAATTGATTAGCCTGTCTGTCATTTACTGCTTGCACTGTTTAAAATGACATTACAGGTATTTCTCCTATAACGCGATAGTTGCGTTGTTGTGTGACTTGCACTACAGAAAATTGCACCATAGAAAATCACCATAGAAAATTGTGTTACAGGGAAATTGCTATAGAAAATGGCTATACCTATACCGCAGAAAGTTCGCGTTATCCAGCGGCGTCCATGATTCATCAATCGCATTATAGCCAATTTGCTTTAACAAAACACATGTTATAGCAGAAATATCTGCAGTTCTGTTTTGTACCTTCTCCAGATTGATACGTCATTTTTAGGTAGTCCTAGTGTTGCTCCTACCATGCACTCCTGCACTCTTCATTGAACCAAGGTTGATCTCCTGCCTTAACGGTAATTGTAGAATGGGACTTATGTTGGATCATGAGTTTCCAGATTATGTTGAATTCAATTCTGCAACTGCTAATGGTTCACAGTACTTTATGAATGTCTAGTCTTGAGTTGTTACATCTGGTTCAAAGTCTATCACATTTAGCACATTAACAGACCCACACAACACAATGGAGGGTATTCTCAAAGAGACAGTGGAACTTCGTCTCCACAAGGACTGTGCAGAGATCACTAATTGCTAGTAGCACACAAATCCCAAGTTTAAATAAATAGAACAAAAAAACAGAGCTATGAAATTAGGCTGGTCATGTATGAAGATACCCATTTCTAAATACAGATCTTCAAAGGAGGCCAGCTCAGATCTGGGCACATTTCTGTAGCCAGATTTCGTCACCAGCGCCAAGACAATGTTGACTGTCAGCAGGTATGAAGGTAATAACTGTATTATACTGTCACATAATTCAAACCTTCCAAGCTACATGAGGAAATATCTGATAATTACTTCAACTTGTGGTGCACAGTTTTAATATGCTTGTCAAAGATGCATAGTTTATCCAAATCAATAAATACATTTGCTTTCTCACAATAAACACTTAGCAACACCAGAGATCCTCTCTTCTTTATGATTTGGCTAGATTCCATAAAGTACAGGCCATTACATAGAACTCATATGGCCACATAAATTCAAAGTCCAAATTATATCTCTTTCTGAATAAAAGGGAATGTGCAGATGTTCTACAAGTAAAACTGCAAAATAAAGCGCAGAATAAATCTTCTACTTTTACACTTGCCAAAATTTACCCTCTCCACATCCAACACAATGTATTCAATCTACAATATATATTGCAGCAATCAACCAAGATGCCTTCAACAGCACTTTCCAAACCTGTGACCTCTACTGTCTGTTAGAAAAAGGGCAGCAGATATACGGGAACATCACCGTTTTGCAAGTTGCCCTCCAAGTCACAAACCACGCACCCTAACCTGGGACTACATGACTGTTTCTTCACTGTCAGTGAGTTGATATCCTGGAGCCCCTCCCGTAAGAGCCCTATGGGTCTATTCATGCCTGCTGTGCTGCTGTGGTTGAAGTTAACAGCTTTCCACAACCCTCTCAAGGTCAGTGCTGATTTTGCCAGTGACCCCAACATCCACGAATAATTTAAAGTAACTTTAATTTTATGGTAATCTATGGAATCACCATTTCAAGGGAAAATGAATACAAAATGGATGACTATTGTCATGACTACGAGTCAGAAGCCCAAAGTGCAGTGGATAATTTTAAGTTGCAAAGCCAAAAATGTTTTTTTAAAAGGGGGTTGATACAGCTAATAATGGCTGCACACGTAAATGAAGAAGAAGGTCTAGAAAGAGATAAACATGAAATTTCACCCAACTGCATTGCCGCAGGAACTTAGAACAACAACACATCAAAGTCGGAGTGGGACGGCAGGTGGGGGGGTTGGGGTGTAGAAGAAGCAAGTCTAAACACACCGGACTGAGAGGTTTTGTGACTACAAAAATAGTGAGGGTTTGACAACCCCTTGTTCAACATACTGGAGAAACAATTACATCCCAAACTGGAGAAACATTTTTGATTTTACCTTTGACGATAGCACAAGGACAGAGTTTAAAAAAGATAGATTTAATTGGTGAGGATTAGTAGGCCAAGCACTCTTGTGTGTACTAAACTATACTCAAGTTCTACCAAGCTGTAAAGATCACAGTCTAAGAAGTCTAAGAACTATTCCTTCATTATGCCTGTATTACAGGCAAAGACTCTTTCACTTGGAATGCTGTAACCCTATTAAAAAAGGAAACTGGACAACAAAATCAATCTCTTTCACTCTTTGATGCTGGAATTCGATCACAATCGAAAAGAATCAGAACTACAGAATCACAACTGATCTACCAAAATAAGTCTCATGAAATTGACTGTTGAACTATTAGTATCAAAGCTACTAGTAACCTCCAATATAATGGCTGTAAGGTTAAACTATTTGATCTGTGTGGTCCTTTCGAAAAAAAATTGTCCTTTTGGATCTTTCTTATCTATGTGTATGTGTGTTGCATCACTAATTCTTCTCACATTTATTAATTAATAAACTCATACTTTTTTTGTGAATTCAAAAAGCCTGGTTAGATTGTCTTCCTTTAAGACGTATGTTTATATGGGTCTGGGAGAAAGGCACGCACAAGAAGGTCTGCATTCAGAGATCAAATGTTGCTCAAGGAACAGGACTCATCGACCCTAGACAAAGTTCGTTGCCTGCTGCTGTTAAAAAGGAATATCTCTATGGCCTAATTAATAGTCGAAGCTACACGGCAATAATTTTGTCTATGGTTATGACGTACAATACCAAAGCAATATCCTTTTACATCTTTTCTCTTATATAGCCTTTTTGGGCACCTTCTGCTGGGCGAGAGCAGACCCGGCCTCCTGAACACATGTGGCAGTGGTGGCAACAGAGTCTATTCTTTCTGACAATCGAAGATGGCAGTGATAGTTTGGGATGGCATTGGTGGCAATGAGACCCATAAGGGAGGAGAGTGAGCCCAGTGCAGAAGAGAGCGAGCCCTGAGGCGCCATTGGTGAGGTAGGTCCAGTGCCAAAAGATAGCACCAGAAGATCGGTGACTTCATTATTGGTTGGGTCCAGTGCTGGCAAAATCTCAGTGGGAGGGCACCACGGCAACATTGATGCACTGACACCTTGATTTCTAGTTTCAGAAGTCACTGTCACTCAAAGATCCAAAAAGAAAACTAGAGAGAGTACTGACATAGTAGGAACTGCAGACGCTGGAGAATCTGAGATAACAAGGTGTAGAGCTGGATGAACACAGCAGGCCAAGCAGCATCAGAGGAGCAGGAAGACTGACGTTTCAGGCCTTAGACCCTTCTTCAGAAATGGGGGAGGGGAAGGGGATTCTGAAATAAATAGGGAGAGAGGGGGAGGCGGATAGATGATGGATAGAGGAGAAGATAGGTGGAGAGGAGACAGACAGGTCAAAGAGGCGGGGATGGTCGAGCAGTTTCAAGGCTGAAGAGATTACAAGAGAGTTGCAGTGGGAGAGAGATCCATTGAGGTTTTCCCAGAGGGAGGAGGGTAACTTCTTCAGGGTGGGCATCCTTAGAAGAGGCTTCGCAGTGGGGTTAAAATTGTTTCAGAGATGGTAGGAACTGCAGATGCTGGAGAATCTGAGATAACAAGGTGTAGAGCTGGATGAGCACAGCAGGCCAACAGCATCAGAGGAGCAGGAAGGCTGACGCTTTGGGCCTAGACCCTTTTTATCTCAGATTCTCCAGCATCTGCAGTTCCTACTATCTCTGAAACAATTTTAACCCCACTGCGAAGCCTCTTCAATTAAATTTTCTTTTTAGTAAGCAGCTATACGACATCAGGTGGAAATTAATTAACTATTGCTGCATTGTTACATTGAACATTTACTTGACAGTTTGAATTGAAAGGTCATTGCAGAAATGGGAAGCAATGTAATTTATAAAAAATATTTGCCTCAATATTTGAAAGATTCAGGCTGCCATACAAATGCAATTTTGTTGTATACTGCCATATACTGCTAAACTTTTGTTATTTTTGCAAAGATTACAACAGATAAGATATAGCAGTCTAACATTCATAAACTTGATTTAATTTCATCTCCTCATTTTGCTTTTATTGCAATGAAATGTTTCTTCATTAGTTCTCTATCTCCTCACACAAGAATTAAATGACTTTCCTTTGACCTTGTGTTGATGAGGGCTAACTTTCCTGTTGTTGGTTATTGTTCTTAGTGTAACACTTTCACAGCACTTACAATATTTTGCTTTGGGCTAATAACTATGCTAACAGCTTGTAAATGAGGTCATTGGAAGCTATTTTCAGAGGACACTGATCAAACTGGAACATTTGAATGTCTCTCTTTTTGGTTAGTGAGCTGGGACATGTCATAAATGAATGAACAAAAATTGTCCCTTCAATCAAATCAGTTACATATTCATTTTGGCTCAATTTTAGTTTAACAGATTCAAACGCTTGACATTAGTATCATGACATTTATTAATGTATTGATTTATTAATTTATCACGAATAATAATGATAACAAATAAAAACAGAAAAGCTTGGTGACAGATAGAAACAAATTTAATGCTTCAAATCCAATATGACATCCTCAGAACCGAAGAGAGGGAGACATGTGATAAGTGTATGCTGTTGAGAAAAGAACCGGAGTGGTGGCAATGGGGGAGGGAGTTGTTGAAGGTGAAGCAGTCAAAAAGGAAGCTTTTTTGGATATGTTGGAGGATGGGAGATATTGAATAAAAGTAATGTCATGGATGAAAAGGCAAAGAGGTGCTAAGGGCTGTAGTAAAGAAATGAAGCAGATGGTCAAGTGCAAATGTTAATAGCAGAATAAAGGCCAGAGCTGTCTAAAAGCATGAGAACAAAAGCTGACGGGTACTTGGCAAAAGAAATCAAAATAGACAACCGAGTTCATGGTTTGAAGGCGTTGAACTAGATTTTGAGTCCAGGAAGCTGTAAAGTGCCTCATCAGAAGGTGAGAGATCCTTTTTCTCCACTGGAACATTGCTACTGGCTGAGACAGAATTGTGAGCACAGGAGCAAGATGATGAATTAAAATAGTAACAACTGGGAGGTGTGCTCGTGCTTGCAGACTGAGTGGTACTGTTCTAGAAAGAACCCACTCAGTCTGCTTTTAGCTTGCTCAGTGTAAAGGGGACGACATTATGTCAGTGAATGGATTATATTGAATTGAATGAAATACAGGCAAATCAATACTTCACCTGAAAGCTATGTTTGGGGTCTTGGATATTTAGGTGAGAGGAGGTAAAAAGGACAAACATTACAACTTCTGTGGTTGCATGAGACGATATCATGGGAAGAGAATGAGGTGTTGGGGTGGTGATAGAGGCATTTGCCATGCGGTGATGAGAGAATAGTCCTTTGGAATGCTGACAGGGAGGGCAAACCGTACTTAGGATGGCCTTATGCTGGAGGTGTCAAAAATGGTAGATGGTGATACTCTGAGAACAAGATATGGGAAATGGAACAGAAACAGGTGAAGTGGGGGGAGAGGGGATGGAAATTCATGATTAAGTCAAAAAGGCAGGCATGACAGAAGTCCCATTGTGGAAGATAGCATTATCAGAACAGGTGGAATCGAGACGGAGAACCTGGGAGAATGGAATTGAGTCTTTAAAGGAAACAGGGTATGAGGAAGTGCAGTCAAGTTAGTTGTTGGAATTGATGGGTTTGTAATGGAAGTTGGGAGATAGCCTACCCCCAGAAATGGAGACAGAGAAGTAAACAAAGGGAGGTGTCAGACGTAGGCTACGTGAAGGTGAACAAAAGTTGGAAATTTAAAGCACAATTGATGTTTTTTTTTCCCAGTTCTGAGTGAGAACAAGATGCAATGCTAACACAATAATCAATGTACAAGAAAGTAGGAGCTGTGGGCTTGTGTTTCACTATTACCATGTTGGAGATTCAATAATGATGTAGCATGTATAAAGTAATGCCAGTATTATGTGTTTTTCATAACAATATAAATTCCATTTCAAAACCCTGTTAAAGTTTCTGGCATTGAAAGAGTAAGGAATTAGGAATGCATATGACGATGGAGTAGTGACATCAGCAGTCATGTGCTTCCTTCAGGGAAGAGAGAAGCAACATAACTTCACAGTAGAGTACATATGAAAATGGAAATAAAAGGATATCTGCAGACACCAATCACTGTTAGACTATGGTTACCCTTAAGCAGAGACATCCAAATAAGATCCAAGCCATAAACCATTAACCATGAAGTCACCAAGGTTAAATTGTTTTCAAAGCATAAAAAGCCCCTCGTTCAAGTGACAAGTTTTAAAAGTTTTAAAAAGTAAAAGGATCTAATCCACTTCTATTCAGCTTTGCAATGTCTTGTTTTCTGTATAAGTGGGAGTACTGTATGACCTAAAATGTCTTTCAGGCTTTATTATTTGTTATCTGTGGAGCCTTTTCTCAACAACCTTAAATAGTTTGACTTTACTGCAGCCCAGTTATTAATCCCTTTTCCTAAAATGGCAGGTTGCACAAGCCCATCACTGCCAACCCAGCAATCACCAATATTTGTTCACAAGAAAGATTCCAAAATTAACATGAGCATTGTATCTTTTGAAAGTAAAAGTTGCTAAGAAAAGGAAGTGCTCACAGGTTTTCTTTGGTGTCATCTGTACTGCTCCAAATTTCTTGATTATTCTGTATTAAGCTGACTAATGCAATAAAACTAGACATTTAGCAGAATGCCGTGACCTGAGTATGTGAATGGATTGGAAAGAGACAATACAAAACTCACCTATCACCTTCTCTTAAAGTTTTCATTTGTTTTCCAATTAAACAAGCAAATAATGGACCAATTCTTGCTCCAGGGAGAAAATCTTCCGCTAAGCCACCAAGCCAGATGTCAATATTGTTTGGATGCCCATAGAGATCCACTATCTTTTCGACTAAATCTAAATCAGATATAGCTTTCCTTAAATTGGCTTTAGTTTCTAATCTTTCCAGTTCACAGAATTCCCTCCAGTCATTGTATCCTAGAAGTAAAGAAAAGTCATACATTCACCGTTAGCTTACGAAGTCAACAAGAATCTCTGGTCCTGAAAGTACATCAGAGGATGTTATCACACATCAGACTGCGATTGTCTGCTCCTTTATTTTAGCAGATGCATTAACAAACAAACAATTCAATACATCCATTAAAGCAGGAAAGAAAAGAATTTCAAACATAGCTGTCAAACAGCAACCCATCACAATGCCATTCTATTGTCTCTATACTGATCACAAGTTCAGTAATAACATCCAGTTCAATAAATGCACCAGTCATCCTATAATAGTTATCGGCACCACTGTCAGGGACCAAAGTCAAAACATTCAGCTGAGGAGTAGTGGCAACAGAAACAATATATTTGGTAAAACGACAGTGATTTGAGACTGGAGTGCGTGCCCCAGGGTTTCGTATTATAGATATTGGTCTTTTTGATATATTAATGACTTAGACTAGAGTATACAGGGCATAATTTCAAAGTTTCTAGCTGGCACAAACTTCAGGAATTTGAAAGGCAATAAGGAAAAATGTAAACAGATTTCAGGAAGATTTTGATGCACGAGTGAAATGGGCAGACATGTGGCAGATGCAATTCAATGCAGAAACAATGGAGTGATGCTTTTCACAGGAAGTTTTAGGAGAGGTAATAAATAAAAATGGCACAATTTCAAAGAAGCTCCAGGAGCATAGACAGCTCAGGCTGCATGTGCAAAAATCTTTGGAGAAGGCTATTATAAAAACATAAATATAGTTTATTAGTAGAGATATAAAGACAGAAGCATGGGCATTATATTAAGCCTTTATAAATTGCTAGTTAGCCTTTGACTGGAATATTGCTTCCAATCCTGGGAAGATCTTTGAGGAGGTGCAGAGAAAAATGATTAGAATGATACTAGTGACACTTCCGCTATTTGAAGATGTTCAACAATTTATTGTCCTGCTCCTTTGAACAGACAAGGTTAGGAGGAGATTAAATAGAGGTTTTCAAAATTATAAAAGTTGTTTACAAGAGTAAGTGAGGACAGCCTGTTCTCAATGGTGGAGGACTGGTAACCAGGAGACCTACATTTAAATTAGTTTGAAAAAGAACCAGAGATAGGGTGAGGAGAAATTGCTATGAGCTGGAATGCACTGCCTGAAAGAGTTGTGGAACCATTCAATAATAACTTTCAAGAACAGAATTGGATAAATATACAAAGGGCAAAATTGCAGCTTTATGGGGAAAGGGCAGGAAAATTTCAGATATATCTGAAAATGAAAATAGGCAGAACCTTGACAGAAGTTACCACTTTTAATAAGCAATTTATTTCATGGTTGCTACCATCCCAAGCTGGTGAGGTGTAAGTTAAGTTCCCAACTGCATTATCTCCTTGTAATTGTTTAAAACATATAATTGTATCTTTTGTGGATTATATTAAAGGTTAAAACTGTAAAAAGTTTATATTCTGTTGAAGGTGAGTTGGACGTGGTTTAGTTTTAGCTTCTTTAATCATGCCCAAGTGTGCTTACAAATAATGCTTCAACTTTCAAACCAACGTACAGGCTTTTAGGTGGAAGAAAGCCTCAATTTATCTCAGGAGAAAATTGCCGAGGGTGGCTCTTGATTTAAAAAAAAGTACATGTGAGAAGAAATCTGAACTGGATGGGGGTGACACCCTGTCTTACATCTTTAATCAAAAAACTCAGTTCTGTATGTTTAAGAAGGGAGAAAAAGAAAATAGGAACTCTTGGGTATTGGGAAAGGCCATATAGCTCTGTAAAGAGAGTTGAAGTCTAGCCATGGAATAGCTGCCAAGGGAGCGTCAATGTGTGTCTGATGTGTGACTGTTAGCAACTCCTATACCTGGACTAGGGAGTCACATTGGAGGCATATACTATCGACCAAACCTAGCTCCTGTACAGCCAGACCCAGACTAAATAAGGGGCTGTCTTCTGGAGGGTAAGCGTGCTTAAAACCCTACTGGATTGAATCCGCAGTAAAATAAATCTAAGTTGTCTTATGTTAAGCAAGCAGTTATCACCAGTCATTAGTTTACAGGAAGCCTTGTTTAAAAGAAAATCTCCAGTGTCACAGTGAATTTTCAATTGTCTCTTTTAAAGAATCCACTCGAAGTAGTTCCATAAACCTTGGAAGTAAATTCATTTTCCACAATCCTTCAGAACCTAAATCTTCTAAGCAATACTAAGTATGAAGTGAGCTGATGGTGTGAGCTTCCATGTGCTGTAGTTCCTTTTTCATTTTAAGTATGAGCAATGACAGAGTGTAAGAGTTAGTAACAGTGTGGTGGCAGTAGTCTTACATTGATTCCATGCAAAGACATGAAAGATGTTGATTGCTCATGAGGCATCTGGTCAAGATGTCTGGCATTCAGTCTTGGCTCTGTGCTATGGCATCATTAGGATGTTCATGCATTTTCATAGGAGCATGGAATAGACAGTAATACAAACCCTGGTGGAGCACAATACATCATTTATCCTTCCACATTAAACAGATGTTCACCTGCACATCCGCTAATGTGGTATATTTTATCCGCTGCTCCCGATGTGGCCTCCTGTACATCGGGGAAACCAAACAGAGGCTTGGAGACTGCTTTGTGGAGCACCTACGCTCAGTTTGTGACAAACAACAACACCTCCCAGTCGCAAACCACTTCAACTCCTCCTCCCACTCCTTGGACGACATGTCCATCCTGGGCCTCCTCCAGTGCCGCAACGATGCCACCTGAAGGCTGGAGGAACAGCACCTCATATTCCGCCTGGGAACCCTGTAGCCCAATGGTCTCAATGTGAACTTTACAAGCTTCAAAATCTCCCCATCCCCAATCTCATCCCAAGACCAGCCCACTTCATTCCCATGTCCTCAACCTGTCTGTCTTTTCTCCCACCTATCCACTCCTCCCACCTCACTGACCAACCCCCACCCCCACTTCCTACCTACTAGCATCATCCCCGCCTCCTTGACCTGTCTGTCTTCTCTCCACTGACCTGCTCCTCTATCCACATTCTATCATCGCCTCGCCCTCTCTCTATTTATTTCAGACCCCCCTTCCCCTCCCCCATTTCTGAAGAAGTGTCCAGACCCGAACTGTTAGCTTTCCTGCTCCTCTGATGTTGCCTGGCCTGCTGTATTCATCCAGCTCTACACTTTGTTACATCATTCATCCTCTTGCAGCACTGGACACATGTTGCCTTACCTCCAGACACATTTGCCCATCTACCCTCCTCAGCCAGGATAGCCTCTTATTGCCATTCCTCAGGAAAATAACCTCTCTTCTCTCCTGGACATTCTTCAGGAGAACTGCTAGGGAAGTATCATTACTCTGCACAACTTTCTGCCCAATATCTTGCATGTTCCATGAATCTATTTAGTCAATATTGTTTCTGTTTGCCTGGTTCAAGTTTGTAAGAGACCGTCTCTGATGTTTCAATTCAATCCTGGAGTTCTGCCACTTTTATTTTTACCCTTAGTTCTTCCTCACATTATACTTTTTAAATAATTACACTACATCAAACCAAATCCTAATAAGTATCTGATTTGTCCTGTATTCTCTTAAATAGGATCACAACAATACTGATTTCCCTTGATTATCTTTTATTTTTTGCTGGAAGGCCTAACCTATCCAAATTGTTGAAATAAAATAAAGCACAAAATTTATTCTGAGCCTGAAAATATTTGTAGTGGAATGGTGTCAGTTGAAAAGTGATCATGTTAGGTTTCTAATTGTTTGTTGATCAATTGCTTAGTGGACTTAAAAACAGAAGCATAACTATTAGATAATTTCATATTTACACCACATGAAAATTGCTATGAAAACATTGGTTATTAGTTTAAAAGAGCTCCTTCGAAGAGCTGGAAGGTTGAACATCTTCAGCAGGGTAAAATGGATAGAGTACATTGACTGAAACATTGAGGCCCAGCTATTCTTCAAAGGAAACGTTTTAAAGTAATAACTGCTCTTTTCAGAGCATTTTTTATATAGAAAAACTTTAAAATTATCAAAGTGCAACTGCTCCCATACTGAAAACGAATAATTTTTTAAAACATTAATTGTATTTGTAAAATACAGCTTTTCAGGGGGTTCCATTTACCAGGAAGTCCATGGTCACGTCCTCGTTGCAGGTTTAGGGATGCCAGATCCATTGCTGTAGCACTTGTCAGAGTGAATAATTTCTCTGTCAATTCTTCAACCATCATTTGATCTGAAGTCTGTAGTTTTGCTGGTTTAGTCAGCAGCCCCCTGAACAAGGGATTTAAACCACCTGCCAGGCATAAGAGAAATACAGACTTAATTCGTTGCCTCTTGTGAGAATGATGTGATATTATTTCAAGCCTCATAATAATATAACCTTCTTTTATGATTCTCCAAGGACTGAAGAAGGTGTCATGCAGATCCATACTCGGGTACTTGGGATGCTCCTTGAAATTTTCGTCAAATCTTTGTACCTTCGGACTGATAGTTGCATGACCAAAACGGAAAGCTGCAGTTGCAAACACATTGGATAATGTGGGATTCAATGTTTCGTCATATCCATCATACTTTCCAAGCAGTCGATCAAAAGCTTGAGAGCCAAGGATTTTGGGAATGTAGTCTCTCATTGTAATAATCTACAGCAAATACAGTAAAGCTCACTTGTGAGTAATTCTCAGAGGAATGAAATAACTAAATGGAGCCATATACATGATTACTGAACCAGAAAATTTAAAAGCATTACCCCAGGAAAGACTTTTAATGACTAGACATGTAATTGCAAAGACTGCACTTATCATTGGCCAATGAGCTTTCAAATGCGACACAGTAGCTGTTAATGGCAAAGCTTTTGAAGGTTTATCAGAATGTTTTTAACAACAGGAATAGTCAGCTTGAAAACTATCATTATGTTTTTGCTGTGTTGGTTGTCAAGTTAATTTTATACCATTGCAGCACACGGATCTGCAGTTTTTCTGTCTTTGATCAACCATCTCATTGTTGTTAGTGGTTGCCATCCATTGATGCCTGCTGCATTTCTGTAGTCTCATTTGAGACCTTCTTTATTGCATTAACTGTGATGTGCTTTCAGGATTCCTGAGATCAGCAAATAGTTATAAGCATAAAATCTCTTTCATTCTTTCCTTAAGATTAGGTTCTCTGTAATCAAAGCCAATTTATGTGAAAGCCTTTCTTCTGAGAGTTGAGGTGGCTTGTGGTAAATGGTACGGCTTGTTGACACTGCTGAATCTGGTCTGGAGATGTAGCTATCTTCAATTATTTTGAGGTATGCCTTTCATGCTTTTGGTAATGTTCGGTGACACGATGGCTGAAACAAACAGTTGCCCCTGGGATCAATGAGGAAACTAGTGAATCTGCTATGAAGTCCTGTGTTGTATTGCATGTAATTTGTCTCAGGGGTGCACTGACAAAGCAAATCGTATACCTTTCAATAAGAAAGCTAAAATGAAAATGGTGCAGCGCAGCTTTAGATACACCTTTTCAACAGGTGGGCCTTAATAGCAGCTATAAGTGGGTGTAGCTGGTGTTACATGAGAACAGCATGGGATATCAGATTTTCAATAATTCCTCATCATAATAATATTTCCTGACAGAGTGAATCTCTCATACAATTAATGTGAAGGATTGCTATTTCTTTATATTCAGCATTACTGACTATTCCTTTGGGTGGGTTTTATATCTCGTATGCCCCAGAGTGTATTTTTATCATTTGAAAATCTAGAATAATGCAATAAGAACTAAGTTTTGAAAACAGAACCTGCACATTGTCATGGTGCCCCAATTCTTTGGGATATATTACATGTTGCAACTTGATCTCCTTGCCTTTGGAAAATCAGAGTTCAGGTACAAACAAGGATTATACTGAATAGGTAAATGCACAAGATTGAGTAAATTTAAAAATCAAAATGTTATTGACTCTCTTGAGATGTTTATAACAACTTAACTGCTTCTCCCATACTGCCAGCATGACGCTCTTGGCTGAGTGAGGGGTGGCAGAGCTACAGATAAACCAGAATACAACAATGGCAGGTCTCGAGCAGTGCAGCACATGCGTCCCCACCTCTAAACCAGGAGGTCCTGGTACAAGTCCAACTTGTTCCAGAAGTGTGTAATAATATCTTTGAACAGGTTAACTGGAAATTATCTACTATAATGGCTGCTTTTATTAATAATCAATCTCCAATTTCTTCTGATAGACCCACCTGCTTGTATTAGTCTGTCTAACAACTACCAGAAAATGTGATGGACTGAATCTTCACCAAAAAAAGCAAACATAGGCTAAATGACACCAGAGTCCCAATTCTGGAAGACTCACCCATGAACCTGGAACTCACCATGTCACTAGAGGAGGGGAGTAGGTAGAATGGGCTACGGTCGACATATCCATGGTTCCTAGCAGCAAGCTGTTTAAGTGCAGATGCCTTCAAACAGATCCAATTTTCATAATAAAGAGTCACAATTTGTCGGCTTTAAAAGCTGCCAGACATCTTTGGAGAGGCAGAATACTCTTTTGCATATGACTAGGGATACCTTTGGAAGGGGTCAGCTGTCCTTTGGGATAACTCAAATACTCTTTGCAATCTTCAAAAGTAGACATGAGTGTGCTTAAAAAGTGTGTAAACTCAATGGAGGGTTGAAGCTGTCAAGGGATTTAATTCTCCCGTTCTTTAAATTTAAACAAACAAGCTGCAGTTCAAAATAAAAGTACTCATTATTTCACTCTGTTAACATAAATCTGAAGGCTGTGATTTGTGCTGCGTGACTGATTCCACAACCCACCTTTTAAATTTATACATGGGATAAGGTCATCGCTGGTTCAACCAGCATTTATTGCCCACAGGGTAGTCAATAATCAACCATGTTGCTGTGGGACTGGCATCACCTGTAGGCCAGACCAAGTAAGGATGGCAGATTTCCTTTCCTGAAGGTCATTAATGAACTGGATTGTTCTTTATGACAATAAACAATGGTTGCATGGCTGCTATTAAGCTGAATTTTTAAATCCCAGACATTTAAAACTGAATTCAAATTTCACCATTTGCCACAGAAGGATTTGAACTCGTGTTCCCAAAACATTAGCCTGAGTTTCTAACGACTAATCCAGTGATGTTACCACTAAATCCCTGCCACAATAGTTAACCAGACAGATCATAGTTTGATTGACAGCTCGAAGTATTTGTAAAGTGTTTAAAGCGGAACTACAAATGCTTATTTTTCTAAAGGATTAAGTGCTTGAATTAAATATTTGTTTTGTTTATTAAGGAATTATGTAGTTGGAGAAATAAAGATGCAGTGAATAGATTTTTATGACTTAGAGTATATCTTTGTCATAAAATAACATATGCAGTAGCCACTTGGAAATTTATGTTATTTCTCAGCATGGATCTTGCATTTTTTCCTTTGGGGAACACTCAATGGGATGGTATGGAGCGTGAAAGGAAAAATGGTGGTGTGTGAGAGACATGGATTGACTAAATTGACATTGAGTTTGCATAGGGGTTATGTAGAGCCATGGTGTTGGTTAGAGGGATATAGTTTTACATGGGGTTATAAAGGGTTATGAGGAGGCAATTAGAGTATCAGGAGCTATGGTAACTGGTTGAGGGCTTGGATTGACACAGGAGTGTGAGGGGTAAGAGGTGGAGGGCAGTTTTTCACATTATTTTTGTTTAAACCTGGGACAAAGTTCAGGATCACTGAGGCCAGGCCTTTTTAAGAGGCTTCATCTGCAATGGATAGCTCATGTGTTTGCCTCTGACCTTGTCCTAGGAGTAGGGGACCCAAATCTAAACAACTCCTATGCCTCTGGAATGAAAAGCTGACTGTTTTAAGTTTGTGGAGTTGGCAATTTTTCCAACTCTTGTGCTCCCAAACTGGAAATGAAAATTCAGACCTATATCTACAAAATGTATTTCAAAATCCCACAAAACTATAGTCTACACACTATCACAGGGATCCTGAACTATTACTTTATTTGCTGCAATGTAGCAAATGAATAAGTTCATTTCTTGCCAATCCTGTCCTTGACAATGTCCCACTGTTTAATATCTCCCCTTGCAGCTGACCTGCACTGGATTCTTGTTCTGCAATATTTCCAATCTCTACATGGATCTGTTTCTCCTACATCTCTGTATCATCCTCCAGCCAGAGTTCCTCTTCCATATTTCCTTCATAGCCTATTTCTGAAAGACACCTTGTAGCTATTGGAAAGTGGACCCAAACTCTACTCACTGTGCCTTTGTAAGCTTCAAAAAGGAACCCTGTAGCTCTCACCAATTCCACCCATCTGAACCCAAACACCTATGGAAAGGAACCATCTCTAGACACTGACCTTCTGCACAAAGTCAAAAAATCACTTGAATCAATGTCCATATGTTTGAGGTTTAAATTATTCTTAATTGCAAACTCTTTCCTTCCCAACTTTTTTCTCTCTTCTTTGTGCACTTGTATGACGGCTGTGACAACTATCAGCTTCATTTGAATGTATAGGGAAACACACTCATGTTTTATCCTGACGAAGAGTTTGTTGCAGATCATTAAAAATTAAATTTGAACCTCACAAACAGAGCAATTAGAGAGTTATAACATGGCTTGTTTCAAAAGGGAAAATAAATTTTAAAAGTTAATCTCACTTTTGCTTGGAGATAGAAGAGAGCAAAAATTGAATTCACCTCTTCTTCCTTTTCCAAACAGAAGTATGAAACATAATTTTTTACCATTTCTTAAATGGCATCATGGCACATGTTCACCAAAATACAGTGATAGCTCTCAGGAATGTATCTTTTATCAGATTTGGTAAAATCTAGAGTTTAGGATGCTAATCGTTGAAGATAGAGGGACTGCTCTCTGTACATCCAATTTGAACATTGAAAAGGTAATAGAGTACAGGGATGAAAATCCAGGTTCTCAATCCACTGTCATTATTCCCTTTACTGTCCATTGATTTTCTTGTCTCTGTTGAAATTTGTGAGCCAAGGCAATTAGAATACAGCAGGTAGCCGTCTGCATCAGTGTCACTTTAATTCAGCTTGGGTGCCTGTGAGTATATCTGAGTGAGCATGTGTTTTGCTGAGTGTTTTTGTGGTGAGGAAGGTGGGAGCAGGAAGGATGGGAAACAGGGCAGAATTATCCCTTAAGAAAGCCACTATCCTTATCTTTTGTGTGTGGCTGCTGTTATTAAGAAGGCTCTCATTTGGTGGACGCCACTGTCACTACGGGATTGTCTGACTGACTGTCACTACTGTCACTGTCTGACTACTTCATAGAGCTATTCAGTTTGCTCAGGCCCAGAGGCAAGTTCAAATGGCATGCTGGTTGTTGATGCCATCTGGTCAGGCCAACATCTTTTCTTGACATCAGGCAGCGAGGCCCCTGTTCTCTTTCTCCTGAAACCTCATTTCTGACTAAACGGGAAGGAGATGGACAGTCACTGGATGCATTCCAATTTCTGCCCTGTTCACTTGTCTTCCGCCCAAAACCTATGTTAATCATCACATAATTTTGGGGTCAATATCTACCATGGACTGTTGCATATCAACATTTGAAAAATGTAGAAATAATGAATTAACCAACCTGATGCAGTGCACCAATGATTTTACGTGTCTCTTGGTATATAGTTTCTGAATTCCAGTGAGAGTTCATCCTGTGCAGGGCCTTTGCTAAACGATTATGCTCACGCATCCATAATGTGTGCATTGAAGCAAGAGTAAGAACTTCATTTGCTCGACCTTCACCTGCCAGAAAACATTCTATTCTTTCATTGTGAGTGGTATTAGGCGCTTGTAGACAAGGAGATGGTACCTGATCTATAAAAGGCAACAGTTCATGATTGCCATCTTTGTATTTTGCGTTAGCGAGAAGGAGGCCCTCCTTACTTGAATGATCCCTTAGCTTTGTTACATGAGCTGCAGTGCTCCCATAGACTGTTGAAGCGTCAATAAAAGAAGTTACTGCATTAATCTGTTGTCGAGAGTTTAGATTTGACAGAGTCTCAAAGAGCGTTTCTTGATCTCCTGTTCCACATGATGGTGACGAGCGATAGAATGTGATGCATTCATTAATTTTGGAATGGGGATCCTTTTGAAGTACCTGTTTATTAAAATGCAGCAAGGTTAAAAGTATCAACACTATCTTTTGTCTTCCAGTCAATAAATCAAAGTTGTAGCACTATATGCTGTGTGTCTGTATGTAATGATCACATTTAGATCTTTCATCTTCTACGATAATTAACTAGGAAGCATATTTTTAAGGTGAGAGGAGAAAGATTTTAAAAAGGCATGAGGGGCAAATTTTTTACATAGGGAGTGGTTCATGTTTGGAATGAACTGCCAGAAGAAGTGGTGGATGCAAGTACAGTTACAATGTTTAAAAGACATTTGGATAAGTTCATGTATAGGAAAGGTTTGGAGGGTTATGGGCCAAGTGCAAGCAGATGGGGCTAGTTTAGTTTTGGAGCAGCGTTGCCGTGGACTGGTTAGACTGAAGAGTCTGTTTCTGTGCTGTATGACTCTATGACTCTATCAGTATGAGAAGGAGGCCATTTATCCTTTAGGACAGTGTTTGCTTTTTGCTGGAACAATCCAAAAGTAACCCTATTATCTTACCCGATTTGCCTGTACGTGCCTCTGCTTCAAATGTTTGAAAAATTAGTACTGCTGCTGTAATAAGTATCCATTGTGGTAAAGATAGTCACATTTAATGATGACAGACTCTGCACTTCCAACACAGAGGGAAGTCTTTCTCCATAAAACACACCCTTTGTAATGTTATACATATCAATCAAATCACCTCTAATATTATTAAAATATTCCAGAATCTGAATCCTTTGCACATACTTTCTTACACCTGGAATCATCTTGATGACTAACCAGCCACAATTCCATTTAATACTCACAATTGTAGTGAAACCATTGGCTTGTATAAATAGTATGTGAACATCTTTAAGTTAACCACAAAGTGAGAAATATGATTAGAAATGCCATTGGAAATAAATAACAGAGGATTTTTAAAATGAGAGATAACAAGCATGGGGCTGGATGAACACAGCAGGTCAAGCAGCATCATAGGAGCAGGAAAACTCGACGTTTCGGGCCTAAACCCTTCATC